>JAPWIX010000004.1:8560000-9760000 GCA_028751805.1 Podosphaera xanthii
AATCGGAATATCCATGAAGGATAGAGTCGTTTGCACGTGGGAAGTTAAGTGACCATTCAGAGGTACCTTTAAGGTAACGAAGAACTCTTTTAGCTGCGGCGAGATGGGTTTGACTCGGACAAGAGGAAAACTGGGAAAGGAGTGTAACTGTGTGAGCAAGGTCAGGTCGTGTACCTATGCAAGCATACATTAATCAACCTATTATAGATTGGTATATGGTAGGATCGTCTAACATTTCCTCTGGTTGTCCTTTTCGAAGTTGAATACCAGGTTCGAGAGGTGTACCAACAGGGTGACAATCCAGCATTCCAAAACTTTCTAGAATTTTATTTATGTACGCTTTTTGGTTCAACGATGTGCCTTGGTTTGTGATATCAACCTGAATTCCAAGGATGTAGTGAGCGACGCCTAGATTCGTACACTCGAATGTTGTATGAAGAGTTTCCTCTAACTCATTTAACCTCCTGTTATCCGGGCCGAAGATCAGAATGTCATCAACGTAAATTGCGAGAAAGATTTGCTTTTCGAAATTTGTGAAGACGCATGGGTCAAAGTTCGTTGAAGCAAATCCATCTTTGTTTAGGACGTTTGATAATGTTTTGTACCAGACAAGTGGAGATTGTTTTAACCCGTAGATTGATTTACGCAAGAGATAACATTTGCCAGGTTCCTTAAAACTATCAGGAATTTCCATGTATATCTCTCGGTCCAATTTTCCGTATAAGAAGGCTGAATTAACATCGAGTTGCCTTGGTTTCCATTCTTTATGGGCTGCTAAGGCAAGCAAAAGTCTTAATGAGTCGTATCGAGCAACAGGAGCGTAAGTATCATCGTAGTCTGTACCAGGTTGCTGAGAAAACCCTTTGGCGACGAGACGAGCTTTGTAACGTTCGATTGAACCATCAGCTTTATGCTTGATTTTAAAAACCCATTTACTTCCCACAACATTATGATCCTTGGGACGAGTAACAATTTCCCAAGTGTTATTTCTGTTGAGGGAATTCATTTCTTCTTCAATGGCTTTCCCCCACAACTCATGATCATCCGATTTCATAGCCTGTTTAAAGGTAGCTGGTTCCAATTGTACAACATTTGCTCAATATCGTTGTGTATTGGGCACCATGCCATAACCAGGTTTCGCTTGTCTCTTTTCCCGAGTACTTTTCCTAGGTAAGTCAACACGATTGGAGCTGGATGATTCTGTTGATTCCAAATTAATAGGTGGAACGGGTGGAACGCCAAGAAGAATAAAACTTTCGTGTGGCTTTTTAGGAGCGACAGGGGGGAAAAGATTTGATTCCAGCTTGAATTGGTGTGAATGGCAATGGTTGTTGACATGGACGAGGAGTTTCGACAAAATTTCTAGGCATTTCTGTGGAGACAGACAATGGCGAACGAGGGATTTCTGCAAATTTTTCGGGTGTAATTGAGGAGACAGACAATGAAGGATGAGTATGAATTGGACTCGAACCAGGAATAGCTTCAACGTTGGAAGAAGAAATGTTAGATGGAATCAACTGCTGTGTAAATTCAACAGTAACTTCCCCTGACTTAGCAGCCGGGAAGGTAACTTGTCGAGTGATTTGAACAACTCTTTTGCTTGGTATAAAGATTCGGAAAATGTTGGACGAGTTCGTGTAACCTACAAATATTCCTTCTACAGCCCTTGGTTGTAGCTTAGATCCGCTTGGTCTGGTTTCAACTGATATATGAATGTAGACTTTAGTACCAAAGGCGTGAAGGTGTGTTATTGACGGAGGTATGGTTCCGTGTAATAACTCGAGCGGTGACTTAAAGTCAATTGTCCGATGAGGAGTTCGGTTATACAAGTATACCAACATAGCAATAGCTTCTGCCCAAAGAAATTTTGGAAGATCAAGAAGCATGGCTCTAGCTTTGGTGACAATTGTTTGATTAAATCTTTTGGCCGTACCATTAGATTCATGTTCGTATGGAGGCGAATTATCGTGATTGATGCCGTTGTCTGTAAAGAATTTTTGAACTCTTCCATCAATGTATTCTCCTCCGTTATCAGAAAAGAATGTTTTGATGGTAAGGTTGTTTTGGTTTTGTATTCTTATTACGAAATCGCGGATTGCTTGATAAGCATCACTTTTGTCACAGAGAAAGGAAATCCATGCATATCTAGAGTAATCATCGATGAACGTAATGTAATATTGTTTTTTTACCGAGTGAATCGACAGAGAATTTACCAGAAAGGTCAGGATGGATTATCTGGAACGGCTTTGACAACTTTCGCTGTTTGCTGTGCTCAGATTTGTGCGTTGATTTCGATAAAGCGCAGGCTGGGCAGTGAAATTCATGGGGTTTATTCGGAATTTGATTGGGGTATTTTTGTCTAAGATTAGACATGACACTTTCACCAGGATGACCAAAGCACTCATGTGCCTCACAATAAGAGGTAAAAAGTGCTTTATATTTAACCTCTTGGACTACAAATTGTTTGGAAGAGTCCAAAACAGCAAACATCCATTCTTCTTCCTTAAAAAACACCCGACGCCGGCCATTTTGTGATATAATTACATTGCCGTCCAACTCCAACTGACTTTCAGAGATAAGGTTCCCGCCTTTTAACTCTGGAATATATAATACATTAGAGATAGTTACTGGAATTTTACCTCCAGTACTTGTCTGAAGGTTTAAGCAAAGGTTTCCTTTTTCTTCGACTGAAATTTGTTGCCCATTTGCAATGGTAACGACGCCTTTGTGAGGATGGAGAGAGCTGAGAAGTTCTTTGTGTGAGGTCATGTGAGCCGAACATCCGGAATCAAGTATCCAGGGCGAGGTTAAATTTGTACTAGAAGATAGGAAAGCTTTGTCACGAGTCGTGGTTGATGGAATGACATCCGAAAGCTCCTCATCAGGCACCAGAACAACATTAGCTTTATTAAATCTTGGTACCGAATTACCTTTGTTCTTGGATCTTTGGTCGAGATGGTCTTGTAGTTTTCGGCATTTGTTATAGACGTGTCCTTTGTAATTTCCCCCATGCTTCTTGCAGTAAGTGCACTCAAGCGTCTTGTTGTCACTGTTAGATCTTTCACTTCCAAAATAGGCCTTAGAACTGCTGGGTGTATCAAGCGGCTTCATTGCATTAAGATCGAGCAGCCGTCTACTCACATCCGCAAATTTAAGGTCATCCTTAGTTGTAAGATTATCAATGATGTTGCTGAAAGAGGTGGGAAGAGAGAGAAACAAGTACATAACCTTGACTTACTCAACAGAAAGAAAACTCCTCAACGCGATTGCCTCAGGGCGAGAAGAATTGGCGCAGCGGGAGTATATATGTGCGTATGCTGTTTCAAATCGCGAAATATGCTGTGATACAGATTCTCCTTCCTCCATTTTAAGTTCGCTAAATTCTTTGAACAATTGGATCGTTGAGGTTGTAGTTTCATGGTCAAATTTTTCTTTTAAAAGTCGCATTGCTACTCGGGCTGACTCGGGTTCCTTGTCACAAGAACAGACCAACTCTTGTAAGTCTTCAGAAACACCACCTAGAAGTGGAGAATGTGCAAGGTTGTTACAATCGTTATAGTTATTGAGGCGTTGTTTAAATGCTTCATTTGTCTCATTCTCTAGTTTCACTGGCAGCGATTCTTTGTTGTCACCATCGTTGACAACAGACCAAAGCTTTGCACCTCGGAGAGCAATGTGCCATGACTTATACCATCTTCGAAAGTTAGACTGTCCAATGAGAATGGGTAAGGTGGCCTTTTGATTTCCGATGTTGACCGTCGTCTTGGTAGACATTTTACTGTGTCGTCAGATGATGAGCTAAGACAGATAGTAACGCAAACCCGGGCTCATAGCCACTTGATTTGGTTAGTGACAGTTAAAGAATGACATACCAGGATAGATAGTGAAATGGTTAAGTGAAGTATGGAAACTGTCAGAGGTTGATATGAGATAGTGGAGTTAGAATATTTCCTGCTTATTCTTTTAATCTATGTAATGGACTACCTGTTATATACACAGAATTAGAGAGATTCTAGATGCTTCTCTGCGTGGTGTGAGGGTTCTCCAGTTATCTAGCTTACCACGAGAACATACTAGAATATGCTACATGTAGATCATACTTATATGTGATGATGCTTGGTGCATTATACATTATAAGTGGGTATGCTATTATTAAATAAAATAGTATAGCAGGGATCAGGGTACTAGGTGCAGTCATGTTCCTGCCTTAGTTACAACAGGGTCTGCCGACAATATCGCATTTCTTGGGATAGGAAGCATAGCATCTTGAAGGATAGCAAAAGCCCAGGCAGAAGTGGAAAATCTTATCCAGCTAGCAAATGAGCACGAGATAAACTTCAATCCGGCCAAGTCAGACTTACTAGTAATAGGAGGAGAACCCAAGAAAATTTTGGACACAACTGGCCTCACCATAAGGATCCAAGGTCACAATATAACCCCATCCCCACACGTCAAATGGCTCAGAGTGTTAAGGGTCAAGGCAAATAGTCACTGCACAAAAGCAATACCACAAAAAAAATTTATATTGAATCTATGAAGAGAAGAGTCTACGTCCCTGCAAGCGCCGCTATTTATTAGACCCCTTTAATATCTAGAAGGTTCCATTCCTTCCTCTTACTCACTCAGGCTGCTTAACATAGAATCAACCAGCATGCTCTTCTAGAACCTTTTCAAGAGTTCTAGTAGTAATAGCTAGGATCCCCTGTATATCGCTAATTATGCTGGTCGCACTATTTATGCATTAACATGCACATGCAAAACATAGGCCAAACAATACTAATACACCACATAACGCGACTCGGATGGGCCAAGTAAATTAGCACAGCCACAGTCAATTGGGCATAGCCCGTTACATGGAGTATGGCTAGATTCACAACTCAACTTCAAGCAGCACGTGCAGGAATGGCGCGGAAAAGCGCAATGCATAAAACAGTTCATACGCCAAGTAAATACTGTACAGTGGGGAGCAGGGCTAGGTCCAATGGTCAAGGTAGTATAGGCATGTGTGCTCAGCACAGCATTCTATGGAGCAGAAGCTTGGTGGCCAGGACTCACTCGAATCACGACTCTACAAAACAAGAAAATATGCACCAGAGTCGGGTGGCACACTGATCTACACGACAGCACAATTTAAAGGCAATCCGCACATATACCGTTCTTCCGGGCATGGCGGCATCCATACAAAAAGAGATGGAAATTTTTATCGAAAGTCCAGCTCCTTCGACGGATAGAAGTCTCCCACCTACTACCCCTCCTGATCCTTCTTCCTTGCCCTCCCCCCCCAATACTGCGCCACCATCACCTCTGTCACACTCAGTGCCACCGAACAATCCGGCGGCCGATAGGCACATTCTTCAGCCTGTTCCACCCTAAGCGGGCGCCAACCAATACGCTCCCTCGAAGCAAAAGCGTTGCGTCTGAAACCATGAAATCGTATCTCCCACGAGAGCTTGCAACAATTGTTGAGGAAAGACAACGTCGCGAACGTGCCTGGCATGTGCGCATGATGATATGCACGAGTGTTATAAGCAACATTGACAGTCTTCTTGCCAATTTCAACAAAGGAATCGAGAAAGAGGAAGGAATAGCGTTTCAAACGAATTTCCGTCAAGCAATCTCGCTCTTCGCAGCTTCTGAAGCAGCTCCAACTCCCCCTCCCGTTCCCAAACAATCTCGCCCATCAAAAGGCAGCAAAGTAAACAAAACAAATTTTTCGAACAAATCAGCCGTGGTCGCAGTGCCATAAGTCGCATTGGCTCCAGTTTGAGCTGGAAAGCAGACGCAAACCAGCGTACTAAACATACCCAGTAAGCCTGTTGCCACTGAAAACTCTTGGGCTACTGTTGTTCGTAGTGGACACAAGAAGGCAAGAGCTGCTACAGCCGAAACATCAAGTGTTGGAAAAAATAAACCAAATGAACAACAAAATTTATCAACACCTAAGAAAGTTTCTCACCAGTCATTTCGATCAAACGTGAGTGGAATATATGGCAAAAAACAACATGTTCCAACAAAATTTGAAGATAAAAGGCTTTTTCTCCGACTACCTTTGGAGCATGATTGGAGGAGATTATCACCCGCAGGGATTCGAGAGGTATTTGTGAAGAAAATGGCTATCTCACCTGCACATATTGGGCTGATTAAGCCAACTCGCTCAGGATTTGCCCTGAGTCCTAGCAATCCCAATGCCCGCGAAGTATTGCTGCAAGCTGCAAATGGGCTCTTTTTGACAGGTGCCAAACTCGTTCCTGCTGAAAATTTAGTGTCTTTCCTCATCCCGACAGTCCCTGCTTTTATTTACACTGATAAGGGGCGTGTTGTGATAACTCACGAGATGCTGTCAGACGAAATTGAACGCGTCTCTTCAGTACGCCCAACCGCAGTAAAACTGTTTGGCAGCGTCAATCATGACGCCCCGCATAGAACATGGCTAGGACTGTTCTCAAAGCACTTCGACCAGGTTTTCGTGTGTTTGATGAGTCTGGCCTGGAAAAAGTTTTCAAAAAACAAGATCCCATAGACTTTTGCAAAAGATGCAATGGCCACCACTCAACAAGGAATTGTTCTAGAGCACCCTCTTGCGGTAACTGTTGCTCAACAATGCACACACAAGATGCATGTCAAGCTCTCACACGATTTCGGAACTGCGGAGGTCTACACCGCTCTGACAGTCATAGATGCTTAGCTCCGCCAACTCGCAGCAGCCCTCCAACTAAGGAACAGCTAAAAATCTTTCGTCAGGCTGGAGATCGCGAATATCAGGCAGTGGTTCGAGCAAAAGCTGCTGAAGCGAGGGCGTCAACTGCAGAGGAAGCAGCAAACGCTGTAAATTGTAGTCAAAATCTTGAGACCACGAATAATGAAACCCCAGAGCCACCCGCCGATGTGTCGACGGAGGACTCTATGCAGTTATGAAGGGCTCACCTCAGAGCCACTCGTTGCCTCCTCTCAGGTTGATGTCAATAAATGTGGGAAGAGGGAGCGCCGCGCACGATATTGCGCTTTCGCGAGCCCGCGAATTACAGTTAGATGTTTTGCTAGTTCAAGAACCTTGGTGGACTGGATGCAACAAATCACATCCTTACTTTAATTGTCACATGCCCTATGGAGGCGTCGACGTCCGACCACGTTCTGTCACTTACACAAGGAAGGATGCCAAAAATATCCAGGCAGTTCAGGAATCCCCTTCCTCAAGGCCTACAGGAGACTACTGTTAGGTTAAAGTGAATGGAATTACATTTCTCAACGTCTATAAAGAACCTCATAACTCTTCAGCCATGGAACCGTTGTTGGAGTGGAACCCCCCTTCTCAGACAATTGCTGCTGGAGACTTTAACTCCGTTTACTGGGCTTGGTAACCCAGCGCTAGAAGCTCCTATGACCAAGGAGAAGAAATAGAAGGATGGGCAGACAAACATCGGCTATCGTGTCTAATTCTAGGTGAACCTACGCATCGTGCCGGGAACACTTTGGACCTTGTATGGTTAAACATCAGCGGTGCTTCTGCATGAGTAGACCGAAATGAGTGTATGACAAGTGACCATTTTCCAATTTCTGGAATTGTACCCTGCTACACTCGAGCTACCAATAAACCTAAAGGTCCACTCAGAGTTTCAAAAATAAGGTTCCTCTGTTTGCACATCTAGTTTCTCAATGGATCCCCAATGTTTAGGAATTAACAACGACGGAAGAGATCGAACATTTCGCCCAGGATCTGTGCAGAGCTCTAACTGATGCTCTGAAAGCAGTTGGTAAAGCTTCCAGTGGGGGATCAGGCAGGTCAGCTCCTTGGTGGACCCCAGAATGCAAGGCTGCTCGCCTCCAATATTAAGCAGCCTCCACTGAGGCTGACCGCAATCAATATGCAAGGGCCCATAGGAACACTATTGCTGGGGCAAAAAGAGAATATTCGAAGAGGCGCATAGAAGAAATGAAATCTCTGCCAGATATTTATAGGCTCATGCGATGGACCAATCCATGGCATACTAAAATTCCTCCACCTCTGCTTTTTAACGGGCGCCTTGTCTCAGAACAAGCGGAGCGTGGGGAAATTTTACGAGATAGCCTTTTGGCGCGGTTTGAAGCATCTGATGATCTCCCCGACCCCACAATAACTACAGATAGCAGGATCCCATGGTCGATGGAGCTCAAAGACATAGAAGTACGAAATTGCACCATAGGCAGCGGCAATACATCCCCTGGACCAGATGGAATTTCGGTGGATCTGCTCACTGCCTGCTGGAAGACTATCGGCCCAATTGTTTCCCACCTGTTTCGCGCCTGTCTCAGGCTAGGTTATCATCCTTTGTGCTTTATGTTAGCAGAAGTCGTTTTCATTCCAAAAGCGGGTCGAGATCCATCCTCTGTGAAAGGGTGGAGACCCATCGCTCTCTTATCGTGCCTCGGGAAAGAATTGGAAAGGGTTATTGCAAAACGCATGTCGACTCTAGCTACAACAGCTGGCGTTGTTGCACATCAACAATTTTGAGCTCTACCTAAACGCTCAGCATCCGATTTAGTCTCTTGTGTCGTGCACGACATTGAAGAAGCTCCAACTCAAAAATAGACTTCAACACTTGTAACCCTTGATGTACAAGGCGCCTTCGACGCGGTCCTCCACAATAGACTATTAGCACGAATGCAGAAACAAGGTTAGCCAGAACCGATTCTTCGGTGGACGGCCTCCTTTTTACAAGATCGAAAGGTTCAAGTTCGCTACCCAGGAGGGGCAACGTACCCTAAGAAGCTAGTCTGCGGTGTTCCCCAGGGATCTCCGATCTCCCCACTTCTTTTTCTTCTATACATTGCTGAGCCTATGCGTAGCGGGAACTCCAGCGCTAGGTTTAGTTACGCAGATGATATTGGCATCCTTGGAATTGGGCGTACAGCTGCTGAATCCGCAGCTATGGCTCGGCGTTAAATAGATAACTTAATAGAATGGGCTAGTAACAATGCCGTTTCATTCGATACTGGAAAATTGGAAGTGATCCAGTTCACAAGGCGGCGAGGAGAAAATCTCACCAGAGTGAATGTAAACGGTACCTGGATCGAGCTGGCTGAGAAGATTTGCTGGCTTGGAGTGTACCTCGACTCACAACTCACATTCAAGCATTATGTAACCACATGGTATGGGAAAGCACTTAAAGCTGCTCAACACATGCGAAAACTCAGCCCATGTCACACGTGAAGCCAGCACGTGGGCTAATTCGAGATTCGTGGTAAGGAAAAGGGGTTCCAGGGATGAATAGGGATTGTAGGAGGATGAATGATAGAGAAGTCCGAATGGTAGAGTGGTACGAATGGTAGAGTGGTACGAATGCTAGACTGGTACGAATGGTATAGTGGAACAAATGGTAGAGTGGTACGAATGGTAGAGTGGTGAACTCTGAGAAGTTTGGGGTAGAGAAGTTGACTGAAAACATAGCGTGAGTCGCTCTGTGTGCCTATCTAACTTGACTAAATACAAATAAGAAAAGGCCTCTGACAACCTAGTACGTAGCTTAATTCAAGTGAAGTAACTACAGAGTCATAAACTGTAACACCTAGGCCACAAAGTTGATAAATGAAAATAGCAGGGGTATTTCAACACAGGCTCTAACTAGCCGGAACGCCGAATAAAACAGTAATGCGAGGCTGGCCAAGACATCCGATACAACCAAACTCAAATGTCGCAGAATAAATGGTGCTGAAACTCTGACAGCCCAGTATCACGCGGGGCAGCCCCTGAACCTCTGGTAGCAGCGGTTGATTCTTGCGTTGTCCCGGTGGCGACATTTGCTGCGGAAGTTTGGTGGCCCGGCTTGAAACGCCCAACAAAACGCGGAGATGTGACCCCTCCTACGGTTTATCTCTGCAACCTTATTGATAAAGCAGTGTAAGAGGCTCAACTCGAATAACTCAAAAGTGAGATTCTAAAATTGTAAATTAAATAACTAAGAAGTGCATGGAGATTATCTACAAGAGAAGAACGCAGGTTTAAATAGTCATCCCGATCTATCACCCCCGAAGCCTTCCGAACGCCATAGAATTAGAATTTGCAATAACCCATAGAAGATGCTAGAATAATCTCCACGCCTTAGGATGCCAACAAACCGTTTTAGAACTTTCTGAAAGCTTTCTTAATATTCCCCAATATACGCAGACATAGCTATCATCCAAATTGGGTAAGTAAGCGATGATCATTATCTAGACGAGGATCATTGTAATGATAGCTAGCGCTTAGAAATTGTTACCTAATGTAAGCGAGAACTCCTTGCGCCAGAACATCCTGATCCACGTCATCCAACGCCGCACAGAGAGTAAGGTAATTATACAAGGGCAAGAGCCCGAGTCATTAGCAAGGGTCCTGACCCTCAAAAGCAGTTCGTGTAGCTTTAAGGGCTGCACTTCCAGTATGGAGAACGACTCCCATCGTAGTTCTTTATCGAGAAGGAGGAATTCCACCTGCGAACATACTCCTAGAAGGTAATTGCCTGCGACTCGCCGCGCGAATAAACTCTCTAGACACTCATCATCCTCTTCGCAATAGAGCAAGCATATGCCCTAATGTAGGCATGCTTAAGTACAAAAGAAGGGCCATACTTTCTAAACATCCAGAATCCCAGATGTCACGCTTGCAGAGAGCCTTTCGACAGCTACCACCATCATCAGAAAGTGCTGAACCCTTACTTCCACCTTTATATTCTCATCCACAAGCAACAAAAGCACAGGGTATTATAAACCACGAGAATTGGATCCGAGCAATTCCGTCTTCTGTCATCTGCGCCTACTCTGACGGCTCTTCAGAGGGACATGGAAGATCTTCCTGGGGATTCGTCCTGCAACGCGGGGGAATAACTTATAAGAAAGATCAAGGGATTCTACACTGGGGAGAAGTGTACGATGCAGAAATTATTGGGGCAACCATGGCACTCCGAGCTGCGCTCTCCGTTAGACGGAGCGGTGAGAAAATTTATGTTCTTCTGGACAACCAAGCTGCAGTCCGGGCCCTCCAGACTGGCAGGACGTCCTCTTGCCTTAGGCTAACTCAGATTTTTCACGACGTTTCCCAAAAAGCCAATTCAGAAGTTAGATAGGTGCCAGGGCACTCTAAGATACCTGGGAATGAAGAGGCAGACGCGGCCGCACGAGCTGCACTTCAATCACTCCCCCCTTGCCATGTTGAACCAAACTTCATCACGCTAGCCTATGTTCGTCGCTTTATGCAACAGCGCCATCAGCAGCTAATTGACGATTGGTGGTCCAAGGTATGTCTGGCTAGGTACAAAGATATAGACCTACAGATGCGCCGTTGAAAGCCTCCAGAGCTCAAAATGCCGCGGCAGCTTCTGCAAAAGCTTATATCAGCAAGAACCGGGCACGGTGACTTCGCTGCATATCACCGCAGACTACATCATGAAAATGCAAATTTAGTATGCATCTGTGGACAAGAGACATCCCCTACTCACTTTGTACGTTGTCAAGAACACGCCAGCCTAACGCGTAGGTTTAGGAAAGGAAGGACAATTGGCAATCTCATTAACCAACTTCTCGGCCCGAAGTGTGTCAGAGAATTTACAGAATTTGCAAAACTTACAGGCTGTTTTGGCAACCTTTTTGTGAGCTCGTCCTCCGCTGGAAGCGGGTACAGCATTTTATAAAAAAAGTCGTGGAAGGCAGCGAAATCATGGAAAGAGAGTGTGTGAAACGCTAGGTTGACTCAGCAACTATCTATTTTTTTTTTTGATGTTTTTTTTTATTTTATCCTTTTTATGTTCGGGTTCCTTTTTTTGGCCTTTTAGGTTGGAAACCTTGTTGAGGGAGGGAACCAGGGAGTTCTAGTTGACTCAGGCGTTTTGTAGGGTGTTTATATGCGCGTGTACATATTCTAGAGAGGTGCGAGCAAGTTGGGCATACCCTCGGGTAGGATCCCCGCCGGCTCCACCGGTCCCGAACCTATTGGACGAAGGGCTCTGCCCGGGACCTAAATACACAAACAAACAAACAAACAATAAAGGCAATCCGCTCGGCGCTATCAGCATGGCCCACTACCCCTAAAAACGCACTTCATGGATAGTTGGGCATTCTACCAGTAGAAGCAATTAAGAGCCGCCGCACGCATCCAACAACTAGATGCATGGCACCCTCTAACGAACAGATCTCAAGAAGGACCTAAAGAAACCATAGATTGTCTAGCGCTTCGTGCTGGCCAGAAGGAATAAGCTTTGAGGAATCCTGAATGGTATCTCACCCGACTCCAGATAAGTGTCTAAGGTATGCCGGATTCTAAAGAAATTGGCAAATTCCTATTTCCAAGAGGCGAAGACAATAACGAACCAGCGATACTGGACAAGCCATTAGAAGCTCTCTGTGCCAAAAATTGGATAGAGGATTTGCCAGTGAGCACAGTTTGTTCTTACTCTGACTGCTCATTGTGCGGACCAGCAAAATCTGCATCGGGCTATACCCTGCTCAGAGTAGGACGGATGATTGGAAGTGGAGCAGGCCCAATACCGGGGTCAGAGGTAATCGACGCCGAGCTCCTAGGAACCCAATAAGCCCTGGAGGCAGCAATACTGAAGGCAGGAAACGATCCAATCAAAGTTCTCCCAGACAACCCAGAAGCAGTGCGGTCGCTGCGCAGGGGTAAGACAAGTAGCTCCCAGGTAATAGTAGACAAGTTTGTTGCACTCACTTGAAGACACCACTCTGTCGAAGTCTGGTGGATATCAGGGCACTCAGGAATTGATGAAGACGAGAAGGCAGACTGGCTTGCAAAATCAGCCCTTAAGGACCTTCCAAATTACATTGCTAACGCGTCCCACTGTTACGGTTCAACCGTACTTTGGCTTAGCCGATTTGTCTAAGCGAGGTAATGACGTCCATGTGATGTCATTGTGTTATAGTTATGAGCTTACGGAGGACAGGATGTTGGCTACTGAATCTGTTGCAGTATACACAGAGGATGGTGTATACTGATGGTGAGAATAGATATAGAATGGATACTGTATGCGTATTATATTGAATGATCTGATAATCTACCTAATGATATGATGAGAGAAAGATATGTCTTATATACCTTAAGATTATAGTTGCACACCGTCCCATTACTCCTGATCATGACCTCTGGAATCTTCTAGCATCTACTTGTGTTCTCTATAGAACAGAGTCGATGCTTCTACTGACTTCCATGAGGTTCCATGTACTTCCATCTTATCCAAGCACAATTATCATTACTGATACAAGCACCTCAGCCGAGCCAGCACAACACATTGTGATCCGCTAAGCGAGTGTCATACATAATTCTTCCATGACAAAGTGAACAACTGTGTAAGGATTCAAGGTTATAGATGCCTGAGGTATTGTTAATCGAAATCTTTGTTAGCGCGTTTGTTCCTTTTTCGCAAAGCTTTATGTATATAGTACAGGTCTTCCATCAGGATTGGCGGGGCACGTTTAGTTCTTTGTCTCAATTATTACCTTTACCCTACCCACCGCTTAGTCACCACCCACCTCTAAGCCACCACCCACCTCTAAGCCACCACCCACCTCTTAGTCACCACCCACCGCTTAGTCATCAACCACCGCTTAGTCATCAACCACCGCTTAGTCGTCAACCACCGTTAGTCATCAACCACCGCTTAGTCACCAACCACCGCTTAGTCACCAACCACCGCTTAGTCACCACCCACTCCTAAGTCACCAACCACTCCTTAGTCATCACTTCCCTCTAAGCCCCACAATCGCTCTTTATCCCGGCGATTCTTACTGTAATTATCACGTGCAGGCTAGAAACTTGACAAACCGCAAAATGACATAGGGAAAACAAGACTGTGAAGTTAGGGACAACATAAGATAACATAACGAGAGATATGATAAATGGATAATTGAAAGCTTATAGGAGGAAGGAATCAAGATGGCGGATACGGTAAGCAGTACAAGTGTAACTAGTATCTGTATTCTTGTTCCTTTTCATACAGTTTAATAAATCAAATTTCATGATGACCAACTTGGTTCCCTTCACAACCACCAACCAGAAATGAGACAAGGAATACAACACACGCTCGCGGCCATATTTAGGTTCGTCAGGGAACGTGCTGACAAGCTCATAGCATTATGGTGGCAGGATCATAGGCCCAGTGTCAGAACTTGTCAGGCCCCGGTACTTTCAAATTGAATATCTCCTTGCTAGACCCTGAAGATCTGTTATGCCGATCTATTTTAGGACCGACGCATTAATAGTAATCTTCGCAACAAGCTTTATTTAGATATTCTATTTTCGTTTCGTTATTTTTAACTTGCTTGGGTTGAATAATTTATGGCAAATCTTTAGGATGTTGGTTCTAGGAATTTGGATTCTACTGTACATAAGGAGTTGTAGCCTTCCCTTCTTCTCTCTTCACGCTTTGTCTTTTCTGTCATCATATCACTACCCTTAGAAATCGACCACCTTAGAAATCAACCACCTTAGAAATCAACCACCTTAGAAATCAACTACCTTAGAAGTCTAACACCTTAGATACCACTTACCTCAGTCCACATTCATTTCTTCTCACTTTGCCTTTTCACTTTCTTTATTCTCTACTCCTCTATCTCCCATAACATTCCCAACAGCACGGGTATCTGAAAGTCACGATATCCACCCACCAACGTGACAACACCTCTTAATCAATCTCGAGCAGACTTCTCTGCTCAGGGATTCTGGGAGCGCATTAGGGAGCTGCCACCATGGGATATACTTGTCTTCTCGGACGGCTCAAAACAGAAAAATGGTTCTGCTGGGGCAGGTGCCGTTGTTCTCCACAGAGATATCACGATAGATGAAGTGAAAGTGCCCTTAGGGCCCGACTTTGAGGTCTATGACTCCGAGATCATAGGCGCCCTCGCACGACTTAGGGCTGCCACGGCAGCTCCTTCAACACATCTTGCTATCAATATTCATGTAATCCTCGACAACCAAGAGGCTGCACACCGTCTTCTCGATTCTTCTCCCTCCAAGTCCTCGCAAAAGGAAAGTTTAGAGCTTCGGGACCTCGCATCTCGCTGGTCTACGAGAAGAATCCTACCTATCGCATCTCCTGGTAGAGTCCAAGTAATGTGGTCTCCAGGTCACATGGGAATTCCAGGTAATGAGCGGGCCGACAAGCTGGCCGGAGAGGATGCTCGCCAACCAGCTCCCCCTGCCGCATCCCTTGGCGGAGTCCGCGCAAAGATTCAAAGATGAATATGGGACTTGACCACAGCTTGGTGGTAGTCTCATGCTCCCTCTACCTATTGTGAGTGGGGGATACCATTTCCCAAGAAGCCTCCCGAGGAACTACGACTCCCTCGCTGTTATCTCGGATATTTAATCCAATGTCGCACTAGACACGGTGACTTTCGGGCCTATCACGAAAGGTTTCATCATAAAGATGCCCTTCTGACTAGGTCCTGCGGGGCTAGCAAGTCAATTACACACTTATTTTTCTGCCCCCTCGTGCGAGAGAGACTGGCTTTGGCTAGTCACCGACGAAGTCTGGGCTCACTTGATTTTCTCCTCAGCACCTCCCATAGAGCCAAATGTTTCGCTACCATATTGGAGAAGGCCAGTTTTCTGTCAGAAATCTGTCTAATTTGTTACATTTAACATAGTCATGTGAGGAATCCACTGCATAGCGCTCGCAGTATCTCTGTGTCTTTTCATGGCCTCTATGCCAATGCACTTAATTTTCTGTATTATATATTGCAGTCACCATGTCCCCTCAGGAATGGGGCTTTAGTTGTAGCTTGGGCCCGGTAGACCTTAAAGATAAATAAATAAATAAATAAATAAATAAATAAATAAATAAATAAATAAATAAATAAATAAATAAATAAATAAATAAATAAATAAATAAATAAATAAATAAATAAATAAATAAATAAATAAATAAATAAATAAATAAATAAATAAATAAATAAATAAATAAATAAATAAATAAATAAATAAATAAATAAATAAATAAATAAATAAATAAATAAATAAATAAATAAATAAATAAATAAATAAATAAATAAATAAATAAATAAATAAATAAATAAATAAATAAATAAATAAATAAATAAATAAATAAATAAATAAATAAATAAATAAATAAATAAATAAATAAATAAATAAATAAATAAATAAATAAATAAATAAATAAATAAATAAATAAATAAATAAATAAATAAATAGATAAATAAATAAATAAATAAATAAATAAATAAATAAATAAATAAATAAATAAATAAATAAATAAATAAATAAATAAATAAATAAATAAATAAATAAATAAATAAATAAATAAATAAATAAATAAATAAATAAATAAATAAATAAATAAATAAATAAATAAATAAATAAATAAATAAATAAATAAATAAATAAATAAATAAATAAATAAATAAATAAATAAATAAATAAATAAATAAATAAATAAATAAATAAATAAATAAATAAATAAATAAATAAATAAATAAATAAATAAATAAATAAATAAATAAATAAATAAATAAATAAATAAATAAATAAATAAATAAATAAATAAATAAATAAATAAATAAATAAATAAATAAATAAATAAATAAATAAATAAATAAATAAATAAATAAATAAATAAATAAATAAATAAATAAATAAATAAATAAATAAATAAATAAATAAATAAATAAATAAATAAATAAATAAATAAATAAATAAATAAATAAATAAATAAATAAATAAATAAATAAATAAATAAATAAATAAATAAATAAATAAATAAATAAATAAATAAATAAATAAATAAATAGATAACTATAGGTTTTTCTCGCTTTTCCCTATGGTGGGTAATCAGGGAAGAGAGTACATGTTGTAAGGCGTTATTCTCGTAGTGGTATCTGCAAATGAAATCTGAGTATGAGTGTTCCAACCGTCAAACTGAGTCATACTGCGTGACATACATACCTTCCGTAATCATTCGCGTCATAGCCTCAAGCAGCATACGCAAAAATGATTTAAAAAAAAAATAGGACTGTCATAATAAACCAAAGGAAAAAGTTAGACTTGAAAAAACTAGACCATACTTATTATTCAAGGCTCTTCAACTACAGAAATTGATCTTCCGCTAGATCATACCTAGCATTAATATTTTCTCACGTGATTCTTATTGCAGAGTCCCTTCTTGCTGTATCATACATAGCCTCTTTTTCCCCTGTGATCATCTGCAACAGGCAGTTTTTTATTATAGCTGTATCATACACAGCATCAGTTACTGTCAAAGGCCAAAGGCCTGATTTCTGATAGGCTAGAGCCTAAATTAATTAAACTTATTTCATTCTCGACGACATTAGTAATCGTCAAAATGGATCGCTTACTCGACTAATAATAATTAATTATCTCTTACAATTACTCGCTCAATCGGAACCAGTCGCTGCAACGGAATAACTTAATCATTTCATTCAATTCGCAATCCATACTAACTAGGCCTTCTCATAACTATTCGACCTCAAGAACGAGCTTCGCTGACGCAAGATGCATCATGCAATCTCACTGACATTAATAGCTAATCTCAATCTCGTCACAAAAGGACGCGAAATGTCATCACGCAAAATTACACATCGATGCATCGCGACTCAACCACGATAATCAATTATTGCTCGACTCAGATCTTAGGAGAATAAGGTAGACGGAAATTGATATGGAGAAATGAGAAGTGTTCAAACAGACTCAATTATGATATGATGTTAAGAGATATATTTGTAGATAAATAGCGGAGATACTTCACCCATCCTTTTTTTTTCTTCACTTCAAGATATTCTAGTATATAGCTCTGAGTAGTTTGTGAATAAAAATTACTTTAAGACTGTTACAGTTACCGTGATTATCCTTTCCATAGTTACATATCTAATCTACAAGGCAAGTGTCGCTGGTTATATTTACAAAAGAAATGCAGCTGCACCTCTACATTTGGAAATAAACAAAGGGTAACAGAAACTGCCTGAAGACGACGGAAACTAATAGAAGATGACGGAATGACTGGGGTTATATCTATGGCAACATAGTGCATGTCGATGGTGTAGCCTGAGGCATCAATATCCCGTGGATCATTACAACATCTGGCTAGTGCCGACATCCAATGATCGACTAATCTCGGTGCGTCAACTTGGAAATGTTAATGATGTATTAATTAAGAACAATCAAGCCATAGCTACCCAAGGAGATTCAGTATTGTTTACTGCAAATCTAGTTGTGGGCTTATTTCAGGTATCATTTCCATTATCTAACATGAAGACTCTGCGATAATGGCCCAGGAAAGCTCAAAAAACTCAGGCACCTTCTCTCAACAATATTTTAGGAATACAAGAAACCTTTAATACATCTATTCAAGATCATCACTCTTCTGTCCACGCTCCATATCCTGAATTTGAATCTAAAGCTCATCTTTGGCACCATTGCTTGGGACACACGGGTTATAAAGCAATTAAACGTGTGGAAAATGACGGGCTTGATGTCTGAAGACATAAATGCTACTATCATTTTCTAGTTTTTCCCGATGAGATCAACGCCAAGATAAAAGCCAAGTTGGTCAATGTTTTTCGTGACACTTGTTCAACTATTGTTAGGTCGTATCTCACATGGCATATGACTATTACAGAATGTTCGTTTTAACGGTTGTTGGGTTTTTCATCTTAGTGTTTTCTACTAGCAGGTGCTATTTTCTAGTCGCCACTCAATACATGTAGTATATATACATGTCTGATATAGTTATAAAGTATAACAAACGAAGTGTTTTGAATCAACAGATCTAATCCTCACAGTTTTCAACAGAAATATTAGAACGTAATGGTATCATAGGATTAGAAAAGAGACCTATCACAAAAGGGGACAAGGCATACGTTCCTTGTCTAGTGGGAAAGATGAAGGAGTCATTTAATAAGACAAGACACAATCTAACCCATCTACCAGCGGGACGACTTCCTGCTGATATCTCTGGAATCCTACCTGAATCATCCAGAGGCTACAGATATTTCCTTCTTGTAGTAGACGATGCTTCAAGCTGCAGCTGGCTTCGACTCCTCGAGAACAAAGAAACTTCCTCGATCCTTCCTCTCCTCAAAGAAATTACACTAGAAATTCAGAAAACGGCGGGTGATTACGTGGCTTTTATCTCCGCAGATTATGGAACAGGTGAGTTCGGAAATCAGTGGCAAACTTGGCTCAAAGAATTGGGAATTCAATTTCAACCATCTGTTCCCTATCAACACTCTCAAAATAGCGTCGCCGAAAGAACGATTGTAACAATATTTAATATTTCTAGGTGAATGGTCTATCATGCAGAGATCCAGTGGAGAACCTTTTGGTGCATAGCTGTTGAGCACGCCAATTTTATCCGAAATAGAACACCGACCACAACTCTTCCCTTTGGACCAGAATGCTCCCTAACCTCAATTTAAATTACCCCAATTATGGCCTATACAACAAACAAAGTTCATTTAGAAAATCTCAAAATATTAGGATGCGCAGCCTTCCCAAAACGCCTCCATAAATTAGATGGTCCATCCAAACTAGAGCCAAAGATACAAAGAGAAGAAGATCACCTATTTATTGGAATGCAAGGCAACATGATTGACTTTATTGTTGTAATGATACAATGAATTAATAGTAAACAAGTCAATTAAAATTGTCTAATTAATAGAATAGGATAAAAGATTAACTTCTGCTTCTTCCATCTAATGTCCGCAGGTCCAATCTTATAACTCCTCACAGATCTCAGGTCTATAATTAACTACAATAGCGCATGATTAAGATAATTCAAATTATGACATCAATATCTAAATCTATCATCCTCGATGGCGGGATCCTCGAGATACGAATGTAGTTCTAAATATATAATTGCCACTCAAGATCATAGCAGAAGCCTGGACCTTAGAGATAAAATATTTTAAATGTTTGCCACAGAAGAATATATCTCGGACACAACAGTATATTCAAGCTGATGCATTGTAAGACCCTAAAATTGATTGTGTCCGCTGACTGCAAATTTTCAGAATACCTCTTCAAGGGACTGGAGCTGGATAATTCCATTCCTAGACCTGCGACAAGCAGTAATAGCTCTCCTAGTCTTGCATGCGCTTATACAATTCACTCAAATAAACAAAAATTCGATGAGATTAAGAACTCTGTTAATGAATGAAAAATGTAAGAAAATCATTATAATCCTTCAACCGAGGCAACAGGTAAGCCCTCATTTGAAGTTTTTGAAAATATTGTCAATGACAGAGCTCAGATGTCCAAAGTAAGCTCTCACCTGAAGCTTTTGTGTCAGAGGTTCTAAGCTACTTAGTCATGTGACAGTGGTTTGAGCCACATTGTGGCGTTAGATATTCTGGCTGTTTCTCTGTAGCTCTACAAACTTCTTTATTATCCCATTCTGGAAATATGTTTATGGGCCACAATGACCTGGGGAGTTCTGGTGGATTCTATGGTGTTCTATGGTATTCTATGATGCCCCTTGTTGTTCTATTTACCTGTGCAGGAGTTCTAGATGGTTCTTTCAGTGGCTTGTTGGACCATGTCCTAAAATGTATATATAGCTGTCCTTACTGTACCTCTGAAGTCGCCAGATCAGAGTCTTGTATTTATCTTTAGTTATTGAAGAATCTGTTTGAAATCTGAATCCTATCAATTACACTACCATTGTGGTTACTGTTCTTCTGGACCATTGTTATTGATATTGTCATTGTTATAGCTATTGTTGTTGCTATTGTCCTTGTTATTGTTATCGTGTTTCCTGCAGTTGTTAGTGTTATTGCCATCTCCCTGTTATTTTTATTGCTATTGTTGCTGTTGTGTAACAACATGGGCTTCTCAAGTAGCCACGATCGGAATGTTTCAACAGGTTGCCTTGTTTTTTTTTTTTTGTTTGTTTCACGTGGCTTCTTATTTCTATTTTCATGTTTCGTCTCAAGTGTCGCGAATTGTTCATTATAATGTTTCAGAGTCTTTCAATGACAACTCCATCCTTGGAAATTTCTTGAAACAATTATCTTAAGACGTTTGGTTTAATATTGTATCATGATACAGATGAACATGGATCGGAGGAGATTTTGGTTCTTGGGAAACGGAGCACTGGGAGGACAAAACGGGAAGCATTTTTGATTTTAGATTGGATATAAGAACAGACAGAGCTGGACAGATTTTTCGGGGGAGATCAGACCTAATATATTCATTTTTCATTACGTGATTCTATTACAGAGTTCATTTTTATTCTCGCTGTATCATACACAGCATCTTCTTGAAGTCCTACACTTTACATTTTTTATAGCTGGATTATACACAGCATCTTTTACCGTGATTATCGTTTTCGTAGTCACATGGTTATGAGCCCGGGTTGCCACGACTGCACTCGGATATAAAAACTGACACTATATACTCGCAAGATGTCTTCTGCTTCATTTTCGACAAACCCATCTAGTGGTGTTATAATTCTGAAAGGCACTCAGAATTACTTGGAATGGATTTATACGATCAAAATGGCGTCAAATGGAAACAGCTCGACAGATATTAAAAATGTTTGGAAATTTATTGATACAAAATCTAATGAGAAACCTGATTTACCTGGACTCTCACCCCGACCAACTCCCGCAGATGTCAATCCTGCAGCCACATCTATCTCAAAACTCAGTGTTATAGAACTCGAAGACTTCAAGTACCGGGACAACATTTGGAAAGAAAGAAAATTGGAGATCCAAGAGATTGAGAGAAGATTAGAAGGGATTCAAAATAAAATTTTAGGGTCAATTTCGGAGAGTCTTTTGCCACAACTTAAGGGTGCATCAAACGTCAAAGAAATATTACTTCATCTCAGTAATAAGTTTCAGCCTTTGGACCAAGCACGAAGACAAGAAATCATACAGAATTGGAATTCTCTTAAGTCTCCACCAAGCGATAGGAAGATTCTTCCCTGGCTAGATGAATGGGAGTCAGTATATGAAGAAGGAAAAGAGTTGAAGCTATCGATAGTGGAAAGTCCACAAGCTCAATACGATTTCTTGTTTGCTGCACGCTCGATCAATGAAGCATGGGCTACAGCTAACCTAGTTGCAATCGGAATCGACATAGAATACGAAAGGATAGTATCAGACTTTCCAGGATATCTAAAAGAATTTCGACAGCATCAGAGATTAAACAAAATATTTTTGCGGAACGCTGAGATTTCTACAAATCTCAATAATTCATCTGGGGTTTTTGCGGCAAGTAAAGATATTAGAGATGGAAGTTCATCTGATCCCTCCACCATCCACAAAGGAAGAAAGCAAAATGGGGATAAAATCTGTTTGTGTGGATACAGTCATTTGTACGAGAAATGTTTTTACCTCAATTTTAAGAACACCAAACGTCCATCGAACTTCAAATTTAGGAAGGAAATATTCGACAAGATAAACAACAGACTTTCTCAAAGTTCTATGGAAAATTTACGAAAAACTTTCAAGTCGAAGTTTGGCTATGATCCAACGTCAACACCTTCACAAGCTTTGCAGTCAGATTATGCAGGTTTTTTCCAACAAAGAGATTCTGAAAACCAGGGTAATGATCTAGGAATTTTCACGACATCTCTAGAGGCAAGTCCTGACGTTGAAACTTCATTAATTACAGCGGATCAAACATCATCTTCAGAATTCCACTTAAAAAACCACTGGGTTTTAGATAGCGGCTCAGATGTTCATATCTGCAATAATGAGAATCTTCATGGATTTCAAAGAACCGAGCCATTTCTCGGAAACCACCACATCGTTTCGGGGACGACAAAGTATCCTGTCAAAGCCTGGAGGACCTGCAGAGTAAAAATTTTAACGGGAAAAAGCAACGGTTATATTACCTTGAGCAAGGTAGCCCTAATCCCAGGATTTATGACAAGTCTTGTTTCTCTACATCTGATGAATATTAAGAACGTTCATTGGAACTCCATGGAACCATTGCACCTGTTTCGGTCGGATGGGACTTTATTCTGCAACTTATTCCAAAGTGGACAACATTGGACGTTTGAAAAATCGCCCATCGAAAACAATTTGACTACTAACAGTTTAGAAAAATCCCAATCTGTGTGTTTAGGGGTAGCCGGTGATAAAAAAGAAAACAAAACCCGACACAAGACCTTTGACAAGACTCAACTACATCGGATTTTTGGTCATCCATCACCAGAAATTGTAGATCGGATTGCAAGTGCGGCACGAGATGGAACAATTACTGTGCTGGACACTGTATCGGCCCCAAGAACAATTCAATGCGAAACATGTGCTCTATCAAAGTCACATCAACTTATATCGAAAATACTAGACAAAGAACATCCACAAACAAAACCTTTCGAGAGAGTGACAGTTGATCTCATTCCAATGAGAAAAGGTTTCAATTCGAATACTCAAATTATACATTTTCAATGTGCAAAAACCTTATTTAATATGATCTTCACTATGTACGCGAAATCGGAATCATTGAAATTCATGAGAAAGGCCATACAATTGATAAAATCGCTGGATTATTGCGTAAAATATATTCATCTAGATGGTGAATCTTCACTACAAAGATCTCTTGATGAGCTAGCTATAGATGAGGGATTCATTGTTGAACGCACGGCTCCTAGGACACCGGAGCAAAATGGACAGTCTGAGGTAAATGGACGGTGGATCATCCTCAAAGCAAGAGCTTTCGCAATTGAGGCAAGTTTACCACAAGATCTATGGCCTCAACTTGTAGTCACGGTTGGGTATATTATGAACCGAACACCATCAAGAAAACTGGATTGGAAAACGCCGTTTGAATGCGTTTACGGGTATAAGCCACCTTTATCACACCTTGACATCATAGGAAGTAAAGTATATGTTTTGAATAAAAACATTCCTCGACTGGATAAATTGTTAGCGCGCGCATATGTCGGATACCTAGTTGGGTGGGAATCCACTAATATCTACAAAGTTTGGATCCCGAGCATAGGCAGGATTATTAATTCAAGAGATGTCACCATTGATTCCGGAAATCTATACACTCCTCATGATTTGGACGTGCTGGCAACTAAGCAGATCACCGAACAAGAACTTAATCAAGCTCTTGAATGGCCTAGCCTTGAAGAAGACATCAGCTCACAGCCGCTTGAGACAGAGTTACTAAATCAAATGAATGTTTTAATCCCTACAAATCCATTACTTCAAGACGTTAAAAAGAATGAAATATCTTCGAGTTCAAGTAATAAAGAAAAATTTAACTTACCTGGAATATTTCCAGAAGAGACACCATCGTCTTCTGCGCACCCGAAGATATCTAAGGGGTATGAATACATAGATGACCTAAAATCAAAAATACCTTCTCGACATGCAATTGACGGAGATCGTGAACTGGGTAGGGCTCAAGGTAACCGTGCCATAAATGCTGCTCTTATCAATCCTGACATCGGTCCTCAAAATATTATCTCCCGAAGAACACGAAATTCGAAAAATTCGGCCTATTTCGCACAATACTGTTATTCATTTAGCTCTGCAATTATGAACACAAAAAACTGTACAAAAATAAGAAGGGAAGAACTTCCGCCTGCACCGAAAGGATGGGACCAAATGCTCCGTCATCAATTTTCTGTTGAATTTCAAAAAGCTGCGGAAAAAGAACTTCAAATTTTAGAAGAGAAGGAAACTTGGACATGTACAGAAAAAGAAGAAGTCCCAGAAAGTTGTAAAATTGTACCTTTAATCTGGATTTTTACTTATAAGTTTGATTCAAATGGATACTTAATCAAGTTTAAGGCAAGACTATGCGCCAGGGGTGATTTACTCGGATCTGAAGAGGATCCATACGCTGCCACATTAGCAAGTCAAACTTTTCAAGCTATGATGGCGATAACAGCGGCTCATGATCTCGAAATAAAACAGTACGATGTTGTAAACGCTTTTGTCAATGCTCCAATTCGAGGGGAAGTCTACTGTCATGCTCCAAAAGGGTATAATAGGAATTTTCAGGGCAAGCCAATGGTTCTTAAACTGTTGAAAGCCTTATATGGTTTTAAATTTTCACCTTTGTACTGGTATGATGAATTTTTGTCCTTCTTACTCCATCACGGATTCCACCAAGTTCCAGGAGTCAACTGCATGGTTACAAACCAATACATTAACCTGATATTCTACGTCGACGATATCATGATAACTTTCAACGAATCAGATACGAGTCAAGCCGACAATTTTGACCATGATCTTGCAACTGCCTTCGAAGTCAGACGAATAACAAAGACTTGCTCTTTTCTCGGAATAAGAATTGTTCGAGAAAGGCCCGCTAGAAAACTGTGGTTATGTCAAGACAGCTACATAGAATCATTGGCTTCAACCTTTAATGTAGTCGGTGGAAAATCGCCAAAAACGCCTATACTACAACTCATATTGATGCCATTTGAAGGTACAGCAACTGCAGCGCAGATAAAAGGTTACCAGCAAAAAGTTGGAAAGGTTAATTTTGCTGCAGTCACCACACGGCCTGACATAGCAAGAGCCGTCTCAATTCTCTCTCGATTTTTAACGAATCCAGGACCTCAGCATATTAATGCTATAGATCATCTCATACAATATTTGGTAGGTACTCCCTACATGGCAATTTGCTATAATAGCAAATATTATCTACAAAAATCCTCCTCAACAAAAAGAGCATTTATGACATTTAGCGACGCTTCATATGGCAATTATCCCGAAACACGGCACAGCTCCTGTGGATTTGCTCTCCTACTTTACGGCGGTATAGTCCACTACAAAGCTACCAAGCAAAAAACAGTGACGACTTCAAGTACAGAAGCGGAACTGCTGGCAGTTTCCACATTAGCAAAGGAATATCTATGGTGGATAAGACTATTTGAAAATATTGGACTCGAACTAAACCATGATGCGGTGATCTCTCTAGATAACCAGCAAACCATAAGATTAATCACGAAAGACGCACCGAAATTAGTCACAAAGCTGAAACATATAGATATTCATCAACTATGGATAAGGCAGGAATCCCAAGCAGGGAATATCAAAGTCGAATGGGTGCCTACTGCAGACATGGTCGCAGATGGATTTACGAAAGAACTCCCGCCTCAAAAACATGCAAATTTTTTAAAACAATTAGGTATGGAAGACATAAAATTGTTAATAACTAATCTGACAAAACTCGACGCAACATCAATCAAATAATTTCATGCAGGCCCCATTTCATAAAACCTGGGGGGGTGTGTGTAACAACATGGGCTTCTCAAGTAGCCACGATCGGAATGTTTCAACAGGTTGCCTTGTTTTTTTTTTTTTGTTTGTTTCACGTGGCTTCTTATTTCTATTTTCATGTTTCGTCTCAAGTGTCGCGAATTGTTCATTATAATGTTTCAGAGTCTTTCAATGACAACTCCATCCTTGGAAATTTCTTGAAACAATTATCTTAAGACGTTTGGTTTAATATTGTATCATGATACAGATGAACATGGATCAGAGGAGATTTTGGTTCTTGGGAAACGGAGCACTGGGAGGACAAAACGGGAAGCATTTTTGATTTTAGATTGGATATAAGAACAGACAGAGCTGGACAGATTTTTCGGGGGAGATCAGACCTAATATATTCATTTTTCATTACGTGATTCTATTACAGAGTTCATTTTTATTCTCGCTGTATCATACACAGCATCTTCTTGAAGTCCTACACTTTACATTTTTTATAGCTGGATTATACACAGCATCTTTTACCGTGATTATCTTTTTCGTAGTCACATAGCTGTTACTAATATTGTTGTTGCTTAACTATCATTGCCCCAGTTACTGATATTGGTACTTATTTTCTATTGACAGCGTCGTCTTTGGTATTAATCCTGCACCGTTCTGACATTTTGAAACCAATTTCAAATATCAATATTATCCTTCAAACGAGGCAATCAGTACACCTCGCGCGCACCAACAGCATGCCTTGACATGGCTGGGAGTGTTAAAATTAGCTCTACTTATTTGTGGGGTATGCCAGGAATGTTAACGGTTGAGCCGTCATAGCTCAGTTAACATTCTGCGCTATACAGTAGCTTACAAAAGTGGTCAAATGAATCACCAAATCTGATACATTTGACCATAACTTTACAACATGATCTTGAAATGAAAATATTACAGCATAATATGAAAATTTAATTACTTTACTGTCGCTGTGACAATTTTGAAGCAAAAAAAAAGAGAATTGATTATTCTATAGTGGTCTTGTCGTTCTCAATTACTCAACCAGTTTTGAAAGCATAATTTTAATGCTTAGTATGACCCCCTTTGGCCTTTATTACAGCTGCAACACGCGACGGCATACTCTCAATTAGAGTCTGACATAAAATTGGATCTAAGTTTTGCCAAATTTCCCTAAGTCTTTCCCACAATTTATGTATACCTTTCGGTGGCTCTGGATACTCACCGAGTCGACACTTGAGCCGACCCCAAAGATTCTCAATCGGGTTCATATCCGGCGATTGAGAGGGCCAATTCATTGTCTTCAGATTTTTAGAAGCTATCCAGCTTTTTGTGTTCTTGGATGTTTGCTTTGGGTTGTTATCTTGCTGGAAGATTAGCTCAGTTGCAGGTACCGAGTCGGGCTCTCTGGCAATTCTATCCATAGTAGGTACTAGAAAATTATCCAAGATTTCCAAATACTGTTTAGAATCCATTCGTCCAACTATACGGCCCATTCCACCTATCCCATACCATGACATACACACCCATATCATTAGATTGCCCCCACCAAACTTCAGGGTCTCTTCGATCGCTTCTGATTGCAAATTCTTTGGGCCTTTAACCCAAGAATATTTAATCCCATCGCTATTTAGCATGTTTATTTTGATTTCGTCTGACCAAATCACTCTTTTCCAGTCTTCTTTCGTTCAATTTTCGTGGCATAAAGCCCAGTTCAAGCGAGCTCTCTGATGAGCTTTTGACAGCTTTGGTTTCTTCTTTTTTATCGCCTTCAGACCTTGCTCCCTTAAAGCCCGCCGGATAGTCTGAGAGGAAACTTGATCTTTTCTTTCTGAATTTACTAGTTTGGACGCTCCTACTACCGTCTTAGCGCTCCCATTTACCATTAAACAGGCGATTTCTCGCTTGTCTCTAGCTGATAGTTTTTGTGGCCATCCATTCTTTAATTTTGGTGCTTCCTTCACTATCATCTTTCGGTATTTGACAACAGTGTCATGACTGAGTCCTAATATTGCTGAAATTTCATTTCTTGATTTCCCTTCATGGACTAATTTTGCAATGGATGTTATTTGGTCAGGAGATATCTTTTTCATATTTTTTAAAGAAAAGATGTTGGTATAATTTGGAGTCTCTGATCATGTATGGTAATTTTACGTAATAGCGATACCCTGTTTATATACTTTCATAGCGTAAGGAGAAATAGATAACTCAATTGCAATACAATTATTGACAGTACTGTACTTGGGAACCCGGTGATTCCAACACTAATTAGTGATATCACAAATTAGGAGACCAGAATTAATCAGATCAATCAATAGTGAATTAGGTATCGCACCTCTATCACGGCGACGGATTAGGAAGAAAGATTCTTGCCTCAGTTGGTATACATTCGAAGAGTTGAAGTTCAAGGTATCGCACTCTGTACTTCATCTAAGACCTGCTGCTCTAAAACTACCAAAGCGACATCGACCTACTCCAAGTATCCAAAATACTCAATGTTGGTAGGTTTCCAGGCCATAAGTGTGCACAATGTGTAGCAGCTGGTAAGCTGGTTTATGCCTGTAGCCTATGTTGTGCATAGGCGTGCACAGACTTTACATAGATAGTGAATTGTGCACGGTCTGGTCCTGCAGGGTGTTTCAATTATACTGAAACTTGCTAATACAAGCGGACCGACTTCTATTCGGAGACTTGCTATTACGTGGCGGCTTCACAATACAGGGAGGTTGTGTGGCACGAGAAGACCTTCTGTTTCATGAGAATATTACGATCCATGAATAGTGTCAAGGTGGGGCGAGTAGTTTAGCTCGAGGGAAATGTATTTATCTACATGTACTTGTGTCAGAACTTGTCAGGCCCCGGTACTTTCAAATTGAATATCTCCTTGCTGGACCCTGAAGATCTGTTATGCCGATCTATTTTAGGACCGACGCATTAATAGTAATCTTCGCAACAAGCTTTATTTAGATATTCTATTTTCGTTTCGTTATTTTTAACTTGCTTGGGTTGAATAATTTATGGCAAATCTTCAGGATAATGGTTCTAGGAATTTAGATTCTACTGTACATAAGGAGTTGTAGCCTTCCCTTCTTCTCTCTTCACGCTTTGTCTTTTCTGTCATCCTATCACTACCTTAGAAATCAACCACCTTAGAAATCAACCACCTTAGAAATCAACCACCTTAGAAATCAACCACCTTAGAAATCAACCACCTTAGAAATCAACCACCTTAGAAATCAACCACCTTAGAAATCAACCACCTTAGAAATCAACCACCTTAGAAATCAACCACCTTAGAAATCAACCACCTTAGAAATCAACCACCTTAGAAATCAACCACCTTAGAAATCAACCACCTTAGAAATCAACCACCTTAGAAATCAACCACCTTAGAAATCAACCACCTTAGAAATCAACCACCTTAGAAATCAACCACCTTAGAAATCAACCACCTTAGAAATCAACCACCTTAGAAATCAACCACCTTAGAAATCAACCACCTTAGAAATCAACCACCTTAGAAATCAACCACCTTAGAAATCAACCACCTTAGAAATCAACCACCTTAGAAATCAACCACCTTAGAAATCAACCACCTTAGTATTAGAATAAAGGGACTCTACCTTTTAAGGAAGTAAAGATACAAAGTAAGATAAAGTTAGAACCAAGTAGACCTTGATGCTAAAAGTAAAGTATATTATCTAAAAGTAAGTAAAGTACAAAATAGAATAATGTTTACACGAGAGTAAAGTAACAGATAAAATAAGCTAGCCCAACGATATCCAAAATTAGCAGCATTGAGTGTAGATGAAAAGAATGTTGACTTTGTTGGTCACTTCGCAAAAGGAATATGGAGGAACATATTACCACGTGATATCCAATTCCAACACTCCTCCTGAACGACAAGATCAACTATTTTTCATCTTTTTTCATCTGGCAAACAAAGTATTTTCCGACACAGCAGCTTCGTTTTGCATGGTGGCAATGGCTTCGTCAAAATATCGGCCAGCATTTTATCTGTTGAGACGTATTTCACATTGATGGATTTATTTTGTATACACTCTCTGGTGTAGTGGTAGGCGATATCAATATGTTTTGTCTTCGAAGAACTCGTACCGTTCGCTATCGCTATCGCACTCTGATTATCGGATAGCACGTTCATTCCAGAATTACCAACTAAATCTTCGGCGACTTCTAATTCTTTAAAAAACCTTGTGGTCCATATAGCCTGCTTTGAAGCCTCGAAAAGAGCAATATATTCTGCTTCTGTGCTAGAGGTTGCCAAAGATTTTTGTTTTTTTTTTGATTGCCAACAGACAGGGCCACCGCCTAGAACCAAGAGATATCCACTGACTGAATGTCGAGTCGCGGTATCAGAGGCAAAGTCTGAGTCAGAATAGAGTGCTGCCATTTTTTCTTGCGTAAGATCTTCAGAGGTCGGCCCAAAATTATATTTAATGTAATATTTTTCCGAACCTTTGAGATACCTAAGAACTCTACATACGCTATCCCAATGACGTTTCACTGGAGCAGAGTTGAATCGGCCAAGTTGAGAAGTTGCGAAGGCAATGTCTGGCCTGCTACCACTAGATGCGTATCCAAGGCTTCCAACGGCGCTTGCATAGGCAGTTTCGTCGGCTAGAGCCTCTCCATTATTTGCTGGTAAAATTCCATCGTAACCATTGAGAGGAGAGTAGTACGACTTGGCATCGCCCAGTCCAAAGGAGTTAATCTTATCTCTTATATAGTCAGACTGCGATATAGTGAGAGTCCTCGTCGAGCGGTTACGCGTAACTTTCCAACCAATCACAGTGTCAATTGATCCAATGTCTTTGATTGGAAAACTAGACGCTAATTCTTGTTTTAAAATTATGATATTTTGAGAATCTTTTCCGCATATCACTAAGTCATCAACGTATACTCCGATGATAATTTGACTTGCCGAGTTTATGTAGACGCATTGATCACTATGTGACCTTTTAAAGTCGAGAGACAGGAGCCTTGTATTTAGTTTATCGTACCAGGCTCTTCCTGATTGTTTCAAGCCGTATAGAGCCTTATTAACTTGAACAAATTTTGTTCCGGCCAAGCCATCAGGTGATTTCATGAATATGACTTCATCTAAGTCTCCTTCAAGGTAAGCAGTTTTCACATCGATTTGATCAATTTCCCAATCAAGGAAAGTAGCGACAGCAAGCAGGATCCTTAAAGAGTCGGCACGCAGTGTTGGAGAGTAGGTGTCAAAATAATCAACGCCATAGATTTGGCTAAAGCCTTGGGCAACAAGTCTCGCCTTGAATCTTCCATCTGACTTAACAGTAAATACCCAGCGAAATCCGATTGGTTTCCTTCCATGAGGTACATGAGTCACAGGGCTGAACACCTTCTTTTCTTGAAGGGATTGAAGCTCTTCATTAATAGCATTTTTCCAATCTGTGCTATTTATTCCGTTTATTGCCTCTTTATAAGTTTGAGGGATCGGGACATTACCTCCGACGTAAAGTGCGCGAGATTTGGGTTGCCATGCAGAGCGAGGCTCGATCGGAATTCTTATGCGGCTACTCCTCCTAAGCGCTGGAACCTCGGGATTGTTTTCACTGACGTTACGAGATGAATCTTGAGTTTCATCGGATAGTGATAGTTCAGGGTGAGAGGTTTCTGTATTATTGTCTGTCAATGTAGGTAGATTTGGTTCAGGAGATGAATGGGATAGAGAATTTGGAATATCGTTGGAATGTAAACGAGAATCAATTTCTGAGTCTGAATCTGAATCTGAGCTAGAATTCAAGTCTTGATCTTTTGTAAGGTCTAGAGAATTTTGAACTTCGTCCGCTTGAATATCTAAGCCCTCGTGCAAAGCTGATGAATTTATGCCCCAGTCCCAAAACGAATCTTCTAAGAAGTGGACGTTTGCGGAGATGACGATTTTATCTCGTCCATTTTTTTGATGGGACATACACACGATATTGCGTTGAAGATTCACAATACCCTATAAAAATACCTTTAGCTGATGTAGGTGAAAGCTTAAATCGTCGCGGATCATGTGTGTCAATCAGAACAAAACAGATACACCCCCAAACTTTGAGATGAGAAATTTTAGGGACAATACCATTCATGACTTCGTAAGGCGTTTTCTTATCAGGGAGCAGTGGTAGTCTATTCCGGAGATAGCAAGCTGTGAGGACAGCAGCATCCCAAAAGCGTAGGGGAAGGCCCGAATGATTAAGCATGCACCTGGACATGGTAATCAAAGTACGATTTAGTCTCTCTGATACCCCATTTTGGTGTTGAGTATATGGGGCACTGACTTGCTGAATTATTCCCCCGAATTTGATAGTTTTAAATTCAGAGCCTCCATCAAATCGCATGGCTTTTATTTTCCGACCGGATTGTAATTCCTTTTTGTCTTTGTACCGATAAAAGTTATCAGCTACCTCTTTGGTACTCTTCAATAAGTAAAGCTCACTTTCACGCGAGGCTTCATCAGTAAATGTCACAAAGTAGCTACTTCCGTATATACCAGAAACACGACATTTACCCCAAGTGTCGGAGTGCACGATCTCGAGGATATCAGAAGACTTTAATAATGGCCCACGATTGATTTTTTCTACTCGTTTGCAAGATAAACACACGTTGCAGTTCTTAAGAAAATTTGTGTCTACAGAAAAATCGAGAATTTCGTTGGGCTTTATGTTAGGGAGATCAAGACTTGTAATATCAATACTCTTGAGGAAATGAGCACCAGCGTGAGCATATCGATTATGCATGAGATTGGTGGCAGATGTTTTGGCACCTTGTGACAATAGAGTGTTGGGGGTATTTTTAAGATGGGACTCAAAGTAGGCAGAAGAGTTTTTATTAGAATTGTTAAAAGTATTAAAGCAAAGAAGTCCTCCCCTAGGACTAGCTGTAGCGATGACAACATTCTTATTGGAGAGAACACTAAGACCTCTGCTAGATGAGTGAAGGCGGAAACCATTTGAGAGAAGTTGAACCCCTGATACAAGGTTCTTTGTGCATGATGGCACGAACCAAACGTTATCTATTTTTATCATTCTGCCTTGACTTCCACCTTTGAAATCGAAGACTTCAAATTGAATAGAGCCTGTACCAGATACAGGGATGGAATGACCGGAAGCGGTTAAAACTGACTTGTCGATGGGAGATATTGAAATAAACATAGACCGGTCATGAAAAATATGGTTGCTGGCGCCGGTGTCAAGCACAACACTGTTGTCTTTAGATGAGCTGGATGAAGTTAAAACATGCTCCTCCATAACCCATGCACTACCTTCGACGGCTTCCTCAATTAGGTCGATATCGCTAGTTGATCCGTTTGTTTCCTTCTTACGGCCATATTTTTCTTGAAGTCTCTTGGCTTTGGCAGCTTTTTCAGGATTCTTCGCCGCCCATTTTGTGCCATCAGGGGTCTCCAACCAAAGAAAGCAGGTTTCACGGGTATGTCTTTTTCGTTTACAAAATGCACAGGTTTTGACGTTTGAATCGCTCGCAAGGGACGCAAAAGGAAAGTTTTCGCTGCTTTTCGTAGAAGATTGTGACTCCCGGATAGAGTTAACTGAATCGGCAAATGATATTGAATTGTCATTTCTCAAAACGGTGACTGCTCCCATGTATAGTCCTCCGCAAGATTTGTTAAAATGGGAGAGCAAACGACTTTTCATGTGTATATCAGAAGGAGCTTGGGCCATATCCTCAGATGCAATTCTGGTCTGACGACGTATCAATTCTTCGGCATAGGTATCTACGTCAACCCCATCATCCATACTGAAACTCCAGAAATCTTGAAGCATGTTACAGACGGAGTCTTGGCACCTTGGCTTGTAATATTGCTCAAGAGAAATCCAAATTTCTCTTGCAGATGATTTTCCATGCACGAGGTAAAAAATTTCCTCGGGAATGAGTTGGACAAGCGCAGCACGAAGATTTCCATCTCTTTCATTCGTAGTCTTGAATTGTCCAGTAGAGCTTCCGGCGGAACCAATTTCGGGTTGTTTTTCTAAGTTTTTATTGATGTTCTGATCAAGTCGACAGCCCCAAGATTTTCAAGGACTTGCTCCACTAGGTACTTCCATCGGATGTAAGTGGATTTACTAAGTTTCGGAGCATTGCGAAGACTCTTGAGAATGTCTGCTGTGGACATGATGCTGAATATAGAGGGTCGAAGTAAGGATAGAAGAAACCTTGAAGTTAAATTTGAGGCTCAGATGGTTAGAGCTTTGGTCTCATAATCTATTAGAATAAAGGGACTCTACCTTTTAAGGAAGTAAAGATACAAAGTAAGATAAAGTTAGAACCAAGTAGACCTTGATGCTAAAAGTAAAGTATATTATCTAAAAGTAAGTAAAGTACAAAATAGAATAATGTTTACACGAGAGTAAAGTAACAGATAAAATAAGCTAGCCCAACGATATCCAAAATTAGCAGCATTGAGTGTAGATGAAAAGAATGTTGACTTTGTTGGTCACTTCGCAAAAGGAATATGGAGGAACATATGACCACGTGATATCCAATTCCAACACTTAGAAATCAACCACCTTAGAAATCAACCACCTTAGAAATCAACCACCTTAGATACCACTTATCTCAGTCCACATTTCTTCTCACTTTGCCTTGTCACTTTCTTTATTCTCTACTCCTCTATCTCCCATAACATTCCAAACAGCACGGGTATCTGAAAGTCACAATATCCACCCACCAACGTGACAACTTGAAAATTGCGAATTAGTTATCTGGATCATAGAATTAATTATTAACTACCTCTACACATTTAGCTGCGCAGGCGCTCTTGTCTAGACTGTGACACAATGGTTCTGTTCTGTTCAATTCATCTATCTATTTCTATCTGTCCTCGCTTTGCTATTTATTATGTCTCGCCTAGTGCATGACGTCATACGTACGCCATTCTGTTCACATGCATACTTCTCTCTAGTTACAACGTTATTCATACACTGGCAACTTTTTATTCTTCGCAAGTCAGGCCCTGATACTCTTATCCTTTTGAACAATTACTCTCTATCAACCCATCCTTCAATTCATATGCGTAGTTGATTCGAGTTTAAGAACTTTTAGAGTGAATGGTTTGGATTAGCTTTTGTCATGGCATCTGCAGGATTATCATGACCGTTTATCCAGCGAATTTCTTGTAATTCTCTTCGCTCATAGGACTGACGAAGTGCCATGATGTCTATCATAAGCCTCTTCTCATTTGTTGTTCCAAGTTTCACTAGACATTGGTATAGAGAGAACGAGTCAGTACAGACAATGATTGGTATTGCGAGGAGAGACAGTTGATTCATAATGATCTCCATCGTAGTGTTAATAGCGATAGCCATGTCAACGCCATTTACCATTCCATAAATCTCAGATGCGAGAACATTTTGAGTCACTCTCTTGCTCTTGACTGAACTCCAGTGAATTAAGTTACCGCGGATATCAAAATATCCAGAATCATGATTGGCAATTTCATTTGCCATTATTATCTGGTATCCCAACTGGGAGCTCAAATCTTGATTATTGGCAAATGATCCATCGACAAAGACGAAGATTTTAACTATATCAAGTTGAAGTGGAATATACTGGATACCTCGATCTAGATTCTGCATTTGCCAATGCAGTCTTTTGTTCAGAGCAATGATAGCCTTTTCATTGGGTTGCTTTTGTTGTGCGGCCGTTGAGGGGTCGAAAGAAGCTTCCGGCTGACAGATTGTGGCTATATAGGCGCCTCTAGCACGTTGCTCGATGTATTCTTGGTGGCAAACGGGAGATTTGAGATCAATGATTTTAATCTTATTTCCTTGTTCTTTTTGGCGCAGGTGAATGTTTCCGTTCTCTTCAGATAGCACGCATCCGTTGAAAATTAATGGTGTATTGTTAGAGAGTTCTTCCTTTGGCTTAGCAGTCAGGTTAGCAGTTTTGAGTTCTGAATCTTCAAGCTCTGCAAATTTCTTACACCCTAAAATGAGGGTGTCATCAGTCTGCATACCAACGATACCAAAATTAGTAGAGTTCGTAATTAAGAAACATGGGTCATAGGTTGAGGTGACCATGTGAAGCTTATCTTTGTGGTGGCGATGATAAGTTGCCCACCAATAAGTTCCAGCTTCTAGTATGCCGTAGAGCGGCTTTCGGACAACCATGATGGTGTCTGAAGGGTACTGATTCCGAATTTCTTTGGGTAACCGAGCTAAAATTGTTCGTTTGAGAAGTGTCATAGATTGGATGTATGCCTGCGTTATGTCTCTCAGATAAAGATTGCATCCAATCTTAGCTAATGATGGTGCTAGAGCTATAATGAGGCGCTGACTGACTCTCTGGATTGTAGGGGATTGGGTGAGAATAGCCTCCTTCCCTTGGTCGTCGTACGCTTGGATCACAAGTTGTGACTTTTCGTATGGTAATTTTGTAGCATTTCCTTTTATTTCGTTTACCAATCTAGAGTTAAATATTCTTAAGCCGCTGTGTTCTTTTGGATCAAATTTCACAAGTTCGAACACGCCTCTTGCTATCAGTCCGTCAATCTCAAGTATTTGAGATTTTTTAAATGGTGTGCCAGGAGTGGTGATAATTCCTTCTTGACGGAGCTTGATTGAGAGTTGACGATCATGTTTCTCCTTATTCGAAAGAAATGCCATCAAAAGGACTACATTTTTCTCGAGGGCAGCAATGAATTGATTGTCTAAATCTTCATCATTGTTCAAAAAGTCTTCGTAGCCATCTAAAAATCGTTTTGGCATTGTTGTGACCCTTTTTGGACGGCATCGTGTTTCAACTAATTTTGGAAATCTCTTTTGCCCATTATCTGCTCTCGTTCCTTCGTTCATTGCCTTTGATTGCTCTTGCTCTCTGCCATCCTTGCTCTCGACTACATCTCTTTCTTCCAATCGAATTCCTTCTGTCACTCGTTCCTCCTCATTACCCTTTCTGACAATCTGTCTCCCTTCTACTTGAATTCGTTCCGCTCTTTGCTCCTCCTCATTACTGTTACCGACCACAAGTCTTCTTTCCACTTGAGTTCCTTCCATACCTGCATGTTCCGACTCTTTACTTTGTTCATCAATAAAATATGGTTTGACTGAGGTTATTCTAAAATTTGATGGTCCATGCGGCATATCAATGATGCACGTTTCACCAATTATTGAAATCAATTTGAATGGACCAGTCCATTCTTTATTTTCACGCCATACGCGAACATCTGAGTTAAGAAGTAAATTAAGAGTGGAAAGTATATTTGGCCCATTTCGCATCGCAAGCGCTTCATTAACTTGACGTTCAGCGTGTAACTGTCGGACCTCTTTCATAGCACAGTGAATTGCTTTTGCTCTCTTCGCTACTGATGGCGAGGGTGGATCATCTTCGGTCATTCGGGGATATGCTCCAAATACCAGAAGAGTAGGGATGATTCCATTTGGACCCGCAGAATTATTTACTGCTTTCACAGCCATCTGTAGTATCACCTCTTTTGAAGTTTTCTCCTCTTGTAGTTCGTCACACAATATTTGGTAGGCACGACGTAGAGGAGCATAATAGCGCTCCACCAAGCCTACGCTATTGTGGGCTTCAACCGGCACTTCCTTGACATTGATGGCCATAGATTATGCCTTCTGTCTGAACTCTTCTGGTGAGAAATTCTTCCCTGCGTCATGAACTACATACTCAGGTGGACCCTGATATGTATCAATCCAGCACTCACGAAGCGTATCCCAAGCCGATTTTGCTGACATGTCTTTCAAAAATCTAGCAGCATTGAATGAGGTGGCCGAGTCAACAACATGTAGAACTGGTTTGCTGTCAAGGTATAGAACATCCACAACAATCGAATAGTTGAAGTCAAAATCATCTTTTATCGTGACTTTGAATCTACCGGGAGATTTTCTATGAAGTTGACGTTGATGACAGAATTTTGTCAAATGCTTAATTACTGGTAAATCTACGTTGTGTCTAGCTCGTTCGAGAATCTTTGCCAGTCTTGGGACAGATGGATGTCCAAAGCGTCGATGAAGTTGGCTTAATTCAGATGTAGTTAGATGACTGTAAGCGATGGTATATTCTGGTTCATTCAATAGCATCCAGGGATGACCCCACTTTCGGACAACTGGTATTATTTTGTTGCCTTGAATAAGAATGTTTCTTAGGTTGTCAAACTTGACATGTAGTTCATCCATATCTTTAAGACAAAGAAGAAATGGGGTGTTAGCGGGTACAATATGAAATGTTATTGTGCCAAGAGGAGTATTGACTTTGGTAGTACCCTTAGATGTGGCTACTCCCTCACCAAAACGGATGTTGTGGCTAGCTGCTGATTTGTTATCAAGAATAATAGATGAATCCAGATTTTGTAAGGCTTTGAATTGTGGTTCCCCTGCTGTTGAGACACCTGCGGCTCCGCTATCAGGCATGATGCCCTGAAATTTTCGTGATGAGTATCGGTCTGTGAATGTGAATGCGGCCGAGTTGGTGGAAAAAGACATTGATTTAAATGGATCATCTTTAGTGAGGGAATGGAGAAATGATTGATCGTTTAGGATTGCAACGGTATTATATCCAATCACCAATCCTAGTTTGGTGAAAAAGCTGTTACAGTCCTCCTCGATTTTCATATCATTTAAAAATGCACTCTTTTCTTGATATGTGTCCTCGTTACTGAAGCCTTCAATACCTTCAAATTGCACCAAGAATGTTTGATAGGTTTCAAGTGATACGTCAATGTCGGTTGAATATTGAGAGCGAGTAAATATATCGTAAGCTTTCTTCCTTTCCTGAACTGAGTGCCTGGTTGATCAGCAACCAGTTTTATCGCAAACGTAACATCTTTTTGGTTGGAGCTTTCGCTGGTTTGTTTGTTGATTGGGTATAAAGCCTCGACATAATCCTGCCGAGCCACCATCTCGAGAATCTCTACCGGGACAACTATTTGGCTGTCTAAAATTTTTGCTACGTCCTTCATATTTCCGATCTGTCCAGTATTGGACATCATTATATTGTTGGATGTCCATGTTTTCAAATTGTGTGTGGAGGTTGAAGGTTGAAGTTTCCTGGGACCTCATTTATGTTGCAATTGCTAAGCGTAATTCGGCACAAACTCCTTCGAAAGTACTTGCTGGTTTATACAGAGAAAGATTACATTCTTTAACTCCTTGACAGGCGTTTAAGAGTTGATCTCCGAGAATATTCTCGCTTCTGCTTTCTTCTGGTAAACCTTGTTGATTCTTTTGTAATGTACCAGTTGTTAGTTCTAAGCATTCCATACGTGATTTCTCGGGATGTTTCATGATAGTTCTTTTCAAAGTAGTTGTTCCCCACTCAGAGAGATACATCTGCCGGTTTTCTTCGGTTTCAAAATGCTGCTTCATCATGTAAATCATTGTTTTAAAGGTATATTGCCTTCCTGCGATCATTGTGTAATAAAAATTTCTTGCGCGACCTTTGAGCATAATAGAAAATGCAAGATGAAAACTTCCAGTGAGACCAATTTTGGAACAACAATCGTAGAACTCCTGGAGTTTAAGGTCAAGAAAGTTGTACATTTCTCCTCCGTACTTGTTATGATCGTGATTATAAATTTTCATCAAATCCGTGAGGAGTTTAGTTGGATTATTCACATCATTATCAGCAAACTGCGGAATTTGAAATTGGCTACTACTTTTTCCGGGGTCTGATTTTGAATCATCTAAAGAGTGAGGTTTAAATTCTTGTTTTATTGTGGGTAAGCCTAGCTTGATGTCGTTTTGTTGCGTTGGACTAGGTGATCTGTGGGGATATTTCGTGATTGAATTTTGGTCAGACTTTGATTTGAGGTTCCAGTATGAGTCAAATTGTCCTCGATACTCAAGTGATCATTGATTTCCTTTTCAGTCCATTGGTGCTGTTCGTCATTTTCTAGGCATTAGTACAGCACCTTTGCGTATGATGTGGAGCCTGCTTGGGCTCTGATCCAAACTCCATGTGTGATGAGATAATCTCGGAGCTTCTTTAAGACTGTTTGGTTCCCGAGCTTGAAGTTTCTAGCAACCATCCCTCAAAGTCTTCCCTGAAATCTTTCCATAACAAAATGTCCGTGTATTTACTCATTTCATATTTAATAATCATGAGCGTTATGTTTCCGTTGACTATGGGCTCCTTTTGTTGATTTTCGTCATCTGGATTAAAAGGCATTCCCCATGCCTCCTTATCGATTGAATATGTGGTGACTGGTGGTGGAATCATTTTCGATGTGAATAGTTATTGTAATTAAGAGCTAGGAGGGGTATGGCAATTATATTACTCTGCTGTCCTTTGGCGGAATTACACGGGCTCGGGTGCGGTGGTGAGTTGCAGAATAATGCACTCACGCTGGATTGACGGCACGATGGATAAATGATGATCTATAAAGGAGATACTTGTTGCGCACTCCAACAATGGATGATATCTTCTAATGGATGGTGGGAAGAATGATATTCATGTATATTAGATAGATACAAACTTAACATAGAAGGTAAAGAGATTCTGTCGTACATTGACAACGTCCGTGCGCCAGCCTGTCTTACACCATTTCGTTATTCGACAGCCATCCATCCTTCTCCCTGTTCTGGCACGTTTCTACCAAGTCAGCACAACAATAGTAGGTATGAGAGAGTGAGAAGTAGTCGTGGTTTGAAGTTGATTTGTACGTTGCCTGACGGTACTGCAACTGTTTCCCGTTAACGTATTGTTCGCGTGGTAGACGCAGATTCAAAACTACACTATTTAGGTACTGGTGTAATTAGGAATCCTTGGAGATCTTCTGTTTTCTTAGAATGTATTCACAATAAGAGAACTTTGATATCCCTTAGCACAGTTGTTACAAGGAAGGTACTGCAAATGTTTCCCGTTCTTTTGTAGCTCTGTCTCTTCTAGAGGTGAACCTTGCTGTTCTGTGGTTGTTGGAATCAACCACTGATCAGTGTTGGTAGGTTTCCAGGTCGTAAGTGTGCACAATGGTTCTGTTCTGTTCAATTCATCTATCTATTTCTATCTGTCCTCGCTTTGCTATTTATTATGTCTCGCCTAGTGCATGACGTCATACGTACGCCATTCTGTTCACGTGCATACTTCTCTCTAGTTACAACGTTATTCATACACTCAAGATGTCTGATAACTCATCCACTGGATCCGCCCTCATCAACAAAAACAACCCATCAAGCCTGAAAATCAATTTGAGTCTAGCTTCCCCTGAAGACCTAAAATGTTACAGCAGTACCAAATTACAATTTTATACTGACGAAGACGCGTTTAATGACGATCTCTACAGTCTTTTCCATTACAACTTCATAGGCTGGGAATCCTCTCACTTTGAACATTGCGGACTACGACTTGTTCAAAAGTTAAGAAAGCTCCTTTGTCAAGGTGGCGTCTATATGGCCAAATCAAAATCGGACAAAGTGTATAACAATTTAGCAAACGCTTTAAAGTTCGACTACAAACCATGGACAGAAGACCAAATACTGATTGCTTTACGAAAAGATTCGGCATTTTCATTCACATTGCCCAATATATCATGCAAAATCAATTCCAACCCTGATCTCTACAAAACCGCATACTTTAACCGGCAAAAGAAAATTACAAACATACCACCTCCACCATCAGCTAACATTAGCAACAGTACAATTTGAGCTCCCGCTCCATCCAACAGCATCCATCATCCATCAAACCCCGTCAAAATTTTATCCTCAAACATGCCACAACCTCCCAAACCAGACATAACTCCCATCAACAACGAAGTTACCTCCTCTATTCATCAATACAGAGATGCCAATGACATTAACCGCTCACTTCAAAACCTGAAAAGATCCTATACCAATGAGACAGAGTACGCAGGTTTGGATTACAAAATATCAATCTTCTACGAGCTCTGCAGTCAAAATGGAATAACACAGGAGTACTATACCAAAGCATTCTCAACAATGTTCAAAGGAATGGCTGCCAATTTCTATTACTCGAACCTTAGTCGTTTACCCCCAACCTTTGAGGGACTGTATCAGATTATGAAAACTAACTTTGAAGGTGATGAGTACCATCAACGCATCCAAAACATATGGAACTCGCTCACCCTACAAAATCTAATTCAACAAAACCCCCAGCATGATACCATTAGCTGCATGGAAATGCTGGCACAATCTTTACGAACCCTTCAACACAGTCTAGATCCCGAATTCCAAACAGATAAATTTATACGATTCAAAATGATTGCAGCATGCAAAAACGTTCCTGCTTGCCTCACTCCTGCCTCAACCTTCTCGGCCTTCCCCAATTCTCTACGATCATCTGTCACATTATACGACGAAAATCATCCTAAACCCTCGATAGGCGTCTTCTATACAGACCAAAGATTCCACAAAAATGACCCTCAAGGGAGCATATCTCGTGAAAACTCACGAGGTCGCAGCAGCACCTGGTACCATAACACCGATTAATACCCTTCGAAGACCAGATATCCCTCCAGACACCGATCATCAAGCTCCTCAAAATCATGCATTGTCTGCAACAAAGAAGGCTGTTGGTCCAACAATTACTCAAGAGCTGAACGTGAACAGGCCTTCCAACACCTTAAAAGCCAAAAGAATAAATATAACAAAAGGTTCACCCTTTCACAGGCTAGTGCCTGACAAATTTTAGGCTAATGCCTGAGGCTAGAACAATAACTTCTGAGCGGTTCCTTGTTGACACCTCCCTGGCTGACACGTCTCCTCATACATTAATAGATGACACGTCGCCCCATACATCAGCGGATGACATACGATGAGACAATGGTTTCGTACGTGAAAGAGATTGAGTCATTATGAGACATCGAATCTCAGCAGAAAGGACTCGGAAGCAGGATGGAGTTATGGAAACTAATGGAGGGAACAAAGACTACTTGTCATAAGGGGTAGGTAGACAGCGTGGGAGAGAGAAGGGACAAGAGGTGGGTGTCAGGCTAAAGGTTGCCATCCTACATGATACACGAGATAGATGCATCACCACTCGGCTAAAAGGCCAGACCAGAATCATAGAACACTATGAACTGGCAATCTCCATATATATATTATACAGTAGAGGCTTTCCTGACACTACGCAACATTCACTTGGATCATGTGAAGCAAGACAGGGAAGTAAAACATGAGGAATCGATAAATGAAGTTTGCTCTCAGTCTCCTTTTGTTCTTTACTTCAAGATTTTCTATTGTACGTAGCTCTGGATAGCTTGTGAATAACAATCATCTTAAGACTTTTACACACCCAATTTGTTGCCAAGTGTGGTCAGCCAAAATCGGCCTCCTTTGGCTCAATTCATTTAAGCCAACTTATGTCAGACCTCGACCTCCCAAACCCCGAGGAATTTAATGAAATCCATTTCACCAAATTCGGGCCTATTAACGGAAAGAAGTACCTCACCGAGCTCAACAACAACGCCTACCTCCACACCTTAACCTCTTCTACAAATAGTCTCAAAAACCAAAACCCCGAAATCCGCTATAGTGATCGTGAATTTTTCGGCATCATGATTAATACAGGTGCCGCCAAGAAATCCACTGTTGGACACAATCAATTCTTAGCCTTTTAGAAAATCACCAACGTTCAACTTGACACAACAACCGCCGGAGCTGCGAGAATCCAATTTGGTACAGGGAATACAACATCAATTGGCTCCGTAGTTGTTCACGCGCCCTTTGGCTCAGTTAAATTCCACGTCCTCAATGCCAACACACCTTTTCTACTCAGCATTGCCGACATGGGTTTTCATGGCGTCTACTTTAACAATATTGACAATATACTCGTTTCCCCAACTCACAAATTCCCTGTGACTCGCCAATTTGGACACCCGTTTCTCCTCTGGAAAACACGCCTACCTTCAACAATTGACAAACTTAGTCAAGAATATTTTCTGACGTACACCAAACTACGCCAACTTCATCGACGCTTTGGGCATCCAGCGGCTCATCGCCTCCAACGACTGCTAGAGCAATCCGGCCACGATGACGTCAACAATGAAGAGTTTCGGAAATTAACTCGCTTATGCGAGCAGTGTCAAAGGTTTGGCAAATCCCCCGGCCGATTCAAATTCAAACTTTGTTATGAGATAAACTTCAACTACGCAATACTTACTGATATCATGTACATCAACAATAATCCAGTCCTACATATTGTTGATGAAAGCACCAGGTATCAAGCTGCCCAATGGCTTCGGAACATGTCCTCCGAGCACATATGGGATACACTTTGCTACGCATGGATAAACACATATTAAGGACCTCCAGATTACGTGATTACTGATGCTGGAAAGAATTTTGGCAGTAAAAACTTTGTTCAAAGCGCAGCCACCATGGCAATAAGGACAAAGGCCGTGCCTGTCGAAGCCTATTGGTCAATTGGGATGGTTGAACGGTACCACCATGTTTTGCGACGTGCCTATGAAACAATAACTCGTCACATGTCCGGTACAAACCTAAACAAAAATATGCTACTCCAAATGGCTGTCAAGGCAGTCAATGATTCAGCTGGACCAGATGGCCTTGTTCCTACCCTTTTGGTATACGGGACCTTTCCAAAAATGACCGAATTTGATCCCCCGGCCCCTTCAATTACACAGCGAGCAACAGCTATACACAAAGCCATGGAAGAAATTGACAAGCTCCGCACTAGCCGACAAATAAAAGAAGCTCTAAACTCTCGCAATGGCCCATCAACAGTAGCAATTCACGACCTACCACTTAACTCTGATGTCCTTGTCTGGCAAGAAGGCAACGCTAATAAAAACGGCAGATGGACTGGACCTTTTCCACCTCTCGGCATTGACTGCGAGACTTGCTCTGTAAATCTCCCCAGTGGTCCTACTAATTTCCGCAGTACAGTCGTCAAACCCTTTCTAAAAGATGACCAGCTAAAAGAAAATAACTTACCTTAGACAACATTGCAGAACCCAGAAGCCCCTTTATCTCCCTCTCCAATTTCACCACGTCCTGCAACACCTCCTCCCTCTATTGAACCCCGCAGACAACTTCGATCATCCATCAGATCCCGCATAAGAACCAACCTATCCGAACTAATCCAAAACATCTCACCCTCTCATCCGGACCTTACATTCGTAAATAACATTCTAAGTTCACCAATCCTTCCTCCAGAAACTGCAAAAATTCAAATGCCATCGTTCGAAGAATCAAGGCAAAAAGAGCTTAATGGACTTTTAGAAAAAGGAACTTTCAAAGTCATCAACATCAATGACATCCCGCCAAATACTAGAATATTCAACTCAAGGTTTGTGGATGAAATTAAACACCCAGGAACTGAGAAAGCCTTCGAAAAATCTCGATTAGTTGTCCAAGCCTACAATGACGATGGCAAACATACAATACTTACCCAGTCACCCACAATCCAACGTTCCAGCCAAAGGCTCATCCTCGCTCTCGCTGCTATCATGCAAAAGAGCAACGTCGGATTGTATCTACGTGATATCTCCAAGGCATATGTCCAATCAACCACCATTCTAAACCGCAAGTTCTATGTTCATCCCCCCGCTGAAATAAAGTTATCTCCAGGCACTGTTTGGCAAGTGCTTAAGCCCCTCTATGGAATACCAGAAGCTGGTAACCATTGGCTCAACACGTATCATCAGCACCATATTGAAAAACTCGATATGTCCCCTTCGACCTATGATCCTTGCTTACTCCACAGCAATGGACCATGTCTTGGAATAGTGGTCTTGCAAACAGATGATACGTTGTTCGTAGCTGACAACAATTTCGCGATGAAAGAACATAGAGAGCTCAAAAATGCAAAATTTTTGGCTAAAGACAGGGAAAAACTCACGCCATCATTGCCTCTCAAATTTAACGGGGGAATTGTAACATCGGACAAAGGTTCAATAACTCTTAAACAAGCTCAACAGGCCTCAAACTTAAATCTTGTCGAAACCTTCAAAACTGAACTGCCAGGTGCCAGAGGGAAAGTACGAAAAAATGTAACTCCAAAAGACCAATATATCGCTCAGCGTGCGCGCGGGGCATATATTGCCAGTATATGTCAGTCAGAAGCCTCTTTCGACCTGTCTTTTGCTGCCCAGGTCGTTAATCCAAGGGAAGAAGATGCTAAACTCCTTAACAAAAGATTAAAATGGCAAATGAACAATGCTGACCGAGGAATAAAATTTATCAAACTTGAGATAAACACTCTAAGGATTGTTGTTTTCACCGATGCATCTTTTGCCAATAACGCAGACCTGACATCTCAAATCGGCTATGTCATAGTACTAGCGGATGGCAATAATGATGCTAATATTATTCACTGGTCTTCGGTAAAATGCAAACGCATAACTCGTAGTGTTTTTGCCTCTGAGCTCTACGGGATGGCGCTTGGATTTGATACCAGCTCCGCCATCAAAACTACCCTTGGCAAAATCCTCGACAGATCAATCCCTCTGATTATTTGCACCGATTCGAAATTCCTCTTCGACTGTTTAGTAAGGCTGGGCACAACACGAGAAAAACGGTTAATGATTGATATTATGTCCCTGAGATAATCATACAAACGACGCGAGATCGCAGAGATCAAATGGATTGAAGGCAGCACTAACCCTGCTGACGCAATGACGAAGCCGAACGCTTGCTCAGCACTGAAAGATCTAATTGACTCAAACAAAATAAATATTAGAGTCACGGAGTGGGTTGACAGGAAATAAAGTTACAAGTGTATTAGGATTTTGAAGAGTTGCCAATGTTGGTATAATTTGGAGTTTGGAGTCTCTGATCATGCATGGTGATTTTACGTAATAGCGATACCCTGTATATATACCTTCATAGCGTAAGGAGAAATAGATAACTCAATTGCAATACAATTATTGACAGTACTGTACTTGGGAACCCGGTGATTCCAACAAAAGATTACTTTGATAAAAATCCCAAATAATCTCGTTCAGGGTAGAAGTATTTTCAAAATATAAGTATGAATCAATTGATTAAATAATTTTGATACTGGAGGCTGAATGATTTCTATAAATACAATTAATCTGACTTTTAAATTTCCTTTTTATATGATGGTTGGAGTTCTTTTATACCTTAGTTTAAACTATCTTTTCCAATCAATTGAATTCCATTGAGATTCAAATTACGCTATAGATGCACTTATCACCTCATCAATTGATTTGATTGAATTTCAAATAACGCTACTTCTGTAGCTTTTACCTAATTGACAGATCGTATCTTCACCATTCATCTATATATAAGCTCAGAAATCTGTTGATTCATTTTCCATGGTTGTTTAAAGGTACAAATAATAAGAAATTACAGAATGCAAGAGAACATATCTTGTGGATTAGATGGCTAGTTGGGAAAAGATCTTTGGGTTCTTGTATCAAAATAATGCTTCCAAAACTGGTTGAGTAATTGAGAACGCCAAGACCACAATAGAGTAATCAATTCTCTTTTTTTTTGCTTCAAAATTGTCTCACTGATAGTAAAGTAATTAAATTTTCATATAATGCTGTAATATTTTCATTTCAAGATCATGTTGTACAGTTATGGTCAAATGTATTAGATTTGGTCATTTATTCAACCACTTTTGTAAGCTACTGTACCTATTGTATGTCCTATAATACGCTAGTTCGAATTGACACACAATTACCAACGAGTTTTATTAGATAGTTTTTTGTATATAGAAAAGGTGCTACAGTTTGTGGCGGGAGTAATCAACAACTCCCACTTGATCCCTTCTACAGCCTCAAATTGTGCCATAAGTCTGATCATTTGTGAACACAAGCATAACACACTTTAAAAACATTCCATTGAAGCGCATACCTTTCTAACAGGGAGGTAATAATTCTAAACCATCAGTTGTTACTAGGCTTGGTAGGACAGTGAGGCCCAAAGCATACTACGCTGAAAACTCCAAACAGGTGTATGTGCATGAGATAATTAGAGCAGCACAATCTCTCTCAGCTGTATCAATTAAAGCAGCAAATTCTCAAAATCCAGTAATAGATATAGTTGTATGACTCAGTAATTCCTATTTCTAAAAGTATACTATTTTTTGATAAACCTTTCCATTCAATAATGGTTAGTTGGTCACAGGTTGGGATAAATCAACATCAGGCATGAATCAGGTCAATTCCTCAGGCATGAATCAGGTAGATATCTTTGGGATGAGTACGCGATCAACTTCACACTCCCGAGTAGTTGGGTTTTACATCAAAGGTTTAGTTCTCACTGGAATGTTGCGTCAACTTTCCACAAATCATTCAATCTTTCGCAAGACTTATTACTATTATTATAAGTTTACTTTCTGTTATTTTTATCCATCTTAGATCAATATGCTTAGACACTCTCTTACAAAGTTTTTTCTGGGAACTAAGGGAATGGGTATATAGAGGTAGATAGAAGGACAGAGTGGGGGACAAGAGAATAAAACAACAATTGAGGTTCATTCACAGAGTGACTTTATTTTTACGTCTTGAATTTCCTCAAGCTCATCTTGCAGATTCTTCTTTACAGAATCACCATATATTTCAGATTCTTCATTACAGAGTCATATTCATTTATCTTGTTGAGTTGACCGAAACTCATATAATAGTTACACCACTGATTCAAAATATGGATGTCTCTCACGCGATGATAGGCAATTATGCTGAACAATGGGAACAGTCAATAAGAGAGGAGTTACAGGCACTAAAAGATACAAATACCTTTAAACTATGTAGGAGCAATATTTCCCTCGGAAAGAAGCTAATCTCCTCGAAATAGGTCTGCAAGTATAAATGGTACCAGTATGGTTCAGTCTCATGGCGAAAATCTCGGCTTGTTGCCAGAGGATTTGAGCAATCTTATGTGTAACGGCTGGCTAGCCGGCAAGGATCCTGTAGACCATGGTTGCCAACGCGGTCCCTGTTACGCAAAGATATTGACATGGCTAGCATTCCGAAATGTAGATCAACGTCTATTGGAACAAATGTTGGGTGCAGGGGGGAAGTCGATGGGTCTAGCCCAATGTCAAGATAATTACAATTTGAGGATATTGTAATGATGATCGCCGTGAACTACGTCCACGGCGCCAAGTTATTTGCTCTGTTTGCATGAGTGGAATCACATGGGCAGGGCAGGAGGAACCTATAAAAAGGCCGCCATGTGTACATAAATATCTCTTTCTTTCCTCATAGTGAATATAAACTTCAGATTTTGATCCTCTGAGCGAACTTAGAGTCACTAACCGTGACATTATGGAAGTGATTATCTCGAAACCTTTGCCACTGTTGTTCAAAATTCAACTCTGTTATAACAATGCGCTGACCACACTGATCTCGGTTAGGATTGGTATAAGTAAGTATGACTAGAATTAGTTTAAACCACCGACAGAAATAGTATCATCTGGAATGCTCTAGAAGTAACTGGCTTAAATTTGTTAGTTATGGATTTGCTACGAAGCTTCTAGAATCGGTGGATCTTATTTATATAAATATGTCTGTATCTAGTTGGATTAGTTAAATAAGAAGAAAAACTTGAGATAACTTTCGCGTCCCTAAAAACACCTCAGCCATCACCACCCAAGCTCTCTCCAAATCCCTCGAAGCAAGTAGTCCTCCTTTGATTGAAGCCCCCAAGTGCATGTACAATATACACCCTCCAAAATTCAATAGGTTATCAGCTCGGTAGCCTTCATCATTAGTTTGCACTCACCAGCGACTCCTAAATACCCTCTTTGACATACAAGCCTTCATTATGTCTGACAAAAAAAGCACTGACACTACTCCCCAAGGTTCGACCCCAGTATTCACCCTAAAAGGTGTAACGCCGAGTAAGTTGGATAATTACCCAGTACTCACAGGTAGTGAAAACTACCAAGACTGGGCCGGGACATGGGAAATAGGGTTCGACATGATGGGTCTCAAAGAAGTACTCACCGGAGAAGTCATTCAGCCCGAAAAGACTTCGCCAAACTGGGAGACCTGGAACACAGCGAACAAACTGCTTCGAGGATACTTGGTTTCTTCTGTTGATTGTTCCTTGCGGAATATGATCACCAGCCAGCCTAGTGCCAAAGATGCTTGGGCCAACATCAAGGCTCGATTCGACAGAGAAACACCAGCAACCACTCTATCACTTCTCCGAAACATTGTCGACCTCAAGCTCCAAGAAAACCAAAACGTGTCTGATCACCTCAACGACTCCTCTAACGCCTGGGACCGTCTTTATCAAAGATCTTTGACATCTTCATCCAGCGTGGCAAGAGCATTTCGAGATGTAACCTCATCCGACCAGGTCAAAGGCGCGTTTTTACTTCTTTCTCTTCCAAAGTCGTTTGACAACATCATCGACAATCTCTCGACAAAAGACTTGGTCAAGTTCCAGGACATCCAGCCAAAGCTCTTAGATCTTTCTGCCGACAGAAATTTTGGTGGAAATGACGACAAGGCGTACTACGCGCTATCCCAGGAGCCTAAAGAGTGTTCATGGTGCAAAGCTAAGAAGTTCAATTACAAGGGCCATACTTATAGAGATTGTTTCAAGTTGAAAAAACACAAAGAACAACAGAAGGAAGCCAAGAAAAAGAAGAACGCCTTAAAAAGTGAGAACGCACAACGAGTATCTGATACCGACAACGAACTTTCAGACAGAGCTCTCATGGCCAACTCTTCTTCATCTACTCCTATAGAGTGGGTATTAAACACTGGTGCTACCTCACACATGACTGGTTGCATTGACGATTTCGAGTCCTTCACGCCCCTCTGAGATACAAACGTACGAATCGCCAACAATAGCCAGGCTCCAGTCATCGGCAAAGGCACCGTACGTCTTTGTGCTCTAACCAGTGATGGTAGATCACGTTCTATCTTCCTTCAGAATGTTCTTTTGGTCTCTTCTTTTGGACAAACTAGGTTGTTTTCATGGGAGAAAGTACGAGAGAAAGGATACGAACTGTTTTCCAAAGGCGACAACACTTTTTTCAGGAAAGCCTCTACTGTATAATATATATATGGAGATTGCCAGATCATAGTGTTCTATGATTCTGGTCTGGCCTTTTAGCCGAGTGGTGATACATCTATCTCGTTTATCATGTAGGATGGCAACCTTTAGCCTGACAACCACCTCTTGACCCCTCTCTCTCCCCACGCTGTCTACATGCCGCTTATGACAACTTTCATCAGGGACGGAAATAGGCATGAGATTTTGTGGGCGATAGCAAGAAATAAATCACTTGTTGTTCAATTAGAAGAAAATAAAGCTCGTTTCTCCTCCTACCGTGAACTTCATCAAGCGTTAAGACATCCCGGTGTGATGATAATTAAAAATCCTTCTAAGCTATACACAAATGGTAACAACCTTCCTCCAATACCCCAGAATTTCCACAGCTCCGTGTGCAAAAAAGCTAAGCCCAAACACATTGTTCCTGATCCAGTCTATGAGAATCCAATTAGCGTTTTTGACATTATTCATTCTGACCTGTCCGGAAAATTCTCTGTTCCCTCACTAGGTGGTAAGAACTACTATATAACCTTTATCAACGGAAAAACACGATTTTCTTGGGTAACATTCTTGCGCAACAAGGATGATGCTTCTCAAGCCATTATCGATTTTGCCAAACTCGTTCACAGACAATTTGATACAAAAATCAAGCGATGGAGAACCGATAATGGTGGAGAATTTGTAAACAAAACAGTCAACTCGTTCTTCAAATCTGAAGGTATATTGCACGAACTTACGCCGCCATACAAACATGAGAGAAACAGAGTTGCTGAACGATTCAACCAAACGCTAACTACCATAGCCAGAACAATGCTAATGGATTTTAGCCCAAATCTATGGGCAGAAGCCATCTCAACTGCCTGCTATCTCAAAACCCGCCTTCCTCATTCATGGCTCGAAAATCATAAAACGCCATATAAGGCTTTAAAAGGCATGAAACCTACAATCGACTACCTTCAACCCTTTGGGAGAAAATGCTTTGTTCACATACACAAGGACTCGCGGCCCTCTGGCTCAAAGCTATTACCCAGGGCAAATGAAGGAAATTTTGTGGGATATACGGAGAGCACCAAAATTTTCCGAATGTGGATTCCCTCTAAAAACAAGGTGGTAGAATCTCCCAACGTCAAGTTTGCGCCGCTCAATTCAGGGGAAGCGACTAACTCCCTTGATCCCACAAGCGAATCCAATTTTGAGACACAAACCGAAAACATTTCATTCCACCCAAATCTTCTGCCTCAAACTCCATCAACCACAGCTGAATGCTCACCTCCTCTAGACTCTACCTTGTCACCATCTCTGACAGAGCCACAAAATCGGATTGATATCTTTACATCAGAAATCACTCAGCACCAATCATCACGACCTGAGACATCAGAGCCGCGCCATGAACCATTATCCATTCATAGTCAACCTAAGCGATCAACAAAGCCTATTGAAAGATATGGATCACCTATTTATCACGGCCCAAATATCCGTACTCGGGAAGAACACGACTCTGAACAAGGCCGACTGGTCGTAGCTGAGGAATATCAAAATGATGTGGAATATCATGCCATAGCTCTGGCGGCCTGATCCGCACCAGAAATTAACAAGGAACCTAAATCTATTGGAGAAGCATTTCAGCAGATCGATGAAAATCGATGGCGTGAAGCAATCAATAAAGAGTTATTATCTTTAGATCGAAATCATACGTGGGATGTTACTGATCGACCTCTCAAAAGAAATGTTGTTGGATCCAAATGGGTTTTCAAGATAAAACGAAACGCTGACGGCTCTATCGAAAGATATAAAGCGCGACTAGTAGCTCAAGGTTTTAGCCAAGTTCCTGGTCACGATTTCGACGAAACCTTCGCACCTGTCGCACGATATGATAGCCTGAGGATACTATTACGGATCTCAGCCCAAAACAAATGGATCCCTCAACAGATGGATGTAAACTCAGCTTACCTCTATGGTACATCAGATGAGGAGATTTTCATGGAACTACCACCGGGATACCGTACACCCGGAAAATGTGCCAAACTCCGAAAATGTATCTACGGTCTCAAACAATCAGGCCGGGAATGGTACGAATGTATCTCGAACTCCCTCACAGCTAAAGGATTCGAGATCACAACATTTGATCCCTGCGTCTTCGTGCACCCAACGGAAATTGAATTTATTTCCATATACGTTGATGATATTCTCATCTTCGGGCCAGACAATAACTTTCGACAACACCTAAAGATATCGATCGGAAACGATTTTGATTGCAAAGATTTAGGAGACGCAAAGTATATTCTCGGTCTAGAAATTGTTATTAACTCATCAGGTATCCGGCTTTCTCAACATGGATATTCAAAAAAGATCCTCGAACGTTTTGGCTTTACAAATGCTCACAAAGTTGGCACACCCCTCGATCCCAACGTAACCCTCTTCAAGAGTACCGAGGAGGAACGTCTCGAGAACGTCAAGGAGTACCAAGCCATTGTCGGATCGTTAATGTACCTTGTCATAGGTAGTCGACCTGATCTAGCCTACACAGTCACTCTTTAGAGCCAATTTTCATCTTGTCCAAATAAAAGTCACTTGCAAGCTGCCAAACGAACACTTCGCTATCTAGCCGCAACAGCTGATTGGGATTTATCTTATCCTAGCGGAACCAACGAATATCTCGAAGTCTACGCTGACGCTTCCTACGCCGATGACCCTCATACCCGAAGATGTACGTTAGGATACGCGCTTCGACTAGGCGACGCTGCAATCTCTTGGAGCAGCAAACAATAGCGATCTGTGGCACTTTCCACCACAGAAGCCGAATATATGGCCATGTCGCTGGCTGTACGTCAAATTACTTGGACGAAGTTTGCTCTAACACAATTGCGCCAAAATTTTCAGACTGTCTTTTACGCTGACAACAATGGAGCTCAAGAACTTACGAGGAACCCACGGATTCACGGCCGATCTAAACATATCGACGTACACTACCACTACGTTCGTGAAAAGTTCAATGAAGGAGACTTCGAATTACTCTACGTGAAGTCCGCCAACAACCTCGCAGATCTCTTGACCAAAGCTCTCCCCAAACCTGCCCACCATCGACTCTCTAACCATATCAGATATGCCAAGCGAGGGGAAGTGTTGTAACAATGCGCTGACCACACTGATCTCGGTTAGGATCTGTATAAGTAAGTATGACTAGAATTAGTTTAAACCACCGACAGAAATAGTATCATCTGGAATGCTCTAGAAGTAACTGGCTTAAATTTGTTAGTTATGGATTTGCTACGAAGCTTCTAGAATCGGTGGATCTTATTTATATAAATATGTCTGTATCTAGTTGGATTAGTTAAATAAGAAGAAAAACTTGAGATAACTTTCGCGTCCCTAAAAACACCTCAGCCATCACCACCCAAGCACTCTCCAAACCCCTCGAAGCAAGTAGTCCTCCTTTGATTGAAGCACCCAAGTGCATATACAATGTACACCCTCCAAAATTCAATAAACTCTTCGAACTCTACTTGCTAAATCTGCCGCCGAAGATCTAGAAATAGACCATGTCGACGTCGATACAGCCTTCTTGAACCCAACTGTCAAGCAAAAAATATTTATGAAAATCCCTAAATTATTTGACCTTTTATTCCAAGCCATAAGAGGTCACGAAGATGAATATTACCTTGAGCTAAACAAATCACTATATTGACTTAAACAAGCCCCAAGGGAATGGTTTCTTGCAGTGAAAAGCTTCTTAGAAGACTTCAGACTTGTTTCTTTATCCTCAGATCCAAATCTTTTCTATCAATAGCAAAAGGGGGTATATTTGCTGTTGTTTGTTGATGATATGATGATAATAGGTCCAAAGAGAGAATTTAATGGAATAAAAGCGAAGATCCTCAGAAGATGGAAATGTAAAGATCTTAGCCCTGTCACTATATTTTTTGGCTTTCAAATTGAGAGAAACAGAACTGAACGAAGCATCCTCATCCATCAAGAAATTTATATCACAAAACTCCTGGAAAAGCTTCGCAGAACTAACCTTAACCCCGCGCATCTTCCAATCTCCCCCGGAACTGTTCTGAGGGATGGGGACTAAGACCCTGAGTGTACAGTTGAGGAAGCCAAATTATACAGACAAGTTTTCGGCTCTGCAATATATCTGACAAACAATACAAGGCCTGATATTAGCTATGCCGTGGGCCAACTAGCTCGATTTGTGGCTAACCCGAAGAAAATTTTCATTCGTCTATCAAAACATCTCTTGAGGTAAATCAACAGTACTCGGATATTAGGAATAAAATACAAAGGAAATGGTCCCAACGTAGAATACAGTGTCTTCACGGACGCAACCTGGGGAATAGAAGACGACAGAAAATCATTGATGGGATATTTTGTAATGTACAATGGAGGCCCTATTTCATGGCAAGCTCAGCGCCTAAAGTCAACTGTTCAGAGTACGCTGAAAGCTGAGAACATATCTGCGAACAAAGGCGCAAAAAAATAGCTTATCTTGAAAAGATCTGGAAAGATATTGGTCATCAAAATTACACAACTACCCTTTACTGTGATAATGATGCAGCTGTTCAGTTTACAAAGGATTCAAAATTCCATAACAAAGCGAAGTATATCGACCTTCGATATCTTTTTATACAGAATGAAATGATGTTAAAAGGACGACTACAAATACAGCATATGGCTGGAAGAGACATGATTGCAGATTTTTTTGACTAAACTGGCCGAGCCGGATTTTCTCCGCCATCGAAACAGTATCGGACTAATAAATCATACAATCGACAATGGAAAACGATGATATGAAATATTTCAGAATAACAGGAATGATAGTCTTAATCTCCATTGATTTCATGGTCGACCTACGATTTAATTATAGAGCTTTGAATTCGAGAGTTTACAAGCTTCTAGCGGCTCAAAGGTTTTTGTTTTAATTATTTGATTCTCATTATTACATCAGTGTATATGCTGGATCCTCGGCAGGGGGGGATGTCAGGATTTGTGACTAAGCCTCGGTTAAAATAGCGCCATGATTATTATTGAGCTATATAAATTGATTTGGTTTCATTTAACCCGATGAGGCACCCAGTGGGTCCATGCAGGTGATTATTGCTGTATATATACAAAAGGGGAAACCTCCCGGTAAAAACCCCTTTGGTTCTGCATGATTAAATTCTTAACGTTTTTCCTGGTTTTTCCAGGGTCCCCTTCAGGATGTGCGTTTACACTGTTATGCCCAGTGTGGCTACCATCTCGTCAATAACCTACCTCTTTAGTTCCTTCGTAAGTCTTCTCTCTGCTTTAGTTCCGTCTCAACTTCCCCAGCCAGTCGAAATTGTTCTATCCATCCCTGTTCTTAGATCTACTGTGTGATTCTTTCAATATCTTCTGGGTTGCTCATCATTACTTCAAATGACCGATTTCTGGCCTTACGACAGACTTTTGTTCTCCCTTTGGACCATGAGGGGCAGGCCATTATCATGTGTTTGACGTTTTGCAATATGTATCCACATGGGCATCTTGGCTTATCGACTCCGGGGACTTTTCTTCGGTACAGATAAGAATTGAAGCCGATATGCTCGCTTCTTATCTGTATGGCTAAACTACTTTGGGCCCTTTTGAGGTTTTTATGTATCGCGCATGGTGAGCCTCTAAGACTTACCCTTTTCCTACCGGTTAGTTTGTTTGTGATAAAATGGGCTGCTCCCCAGATTTCGGGGTCGGCTGTGGCTCTATGTCTTAGGGCGAGAGGACTGTACATTAGTACACACACTGTTATTACGAATATACATTGCACGAGAATATCTGCAAACATTTAACATTTACACTAAATCTAGATGAACATGTGATATCCTCGACACTTGTCAGCCTTTCGCACTCTTCTTTCGATAACGATTACTGCCTCAAAGATTAATTAGGAAAACATTAATCATTTTGTCAGTAATTACATCAATCCAATTCAAGTTACCACATATTCCAATGTTTAAATAATGTAATACGCATCCAAGTATCCTCTTGCACATCAATGCTAACGAATATCTCTACATCTAGTGTCTTTATCGATGCGCTTCCGAGTTTATCGAATTTTATTCTCCTCATAAGCTCAGTCACGACCTGTTCCTACCTCGTAAAGATCTCTGATGCCACCTGCGCCTCTTGAAAGTCATGTAGCTGTTGTACTAAGCTCTGGACGGCCTTCGCTGACGTCCCTCTTCGATCTACTCTTATGTGCTATTTTTGGAAATTGGCAAAAAAATAGAAGAGGGGGATTCCTCATCTTCCCCTGTAATAAAAGGCGTTGCAATACCTGATGAAAGCTTGAACACTTCATATTCATGCAAAGAAGAATCACGTCGAGTCGAAGATGCACCCTGACCTCTTGCTTGTGGTGGGAGCTTTATTGTGCTACCTTTAGGTCGATCTTTCCCCTTAACAATTTCCGGTTCGAGAAATATACGGCGTTCAAGGTCAGGCCACTATCCTCTTCACTGGTCGTGCCGATGAGAGTTGATATCAATGAGTTTGATTCGACCATGTTTGCTTTGCCTCATACTTGTTGTATGGAAGCGTGGAAGGCCCATGCTTTGCTCAACGGTGCAATAACACAAAAAAATGGTAGATTATCTATGGACTTCTTGTGCATTTTCGATGTCTCTCCTAAAATTTTGATCAAGACGAAAGGATGGACAAAAGCATCAACGTCCCGGAAACTTTGTATTCGGACCGCGTGACGCGGTTCTATCCTCTGCTGAGCGGTTTGTTGCCTGATATTGCGCTGTAGGTCTTCCCAAAAAAGACAATGAGCGTCAAAAATATATGCTTCAGGGGGACGAAAACGGCGTTTCTACCTGTACGTGGTGTCCCCTACGATCCTGGAGTTTATCTTCAGAGCCAACAGAAACACACATTACTTGGTCACGGAGGAAAAGTCATCCAAACGAGTTTCCGGGGCGTACTCAGCTCCCGTTATGGTGGTGATGGATCAGACTAAGTTGGCCCTTTTTACCAAGATGAATTCTCACTGTTTACAGATATTCTGGCATTACACTGTCTCCCGAGGAAAGAGCACCGCTACCTGAGCGCTGGTGGTGTCGGCATAAGGAGGATATCTGGACTATGGGATATTAGGGAGATACAGATGGGGATACGCACCTCGTGTGGCTCTGGTGTCCAAGCCTCGCCTGGCTGGAGTTGCAGGTTTTTTGAGACTTTTTCCCGCGTACCGGTTTCCATGGCTGATCTTTTTCAATTAATTTTGAGCAGAAGGTTCCGTAAAAAAGGTGGTTGAATTCCACGGGCAATTACTGAGCTCAATGGCTACCCGTCATGGGTCAATGTATCAATGATCTTAGGTTCGAGGTAAAGGGGGATAGGAGCACTGTAGAAGGTTTGGCCTGGGTCAGAGAGGAGCCCTAGTGTTATAATAGTCTTGGACTCTACATAGCACGAATAAACAAAACTACTACTATATGCTTCGCATTTGTTATCTGCCATTATATTTGAAGTTGTATACAGTCGTCCCTCTCTAACTCGATAGTGGGTCCCGGTATAAGTGTTGAAAATATTCATTGTAACTTGGACTTTTATATTTGCAATACCTACCCTTACAGGTCATTTTGCGTGCAGGGGTCAGTATTGCAAATGTAAATGGTTGAATTTCAATGAATATTTTCAACACTTATACCGGGACCCACTATCGAGTTAGAGAGGGACGACTGTACTAAAGTTGATTTCACTGATAACTGATTGTAAAACGTGCTAAGTCAAATTTCGTCAGAAATTTACACTTCCAGATTTAATTTGTGTTATTTCACCGACGCCACAATTCATCTTTTGCACATGGGATTAGGTGTGTTGCGTGCGTTGATAAGAACAAATAGTCCAAAATCACGTTGCCAAGAAAACAAAATACAGCCTATCATATGCAGCAAAAATACAGGGGGACAAGGGTAGATTAACAAAGGTTAGAATAAGTTATGTGCACTATATATATATATATATATTTATACTATCGGAATAAACAGAATTTACTGCCTAACCTTCGTTAACTTACCCTTGTCCCTCTGTATGGTTTGGGGACACAAGGCTGAGAGTTAGCAATGATATCACGTGTCAATCTAAATTTAGTAAAAAATTCATAAAGATGTAGCCAAGCCCTCTTTTCTCGATCATTTACCTGACTTGACGCCGAAGTGGCCCGCAGAGGCATCTTCGGAAGATACGTATTGTCTGTCGAATGACTCAGTTGACGTTTGGAACACTCACACTCAGATTTTATTTGCAGATGCCACTACGAAGATAACCCTCACGGCATGTAAATTCTTCTGTAAATACCCTCCATCAGGATCAGCAAGAAAAAACCCGTGGTTATCTAAACATGCTTTCATGATTCTAAAAATCACGAATCACCGCGAGAGAAGTGGCGTGAGAGGCCTGCTGGATTCGAACCAGCTTTCTCCGGTCTCGGTGGGATATGTGCCCAGACTCGACTTAGAAGAACGATCCGGACGGTTTACCACTGCATCATCCGACTCCGTCGAATGTCTTATCGTAAAGCTTTACCAATTCTCGTTCGTCGAGATGTGTGGTATCAACTTCCATCGACGGTGTGCCGTTCGATCGTCTACCTCGCTCGAAATGGAAAGGCATTCCTGAACTAATAGTATGGCGTTGTGCGAAGTAATTATGAATATGTACCACATGATGTACAAGTAAGCTTAGATGACAAATTTCCGAGGGTGGATTCCAGTCGACCGCGTCAAACCCCAAAAATTGTCATTGTTGATTGCGCGAGTAGACCGATGACGTTTGGGAATCTCGAGTGGACGATGGCTGAATCGGAATGCCGAATATCGGAAGTCATGTAAAACCGGTGTTCTGAGATCAGACATATTCCAGAGGACCGGAAGTGGCTTCGGGACGTTACAAAATGGTCAAGTCAGAGCTATTCTTTGCGAATAAAATGACTGGCATGACGGAGGAAAGAGCCCAAATACTGTCGAGATGATATACATGCACCAGAAAGATTTTTATCCAGAGAAAAAGGACACAGACGGTGGGATAAATGAGTTTTAACAGCATCTGCTTGCCCTTCTTTCAAATCAGTATTGTCTATACAGCTTGCGACTGTGACACGCATGATCTTGAGAGGTACGTATTTTTCGTCGGATGACTCAGCGCGACGTGTCGTACATCTATAGTTAGATTTCATTTGTAGATACAACCACGAAGATCACGCTTTACGACTGGTAACTTCTTCCGTGAATACATATCACAGGCATACGTAAGACAAGCTAATAGTTATCTGAGTATGCTTACGTCATCCTACGAATACGATATCACCGCCAGAATTGTGGTGTACGGGTCTGTCTGGATTCGAACCAGCTTTGTCCCGTCGTAGGTGGGGCATTCGTTCGAGCAACATAGACTCTACTCGTGTATTCGTAGATTTAAGTATTTAGCGGAACATTGCTGTACGCTAGTGTGGTCAAGCAATTTATGTTTTTTTTAATATCTATACAGGTGTTTAATGATTTGATTTGATATTTTTAACGTGACCGGGCACAAGCCCTGCACCCAGGGGGTATGGCACGGGTAGGCCAGATCTACATACATGAAATCTTCGCTACCTACATGAGTGATAATAAAGTAGAAATGCCAGTGAATTCACTATTTCTAAGGAGTTAGTGCCCTGCACAACACCCTAATCCTCGCGCCGTATAAGTGGGGGCGCATAAGAGATATTACAGATGAGCATTCGCACCCCTGTTCAAAATCCAATTCAAGACTTCAGGTCTTACCGTAACACTTCGTTACAGTCAAAAAACGCCAGAATATCTGCCATCCTTCTTGCCCAATCATCTCCCTTATCCTAGGTCGTGGTTCCTTCGCTTCCGTCCTCCATTTCTGTAAAGACGGTCGACATTCCGCTAAATGCCATGGTCGTTTCTCTCGTCCGCATTTGCATAAAATTTCCGCGTTTTGATGTTTGAAGCGTCTGTGATAGCTTGCAAAATCGCCATGCCCTGTCCTTGCCGCAATCAGTCGGTGATATGCCCATCGAGGGAGGCCGAGTTCTGGTGGTCGTTTTCGTCGCATCAAAAGATCGAGGTCTTCATACCTGTCCGTTCTATTTTTAATCCACCATTCTTCTGCCAACTTTTGTGAGTTGATAGAGACTTGTCGATTTAGTGCTGCAAATGTGAGAGTGTTTTTATTTTCTCTAGACACATTTTCCGATGCAGATATGTTTCGGATCCTGGTGTTTGATGCCAGTGCCCTTTTCGCTAATGTATCGGCCTTTTCGTTTCCGAAAATACCGCTATGTCCTGGTATCCAGCGTACTTCAACCGTGTGCTGAGTGCTGCACAATTCCTTAAATCTCTTGACTGCTGGTAGCGAGGAGTTTGTGCGCCCGCTTTCCAATGCTTCAGCTGCTTCTTGATTGTCCAGAAGTACCTTGATCCCAGTACTACTCCTGATTCCCAATGCTACCTCCAAACCTCGTACAGCCCCGGCGATTTCTGCGTCGTAGACCTCTGCCCCGGGAAGTTGGTCTCCGCCGCTTGCTGTGAGTTCTCCGTCCATATATACTGCGTAGCCATATGCTGAGAATGCTGGACCGGATGATGACCCATCAGAATAAACACACACAGTTCCTGCGGGTAGGTTTCTAAGCCAAAGTTTGAACAGCTTTGCTTTATCTTTCTTGTTGCACTTGGCCCTGGCGGCGACCCTTGTGTTCCTTGGTTGTCGAAGCTCTCCAGGTGCTTCCGATGCGGGGAGGGTGTGATTCGCGTTCTGGAGGCGTGTTTGATAGCGCTCAGGAACTCGGATACAGGTGTTTAATAATGATTAGGTTCCTATTATGGCCCTTGGCCTTATCAGTTCCACAAGTTGTTACCCCCGTAAACCATAGGTGAGACAAGTGCCAAAGGAGTATGGGTTCCCCGGAGTTAGGGATGCAGGGGAAATGGTCAATACAGTAGAACCCCTCTTAGCTAATAGTGGGTCCCGGTATAATTACTGAAGAGATTCATAGAAAATTACCGTTTATATTTGCAATACTTACCCTTGCAGGTCATTTGGCCGCAGGGGTAAGTATTGCAAATATAAACGGTAAATTTCTATGAATCTCTTCAGTAATTATACCGGGACCCACTATTAGCTAAGAGGGGCTCTACTGTAATACACAATGTATTTAAAAATAAATCTTTTGTCATAGCTTTTGATTTGATTTGATTTCATTAGCCTGGTTCGGCACTCTTATAAAAGTAGGTTATGAGGATGAGCAGGATGACTATTACCTGAGAAGGAGGATATATATGACAAGATGAAGTGAGCACTAGAATTCGCGGTGAACAGGAAATCACTTAAATGGTATGGATAAAAACTATCCAACTAACTGTCACAGATACATCCTTAAATAAATTTGTTTATTTAAACTGGTAACTTCTTCCCACTTCCAGAAGATTCCAGAGTAGTCCTCCTATTTCGTTTCTATTCCATCTACATGTACTTATGCACTGATGGAATTATGCATATTATGTAAGTCCCACTTTAAGCTCCAAACCAGTACATCACGGTGCACAGACATTTATTGGCATCAGATAGCAATATCATAACAGGCACCCTTAATGGCCCACGCAGGTTTACTAACTCTTTACTTACACAGAAGGAAACCTTTCGGTGAAAACCCCCTAAACCTACTTTTATTATTTCTTTATTTGTTTTTAGTCATAGACTTACCTTCAGGAAGTGCGATAAATCTGCAATGCCCATTGTGGATCCCTTTCCCCATTTGTTCAACCTACCCCTCTGCGTTTCCGGCTTAGTTTATTTGCTGCTATTGTGGCTTCAACATCCCTCACAAGCCGGAACAGTTCAAGCCAACCCGCTTCGTGAATCTATTGTGTGATTCTGGCGATGTCTTCTGCACTATTCATCATAGCTTTGAAGGATCTATCTTTCGCTTTCCTCCACACTTCAGATCTTCCTTTTGGCCATCGCGGGCAAGCCATGATCATGTGCTCAACATTTTGGGAGGGGTATGCATAAGGGCAACTTGGTGAGTCGACTCCGGGTACTTTTCTTCGGTACAGATAAGATTGGGAGCCGATATGCTCGCTTCTTATCTGCATGGCCATGCTGCTCTGAAACCTGTTAATTTTGTCAAAGCTATTAGGCTGAATACATCATGATTTATCCCCCCCATGGATTAGCTTTGAGGCTGAATCTGATGTGATGTACAAAACGCCCACAGCTTTTTTGGGAATCTCGGATTTTTTGGGTGACACTTACGTAATAACATTGTGGTTAGGTCGGATGGTGCAGTGGTACACCGTCCAGATCGTTCTCCCAAGTAGAGTCTGGACAGCCTGGATACATACCCCACCCAAGACCGGAGAAAGCTGGTTCGAATCCAGTAGGCCTCTCACGCAACTTCTCTCGCGGAGATTCGGGATTTTTAGAATCATGAAAGCATGTTTAGATAACCACGGGTTTTTTCTTGCTGATCCTGATGGAGGGTATTTACAGAAGAATTTACATGCCGTGAGGGTTATCTTCGTAGTGGCATCTGCAAATAAAATCTGAGTGTGAGTGTTCCAAACGTCACCGGAGTCGTTCGACAGACAATACGTATCTTGCATAATCAGCCGTGTTATAGCCTCAGGCTGCATACATAAGAATGATTAATAAAAAATCTCCCCTTAGATATGCATATTTCTACTGATCATAAATATGAGTATAGTCTGACATTGAGGATCAAGAATGTTGCAAAATGACAGATACTCTGTACCTTCTCCCACGCACTCGCTGATTGTAACAAAAGGGTGGAGGATCCATCAATTCCGAACAGCCCCCTAAGCTGACCAACCGACCGTGCGTACGATGGTAAAGGATCAACCGAAATGTGCCGAACTCATTCTTTTTCTGCGGCCGCCAACTCCTTGCGCATCGGCGCCGCCTCCGATCGTAGAGATACAGTCGTCCCTCTCTAACTCGATAGTGGGTCCCGGTATAAGTGTTGAAAATATTCATTGTAATTCAACTATTTTCATTTGCAATACTTACCACTGCACACAAAATGACCTGTAAGGGTAAGTGTTGCAAATATAAAAGTGCAAGTTACAATGAATATTTTCAACACTTCTACCGGGACCCACGATCGAGTTAGAGAGGGACGACTGTAGATCCATCGCAAGTCGATCATCACTTTGCTAGGTCGGCCTCCCCGGGGATATCGTTAGCCTCCGTCCTTGCCCCGCTATGTTATGTCCGATTGATGCCAAGATGAAAGTCCGAATCTTCACCACGGCATTGCCCTGACGTCGTCGTGCCGCTATCGTTCATGTGCCCCATCGCCCGTCGTGTTCCGTTCCGACCCGTGCGAAATGATGTCGCATTTTGTTGTAACCGATAGTTACCCTGGCGAAGCGAGATCATCGCTTTATATTCTCCTTCGAACAAGTCATGTGGATAACACTGCCGCTAAAGATAATCCATCTGACCTGTTGATTAAAGTTAAGTGTTCCAATAAAGTATTCCGGCTTGGTACGCGCACCAGTAGCAATACCACTTCTAGTGGGAGTGACTGGTATCTGTATTCTTGGGCGGCAGCAAAATTTCACAGTGAAATTTCCAGGTGTACGTGAATAGTCAAATGACACCTTGCTCAGTGACCAAATCATCATTCATCTCATTGATATGTTTTGCTCTGGGAGTACTAAGCGAATCTTTGATTCTCATTGGTCTTGATAATTATATTTTCTAAAACGCCTCTTTTTTATATATACAAGTAAAAATTTAACAAAATATTTAAAAATGTGGTACTGTTTTCCAAGCCAATGGCTTCACGTCTCTCGACTTTGCACTACAACTTAGCCGCATGTAATAAAATTAGCGCCTGAAAAGAAACATGAACTCATAATGCGTGGTGATCGATGTCAACTCTCGGTCATCAAATAACAATGTAGTGCTCGAGCATTTTACATGATAAAGAATCCTAAGCCAAGACCCAGAGCGATGACTATTAATTCAAGGACTCCAAAACTGTTCTTAGGCTTTCCACTGGCGTCATTTACATCTTTACTCGATGAACCAGAGCCGGGTGTAAAACTAGCTGTACCGGCAAAGTTACCGGCGGGATTGGCTCTGGTGTTCGAGTCAGCTTCGGATGAGTTTCCGCCTGAACCGCTGGGTGTTTTTGCGATCGGTGGACTTTGGGAAATAGGTGCGCTGTCGACTGGTAGAGCAACTGGAACTCCTGGTCCTGTACCTTTTCCATCACATGCGCCAGTAGATTTAATGCTTTGCCAAGATCCGGATTTGTCGGAAAAGCTATACTCTCCCCCACAGCCAAAATCTGTAACGTTGATACTCTTTACAGACATAGTGAAGGGAGCCTTGGTGAGATCAGCTTGTCCACCGGCCCACTGACAGGTTCCAAGGGTTTCAGGTTTGGACATGTCCAGGCAACCAATCCAGTTCCCAACTTTTACTTCCATTGGTGTTTGAGGATAAATTTTGCCTCCTTGAGATAAACCTTCTGTGTAAGTTAACGTACGCACGGGGGCACCATCTATCGACCAGATAGTACGTTCAGCAGTCCAGTCAATGCTGTAGGTGTGAAAGGTACCAATCGGGCTCTGAACATTGTGTTTTTGGCCCCGATCGTAACTTGAGACATCTCCTTTTCCAAAAAAGTTGGATTGAATCTGATTATCAATTCCCCCTAGCCACTCCCAGTCTATTTCATCCAAGTCCTGTGAGAGTAGTACAAAACTACTGACGATTCCAACACCGGGACTAGATTTCGCTACCATGTCGACATGCCCGAACATGATATACTTGGTCATGGCCATTGTTGGCGCATCCGTTGACTTCATGATACTCAATTGCAAACCATCAGCTGGGTCATACTTTGGCTTTGTGGCGCCCAATGGCTTCCAATAATCGCTTGGTCCTTTAGTAAAGTCTGTAAATACGCTGGTACCGAGACCAGGATTGGGTGGACAGGCTGTGGTCATTCGTCAGCAGTAAAAGATTAGAAGGCTCGGTGATACTCACACTTCTTCAGCGGATCGCAGTTAGTTGAAGTTTGGGCAATAGCTACATGGAGAGTAGAGAGTATGGTAGCTGCTACTGGGAGAGTTTTCAATTGCATAGCGACGGCGTATCCAGACGCGTTTGACTGTAGGAACTTAGTGTGGTAGTGAAGAACGTAGGATTGGCCAAAATGATTAAATCTAAGGCGAAAGAAGGTTTATCAAAATCCTAGATCCTACCCTATTACACGAAGCGAAAGTCGAGTAAATGAAAATGCTTCGTCGCAGCAAAGCATGAAGAACTCACAACCAAGATATGCCAGACATGAGGGCAGGTAAGCTATTGATAAGGAAGCGATTGCTCTGACTTGGTGTCAGAGGAATGTCAAATTTGAGACGTCTGACACGTCGGACTTTTCCAGTATTTCCCATTATTCGTATCATGACGAGATAATCTCGATCCGAATGATATGTTTGGCAATAAGCATAGTGTTAAATTTTGACAAGGGGTGGATCCTTAGTCTTGTTAAGGGTCTAAAGGTGAGACTGCCTATGCGGTCGACGTCAGCGAGACAAAGCCCTTCTCTCTGCAGCACCAGATGAGCTACTGATTCTGAGACTCGAATGAAACAGGACTATGTCACATGATGAAAGGAGGTCTCATTTACCACAATGTATATCTTGCTATTCATGTAGATGTAAATCCAATTTTGTGTCGAGGAACTGCGGATGTCAAGGTTAATCAGGGATCATTACCCATCTTGCAGCCGCATTCGCTGATAACTCCCTGGGCCGCACATGATCGCCGTGCTAATAAGGCAAGATGTTTGACTTCGGACATCAACAAATTAACAATTCGGTCTCTCTGTCGATGAGCAGATACTCAAGATCAGCGAGTAAAATGAAGCGGCACATGAGTCAACGTTGACGTAAGGCAAGCATCGCGAAAAGTTGAGAAGTTATTTTTAATGGCGGTGACGCCACATGAACACAATGAGAATCCGCAATATCAAAAATGATTGTCGTTGCACTTTAATTATTGAGATTTCGAGAATCCTCGAGTGCCATGAGCGATCACGGACGCTCGAACAAGTCACCCTGGAGCCGAAAGGAACAACGCCCACACACGTATACATGTATGATGTAAAATATTTTCATGTCCTCGCTGACAGTTAGGGGTCACAAGATTCCCGTCCGAACAGCCAGAGGGCGACCAGGGACTCCATATGATTCTTAGTTGATGAGCGCCTGCGCTGATCTCGATATGAGTTATTCGATTACATAAATATCCATAGATGATGCCTTTGGGGTCATAAGTGTTAGCTGTAGCTATAAACTATCAGATGGAGACAAAACCTCGCCTCTACGTGTGCTCGAAAGACTCAGGCAATCCAAATTGTGTTGAGTCCTAGGTCATCCTTCCTGGTTGACTACGCATGAAATTACTATTAGTACATGTCCATGCAATCCCAAAAGTGTAATGTTACGACCCTTGACCCGTGTTGGATAATGGCCTGAGGTATAGGTGTAGTCAAGCCTCGGATATATTTAGCTATGGGTTACACCAAAAAAGTAATATATTTATGATAATACAGTAGAACCTGTCCAAACCTATAGTGGGTCCTGGATTTAAGAATTGTTTAGGTTTATTCGATAGTTGGAGCTTGGTTTTGCAACACTTACCCTTACGGGTTATTTTGCGTGAAGGGGTAAGTATTGCAAATATAAACCGTAAAATTTCTATCAATCTCTTCAGTAATTATACCGAGACCCACTATGGCTTTGGACAGGTTCTACTGTATATTTCTGATGAGGGTTTAAACTTATGTAAGATAAATTTCCTGATTTATGCACAATAATACATATACATAACATATACAGTAGAACCTGTCAAAACACATTGTAGGTCCCAGGTTTTTTGTTTGTAGTTGTGTTTATTCGTGCTATGTAGAGTCCAAGACTATTATAACACTAGGGCTCCTCTCTGACCCAGGCCAAACCTTCTACAGTGCTCCTATCCCCCTTTACCTCGAACCTAAGATCATTGATACATTGACCCATGACGGGTAGCCATTGAGCTCAGTAATTGCCCGTGGAATTCAACCACCTTTTCTACGGAACCTTCTGCTCAAAAAAAAATTGAAAAAGAGCAGCCATGGAAACCGGTACGCGGGAAAAAGTCTCAAAAAACCTGCATCCCCAGCCAGGCGAGGCCTAGACACCAGAGCCACACGAGGTGCGTATCCCCATCTGTATCTCCCTAATATCCCATAGTCCAGATATCCTCCTTATACCGACACCACCAGCGCTCAGGTAGTGGTGCTCTTTCCTCGGGAGACAGTGTAATGCCAGAATATCTGTAAACAGTGAGAATTCATCTTGGTAAAAAGGGCCAACTTAGTCTGATCCATCACCACCATAACGGGAGCTGAGTACGCCCCGGAAACTCGTTTGGATGACTTTTCCTCCGTGAACAAGTAATGCGTGTTTCTGTTGGCTCTGAAGATAAACTCCAGGTTCGTAGGGGACACCACGTTCAGGTAGAAACGCCGTCTTCGTCCCCCAGGTCCCAGGTTTAATTATGGCTAATATTTATTGAATTGTTAGCACTTACTTTTGCACCATTTACACCTACAAGTCATTTTTCTTGCATGGGTAAGTATTGCAAGTACAAATGGTAACATTTAAACAATCTTTTCAATTATTATACAGGGGGACAAGGATAAGTTAACGAAGGCTAGGCAATAAATTCTGTTTATTCCGATAGTATGAACATAATAATATAGTGCACATAACTTATTATCTAACCTTCGTTAACTTACCCTTGTTTCCCTGTACAGGACTCACTGTGGGTCTTGACAAGCTCTGCCGTCGTAGTATTACTGAGCCAACTTAGACCCTCGCATAACTTGAAGGAAATTTATGCCTCGCAAAGTTATGTGAGGTTAAGTTATCCTTTATCAAAGAACTTTTCAAGTTGTGTTTCCATTGTTAGCAGTAAATTAAACTTCAAACTCAAGTTCAAAGAGAAACTACAATACTAAAAATAGAAAAATAATCTAGGGTCTTCTCTGATGTGTCAGATTGAACTACAGTAGAACCTCTCTTAGCTAATAGTGGGTCCCGTTATAATTACTGAAGAGATTCACAGAAATTTTACCGTTTATATTTGCAATGCTTACCCCTACGCACAAAATGACCTGTAAGGGTAAGTGTTGCAAATATAAAAGTCCAAGTTACAATGAATCTTTTCAATATTTATACCGGGACCCACTATTAGCTATGAGGGGTTCTACAGTATAATGTGTAAGGAGCACTACATTTATTGCTATAGTGACTCAGGAATCCTAGGATGTACATGTAGATTTCTTCTCTCACGCCGTAGATAATCAATATTAAGAGATTCTTTCGCATTGCTTACACTGGCGCATATATCAACTACGCAAATTACTAGATTTACCTGTGATAACTGACGTCTAACTAGAAATGAAGTACAGTAAAACTTCTGTAAGGCGATAGTGGATCCCGATTTAATTATTGAAAAGATTCATTTCAATTTTGCCGTGTATATTTGCAATACTTATCCCTGTTCGCAAATCTACCTGCATGTATAAGTATCGCAAATATACACGGCAAAATTGAAATGAATCTTTTCAATAATTAAATCGGGATCCACTATCGCCTTACAGAAGTTTTACTGTACAGTATATTGGGTTGCAGCCAAAAATATTAATATGCTGCATTAGCTCGTGAGGCCGTCATGGGTTTTTATACTATGTCACTACGATTAAATTCGTCTCCCTGTCAATTAAAAGTGGATCTTATATAAAGTATCAGGTTCAATAAGGTTTACTTGCATGTAATATTGCAGCTCTAAGTATTGTTACTAATCAGAGACAATTAGCGGTAGTTAGCAACAATATCTACGGATGCAATACTACATGCAAGTAAAACTGATTGACCCTGATACTCTATATAAGATCTGCTTTTAATTGATAGGGAGGAGAATTTTATGGTAATGACATAGCAGAGCTCACTACAGGGTGTCAGTCATAAAACTTGTTACAGTCCAACCTCATCTATAGCGATGTGGGTTACGGTATAAGTGTTGAAAATGTAAATGGTTGAATTTCAATGAACATTTTCAACACTTATACCGGGACCCACTATCGCTATAGATGAGGTTGGACTGTAAACCCAAACTCCCAAAAGTACAAGGGTATACCCAAAAAAATGTCGCTTAGCACTACCAAATAGGCTAGATCTAAACTCCAATTTCTCCGCTTTTCATTAGTCGCTCTACTCTAAACCCAAGGTAAGTTTTCAGCATGCACTAAAACCTCGCTTATGAATATTATCCCTGCTAGTCTTTACACCAAAAGAAATTGAAAATGTTGGCCTGAGTGATAGGCTTTTTAATGGACTGCTGCTATGACCTCTTTTTCCCCCTCCCTGACCTAAGATAAATATATGAAGGTATAAGATAATAAAATTGACTAGGCACTCTAGGCCCTAAAGATAATGATATGACCGTACTAAACTGACGGTAACTAAATAACAAAACTGGACCCTCAGGTCAATCCGCGATGTCCCCCAACTACGAGATACCCGATCTCAATGTATACTTCCTCCACGAGCGTCTGTCAGGCTCCAGACTTCTGCTAACCCCTTCCAGTTTCGTAGCATGTCTCTGACCGGTTCTGTGTAGCATGCTCTACACTATCATTTGTCTATCGGTACCTGCCCGAGTCTCATACCTGATACTTGTCTTGCTTCATATTGAATAGCGCTCTCGAGTCACTGACCCTAGTGATACGCGACTCAAACGCGCGCGTCGCGTTTGACGCTTTAAGTACTCCCGGGCCTCATCCAGGAGCGCCCCCGCGACTTAAAATCGGGCCGAAATTAGTTCACAAAAATATACCTCAATATAGTTTAACGGCGCCAGGCCGAATATCTCTCGGAAGCTTGAACTCGGCCTTTTGCAGGCGAATGTTTTGGTAAATTGGTAGGTTCTCCTCCTCTCCAGTCACCAAGTATCCCTCCCTGAGTCGGAATCTTTTCAACGAATCTCCATAATAATGTCTTGGAATAGGTGTGCCACTAACTTGTCGTATTGTGTAGGACTTTCCCATATCACCCCCAAACCCAGTGATCACAAACGGTCCTCTCCAGGAGGGCCTCAACTTCTTGCCAGCTTGTCGATGGTCAAACAGCATAACTAGCTCACCTGGAGCATAATTGATCTCACCACGAATACCTTGATCGTGTCTTTCGGCCGATCTATCTTTGGCTCGGTCCGAGCGTTCCAGAGCTTCCGAGTGTCTTTTAGTACGCTTCATAACATAGTCAATAACTTTATCCAAGTGCTCATTATTGTCAAGGAACAAATCTAGATCTCCTCTTGACAGGCCTGCTGCCAATGCTTTTCGATTTTCGACAGGAAACTTGACCTCTAAAGTGCTTACAGGATTGAAACCGAACAATATTTGGGCTGGAGAATAGATTAAGTGCGGAATTTCACGTCTGTTCACCTCCAGCACAGCTGCAGGAACCTTAGACGCCCAATTAGTCGAGCCGTTAGTGAGTTTTTTCAGGACTCTTTGGACGAGGTCAACAGCCTTTTCCACCATACCCACTGCCTTCTTGGCAGCCACTGGTGAATTGCACCACACAATTTCATGAGCTTCTGCGAACCTGCGCGTTTTATCACCAAAGTGGGGCCCTGGGTCCATATACATACCCACAGGAGAACCAAACTTGTTTAAGATAGAGGACTTTAGGAATTTGATAACCGTCTCCGAATCGCTTTTCTGTGTAGGCTCTGCCCACACATACCTCGAAAAATAGTCAATGGCGACTAAGATCCATTTTTCACCTGTGCGCTCACTGGTCGGAAATGGGCCCGCAAAGTCGATACCTAGCAGTTCCATCGGCGCACTAACTGTAACTCGCGTACTCAATTGAGACCTCACCGCCGTTCCATATTTGGCGCACACCAAGCACCCTAGTATGTAATCTTTTATGTCTTTTGCCATCGTTGGCCAGTAGTAGAGTTTCAACTTTCTCATAGTTATCGCCTGCGAATAATGTCCTCCACGATCATGCGCTTCTGCCAAAATCGGCGCTACCTCCTGCTCAATTACACATCTCTTATGCACACCCCGTATGTTATAGTAAAGTTCCCCGTCGTTCGTCACCGAAAAATAACCCACTCTTCTGACAAGCGCAGCCCGCTGCACTTTCGTTCTACAAATTTCGGGAAACTTTCGATTTTTGATGTATTCGAAGATTTCTCGGTACCATGCCGACCCGCTATATCTCTCACTAAGCATCTTATCCGTATCCGCGTCTCTCTCAGCGAGATCCGCCATCAAGATCACTTCGAGATCCTGTTCTTTTCTTTCTTTCAACGTAGTACTCATACAATCCTTTCCTCTTTTCTTTTTAACAGGTATGCCAGTTTTCAGTAAATTTTCCAACCATTCTTGTGGCCCGCCACAGTTCGCACATAGCTCTTTGATCTTCTTTTCTCTTAGCGGCTCTGATACATTTTTCAACAATTCCTCATACCCTCCTTTACCATCCTTCCAAACCCACAGTGGGACTCCTTTCTCATCCTCCTTCAAATAACCGAAATCTTCCAGCAATGGTACCTCACCATTTTCGTCTGGAAATATGGTGCGTGACAACGCATCCGCCACCACATTTCGTTGGCCAGGTATCCAATGGATTTCGACCCCTAGGCATCGAAGCTCTGTCGCCCAGCGAGCATAAATTCCATCTAGCATGGATGAAGAGAGAAAATACGTTAACGGTTTATGATCTGTTAGAATCACCGATGAAGATGAGCTTCTAAGCATGTGCTCATATCGTCTTGAAAATTCCACAATTGCACAGAGCTCTTTCTTATACGTCCCGTATTTTTGTTGTGTTTTTGAGAAGGTAAATGCATCGTATGCGATAGGTACTTCAACTTCATGTTCTATGTTCGGAAACGATCTCCTCTGCGTAATAGCGCACCCGGCACCATACAAACTCGCATCGCTGTACAACGTTACTGGTTTCGCAAAGTCCCAGCCGTGCATCTCCACCGTCCCAGCGCATTTTTCCTTCAGTATCTGAAATGATGCCTGCTCAGCAGCACCCCAACGGAAGTCCTCCTTTCCGGTCAACCTTGTCAATGGCCTTTTTATCTCGGCGAAGTTCTTTACCCACTTCCTGGTGATTCCGATCGCACCGAGGAATTTTCGCACTCCCGAGACGTCTGTTGGTACTGGGAAGTCTCGAATCTTATTACATCTCTCCGTTTTCGTCAGCATGATACCCCCAGCTCGATGCGTCACTCCCAGAGCAACTGTTTCTGTCACAAACAATTCAAGTTTCTTGAACGATAATCTCAGTTTTGCCCAGGCCAGCCTAGGTAATAGTTCTTGTTCCAGCCGCCTATATCCTTCCTCGAAAGTCTTAAATCCGCTGAATATGTCATCAATGTAGAATGTTGCATCCGGCAACTGTCCCTTCTCTTTTGGCAATAAAATCGAATTCATACCCGCAAAATTTTCCGTCGGCGGTACCTGACCCAAAACTAAATACATTAGTTCGGTGAAGCTAAAACTCGCTGAACGAGACCCTTGAGGCATTCGAGTCGGTTGTAACTGTCCCATGCCCGGCATGGAGAATGCAAACAGGTGCCGATCCTCAGGATGTACGAGAATGGCCCAATATCCATTTTTCAGATCCAATTTGAAGAACATATTGTGGGAAGGATGCCCCAAGTAATCATGGCACCTTGACATAAGCTCGACGAAGCATCCAGGCTTGTCTTCCACCACATTTTGATAGTTGAATGTAAGCCGAGGCTCATCCCACTCTCCAGGATCATCCGACTTGTCAACAAGTTGGGCCATGGCATTCCAATCTGACAGTTTACCGTTTGCTTTTATAGTAGACTCATAAAGTCCACATTTGAGACCATCGCTGATGATTCTTCTCATCCAAAATTCTTTTCCAGGCGGCCAGCGTCTTTGCTTCGGTCTCGAGAACGGCTTCGTCCCCTCCTTCAGTCTGACTCGATGTACGTATAAGTCGGTGAAAGGAAGATTTTCAAGATCAGTCGAGTTTAAGTCCCGATATGTGTACAGCAATCTGATCAACAGATCCTTTTGTTCTCTTGGCAGATCGCCAATCTTAGTTCCTGTCTTAGAGAACCATTGATCAACTTCTTCGATCGGAACATTTGACAAAACTCTCTTTTTCGGCCTGCGCTTTTCTGGATACTTCGGAACTTCAGGTTCGAGTTGGGAGTTATTCTTATCGCTGGCTCTGCCTGGCAACCCTTGGGCACCGAACAAAGATTGTAATGTGTTATTTCGAGATTCTCTAATCCTTGGAGCATTCACAACGCCCACATCAGTACCGTCATCTTCGTATACGTGAGAAAGATCTTCAATAGATGTTTGACTCGAGCTCATTTCTAGGGTGTTTTTCGAAAATAATTCCATTTGCCTTTTTATGACATGCTTAGGTCGCGTTTCTTTCCCGAAATCTCGTCCATGAGACACTCCAATATATCTTCCTCATCCGACGAGCTTTCGTCATCCGTATCTTCGTCATCAGACTCTTCGCTGCTCGACTCGGCGTAAGTCACTTGCTTCTTTCTTTTAGGACACAATACCAACTTATGTTCCCTACTTTCCTCGAATACAGGCCCTTGTATCTTGACCATTTTTTCCCCTCTTTCTGGGTCGCCAATCTCTATAATCGACTCCTTGATCCATATCTTTGCGCATACTGTGTGTAACCATGGTAGTCCCAATAGTAAGTGGACCTCTTCCGAGTTCCTTGCCGAGAATGGGCGTACAAATGCTTCTACCTTCCTCCACACGCCTAACACCCCAATCTCAAATTGGGCATAGTGTGTCAGTCTAGCTGATGTCCCGTCTGCCACTTTCATTGTCAAACCGTTTAATCCTCGACTTGAAAGGCTCTTGCACGACAGTCCGAACTTCTTCAAGAAGCCCACCGTCACTATTATCATATCTGACCCTTGGTCGGCTTGTGCTAAATTCTCTGGTAAAGAGACCTTAATTGTCTTCCCATCTCTTTCCGTCTTTACTTCCACTGGAATTCTGAACGCCTTTTCACTAGGTATTCCCGACGAACCAGCCGCCGTTCCATACAGGACCTCTGAGTCACTGGCTAAATCTGCCTTCTCTTTTCCTTTTCGGAGTTCGGTTCTCATCCTCTCTTTCATTGTCCTCTCATTGACCCGAGTGGATAGTGTCCTGAATGCTTTTGAGAGGTCTGGTGATATCTGAAACAGCTCCATCAAGGACAAGTTCACTCTAATATCTTCGGCCATATTCTTATAATTGACTGGCCCCTTTCCTAGTCTGCCTACTATCTCCCTCAATTGTTTCTTCGTTCTTCTTTCTCGCTTGGAAGACTTTTTTTTTATTTTTACTTCTTGCTCGTCCTCATTTAGGATGTCGTGAATATCCATGGTCCTTGCTCTTTTTCTGGTATTTCCTTCATTTAAGTTTGACTCTAGAGTCAACACATCCAGTGAGTCTTCAATGGACGATTCTTGTCTAGACTCTTGCATCTCTCCATCAAATCCAATAACAACACTCATGCACCGGGCCGAATTTGTTGGTTCATCGCTGGATTGAATTCCATTGTATTCTTCGTAAGTTAAATGAGGTATGTCACTCTCTATTTGACGTTCCCGCGCCGGTTCCTGGACCTGACGTCTGGCTCCTCCTATCAATATTTCGTTGTCTTTCGGACGCCAGTTGCTATTCTCGATGTCTCTATAGCGAGGTCCTCTTTGGTCTGCTCCGAATCCAGAAAAATTTGAACTCAAGCTTTGATTCAAAATATCTTTTAGATAACCCTGCTCCCAAAACTGAAGTGGTTTCCCATTACACTCCGGTCTCCTGTGACCAAGTGTTCCACAGCTCAGACACAGACTTCCCATTCCTCTGTCATATTTTTGGGATCCATTGATTATTGGGTGTCTTGAAAGATTCTTTGGTGGAACAGTCCTTTGTCCTCCACTTCCTCCCATCTCGATTCCACGACCAGCGTAGCCTCCTCTGCCTTTTGAACTTGGCTCTTCTTTCATTGGCATTCTCGCATCTGGGCCCTGCCACCTACCTCCATTCTGATATGGTTTCGGTTGTTGATAGGCATTACCCTGACTTCCTCGATGAGCCATCCCGGCCACAGCCACGCTCAATGGTCGCCCCCATTGTTGTTGGTACTGTTCTCGAAAGTGATCGAGTTCCATCCTCTCTAACCTTTCCCTTTCAATATCATCCCTCTGTTTAATACTCCCCATTGTCTTCTTAGACTTTTCATATGCCCCCTGTAGGCTTCCGTGGAATATTGTTGACTTCATCATAACCATAGACCTCAAGTTGTCGTCCCTGATACCTCGAATAAAGGCCTTTACGATTATTGACAGCATTGTCTTTTCAAGAGCAGATAGCTCCGATCTGGCGTCACATTCATCATCTCGACCGTTGCTCCGACAAAGCAGATCCTGTGCTCTCTCATGATATGCCATGAGTGTTTCTCCTTCTCTTTGCTTGAGGTTCTGGATGTCCTCTTGCACATTTCCATCCCTCATAGTGCCTGTAGATCTCTTCGGGAACCTCTCCACCAAGGCCTGCTTGAATTCTTCCACGTCACTTTCTTTCGGCTCATCCATCTGGTCCGTGAATTTGTTAAACCTCGGAGCTGAATCCAGCCAACTCTCCGCCTTTCCTGTGAAGAGAGCCTCTATTGCTTCAAAGAAGACCCCAGGTGTAACCACTGCGTAGTGGGGTCGAAAATCCATCTGCAGTTGGTGAAGCCACTTCGTTGCTGGTGTGGAACCGTCATACTTCCCACACATCTGAAAGGTAGGATATGTTCTTGCTGCCATTTCTTCAGTAATCTGGTCTAGTTCCGGACCGGACACAATAAGCTTTTCAAATTTGTCAATCAGCGAATCCCAAGATGATGGTTACTCAGTTTGTCCTCTCAATTCTGCAAGATCCAGCTTGCTTCTGTAGAATAGTGGCCTTAAATTAACTTGATTGTCGATATACCAGAATATCCTTAAAATTGACTTAAAGAAAATGAAGCAAGAGAATGGAGATTCCCTGCGTAGGTCACCAGATAAATATATGAAGGTATAAGATAATAAAATTGACTAGGCACTCTAGGCCCTAAAGATAATGATATGACCGTACTAAACTGACGGTAACTAAATAACAAAACTGGACCCTCAGGTCAATCCGCGATGTCCCCCAACTACGAGATACCCGATCTCAATGTATACTTCCTCCACGAGCGTCTGTCAGGCTCCAGACTTCTGCTAACCCCTTCCAGTTTCGTAGCATGTCTCTGACCGGTTCTGTGTAGCATGCTCTACACTATCATTTGTCTATCGGTACCTGCCCGAGTCTCATACCTGATACTTGTCTTGCTTCATATTGAATAGCGCTCTCGAGTCACTGACCCTAGTGATACGCGACTCAAACGCGCGCGTCGCGTTTGACGCTTTAAGTACCTACACAATTCAGTGGATATCGTTGCTGTTGCTGTCTACAGAATCATCATCATCATCATCATCATCAGCATTTTTATCTAAGAGAATCAATTAATCGTTACTCTAAACATCTAGCATATTTCATTGGCCAATTATTTTTTAAAATATGAGTCAGGTACAACCAGCAGCTCACACAAACAACGCCAAACGATTAAACAGAGATCAGCGTCTCCAGGTAAGCCCAATTTTCATGGTAAATAAATATCTGAGGTAACACGTCTAGATCAAAACTCTCCACGATTCGGGAATGAGTCAGAAAAATATTGCAAAACAACTCGGCATATCTCGAAACCAGGTCAGATACACCCTTTACACTCCGTACATTGAACCCAAGAAAGCTGCAGGTCGGCCCCCAACACTGTCCTCTTCTGACGTTGTCCGGATTGAGGCTTTCATAACATCATCCTCTTAAGGTCGTCGAATGTCATGGTTTGAACTTGCCCATGGCCCCTTTCGGGATTTTGGAGTGAGTGAAAGGGTTATTCAAAACGAGCTAAAAAAAGGGGTCACGGACGTCACCCAGCGCTAAAAAAGCCTCCCCTTACTGAAGAGGTTAAAAGGAAGCGTCGGGAGTGGGCCGAAGCCCATAAGGACTGGATTGTTCAAGATTGGATGGCGATTCTTTGGACTGATGAGACCTGGGCCACAGACGGCCAACATAAGAGAGAATGGGTAACGCGAAAGTTTGATATCTTTGTACCTCAACTAATAAAAAATACCGATCTCACTCTCAGTTCAAGATAGGTGAAGAAGTCAACGCCACCTGCGTAGTGGAAAAGGAGAGAAAGAGTCTTGGCTGGATGTTATGGGGAAGTTTCGCAGGGATAGAGGAAGGTCCTTGCTTTTTCTGGGAGAAGGAATAGGGGTCTATTACCTCAGAATCATTCTCTCGGAGAATTGTACCGCTGATTGATGTAATTGTGAGCATGAGACCATGGGTTTCTATGATGCAGGACAATGTTCCTTCACACAGCGCAGCGGGAACAATCAAAGAGTTCCGGGAGAGGTTCATTACTCCGATCAACTGGCCTCCGTATTCTCCGGACCTGAATCCAATTGAGCACGGATGGGATTGTATGAAAGATTACATACAGTACCATTACCCGAGATTGGAAAGGGGAAGGCAGCGATCCTACGATGAACTTCGAGGAATAGTGAAAGAAGCATGGAATAACGCGACTAAGCCGGATAAGCTTGAGAAGCGTATCAGAAGCATGCCCACGAGATGTGAGGCAGTCATACTTGCTCAAGGTGGGCCTGTAAAATATTAAAACTACTATATAACGTAAATTTGCATGTACTTTTTTTTTTTTTTTATAATTATTACGCGACAGGCCGTTCTCTAGCCCTAAACTCCTGGGGAGGAGTCCGACGCGAGTGGGGCCGGGTTGGATCAGGTTGGCTACCAGAACCTCGTCCCACTTTAATGACCGGAAACTATAAGACTACTACTACAAAACATGTGTTGAATATGGCGAGCTTGATTTCCGAGAAAACAAAAGAAAGTTTTTTGCCCCCGGGCTTTGCTTATCGCTCTGCTACGCCTCGGCCACCACGCACCCGAGTCTAAAATTTTTTTATTTTATTTTTATTTTTTTTTAACCCTCTCCTCCGTGGGCTTACAGTTTGGCCATCTACGTTTCCACCTCCTAGCCGATTCCTGTCGTGCCTATGCTTGAGTTTTTGTATATCCCGCTGGCTATCACGTACTCAGCAAACGTTTTCCAGCCTTCTTCGCCAAGCAGCTCGTGTAGAGCTGGTGCTCTCCGGCGTCCGCTGAATCGGACTTGTACTGACGTCGTGATCTGTCGAGTCATGTGTTGGAAGCTTTGTACACGCCACGCTGACGAGGTGGTAATCCCTGTCTGTAGAGCGTGAACAGCTTTTGGGTTATCCAACAGAACATATATCGTCGTTCTATCGAGGTGTCCTTTGGAGGCTATGATGGCCTTTAGGGCTGCCATGGCTCCGTGGATTTCGGCGTCGTATACTTGTGCGCCACTGAGCGTGCCTGAGTCGTGTGACTCGGGGGATTCTGACGTGCCGCTTGGGTAGGGAACGAAGCCCCACCCGGCTTTTGCGCTGGAAGAGAGCGATCCGTCCCTATAGGCGCACAAAGTGTCTACGGCTAGGCCGGCCAGCCACTCTGTGGTTTCTCTTGCTGCCCTTTCTTTATCCAAGTGTGGTAGTCTAGGAGGGCTGGGTCCTGGCCCTTGGAGGGGGGGTAGATCTTCAGACTCGGGGAGCAGCCGGTATGATCGCTGGTTGCGCGAGTCGTGAATGTGATCCGTTGTGCGCCGGCCTCTATTTGAAGCGCGTAGACCGAGTCTGCGACGTGCATCCTCAGTACTCTCCCTGGCTCGGAGGCGGAGAGGGTGGTTGATATCGAGGCGTCGGATTCTGGCGCTGTTAGCGAGACGTTTTTCTTCTAGGAGAACATGCGCTGGGGGTATTCCGGTCTCTCTTCGTAAGGCCACTGTTGGCATAGTCCTCCATGTAGGAATGGCTGCTCGAATGCCTGTCATGATAGCATTGTCTATGGCGGCGAGTTGCTTCCCACAGGAGTTTCTGGTTTCACCTGTATTTGTAGCACGGGTGCTGCCGGGCCACCAAAATTCCGCGCCGTGGAGAACGGTTGGTAGTATTACCATGCGAACGATTATTGTCATTGGGCCTGGGGGCGGTCCTATAGTGCACGACGCAATGCGTCGAAGGTACTGGGCGAGTCCGACTTCTTTGGATGCCCACTCGGCGGCGTGGCGGCGAAAGTTGAGACTTTTATCAAAGAAGATGCCCAGCCAGCGGATCTCCTCGCTTGCTTGGATCGTGTGGTTACCTATTCCAATTTCGGGAAGTGTTGTGTGTCTGGAGCGCTTGCCGAGGAAGTATACGGCTTCGGCCTTCGTGGGGTCAAAAGTGACTGTATTTTTGTTAGCCCATCCTAATACTCTGTTCACCTCTTCTTGAGCCCTCGCCGCTGCGTCTGCCGGGGTGGGGCCTATTCCGAGGACTGCCACCTTGTCTGCATAGCCGAATCTCCAGTTGCTGCCCGCTACTAGTTCAGCCATATAGAAGATGAAGAGGATTGGTGACAGTGGTGATCCTTGTGGTAGGCCACACTCTAGTTGTCTTGGCTCCGTGATGCCCGAGTCGAAACGTACCCGGGCGGATCGGCCTCGAAGGAAGAATCTTGTCCATTCAATTGTTTACTCGGGCCATCCCATCTTCCTCATCCTCTTGAGGAGTCTCTCGAAAAGTACTACGTCGAAGGCGCCTTGGACGTCTAATGTTACGAACACTGCCTTTTGCCGCATGGTGAGGATGTGTTCGATATCGTGGATGACGCATGCTGCCAGGTCGTTGGCGGATCTTTTGGGAAGCGCACCAAACAGCTGTCTAGGTATGACTTGTCTTTCTAGTGCCGTGTGGGCCAATCTCTTAGATACTAATCTCTCTAAACCCTTTCCCAAGCAGGAGAGCAGGGCTATAGGCCGCCAGACTTTTGCTGTGCTATGGTCTCGGCCGGGCTTCGGAAGCAGGATGACGTTTGCTAACTTGAAAATGTCTGGGAAGTATTTACTTTGAAGCGACCCTTCGTATAGAGCTCTGACCGAAAGGCCTATCGATGGCCATGTGGCTCGGAGTAGTCGCGTTGTGATTCCGTCAGCGCCTGGTGCTTTATCTTTTGTAAGAATAACCTCTTTCTTCTTTCTTCTTTCTTCTCAAGCATTCGGATGAACTTAGTTTCGGTGCTAAAACATATCTTGGTCGTCTGTTTCAGTCGCTTCGGGATTTGTTCGGTCTCGGAACACTACCAACTCCAAGGGCGTTTTAAGCCGAGCTGTAACCATAAAACTTATTCCGTTTCGCAAAGCTCTCAAGTTGGGAAACAGGATGTATATAGACAAGCTGAAGGCCTGGTAGTTAGTTCCTTACGCTCTGTTTTCGGTCAACTTCTCGACCTCAACACCCTTAATATTATCATTCATACCTCTACCATTCGTACCTCATTACCATTCGTACCTCATTACCATTCGTACCTCATTACCATTCGTACCTCATTACCATTCGTACCTCATTACCATTCGTACCTCATTACCATTCGTACCTCATTACCATTCGTACCTCATTACCATTCGTACCTCATTACCATTCGTACCTCATTACCATTCGTACCTCATTACCATTCGTACCTCATTACCATTCGTACCTCATTACCATTCGTACCTCATTACCATTCGTACCTCATTACCATTCGTACCTCATTACCATTCGTACCTCATTACCATTCGTACCTCATTACCATTCGTACCTCATTACCATTCGTACCTCATTACCATTCGTACCTCATTACCATTCGTACCTCATTACCATTCGTACCTCATTACCATTCGTACCTCATTACCATTCGTACCTCATTACCATTCGTACCTCATTACCATTCGTACCTCATTACCATTCGTACCTCATTACCATTCGTACCTCATTACCATTCGTACCTCATTACCATTCGTACCTCATTACCATTCGTACCTCATTACCATTCGTACCTCATTACCATTCGTACCTCATTACCATTCGTACCTCATTACCATTCGTACCTCATTACCATTCGTACCTCATTACCATTCGTACCTCATTACCATTCGTACCTCATTACCATTCGTACCTCATTACCATTCGTACCTCATTACCATTCGTACCTCATTACCATTCGTACCTCATTACCATTCGTACCTCATTACCATTCGTACCTCATTACCATTCGTACCTCATTACCATTCGTACCTCATTACCATTCGTACCTCATTACCATTCGTACCTCATTACCATTCGTACCTCATTACCATTCGTACCTCATTACCAACCTTAAGTTAGACTCACGTGCTGGCTTCACGAGTGACACTTTGCATGCAGTTGCGGCCAATCTTGCTTCTGATTCCGTGACCCCGGTGTTCCATGGAAGGTGTTCCATTGGCGGGAAGTTTTCGGTGGCTTCTTTGTCTTTGATGTCATTCTCGTTTGTGAAACGACCTAGTAACATGTCCCTAAGGAGGTAAGCCCGGCGTTCTGGGTCGGTCTCTGCGCCGTTGGCTGTTCCGAGGGGGGTATTTCTGCTCTGTTGTCCTCCTTTGGCCCCTCGAGCTAGCCTGTACATGTCTGTATCGGATTCAGCCTCGGCAAATTTGCGTCGCCAGAATTGTTGTTTTGCTGAGGCGACTGCTCTCCGGAAAGCCTTCCTGCTCTCAGGGTCCTTGTGTGTTCGAAAATTATTTCTTGTTTTGCGGCATTCCTGTGTCCACCATGGTGCGCTGCTGCCTGGTCTGGGAGAAGCCCTCCTTCCTGTTACCCTGATGGCATCCCCAATTATACGTACCAGATTGTCTGCCAGTTCGTCCACTCCCTGTGCTGACTGTGGGCTCTATTGTGTTAGTCCTCTGCTCCACTCGGTCATGGTGGTTTGGAATTCTTCGAGCGCCTCATCCTGGACACAGATCGGTCTAGAGATTCGAATTACGGCTGATGCACGCGGGTTTGTCTTTGGAACATCCCCTACTAGAGTTCGGTGGTCTGACATAGTTTCCATCCACGGTGCCACGTCGGCAAGAGCTCCCGTGTTTGACCATGCCAAGTCCAGAGTGTTGCCCTGGTCGTGTGTGGGCACGCCGGGGCGTGATGCGAGTGACATGCTATTTTCTTGCATCTACTCTATAATGGTCTGCCCATCGCCATGTAGTCAATTCGCGAGGGGTTGCCATTCGGGGTGGACCGCGTTGAAATCCTCCGCAACTACAGAAGGTCCAGAGGGTGTCCAGCTGAGAAGAGGTGTGATATCTGAGCCCGGGGCCCGGTATATTGAGGCGAAGGTTATGCCCTCGACTGTTACTCCGACAGCGTCGGGCGAGATCCCGCAGACAAAGTTTTGACGGCTGTTTCTGCCTTTGCGGGTGTGAACTAGAGACCTTGGTCGTGCTGATTCCTGGCCTGTGGAAGCTGGCACAAATTTGTCAAAACCCGGGTGAGATTTTGTGAGCCATGTGCCGTCTTTCTCGGAAGTCCATGGCTCTTGTAGTAGCAGTACCTCTGTGCCTTCTTCCCAAGCAGCCTGTAGAATGATGTCCGTAGCAGGACCGCCTTTGCGCAGGTTTACGCAGAGAAAGGAGATTGTCGAGGAGTATGTCTGTGTGGAGCTCTCTATTGGGGGCCTTACTTACATGTGGGGGTCGTAGTTGGTGGGTTCATTGCAGTAGCTGCCTAGGCCGACTTTTCCACTTCTTTTCTCTGTATCAAGGCTTTCCGGTCTCGTTGCCTGTGCCGTCGGATTACTTCGAGTTGCTCGCGTGTCTTCTGAGTGGTCTGTCCGTTGCGGCGTGATGGGCGTGCCATGCAGCGTAGCTCATCCGCTGCATGGGGGCCGTGGCAGTTGGAGCATCGCATAATGGACACAGGGCAATTTTCGCCTTTGTGCTCTAGGGAACCACACTTCCTGCATCTTTAGCCTCTTGAGCAGACACGGGTTGGGTGGTAGCCCCAGAATTGGTTGGCGCTGAAATTCCGACAAACAGCCATTATCTCAAAAAGCCGCTCGCCCAGTTAGGTTTGCCCGTCGCAAAGTGTATGATCCAATCCGTTGCTAGTCGTTCTTTGCTAGTTGCGAGAGCCCGTGCTGAAATCGGGGCCATGCCAGTCTTGAGCGTGGCTTCTTCAATAATCATTTCTGTCGTCACTCGAACTGTTACTAGCTGGACCCTTGTCTTTGTGCCTGATTCCCCTAGCTCAGGAAGGTCCTCGAGCGTTTGTATGTAGTCGGGGACATTTGGGGCAAGTACTGATGTCCACTTTGATGCGGCTTCCAGCTTGAGGTCTTCCTTGGGTGCCCCTCCCACCTCGTTTTCTTCCCTTTGCAGGCGATGAACCTCCTCAAGAAGGCGGTTTCTGGCTGCTTCGTTAGCAGCTGTGATAGCAAAACCTGAATTAACCACCGTGACCTGTTGGATGGCTGAGTTGGCGACTCTGAGTTTGGCAGCCAGGCTGAGTTTCACGAAGTAGGGTGACATTGATCGCCACGGATGTCCTTCCTTAATTCTAAGGAATAGCCTTTCATCGGGCCGTGGCGTAGGAAGCTTCTTTGCCTTGGGGGCAGGCTGGGGTTGGGGTAGCTCAGTCCTGGCTGGCTGGGCTGCCTGTGCCAATGGAGCCTTGGAGGGCTTTCTTTGTGATACCTTTGTCCAGGGGCCTTCTATTGGTTGAGGTCCAGACATGGTGGGTGGCGCAGTTTTCTGGGCTGTGCTTGGGTGTAGTTGGGCATTAGCCTGTCTTTCGGCTGGTGGTTGAGAAGGTGGTTGTGTGCCCGTTGGCCTTCGCTGCGCGTGAGCTCCGGAGACCTAGAGTACGGCAGGCGCTGTTTTCTGGACCTTGTTGCGATCAGCCCTTTGTGAGATTGGTGGTCGGCTGTCCAGGGTCTGGTTGGTAGCCCGGCCTGACAGGATGTTTGTGATCTGGTCTCTGAGGCCAGCGGCTGCAATTTCCGTGTATCTGCGGATTTCGACATCGTCAATATCGTCCAGCAGGATGCAGAACCTGCTAGGGACTAGTCTGGCCTGGGCCACACGCTTGTGGAAATTCTGAACTTCCGCATCTATGTGGTTGGTTAGGCTCTTTTCGAAAGAACTCTGCGGTCGACTGGTACCAAACGCGCCGTTTGGGTTGGTTTGAATTTGATGGCTTGGTCAAGCGTCAACTATCATGACAGCCGGGGATGCCACTCTTTTGTGGGGAGATGGGGGTGGCCGCTGGGCAGTCCCGTTGGAGAACTGCGGGGCCATTGTTGTTTGATTGGGTGAATGATTATTTTGTAGGCGTTTTGGGTTCGAGAAGATAGATATCGCGAACAATGGTGTTCAATTTGAAGAAGTTCTTATCTGTTGATTTGTGGCGGTCAGCATACATAGTATTGAATTGTTATAATTTGCATGTACTTGTTTATCTGAAGTCAATTAAATTCAAAAAATGTTACCAATTTGAGTTAAGCTTGTGAACTAGGGCCAGTGGTGAAAACCTCTGTCGGGCAAAAACACTATACAAATAATCCCTGTCAGAATGTCTGAAAACCTCATCTCAGAAAAGATGCTACCTAACTAGGCTTAAAGGATCCGATTTTGCCCAATAAATTAGATCCACTGGTGAAAACTTACCCTGGGGGTAGAGTACAGTCCAACCTAATCTATAGCGATAGTGGGTCCTGGTATAAATGTTGAAAATATTCATTGAAATTCAACCATTTACATTTTCAATCCTTACCCTTGCCCAACATTTTGGGTGCAAGGGTAAGTATTGCAAATGTAAATTATTTAATTTTGATAAATATTTTCAACATTTATACCAGGACCTAATATTGCTATAGATTAGGTTGAACTGTAGTTTGAGTTCTGTTCTGCGCCATCAGCTTTCCCTAATTATCCTCGCACACTCTAGCAATCGCGATATCTCAACGACAAAAACAAACATACTAAATACTATTGATTATAAATATAATAGGAACAATAACCATGATCTCCCAAGAAAATTCAACTGCTAAAACCTATCAACCCCAACTATCGTGAGACCAACGGGTCGCTGTTTAAACACTTCGGAGGTACGGTCTTTCTCTTCAAGCAATCGCAACCCAATTAGGAATCTCCCGCCAGCAGGCTCAATATGCCTCCGAACGTGCTGATTTCTTGGAACCCCAAAGACCAGGCCGTCTATCTAAATTGAGTGTTAGTCAAGTGGATGAGCTTGAGCATTATGTTCGTAGCTCTCTAAATGGTCAATTCATGATCTACTTAGAATTATATATGTACCCATTCTCTCACTGGAACATTGGAGAGCATGTAACCAGGAGAGCCATCCATAAAAGAGGATACAGATGTTGTATCTCCTGTTTGAAGCCTCTGCTCACAGAAGAAAATAAGATGAAACAATTACAGTTTGCCCGAGAACATCTAGAATGAGCTACCGAGCAGTGGAACCGGATTCTCTGGACGGACGAGTCTTGAATTACTGGTGGTCAGCACACACGTGTGTTTGTAACGAGGAAAGCAAGATTTTATCACTATATCTTACTGTTATGTTGTACTAATGAAGGATATCAGCCTGGAGAACAGTTTGATGAAATTTGTGTATCTTCCCAATTTGCGGGCAGAAATGGGTGGATGTTTTGGGGTTCCTTCATTGGCTCAGAAAAAGGTCCCTTTCTTGTGTGGAACAAGAGATGGGGCTCACTCACAACGAAATCATAATGTGAACGGATTTTGCCTCTCGTAGTATTGGCAAGGGAAGCATACCCAAATATGTCGTTGATGCAGGATGGTGCACTGTGTCATGCTGCACTGAATACCATGGAAAAATTGCAGGAGGTAGGTAAACGTCTGATTGTCTGACCACCATACTCTCCTGACCTTAATCCTATTGAGTGTTTGTGGAATACAATGAAGGATTACATACAATCTCATCATCCAGATGTGGAAGTGGGAAGGCAAATTTCCCAAGCCAGGCTAAATGAGGCAATTTTAGAAGCATGGGAATCAATCTCATCAGCAGAACTTGTGAGGCTTATCCCAAGTATGTCATCAAGGTGTCAGGCAGTAATTGAAGCAAATGGTGGATCAAATAGATATTAATTGGGCATTTCATTACTAGATCTTGTAAATAATAGATTTTAGAGTAATCATTAGGATGATGGAAAGTACAGTCGTCCCTCTCTAACTCGATAGTGGGTCCCGGTATAAGTGTTGAAAATATTCATTGTAACTTGGACTTTTATATTTGCAACACTTACCCTTACAGGTCATTTTGCGCGCAGGGGTAAGTATTGCAAATGTAAATGGTTGAATTTTGATGAATATTTTCAACACTTATACCAGGACCACTATCGAGTTAGAGAGGGACAACCGTACATGTGTGCTCAATTATTTTGGTACATCATTGTTGAACAATATCTCAATTTTTACAGCCAATTTATTTATTACATGAAGGTTTGTGGACAATGAATGGACTAATTTTCATTTGGAAAAAATTAAATCAGAAACTCTATCAACTTAGTAAATCTACTGTACATCTAAATTGTTTGGGTATTGAGTATCAATTAAAACTATTCCTGGTCAAAGTTTGATTCAATTATATAAACAAATTGTGTTCCGTAGCATTGTGTCAATTAGATGTGAGGAATGTCTCTAAGTATGAGGCCAAGAACTACGAGTATGGCCAGTTGCCCTACATCATTAATATCTTGTTCTGTCGTATCCGAGCTCAATACAAGCTGTGCAATATTGTAAAGCTTTTGGCATGGTCTCGCGCCGAGACAGAACATGATCAGTTTGCGCGACCAGCTGCCTATCATGCACTATAATATGTGTGAAGTTGTGTTTATTCGTGCTATCTTGAGTCTGAGACTATCATAACACTAGGGCTCCGCTCTGGTCTTAAATCTGAAAGAACAGTTGGTAATTTGAGTTAATCTACGTCGTTTCCCGCATGTCACATCCACTTTGCTGTGAAAAATTATACTTTGCTTGCAGACAAGAAGTTTCATTCTTCGCCCTTTTCTATCTTCTGAATTGCTGGTAGTGTTGGCATATCCAGCAGACCGAGCGTGATTTTGGACCGCCTCATGCAATGCTTTACAAGAAACGTAAGATTCGGCTGGAAGAGCGAAAAGAGCTATGATCCAGGTGGATTCAATTATGACAAAGTAGTTCTGCCAATGCAAGTTTTAGAACTGGACGTCGATTATACTCAAACTGATAACGACGTTCATGGAAACAGATAGAAGATGAATTGGTAATGAAGGATAACTAAATAGAACCTTTGAAATTGAGAAGCTGGAATAAGTAAATGGCCTGAAGTACTTGTGTTTTATCAGTTGTTTAAATTTTTTTTACTTTACATTTCTGAAATCATATTGTATTCAGCCTGTAAGTAATTGAAAGTGTTGTCAGAGTTGAAAGTAGATATTATAGTTTGCACATGTTACTAATCGTGATTACGTTGGCTGCTACAGCGATGTGGATATCAAACTCAATTTAATTAGCAATCCAATTTGCGTTCACCGCTCGACGGATTCGGCATCAAAAAACCGTTGCAACCAAATTTCATAGGAGTGGGGTTTGATCTACGACCTTTTTGCTACACATCAATAACTCCTTTAGGGGCTGGCAAAGTCCAACTCTTCACCTTCACACGGTGGCGGCTGTAAACGTCTAGTATGTTTGAATATCTGGGATAGCCAAGAAGAGACGCAACCGGATCGAAACCAACGCATACGCTCCATCTTCCTCTGCCAATGTCCACCGAAGCGTCAGTCAATCCAACCTGAAGAGACCACTTCTACCAATCTACCGCCTTTCACCACTCAAAGTATTGAATGACAAATTCTACCATCATCTACGTTGACCGGACTATCATGATCTCCTGCGTTGCTTTGGCGCGCCTCTATCTACAGACCCACGATGTGTAATGAAGACTGTGTATCACGTGGCTATTTTCACACGATAAATCGTAACTGTTTAAATTAGTGAGTAATAAGAATACAGTAAAACTTCTCTAACACGATAGTGGGTCCCAGCATAAGTGTTGAAAATATTCATTGTAACTTGCACTTTTATATTTGTAACACTTACCCTTACAGGTCATTTTGGGTGCAGGGGTAAGTATTGCAAATATAAATGGATGAATTTCAATGAATATTTTCAACACTTATACCGGGACCCACTATCGTGTTAGAGAAGTTTTACTGTAGAACTTCATGCTTCATCTGTGACGGCTGATAAGCCAATATTTTCCTGTAGCATATGATGGTCATCATATGCACAGACTAATGCAGCCCTATCCGGGTATGCTAGCTTCCCGTCAAGCGATTGGCAGGGTAGGACGCTTGGACTCGGCTTGGCGGAACTTGCCTATGTTTCATGTTGCAAGGGGTATTACATGCCATGGTGTTATTGTAGCATTGAGAGCCTGGTGGCGATTCATTGAAAGTGTTATAAGTAGATGCTACCTGGGCAGATGTAATTCCTCTCTTCATAGATAAATGTAAACTACTTTACGATATACAGTGCTTCTGCCTCAATATCCCGAACCGTGACATATATTTATCCATCTCATAACTTTATTTTCAGTTCAGTTCAGATTTCGGGGCAACAGCGGCTCTGAAATAGTCAGCTTCAGTTCAATTCAGATTTCGGGGCAACAGCGGCTCTGAAATAGTCAGCTTGAGTTCAGTTCAGATTTCGGGGCCACAGCGGCTTCAAAATATTCAGCAGCATCGCAAGTTAGTGTTTGGAGTCATAGGAGATTGGGTATAGGCGAATATCAATCAGAATCCTATCAGGTATATTAAGAATGCCATTTTCTCAAGGTAAAACCGCCGACGGGCTGCCAAAAATTGATGGTGTAGTATTGTAATTAAGAGCTAGGAGGGGTATGGCAATTATATTACTCTGCTGTCCTTTGGCGGAATTACACGGGCTCGGGTGCGGTGGTGAGTTGCAGAATAATGCACTCACGCTGGATTGACGGCACGATGGATAAATGATGATCTATAAAGGAGATACTTGTTGCGCACTCCAACAATGGATGATATCTTCTAATGGATGGTGGGAAGAATGATATTCATGTATATTAGATAGATACAAACTTAACATATAAGGTAAAGAGATTCTGTCGTACATTGACAACGTCCGTGCGCCAGCCTGTCTTACACCCTTTCCTTATTCGATAGCCATTCATCCTTCTCCCTGTTCTGGCACGTTTCTACCGAGTCAGCACAACATGTAGTTTTTGTTGCCAAATGGAAGACAAGAGATCAACTTGCTAGATTTAGGAAGGAAAAACGTTGCTTCCGTTGTGAGAGAAAGGGATGCCATACAAGTTTTTGTCCTCTGTTACCAGCACGGAGACAAGCACCCCAGAATTTGGTTACATAGGACGTCAGGGACAAACCAGATAAGTTAGAATCAGAAAATATTTCAAGGACCCCCAATTACAGTAACTCTCAAGTCCCAAAAGAAGGTGCGTGTGAAAAGGAAAATATGAATACAACCCCATTTCTGGTTGATGCGCTTTTGAACAATACGAAAATGGTGCAAGCACTTGTTGATAATGGGTGTCTATGTTCAGGCATAATTGATGAAGGTCTAACCGCAAAACTAAAGCTTCCTCGTTCCTCAATATCTCCCAGGGTTTTGGAGACCGCAGAAGACTCGTCAATAAATAAGCCGATAGTTGATTCGATTACATACTTGTCACTGGATTTGGATGGATATGTTACGCCAAAATTGTGGCTATATGTGGTCCTAAATAGCGCACACGATTTAATACTCGGAAAGAAATAGCTGGAAGACCAGGATGCAGTGATATATTCAATAGAGCAGAGACTTGAGTTACGGAAGAGTGGTGGCTCTATCTTCAGTTCTCGAAAGTGGCGGCAAAATCTGGGAAACATCGCCCGTCCTCTTTGTACTCCGGTGAAGGCAATGGTTGCAATGATTGAATCAGTTCCAGTTTTTAAGGCTACGCTAGAAGATATCAGCAAAGCATTACGTCCCAAGCCTAAATTAACATTAGGACAAGCTAGGGAACGTTTACCAGAGCAAGTAAAAGACTTCGCACATTTATTTGCGGATAGTAGTGGTGCTGACGTGCTACCTCCCGTAAGAGGCAGTCTAGATCATGCAATTATTCTCAAGCAAGAGAATGGGAAACCGATGACACCACCATGGGGACCACTGTACAATATGTCGCGCGAAGAACTGCTAGTTCTGCGGAAGACTTTAACTGATCTTCTTAATAAGGGATGGATAAAGCCGAGCTCCTCGCCAGCAGCAGCACCTGTTTTATTTGCAAAGAAGTCAAGCGGAGGACTGCGTTTTTGTGTTGACTATCGAGGATTAAACACAATTACGATACCAGATAGGTACCCTATTCCCTTATTCAGAGACCTTACGACAATTGTCCAAGGCAAAGTGGTTTACGAAGCTAGATGTGAAATCAGCTTTTCATCGTATAAGAATTCGAGAAGGAGATGAGTGGCTCACAGCGTTCCCATGTCGGCTTGGGCTATTTGAATGGCTAGTCACACCATTTGGACTGGTCAACGCACCAGCCACATTTCAGAGATATGTGAATGAGCACTTGCGAGAACACTTAGACCTTGATGCCACTGCTTACATGGACGATATTTTGGCGTATACTGATGGAAGTGTAGAAAATCATTGGAAAACAGTCCGGAGTATTCTTGAGAAGATGGATAACGCTGGACTCTACCTAGACATTGATAAATGCGAATTCCTGTGTCAAGAAGTGAAATATCTCGGGTTCATTGTTAGGGCCGGGGAAAGTGTGACGGTAGATCCAGTCAAAGTTAAGGCAATCCTAGAGTGGAAGGACCCGTCATTGGTTAAAGGTGTGCGATCATTTCTTGGATTTGCAAATTTCTACTGTTGTTTTATTGATGGATTCTGTGATATCGCGGCGCCCTTGATAAACGAGCGCCAAGCAAGATACAATGACGTATTGCAGCAGTTCAATTTCTTACTCAAATGGCGCGCTGGAAGCGCTTGTAAAAGACTAGACGCGCTTTCGCGTCGTGACCAAGATAAGCCTAGAGGGCTAAGCGATGAGCGAACAGCCGGCAGGGTAATGCAGTTACTGCCCAAAGTGATTACGAACCCAGTGGATGTGCAGGTAGGAGAAACGGCAGGTAGTGTAAAAGAATATCCAGCTACTCAAGCACGAGTTTTTGAGGAAGATGAGATGCAAGCTTTGTGGATACAAGGAGTAGAAAAGGATACGGATTGGAGAAGAGCACGTGACTCGGTCCAGGCTGGAGAGAGGGGATTCCCACCAGATTTAGCTCAGAAGTTAAAGGCCAACATTGCTGAGTGTACGGTAGCCGCAGATGGCATTTTACGTGGTAGAGAGAACCGCATCTGGGTGCCGGATTTTGAGCCTTTGAGAACGGCTATTATGCAGAGGATACACGACAGCAATTTAGCAGGTCATCCGGGTAGAGATACAATGATAGGAATGCTTCTACGCCGATGGTTCTGGCCGAAACTCAGAGAATTGGTAAGGCGTTTTATCCGAAATTGTGATGTTTGTGGCAGGACTACTGTGTGGCGAGAGGCGAAGGCTGGATTTCTTCGCTCATTACTGATTCCGGAACGAATTGGGTGTGAGCTAACAATTGATTTTATCACGGATCTTCCCGAATCAAAGGGCTGCAAGAACGTAATGGTTATCACTGATTGTTTATCCAAAGATTTCTTCTTGTTCGGGGCAAGCTCAATGAAATCTAAGGATTGCGCAGAACTGTTTGTGGATCGTTATTATCGATACTTCGGGTTTCCACGATTTCTTACAAGCGATAGGGGAAGTAACTGGCTAAGTCATTTTTGGAGAACGTTTTGCAAATTGACAGGCATTACTCAACAATTGACAACTGCATATCATCCTCAGTCCAATGCAAGTGAGCGGGCAAATTAGGAGCTATATAAATATTTACGATCATTTGTTTGCTATGCACAGGATAATTGGATGGAATTGCTCCCCCTAGCCCAATTAGCATTGAATTCGAGACTGTCAAATTAATCATAGAGATCCGTATAAGTGGAGACTTAACCTGGGGGCTTGGAGTTCAATTCATTCATTATCTGATCAATTAAAACTCTTGGCGTTTTGGGTAATTTTTGACAAGGCTTTTCCAATTTTCAAAACTTTCTGATTCACATCAAGTAACAGATTGATACTTCTCTTGTCACAACCTCCCTTGTTGTTACATCTTATTTCATAAGTGTATTTTATCTCTGAACTGCTGTAGCCAGGATTTTTATCTTGTTTGACATCATGGATTGAAGCCTATGATATATGAGGGGAGGGTTTTTGGAGAGAAAAGGAAGGAAAGTTTTCATTATTATTTTTTACTGCTCCTGTGCGAGTATTATATCAAATTTATATATTTATTTCTCCAAAAGCTTCCGAACCAGCTAAAAGGTTTGATAGAGACCAAGCTCTGCTATTGGTGGACTTAGTCCATTCTTCCTCCGAAATGGCTATGATTTAGATCCGCTAATAGAACCAATTCAGGACAGTGAAGCTAGGCTCCGACATCCAGGGACTATTGAAGGCGAAAAATATGTACCACTACGAGATGCTCAAGAATTCGCACAAGCAGCCATGGCCTCGGCACAGCAGCGAAATGAGGGTAACGCTAATCAATTTCGTCGACAGCCAGATCAGTTTCAAGTGGGAGACAAGGTATGGTTAGACTTGCGCAACATCAAAAGACCCTAGCTGTCAAAGAAGTTAGCGTGGCAGCATGCTAAATATGAAGTGATGAATGTACCAGACGCCTTGACTGTTGAACTGAATGTTCCAGGCAACATCCACAAAAGATTTCATGTTGAGCTGGTAAAAAGAGCAGGAAATGACCCTTATCCAAGCCAAATACGGGATGATGCGCAGAATCCGCCATTCCTTGATGAGTTAGGAGAGACGGAATACGTAGTAGAATCAATTCTTCGAGCACGAACAGTAAAAAGGGGACGTGGTACATTCAGACAGGCAATGGTAAAATGGGTTGGTTGGAAAAGTCCGTCTTGGGAGCCTATTGATAATATTAAAGATACTACAGCTTTAGATGATTTTGAGGAAAAATATGGCTCAATTGAAACCAATGATGGTCCCGCAGAATCAGAAACTGGCATGTTCGTTGGCCCTGCCGAGTCATCAACGGTTCAAAAAAGACGGCAAAGAAGAAAAGCTAAAGGGGACCACGGCAACCTCCGGAAGAAGAGAGGGCAATGTGACGGCTGATAAGCCGATATTTTCCTGTAGCATATGATGGTCATCATATGCACAGACTAATGCAGCCCTATCCGGGTATGCTAGCTTCCCGTCAAGCGATCGGCAGGGTAGGACGCTTGGATACAGCTTGGCGGAACTTGCCTATGTTTCATGTTGCAAGGGGTATTACATGCCATGGTGTTATTGTAGCATTGAGAGCCTGGTGGCGATTCATTGAAAGTGTTATAAGTAGATGCTACCTGGGCAGATGTAATTCCTCTCTTCATAGATAAATGTAAACTACTTTACGATATACAGTGCTTCTGCCTCAATATCCCGAACCGTGACATCATCATGATCATCACAGGTTATAATCCCTCCGCTTCCACTGTCAAAACAGTTCCCACCACTGTTACATTGACATCGATTTTCTGTGCTCTCATCTTTTCACTCCCTAGAGTCACTGTAGCAATTTCTGCACATCATTACGATGTCTTTTTCTAAGCCCTCCGACTCGAAATCTGACACTGAGGATATCAATAATAAACTTGTTATTTAAGACCATTGATGTTGTAATCGGAGGCATTACTTTTGCTACGAAGGATGAAGTCAAAGCCTTGATCAAAGAATTGAGCAGGAAAACTGAGGTGTATACTCTATCAGAACGCCTAAGTAAAATTGAAGCAATGACACCTATTCCGATACTTGAATCATCAAACTGGTACCATTGGCACGAGTAAGTACAAAAGGTAATCCAGCTCAGTGACACGTCAGTGGCTTTTTTTCCCAATCCACCCAGAAATAGAGCTTTGACTATGTGGTCAATCTGGTGGGCCTCTAAACTCTGTGAGACTGCTCCAGAAATACAAATAATACCTCTTGATCCCCCTCGGATCATTCTTTCAAAAATTGCAAATGTAGATAACAGTAACTTTCATGCTGACAAAATGAATGTTGTCTATTGATTCTGGAATTTTCGACCTTCGAAAGGCATGTCAATTCATCAGTGTATCAAAGAGTTTGACAAACGTCTACAAGATTTCACCAAACATTCCTTTCTAGTACCCGGACTAGATGATCAAATCAAGCTTCTCTTTCTCTACCACGTCAATCAATTGCAGCCAGAGCTTGCAAATCGGTGTCGGAAAAATTCATTCTAGGAAACAATTTCTGAATGTCTTCAATGGAGTTCTACAAATCCGGCAAAAGCTCGTGCCTTTCAGATAAGTTCTGTCACCTGTATTTACTGCAAGAATGTTGGACATAAAGAGGATTAATGTAGAAAGAAAAAGAGGGTACAAAATCAAAAGTCACCTAAAGCCAATAGCCGTAGTCACAAGAATGTCCTTTCTATTAAAGATTCTCAAGATGATTCTTGCTATCAATTAGATACTGCAGCAGACCTTCATGTATCTAGAAATAAATCTGATTTCTCCTCTTATTCCAGTATTTCCCAAACAGTTCGAGTAGCTGGTGGTAATAATGTGACAGCCATTGGAAGAGGTGACCTAATTTTTCCATCATCAAATGGGAAATTAGAAGTACTCAAAGGTGCCATTCATATTCCAGGGCAACTTGATTGTATAATTTCCACCGTACAACTAGAAAAACAAGGATTTTCCATACATTGGCCTTCCAATTACGGAAAAATTGAACTAGTATGCCCAAATGGTGTTTTACTAGGTATGCGATATGGGAACATACACTTATGAGGGAGCTAAGATAGAGTCTAGTTGAACAGAGAGATATGGTAATGTGAGATTGAATGTAACAAATGTTAATAAAGATGTTGTGTGTGTGTGTTTTACAATGGGGGGAATCCCGAGCCTATTTATACTCCGACATGGTCCGTGCATGGACAGAACAGACATGACAAACACTGAGAACTATGTGTGCTGTGTCTCGCCTAACCATACCACGTGCTCCATCCGGACTTCTGGTCCTCTGTCCACTCCGTGACCTCTGTGCATTGGCTCGAACATCACTACGCTTATGCGTCCTTCATGCCCATCATTTCTGTCTGTGCCAAGCAAAACAAATGGTGCTATCTATGCCACATTTTGTTGTATCCCTGGAAGATTAATTTGTATGCCTTCGAGACTGATCATTAAACAATTCAGTGTCCTTTCTGTAACACGAGATTGGCACAGTAAACATGGTCATCCTGGTCAGAAAGCTTAATCTGCAGCTTTAAAGTCGGCTAACATTATAGCGTACAAATCTTCTTTTGAGTGTGAAATCTGTACTAAATCCAAAATTAAAAAATAAAAAGGTTATGGATCCCTTCACAGTGCTTTGTCTTTTTGGGAAATGATCCATATGGATTTAGTCGGTTGTCAAAAATCAGTGTTACCTATTACTACTGATATGTCAGTCTCTGATGTGAACTGGTTTCTTCTAGCAGTTGATGAGTTCACTGCCTGGAAATGGGCTTAGCCTGTTTACTCAAATAAACTGTGCCGATTATAATCCATAATTTTCTTGAAAAGTTAAAGACAAAATTGGGAAAAACCCCCAAGTTCATTCATACAGACAGCAGTACTGAGTTCTCCAACTCCAGTCTCCAAGGTGAATTACTGTCTCGTGGTATCAAATGGAAGAAATCGTCTTCTCACGCACCGGAACGGAATGGAATTGTCGAATGAAACGTTTGCACTGTTACAGAAAAGATACGAGCCCTCTATTTACAATCTGGTCTTCCATTGCGACTGTGGCCAGTCATTTTAATTGCTACAGTTAACCTTCTTAACGTGACATCAAAAAAGGTTGCACCAAATTCTTCATATCTAGCCGTCTTTAGAAAAGTACCAAACATTCTTAATTTTCATCCCTTTGGCTGTCGAGATTTTTGGCTTGATCCCAACCAAAATAAATTAAAATCAAAAGCTAAAGATGGTATATATGTTGGCACAGAATTTACTGGTGGTCATCTAATCTTAAACCTTAAGACAAATAGGACAATTATTCGGCGTGATATCAGGGTTCATGAAAATTTGTTTCCTCTCCAAACCAGCATTCTTTCCCTTAAAAATAGCAATCAAAATGTTGTTCAGACGACCCTATCAGGGCTTCGATCAAAAGATTGGAATGATGTTCTTGACAAAGAGTTTGAAAATATGATACGAAATAAAGTCTGGACCCTGGTCCTACGTTCTTAAGCGATGGGTAAAGTAATGACTAGTAAATGGGTGCTGAAAGAAAAACAGGATGGACAACAAAAGGCACGATGGTGTGCTTGAGGATTTTCTTAACCATTTGCTGATAACACATATGCTGATGTCCTTCCTCCAACAACAACACGCACGTTGCTGGCTTTTGCGGCGCTACATGACGCCCATATTTGGCATGCAGACTTAGCTGCAGCATTCTTCCATGCAGAAATTGACGATCCTATCTACATTGAAAAGCCTCACGATCGTGAGCAGTATGGTGATCTAGTCTGTAAATTGCACAAGGCAATATATGGTTTAAAAACTGCACCACGACAATGGCAAGTCAAACTTCGAAATGTTTTACTTCAAATTGGCTTTTAACCACTAAAATTTGACACAAACGTATTCCGCCGAGAAGAAACTACCATTTCCACTTATGTTGATAATTTCATGATCATATCTACGTCAGCAATGGAAACTCATCAGACTGTGACTGATCTAGGTTATGCTTTTCAAGTCAAAGACTTAGGTGCAATGGGAAAATTTCTCGGTATCAATATTGAAAGAAAGCCTGACGGCATTAGAATAGATCAAAAAGACAAGATCGAAGCTTTGTGTGATGATATGGGCATGATAAATTGCAGGGACTCAAAAATTCCTATAGCTGATGATAATCTCATTGATCTTGACAAAGATGAGCTATGTTCAAAACAGGATGCTGCTTTATATCGCTCTGCTGTGGGAACCTTGCTGCATATTGCTAATATGACACGGCCTGACATCTAATATACGGTCAATTGTCTTTGTTAATACGCGCGTAACCCTTCTCAGAATGCACTATTATCTCCGAAATATATCATTTGTTATGTCTCGCGTACTAAATCGGCATCTCTCTTCTCTCCTAAACAAAGAATATCCGGACTCACAGTATCATCTGATAGCAGCTGGGGTAATATCACATCTTCTAAAGGAACATACGGAATTTTCTTCTTTGTCAATGGCTCTCCCATCGCATGGTGGTCGAAGAAACAAACCGTAACGGCTCAAAGCACTTGCGAAGCCGAGTAGTTGCTCTTACTACACTGGCTATTGCAGCTCAGTGGCTTCAACATTTCTATGAAGAGCTTTTTCAAGTCTCTTCTGAACCTATATTAACCAATATTGACAATACCTCTGCAATGAAAATCGCCAATTCTGATAAAGTCAATGCCCAGAATAGGCACATCCTGATGAGACAATCGACAGTTAGAGAATCAATAAAAAGTGGGCACATCTTGCTAAATTTTACATCTTATGAACTTTGTAGAGCCGATGGGCTTACCAAAGCTTTGCAATGCTTAAAACATGCTGAGTATTGCGCTCAAATTAAACTGGCCTTAAAGCATTCACTTTCAGGGGGGGTGTAATGGAGACCGTGTAGCACGTGACTATTGTCACATGATAAATCGTAACTGTCGGGATGCTTTCACACGTTGCAAAGTCGTAATCTCTACATATTATGTTCTGCAGTTGTGTTGATGGATCTTATTCTATTACTTTGTCTTAAGAAATTGTTTGTATGTCATGACGCGTGAAGCGTTACGTAATATCACATGATTACCATCAGACCTATAACGCCCACAAGACCCATTATTCTGACACTGGCGCTTCTTTAAAAATCCAGCTTCTCCATAAAATAATACCCCATAACCCACATCTTTTCAAGCGCCAGCTTACCCTTGATCAAATCTCACATCATTCTTGGGCTCGACCCATTCCATTGTTCCTAGCTCGAGTTTGTTTCCATCAATAAGGCGTTGTAGAGCAGAAGATGGCTTTTGTTTTGTCATTGAGTCCGCTGGGTTACTATCTCTATCTATCCATTTGACTTCCGCAATCTCGCGTCTCTCATAGGATTGGCGCAAGCACATCAGGTCAATCATTAACCTTTTTTCTTGCGTAGTGCCTAACTTGACAAGACAATCATACAATGGCTTTGAATCTGTGCATAAAATTAGAGGGATATTGACCTGAATGAGTTGTTCTATAGTAGATTTGACAGCAGCGCCCATGTCAAAGCCGTGCGCCATTGCATATAATTCCGATGCTAAAACGCTTCTGGTAACCCTTTTGAATTTGATGGAAGACCAGTGAATGATGTTTGCTTTATTTGCTGCGTCTGCTAATACCAGGACAAATCCTATTTGCGATGAATAGTCGTTATTGTTTGCAAAGGAAGCATCTGTAAAAGCATACAGTCTAAATGTCTTGATCTCCAGATTTATGAAGGTTAAACCTCTTTGCTTGTTGACGATTTGCCATTTGAGGCGCTTGTTGAGAGCAGCGACGTCTTCTTCTTGAGGGTTTGTTGTCTGAGCAGCAAAAGAAACATCAAAAGAAGCTTCAGGCTGACACATTGAGGCGATGTATGCACCTCTGGCACGCTGTGCAATATATTGCTCTTTTATACTGAGACCCGTTCGCGTAGCACCGCGTGAGCTCGTTGATGTGGAATTAGTCTTTATAACAAGGGAGAGATTTTTACACTGTTGCTCCTGACTCAAAGTAATTGTGCCCCCAGATTGGGCGAGACTTATACTACAGCCGTTAAATTTGAGCGAATGTTGTGCTGTAAGCTTTTCTCAAGATTTAGCAAGAAACTTGGCTCTGTTTAAGTAGAGTTCTTCGTCAGAGGCAAAAGTTTTGTTGGCTAGGTAGAGTGTATCGTCTGTTTGAAGGCCGACAATTCCAAAACTATCCGGCTTTTGGCACCAAAGTAAGTATGGATCAAAGGCTGATTCATTCATTTTCAGGTTGCGAGTATGATGATTATGATAGGTTCGAAACCAATGATTTCCTACTTCCGGTATACCATAAAGGGGTTTAATGACTTTAAGGATCATATTATCTCTGAGACCTAACTTTTTGCGAAGTTCGAAAGGTGGACAGATATAAAAGTCACGGTTCAGATTAGTTGTTGATTGAACATAGGCCTGTGATATATCTCGTAGGTAAAGGCTAGTATTAGGTACGAGAGCTGCCAAGCAGAGAATTAACCTTTGACTGACTCTTTGGATGGTTGGCGACTGGGTCAGAACAATGTCTTTTTCGAGATCATTGTATGCTTAGACAACAAGTCTTGACTTCTCGAAGGCTTTTGAAGTGCCTTTGTGCTTTATCTCGTCAACGAATCTTGAATTGAAAACCCTCGTATTTGATGGTAGATCTGATAAAGAAATAGCCTCAAAAACACCCTTTTCTAGTAAGCCATTTATTTCAATTTGGCGTGAGTCTTGAAATTGATCATCGTTGGTCAAGAAAATACAAATGTCAGCGCAATTTACTGCACTGTCGTATCGACGAGGTCTCCTAGCATTTTGTTTCGGACGGGTCGGACGCAAATGCTGTTCAGAGGAATCTTCTGTTTCTTGTAGAGAAGGTTGATTTGAGGTATTGCCTGATAAATCCTGTACTGCTGGAGTGTTTAATGGAGTTTCTGCTTCTGAAGGAGGGGAGGTTTGCTCGGTAGATTGATTATCAGAAATAATATCCGGATATGCTTGTTCCACTAAATATGGCTTAACACTTGTACTACGAAATTGGGTAGGGCCACTGGATAATCTGAGAGTGCAAGTGTTGTGAATGCGTTTAGCACCACAATATGTAGCTGTGGAAATAGAAGTCACGTGGGTACGCTAGTAACCGAGGAATGTATATAACGAACGCACAGTTAGTAAAGTAGAAAATTAAGCCTTTACACATATCAGTAAACATAAGTACAACTTCAGAGATTCTATAGCAAGTTTCATTGCTCATAGAAATAAGAGGGAAAGGTCTGTCCCAGTGTCCAGCCTGACCTGTATTACCTTCTCGCTATACCATAACTGGTGCATTTAGAGGTAGATTATGTAACTCAGTAGTTGAAGGTCCATTTCGCATGCGTAAAGCGCTGTTAACTTTTTGATAGGCATTTATGTGACTGAGTTCTTTCAATGCTTGACGGATTGCATTAGAGCGCTGAGAAACGGTCGGCGAAGGTGCATCTAATTCTGTCATGCGGGGGTATGCCCCAAAGACTAGCAATGTGATAACGAGCCCATCAGGTCCTGCGGTATTGTTAAGGGCTTTAAAGGTCATCTGAAGTGCTAAATTTTTGTTGATGCCTGGTACTTCTGATGTGATTATTTTGTAAATACGACGCAAGGGACTATGATATCTCTCTACCAGGCCAATAGAATGATGCGCCTCTACCGGAGCGCTTTTTGTTTTGGTACCTATACTTAAAGCATATTCCTGAAATTCCCTGCTCACAAAATTCTTGCCTGCATCATGCGAAATTATATCAGGTGGGCCTAAGTATATATCAATCCAACAGTCCCGTAGCATCTCCCACGTATGTTTAGCGGATAAATTCTGTAGCCACCTGCCTGCCTGAAACTTAGTACTTTCATCAATTACATGCAGAATAGGACTGCCATCAATGAACATGATGTCAACTACAATACAGTAGTTGAATCTGACGTCATCTTTAAGGGTAAGCTTAAACCTTCCAGGTGAGCTACCGTGTTTTTGGCAGTGATGGCAAAATCGTGTTATATGACGCAAGATTTCTCTGTGATTATTATTATTGTCATACCCGGCGCGGTCTAAGAGGCGATAAAGTTGGTCTATGGACGGGTGTCCAAACCTACGGTGAAGCCTCTTTAATTATCCGAGGAACGAGGATTTCTTACTTACGGAACTTTTAGCGTGAAACTAGTGAACTCTAAAAATGATTGGCTGTGAACCCCTGGAACAAAAAGGCCGGTGGGTCCGCTTAGTAAGCGACCCTTTTCTTCTTCTTCAACATCAATTCGTGCAACGAAAGCTCCTTCTTCAACATCACACAGCACAAAGCGCTTCAACCCACGACCTATACACTGGCATGGATTCTGTACCTCACTAGGCCCAAATGGGTGACACCTCAAAACTGGAAAATTCATGATTGGCTCAAAATCAAGCTCACGTGTTACTCCGATATATACTTGGAGCTCTGCTCCGCCGAGATTCCATTTTTCAGTTGTTGTAAGGTAACAAGGATTTTTGGCAAAAGAACCTTGAATGAAAGTGTGTAAAGATGTATCCCACAAAAGGAAAGGATGGCCGAAACGGCGAACAATTGCTATAACTCCGGTATTCGTGACTAAGACATTTTTGAGATTGTTAAAATATATATGTAGTTTGTCCATATCTGCGAGGCAGAGTAGAAATGGGGTGTCTACATCAACAATATGGAATTCTACTTATCAACTTTAAATATTTGTTATAGATAGACACATATAGCAAATTTGAGTCGTGAAAGATATGTCTGTAGTAACAGATAGAATAAATATAAGTGAGATACAGAAATGGGTTTGAGAAAATAGATATCGATATTTTCAGTCGAAAAACTCTACTCTCTAATAAGTTACATCCTAAAGGTTTATATAAATGACAGTTCTATGTCTCTTCGTAGACCTCTTCCAAAACAGTTTTCCATCCCAGAGTCATTAACAACAACCTTCAAACCGATGCTCCCTTTCCAGACCCGAGTGAAACACTATAAAATAACAAAATAATTTCACACCTAAAAACGTATTCTAAAACACCGTTTGATACAACAAAAAACCAAACACCATAAAACGACAGTAGCCTGACAATGAAACAGAATAAGAATATTGGATGACATCCAAGTCAAACATCTACTTTTCCAATGGGCAAGTTCACCATAACAGATCCTATCGAAGATGTGCTGCCTATTCCAAACTGTACATTCACCAAGTCTTTGACGCTTTCATCAAGTTGCACGTCTGTGACCTTTTGGAGTGCGAGAAACTGAGCGTAGCCCACTGTGGATCGGTTGGAAGCTCCCGTATCTATCATGATACCCATGAACTTAGTTGACGCGTATCACGATAAACTTTTTGTGTTGTAAGTGAATGGGTCATCTTCCTGTGGGCGGTTGTTGTTAATGTTGTTAGACGTTTTGAGGGAGTGGGTAAAGGCTCTATTTGAAAGTTCTTCTACTATGGAGGTTTCATATGCTTTTCCCATTTGACCGTACGATGTGCAAAAGAAATTCGCGGTGTTGTCAATAAGTTCATTTCCAGGAGAGTTTTTGGTGAAGTTGACAACTAGAGAATCAAATACATTGTCTAGTTCAGTATCGGAAAGATCATTTTCATCGTCCTCTCCGCTACCCTCACAATCAACGGTTTATTGTCTGAACCTTTTCTGAAAATGTTTTTGGTTAAATGAGCAAGGCTTTAATTTGTTTCTAAACTCATTTTTGAAATTATTTTTATAGTTTTGACGCTCTTTGTCTGTATGGTTCCATGATCGACAATCTTCTTTTTGACAAACATAGCAGCGTCGCACTACGTTGTCAATCCTAGAGTTATAGGAGTTCTTATGATACCGCCTATCCGTAAAGAACGCGGCCGATTGCGCATTTTCTTTCTCGTATGCAATAATTAAAGATTGCAATTTGTTGATGAAGGCTCCGAGAGATGGTGGGGGATTAGAGACGGCATACCTAAAAGCTGGGACACCTTGACAAGCGGTTACAAGTTTGTCATGTAAATACTCAACCGTTTGTAAGGTTTCTCTGAGGCCGTGTTGTAGTTTTTCAAGTTCCTGGATTAGCAGCAGCAGACAGTCGCTAGTTGATTTTTCTGGATTTGAAACTATTACAGTCTTTAGAGTGATGCTATTCCATTTGCTAAGATTCTTGCGCAGGAACTCAGGTCCTTGAAAATAGTTCCGTAGATGTGCGATGGCATTTTGGAAGCTCATGCAGGAGAGTTCGTTTACATAGTACATGTCCAAAGCAAGTTCTTTCAACATATTCGGGAGGGCTTTAAGATAAGCTTCTTGTGGAACATCTGCGCGGTTGCAAATGTAATAAAAATTTCTTAACTTATAATCAAGCCTTTCATTTGTCCCACTGTATTTCTGCTCCTCTGTATAAATTTTTGCCATGTTCGCGATCTCTTTTCCAAAGTTTGTCGAACTTCTATTGGCAGGCCTTGTTGGAGATGAATTTCTGTTTTGTTGATTGTTTTCGGGCAATGCCAAAGTAATGTTTGATGAGTCGTTCGAGGAACCTAAAGGTGCTGCAATTTGAGATTTTATGATGAGCGTTTCAAGTAGCACTACTATCGGTTGTTTGACATTTGTTGAGATAGCTTCTCGAGTTTCAATGCGTCGAGCGACGATATGCTTTAACGTAGTTTATATTTATCTATAAAGGAGGAACGAACAACTATGTCTGACAACAATCACTTATACGCCCTGCCTCCTACCTGTTCTTCTAGCTACCTATTCCCGAACATTCTCTCGACTTCCACAATAGATAGTTAGACGATATCAATCTTCGAGAATGTTCCATCTGAGCTAAACTAAATATATACATCTGCCGATCGCTAGCGGGGAAGATTGCATTAGAGAATAGGGCTGTATAGAGCCCCACCTATGCTGATCCTATGCACAGTTCGCCTGTGATAATCATCATAGGCTACAGGTACATATCGGCTTATCAGCCGTCACATGGACGGCCAGATCACGGGGGAAGTTTACGAGAAAAGGAGGGATGGGGAGTTTGGCAAGGGCAAGGAACAAGATGGTTTTCAGAGGAAGCATAGCTGATTTTGATGTTGGAATTTTTGACTCTGGGAGTGTTGTGTGTGCCGAGGTTTTTTGGTTCGGTTAAGTGCTGCCATCACTTTATAAACTGGCTGCGCTTCCTTTTCGGAGGCGGCTTCGGTCGTGACTACGGTACTCAGCGCAAGTAGGTGTACTGTTGGGAAATCTCTGTGTCACGTGGACATTCGTGGCGGAGAGGAAGGGGAGATGCAGGGTATCGAAGCTTTGGCACTTGTGTGTCTTTTTTTTTTAAAAAAAATAGCAAACACTGGTGTCAGGAAAGCCTCTACTGTATAATATATATATGGAGATTGCCAGGTCATAGTGATCTATGATTCTGGTCTGGCCTTTTAGCCGAGTGGTGATGCATCTATCTCGTGTATCATGTAGGATGGCAACCTTTAGCCTGACACCCACCTCTTGACCCCTGTCTCTCCTCATGCTGTCTACATACCGCTTATGACAACTGGCTAGTAATAGTCATGGAATTAGGTAGTTCAGAGTCTCTAGGGATTGACTACCCGTATTATGCCTCTTGGGTGCAGGGCTTGTGCCTGATACGTCTTGAATTCAATTAATCAATTAATTTACGCACAATGATTCTTTGACAACAGCAATGCCGCTAAAACTTCAGAATTTTTTTAATTGTACAGTAGAGCCTGTCCAAACCATAGTGAGTCCCGGCATAATTGTCAAAAAGATTCATTGAAATTATACAGTTCATATTTGCAATACTTATTCATGGCTGCAAAATGGCTTTTTTTCAATTATTCTTGTGCATGGAGCCTTTAGGCTATGACACAAATGACATTGGTACAGTACATGGAGCGATGACTCAACTTGATATGAAGGGCACTCGTATCCGAATATCATTTGAAGATATAACTCGAAGTCAAGCGCGCTAGAGCCCTTTCAACCGTCATCTGTTGATGTCTGCCACAGGCACGTATTTCAGCCACCCACGACTATTCAGTGTGCCTTTGTCATTGTCACATAAAACACTGTTAGAGTAGATTTGACGCAATGGTGTCAGATCAAGGATCATTAGCGTCAAATCAGGGGTCAATATCAGGTCTACTATTCCTTATTTGGCATAACACACTCCGAAATAGAGATTTGACAAGGATATTTTGTATGGTCCTTTTAAGATGCTGTGGACTTGGTACATTTAGACGAGATATTGAAACTAAATCTCTTTTGAGCAATATAAAATAAATCTTTCTATTATCCTATTTCGGCGCCTAAAGGCCCATGTAGGTATTTATGGAAGATACGTATTCTTTGTTATAGAATGACTCATTTTGACGTCAGGGACACTTATACTCAGATTTCATTTGCAGATACCACTACGAGAAGAACGCCTTACGACATGTACTCTCTTCTGTGAGAACCCACCTGTCATAAGCGGTATGTAGACAGCGAGGTTGGAGACAGGGGTCATGTCATGGCTGCCAAGAGCTCAGAGTCAGATGTCCAATATTAGGGGCAAGGGTCCACGACACGAGGCAGTTACGCGACTGACTAGGAAAGTCGGGCATGACTTATTTACGCGACTCACGGAAAGAGTCAGATGCGGATGATACGAAGGCTACAGTGTTAGGTTAGTTTGAGCTTGTATCTTGATTCCGGAAAGACTATGTAATTAGGTGTGACCTGTATATATATAATGAGGCTGGATCTGGGACTTAGATCTCCAGCTTCTCAATCTATCTTCTTGCATTACTTGCTTGCATCCTTTCGTCTTGTTCCATTTGTCTTGTTTCGTTTGTCTTGTTCTGACCTAAGTCTACCGCCCCACGTCATCCGTACCTCGCAGACGGCGATTATACTCAACTTGTTGCACGCCGTAACAGGTCAAGAGGTGGGTGTCAGGCTAAAGGTTGCCATCCTACATGATACACGAGATAGATGCATCACCACTTGGCTAAAAGACCAGACCAGAATCATAGAACACTATGGACTGGCAATCTCCATATATATATTATACTGTAGAGGCTTTCCTGACACCACCATAGGGAAAAGCGAGAGAAACCTATGGTTATCTGAGCATGCTTTCATCATCCCACAATTACATTATCACTGCAAGAGAAGTGGTGTGAGGGTCTTGCTGAATTTGAACCAGCTTTCTCCTGTTGAAAATGGGGCATGTGTCCAAATTACCCAGACTCTGCTTGAGAGAACAACCCAGGCGGTGTACCACTGCACCATCCAACCAAAGCAATATAATTATTCAACTAATAGTTGAGATAAACAATTTGAAATATCTTTTAGACTAGTGATTGGTAGGACCGCCATCTCCCTCTATCGCAGCCTGGCATCTATCATACATACTGCCAATGAGTATTCTGAGTTCCTGAGTACTCACAGTATCTGTGACGGACTATAAGCGATCGGAATAAAACACGACAAACATATGTCACGGAATACCATTTATTTCTCCTGTAACTATCTACGGAGGAGGGAAGTCAGGTGTGTATACCAAGAGCAGTACAGCTACAGAGACACGTACCAATAAACCCCCCTAAACACGTATATCCTAGAAATGAATCTTTGTCTACAGGGTATAAGATCTACATCTCTTACAGTGTTAGTACTTATATATGAACGGCTAGTCCCCGACTTAGCCAATTGATATCCAGGGCACAGCCCCTAACAGTATCCTACACCTCATTTATGATTGCGCGCATTTGATCTAATAACTCCCGCTTTCTTCCAGTCAGATTTGGATAGCCAAACATGAACTTGTATTTCCAGACCTTCCAGACATATTCAACTGGATTTATGTTAGAAGAGTAAGGTGGCTAAACAAAATAAATGATTGAAATTTCCTCAATCCGCTCAATTTTATTTGCGGCAACATAGGGCGGAGCGTTATCCTGCATGACAGGAAGGCCATGTCGCTGCCTAACCATCCTATGTAAAAGTGAAACTATCTTCTCTGAGTAAGTAGACGATGTTATTCTTTGCCAATCTTTCTCCCAAAACTGAGAGGGACCTTTCTCATCCCGTGGAGGCTGCCCAAAACATCCAGCCAATTCTCTTCCTGATCATCTCAATGATACAACTAACTTCGTGTTCTTCCCCCGTCTTGATACGAATGATAGTTTTTGACGTTATTCTGACCTGAGCGGTATGCTACCAGCCCTTCTGGCTATCCATTGTCTCGAATGATGGCCTACTGTGGTCAAAGTTTATCCAACCAAAGGATGGACATCCACTGTTAAATAGTCCAATCAATATGGGCTTCTGCCCATTCTCTCCGCTTCCCTTTGAAGCTCAGTGCGAAAGCTATCAAAGACACAGAAAAGAGGCACCTGAGGAGTAAAGGAGGAAATCGATCTGCTGCAGCAGGATACACAGTCACTCCTGTAGATGTATCTGACTTTAATCAAGATTTCATCTGCTCTTATGTTTCAAGCGCTTCTTTGTGTGTGACAGGTAGAGCACTCTCAGTATCTACTAATACTCGTAGCATCATTGGCTCAGGGGCAACTGAGAATTTTAGTGGAATATGTGCAGACTTTAAGCAATTGAAATCATGGAATACTCCCCAAACGGTAACAGTTGCCAACAGTAAAGAAGTCATGTGCGAAGGGTACGGAACTATCGAGATCAATACTGGTCATCAGAAGCTCATAATATCTAATGTTTGGTTTATAGCCGAGTTTGGAAACGTACAACTAATATCAGTTTGGAGATTAAATGATACTGGAATTGAAGCACGATTCCAAAATCATAATTACCATTTATGGAAAGAGAACAGAAAAATTATGACTGTCCTAGGCCAGGACGGTCTATTTGAGATCCCAAAATTTCCAAACTCGACAGCCTGCATTCGAGACTCAGAATTGATAAATACCATAAAAACTAGATTTTCAAAGTCTCATGAGATAAATCTATCAGTACAAAATCTTCGACATTTTCAAAACGACACATCAATTTGGAACCTCTATCATCATCGTCTTAGACATATGAACTTTTGGGATATAAAGAAGACGGCAGATTCAAGTATACTAGCAGGAAATATTAAGAACAAAAAAAACCCAAAATTTTAAGGAGAAAAGCACTGTGAATCTTGTCTAGCTGGGAGAATAAAAGAAGAATACAACAAGAAAACTGACACCAGGGAGCATATGAAAGGAAGACGGTTACACACTGACCACTCAGGCATTCAAGGAACATCAATTCACGGATTCAAGTACTACCTTGTTGTGGTAGACGACGCCAGCAGAATTTATTAGATAACATTTCTTAAATTAGGAGAATCAAAGGAAGTCTTATGCATGCTGAAAAATATAATTTCGATTGTCGAACTTCAATGCGGCAAAAATGAGGGTATCTCAGGGCTGACATTGGAAAGAGAGAATTTGTTCCTGCTCTTACCGACTTTTTAAAGGAGATTGGAACTCAGTTTGAACCCTGTCCGCCATACAAGCATTTAATGAATGGTGTCGCTGAAAAAGCAATTGGATTACTTGCCCCTTATGCAAAATCAATGTTATTTGAGGCTCAGCTTCCTCCTCAATTTTGGGACTATACCATTGGACATGCTGTTTGGGTTTGGTAAGGAGTACCTACGTCATCATTACCATTTGGCCCAGAGAGTTCTATGGTTCATAAATAGAATATTCCGCATAGATCATGGTGTGAACAACAATCAAATCTAAATAATTTTAGACCTTTCGGTTACATGGCAACACTTACTTATGCTAAGGCATTACTACCTCAAAAATGGAGTCCGAAAACTAGGGATGGTACATTGATGTTCGTCGGGCTTAGGGGAGAGTCAATATACAAGTTATTGAATACAGCAACTCTGCAAAGATGGGAAACTGCTGACGTAAAAGTGGATGAATATACCTGCTTTAAGGTAAGCTTAGAACAAGATGTTAGAACTAATAACCCTATTTCACAGGCACTAGGGAATTCTCCTGAATATATCTCAAGCCGATCACTAAAAGGCCAAAAGGAGTTAAACAAAAACGTATCAATTTTGATACCTCAGAGGGTCAGACAATGGAGTCAAATGATTCAGCATTACGATTAAATATCATGCCTAAAAATGCGGAAAACTGTCATGACAGTAATTTGCTATCAGATGTGGCCAGCGCGCCGAGGGATGTAGAACCCTCGAGAGATGTGGAACTCTCAACTGGGGTGACGACTCCATGCTCTAGTGAGTACTCTAGAAATGATATAGAGCTACCTGAAGTGTCTGATCAACGCGAACAGGATGCATATTTGGAAATGCTCTAGCAGCCTCTTGTGAAGGCTCGCTCAGAGAGGTTAATAAGACCAACCAGAAAAGCTTACGGCTTTGTGTTGAAATGATTGCTATCATGAAACAAGTAACGTCCAACTTTGGATGTGATAGTCTTTTGCACTCACGTAGATCTGCACGTACTAATCTTTCCATAAAGTTGTGAGGCTGGTAAATACGCTAAACCGTATTAACACAAATCACTAGATTTCAGTTTCTTTAGATAGATATTAAATATATAGCGATCTGTTTTCTAAGCTGGAGTAATAAAGAACTCAACAGCTTACGATTAACAGCCTCTTACATTCCAAAATCTGCAAGATCGTGATAAGTGCCTAATCAGTCTTAACAAACTGTTGCTAATCCCTTCCAAATTTCTACATCCTTGGGAGACATGATATGGGTTGTAACCTGGAATGGAACACTCAAGTGTATTTGGATGCCCTGTTGTGGTACATCTTCCTGGGGAAAAACTTGTTGCCGCAGGTACTGGTAGAAAACTCGCCATCAAAAGATGCAATAATATATTTGGCTATGTTTCGCAAACTCCATCAGAGTATCTGGTATGGGATCCATCAACACGAAAAGTGCGGAAAACACGCTTGCTACGATTTGATGAACAGAGATTAGGTATGGACAATACAAGAGAAATAATTCAGCAATAAAGAATCATCAGTCCTCATTAGGAATCATGTCAATGATTATTTCGATACTAATCATTCAGATTATCCTACACCAATAATACCGAAAGATGCGGTTCAAAATCCACAAAATCCTGCAACGCAGAGTGACACTGAAAGCGCCCTCTCAGATATTCCTAGTAAGTTGAAAGATGATGATCCTGTTTCTACAACACAAAGAATTATGTCTGAAAATGAAAATGTTAAGGCTTTACCTCAATATGAAAATAGGACTTCAAAGCTTATAGTAGAACTGTCAGGAGACGTGTCCGACACGTTACCTGTGATCTGGACTAGGGAGATAATAGGGGTCTAATCGAAGCAGGTGAGGCGAGGAGTGTAGCATTGAAGAGTAGGTCTAGGGGATTCAAGGAATAAGAGATTCTGAATGTCTGAAGAGTCCTACAGAACTAAGGATTTCTGATAATCTAAGAGTAGAATAAGATGACCGAAAACAAGCCGTGGCCTTTCCCTACTCGGATTTGCCCTCTTTTACAAGTCCTTCCCCAACTTCACTACGCAGAAAACTTTCATGGCCTGACTTCTGAGACTCCGAGTTTTAAGCATTTCTAAACAAAGCATTCCTAAAACCATCTTGGACAAATTAATCCGAAGCAAAACAATCCTATTTTAGATGGGAGATGGGATTGAATTCTCACAAAGAAATTATGGAAATCAACAAAAATTAAATCCAGAGCTATCAAGAAAAGAAGCTTCTAGAGCTGATGATCTTGCAAAAAAATCACCGCCGTAGTGACGGAAATAATGGGCGAGCTCTTGGTAGCAAACTCCCCCAAGAATAGATCAGTAATTAGAGCAATGAAGGCACCGAATCATGTTTTCATTCCCAAGACTTATGAAGATGCTGTGAATTTCTCGGACGGGGATGAATGGAAGTCAGTTATTGATAGTAAAATTTCCTCTCTTAAAAATCGTGGGACTGTTTCCGCTGTAGTTCCCAAAGCAAAGTCCGAGTGTGTCACATCGATGTTTATCTTTGATGTAAAAATAGGTGAGAGTCATTGGAATGGAAGATTTAAAGTTCAGTTGTTAGACTGGATAGGATCACTTATCAATCGTAGGGTAAACTTGGAACAAGTAAGAGTCTGTTAACGTAGTGTCTGGAGATGTTTATTTCTCCCACTTCGAACAGAGTGCTATCTACTAATAAAACTAACTAACAGTGATTAAGTGGTCTTGCTAATAAGGATTAGCGTATTGATGCTCATAATACACTTTAGGCTTAAGGTCAATGCGTGTGCAATTAGGGGATTCAACCTTGCACAATCTTCCTCAGCCATCTCAATTAGAAGCACTAATTTCATCAAGAGTGGTGACATTATCAAGTATAAAGCACGTTCTGTAGCTTGAGGATTTTCTCCAAAACATGACATTAATTATGAGAAAACGTTTGCACCAACTCTTCAATATCATACTTTACGGATATGTCTTGTCATAGCAGCTAAACACATTTGAAAGATACATCAGATGGATTTCATTACAGCTTTTCTTGCCGGTGAATGGAATGAAAAGTTTACCTGCAAATGCCAAGATGTCTTTGGCCTACTTTCGGAAAGTACGTTAAAGTTCTCATGAGCTGGTATGGACTCAAACAAGCTGAGGCTGTTTGGTATAACCCAATGAAATTTAATCGAAATAGGATTCAATCCTGTCCCTACTGACCCAAGTTTTATGATAAACCAAGATCATACAGTGCAAGCAAACATAGAAGTCTCTGTGTGACGGCTTGCTAGTCGATAAGTTCTTGTAACCTACGCTTGCTAGCGCCGGCTTGACGCGAGAAACACAAAGTATCTATGTCAAGTCCAATCGCCAGCTATGAAGAGGGAGAGAATCTTCTAGAAGCGTCTTACTTGCCGAAGCATGAGCGTGGACTTCAGATTACACATTGGAGGCCCTCAGCGTCAAATGAAGAGCAGAGTAACACAGATGGCGAGCTATGAGTAAATAGATATGAAATTTGAAGGAATCTTCTTGATTATACCTGAAGGAAACAGGGAGGATCAGATAGAGAATCTCTTTCCCAAAGAGCAATGCATTAATTAGGATGATCGTTTGTATAAGTATTTGTTGTGCTATCGAAATCGGCGATCTACATAACCGTGATGTGGATCGCATCAGGTGCACTATACCGCACGTGTGAGGTCAGGTGTTAGGTCGTTCACAATATGTTGGATGTGTTTGATACGGTGGGTCAAACACTAAGCGAGAATATCCGTATATAAATAGTGGGCTCTTCGCACATTGTAATGAGACTAATTAGAACACACATCTATAATTATACATTATCTTCTCACACGCTCTCCTGCAATACCATAGTGACATCTTTGCAAAAGTCAGCACATGATGATACTTCCCTAACTCATAACTGTAACAGGTTATGAGCCCGGGCGCACCTCCGTGAGCCATTAAACACTTCGCTAACCAAGTATCCAGTAATCATGCACAGCGGCCCAGACAAGATGATCCTTGGCACCAGAGTCTCGTTCGCCGCATGGAAGATGGGGATCCAAGCAAAATTGGGCAGAAAGAATGTCCTCGGGCACGGTTTTCACAGCATGACGGGCACTCGACAAATTCAGTGGCTCAACACGTGGAGGGATACTCGGGCTCACGAGGCAGATAATAAGTATGCTCCCCTACATGCATTAATGTCATCCCTCAGATCCGTCGCAGGCAATTGATCGCAGCAACCCAATTTGGCTTTTGCTCAATGGTGCCCACTGGTGATGACCTGGACTTGAATGCTTATTGTAAGAGATGTAGACATAGAAATCGAAACAGGTATTGCTAAAAGTTGCACCCTGAGCTGGCAGAACAGCGAGGTAATCAAAGGCACAACGGAAAAGGAAAGGCCGCAGCCGTTCCTCACTCAGATGACTCAGAGTCCGATGGAGATTGCATGATAGTTGCAAGCTCTAGATTGAATGAAAACTATGCCATCTATGATACCGGTGCCTCGCACCATTTTGTCTCCAGTAAAAATCTTTTCAGTGATCTCCATACTCGCTCCAAACCATTTAAATTTGACCAAGCAGTGGGTAGTACGTGCTTGCAGAGTCAGGGAACAGCAAGGCTTAAGATTGGAAGGCTTATGATTAAGCTCCGAGAAGCACTATACTCCCCAAACTCCTGTGATTTAGTCTCAGCCGGAAGGCTACAAAGGCTCGCTAATATTTACGCAAATCATGACAAAGGACTGCTCATGAAGAAGTATCCATCCGGACCTGACGCACCAGTAGCTCGTTTAAGCTGCAGAAATGATGTTTACTACATCCATCCCCTAGATATTGATGCACCATATGTAGCCCCAATTATGGTACCTGTAGTCACAAGGACTCCGACCACCACAAGTGCGCAACGCTGGCATCAACGACTAGGCCACGCTGGTCAGAGCATTCTGAAGAAAACCGCACAAATAGTTAGAGGCCTTGAAGGCATAGACTTAAGTGATCTAACCAAATGTGAGACATGCCACCTGAGCAAAGGCCAAAGATTTGTCTCGAGGGAACCGAGACCAACCCGGCATGCACCTCTGGATGAAATATTCATTGACACAGTTGGCAAACTCACCGCTGCAATTACAGGTCAACAATACGTAGTAACCATAACTGACTCCAAAACTAGGATGCGATGGGCACTCACCACACATTCCAAAGACAAAATTGCAGACTTACTAATTCAGTGGATCGAGTTCCAGAATCTTCATTATGGTAAGAGAATCTGCGCAATTTTCAGGGATGGCGGCACCAAGTTCCTCCGCATGAAATCTTATTGTGAGCAACACAGCATACGCACAGACATCTCAGCACCAAAAACCCCAGAGCAGAATGGAGTCGGAGGCCGCCAACAAAGTTGTGCTCAGATTGGCAAGATCAATGCTTATAGATGCACGCATGCCCGCAGTGTACTGGCCTTGGGCAGTCGACCACGCATGCTTCATAGTCAACAGACTGTACTGTCTTCGAACAAAGCAGATTCCACTAATTGACTTCATGCAAGGTCTCAACCAACCTGATACAGGCAAAATCAACCTAAGAAATACCCCCAGATTCGGCTGCAGAGCATACAAGCTAATTACTCCGAAACCAGGCAAGTTCGAACCAAGAGCTACAAAGGGGTGGTTCATTGGCTTCCAGAAAAACACGAATAAGAATTTTATAATCTACCATCCCCACCACACTTCGTCGTAGGGCTGGAAATGGATTGAAAGCTTCACCCCTCATGCAAAATTTAATGAAGATGTCATGTTTGGCGACGAACTTCCTTCAACTATTAAACAACTTACGTATAGCTATTGGGGTGATCACAACTCACTATTTAGTGAAGCATCTATGGGTAACCTGCAAATAATATACCATCGATTCCAGAATTTCAAACTCCAGAGTCGTTTGAGGGGGAACCACTGACACCAGAAGTCGACCCAATCACAAGAGATGAGCAGCAGCCTCGACCCACATCAGAAGGAGAACCCACCACGAAGCTCGACGATGTCACTGAATTGCGAAGATCAAGAATCGCAGATGATCAGTCATCACACAGACTCCCGCAATGTAAGTCCCCACAACAGCGAGCTGAACTCACCAGTCGAATCTCACCACTCGGATCAAACTACACGCAATTCACCTCCTCCATCCTCCCCTTACTATCACTCACAAGAACTCATCTTGCAGCCAGAAGATCAGGGGTGTAGCAGCTGGTAAGCTGGTTTATGCCTGTAGCCTATGTTGTGCATAGGCGTGCACAGACTTTACATAGATAGTGAATTGTGCACGGCCTGGTCCTGCAGGGTGTTTCAATTATACTGAAACTTGCTAATACAAGCGGACAGACTTCTATTCGGAGACTTGCTATTACGTGGCGGCTTCACAATACAGGGAGGTTGTGTGGCACGAGAAGACCTTCTGTTTCATGAGAATATTACGATCCATGATTAGTGTCAAGGTGGGGCGAGTAGTTCAGTTCGAGGGAAATGTATATATCTACATGTACTTGTAAATTGCGAGTTAGTTATCTGGATCATAGAATTAATTATTAACTACCTCTACACATTTAGCTGCGCAGGCGCTCTTGTCTAGACTGTGACAAGGGGGAGTCAAGCACAAAGGAAGACCTAGAAGAAGCAACATATGACCAAGTCATGACTGGCTGGGACCCCATACACCCCATTTTCTGGGCAGAAACGAGCGCACTCACCCGAGAGAGACTATAGCCCAGAGGAAGACTTGGAAGAAACACCGTATGATCAAGTCATGACTGGCTGGGATCCCTTACGCTCCGTTGCCGGACAAAAACGTCCGCACTCACCCAATAGAGAATACTCACCGCCAAAAGAAACTATGACAACCAGACGAGGCAGGCAGGTTGTGAAGCATGACTACAAGCGTCTACACTATGGCAAGTCAGCGCAAATCTCCCCCGACCCGAAAACATGGAATGAAGCAATGACGTGTTCAGAAGCCACGCAATGGAAGAAAGCAGCAGATGAGGAGTTCCGCTCCCTCAAAGATAAAGGAGCCATTAAGATCATCCAACGCACCCAACTCCCTCAGGGACGCAAACCAATGAAGTGTAAATGGGTATTTAAGAAGAAGTTCCAAGCAGACGGCAGCATTGAGAGATGGAAGGCTCGATGTACCGCAAAGGGCTTTACCCAGAGACAGGGCATAGATTACCAGGAAACTTTTGCACCAACCCCACGCCCTGAAACCGGCAGAATCATGCTCGTGTTGGCCCACCAATTTGGTTGGCATCGAAGACAAGGTGATGTCCCAACCGCCTTCCTAAATCCTGACCTTGACATAGATCTTTACATGGAGATGCCACAAGGCTTTGAGAAAGAAGGATGCATTTTACTCCTTTGAAAAGGACTCTACGGTCTGAAGCAAGCTGCCGCACTATGGTACGATGACGCAAAAGCCACGCTTGCCAGACAAGGTCTCCATCCAACAACATCAGACGTGTGTCTGTATACCAACTCCCACAAGGGCCTTTTTGTGGTGATGCATGTAGACGACTTTCAAGTCATGGGACCCAACTTAGGGAAAATAGAAAACCTGATGCAAGCCCTACATAAAAAGTATAAGCTAAAGACAGTGAGCACAGACCTATTTCTAGGCATCCACATCAGCCACCCAAGGAAAGAAATCCTTGCATTATCTCAGGGTAAATATGCGCGAACGCTAATCGACAGGCACGGTCTGACAGACTGCAAACCTGCATCATCCCCCGTTGAGCGTCTAATGCTCCCAAACGACCAGAAGAGTGCATCAGAGCACGTAACAAAATACAACTCAATCATCGGTGGCCTGCAGTTCCTTGCGAACAACACACGACCCGATATTGCTTTTGCAGTAAACCACCTAGCATGGTTCTTAGTTAACCCTTCAGATGAGCATCTCCAGGCAGCACTTCGTGTATTGAGATACATCGCGAAAGAGCCAGACCGGGGAATTATCTTTACTAGATCAGTGGGCAAACCCACAATTGAAGCATACACTGACGCAGATTTTGCAGCAGACCCGTCAACTAGCAGATCGACTTCAGGGACACTAATATTGCTATCGTCTGGGCCAGTGAGCTGGCGATCGCATCTCCAACGAGAGGTTGTACTGTCCACTACAGAAGCTGAATACCTTGCAGCCACGGAGACCTGCCGACAACTTCAATGGACAAAGTCATTGCTACAGGAACTGAACGTCACTGATCGCATCACGGGAGCAAAATGCACAAGGCTTTACGTAGACAACCAATCAGCTATATTGCTCATTAAGAACCATGACAACCACAGAAGATCAAAGCATATTTCTCTAAGAAACTTCTACTGTCGTGAGCAACACCAGAAGGGCTTAGTTGAAGTGGCCTATGTACCTACCTCGAAACAGTTGGCTGACTGTCTGACCAAGGTAAAGTCACCAGTGCAAATCCAGTAACACCATGAGTCGTTACCGACAGGGGGTGTGTTGTGCTATCGAAATCGGCGATCTACATAACCGTGATGTGGATCGCATCAGGTGCACTATACCGCACGTGTGAGGTCAGGTGTTAGGTCGTTCACAATATGTTGGATGTGTTTGATACGGTGGGTCAAACACTAAGCGAGAATATCCGTATATAAATAGTGGGCTCTTCGCACATTGTAATGAGACTAATTAGAACACACATCTATAATTATACATTATCTTCTCACACGCTCTCCTGCAATACCATAGTGACATCTTTGCAAAAGTCAGCACATGATGATACTTCCCTAACTCATAACTGTAACAGTATTAGACCAGGCGTTATGTAGTTTTCTCTCCACAGTTGAATTATTAATTACCTTCATATGCTACAAATGCTCATTGCTTTGACATCCTGAACTGTGACGGTATATTGTTGATCTAGTGATTGCAGAAATGAAAATCAAAAGATGGCAAGAAAAGAAAAACTAAATGCTTGCTTTGAAATGAAAGATCTTGGCGAGGTACGAAACGTTCCAGCAATGAGAATTCGGCGAAATGAAAGCATGCTTCCTATTGATCAATCGAAATACGCCCTTGAGATTCTGGAAGAAGTTCTAGCAGATATGCAGCCGCCTACAATACTCCTATGGATCCAAATACATTGAATTCACTATATCGCCAACCAGGAGAGTCTCTCATCAATGTTAAACTGTATCTTTGTCAGATTTTTGTGTAGATATGATAGGGAAAGTATATGGGAAAGATTGATATCAAGGATTAGAAAAGTTCCAGCTTATTCAAGACGTAGATTGAGAAATAGTGTAGAGGTATAAAATCACAGGAATATGGAAAATAAGTATGGGGAGGTAGAAAGATCCGATTTGTTCTATATTATCAAAACTACGATTTCTAAGATACATATATTCTTCCAGATTCATAATTATCCAACGGTTTCAAGATATTTTAACCTAACTAGCTTGATGTTGAAGCATTAGTCGATGATGAGTACTTTCGTTGATGAACCATTGCTGATACAAATATTCGGAACTCAATAATGTGCACCACTGAGACGTGTTTTGGAGGTGAGACGCGAGGTTTAATAATTATCGACGTTTGTTTAGAGGCGAAACTCATTTCTCACACTCCTCGCTCAGACTTAGCAATGCGGCTAGGAATATTACAGTCTGAATTGTAATTCTCACAATCTTCGAATTCTGGGGATATTATTGTTTCTTTGTAACACTTTCCCCAATATCGCATATGCGGCCGGTAGATGTGCCTCTTGGTCTGCGAAGCCTTGTAAAAATCACCTCGGAGCTCTATATCGAATTATTGGTTACATATAAGCTACTATTAAATATCGTATTGTTTATGGGACAGAGTATAATAAAGTGACTGGTGTTTGTAGCATTGGGAATGAGGCCTGGTGTTACAGGCTGTTGCCATGTTTAGTTGTAACCGGAGTTTATCCGGTTCGGTTAAACCTCTAGCCCTCAAGTGCACCTTTCGGCGAGGCTAGCAAAACGTGTGAGGGAAGCCGCTTATGTAAACACTATACTAGTGACGCGAGATGCAGCATACGGTATATGTACTTAGTTGTAGAGATCACGTAGGCTTCTTCCTTCATACAGAATATAAACCCCCTTTGGACATACATTAGCGAACAGCTACCGTAGCACCTCCTCTTACATATATTCTTTATCATCTTTTATTTTATTCCTCTAGTGCAAGTCTCTATTATACCTCTCCTAGTTGAACCCTTATCATTTGGCGTGTTTTTTTTATGAACACATTCAGAGTACCTTCTCCTACATACTCTATTCAATCGACTTTGTCTTGCTACTCGCACAATTCTCTAGCGACATTTCAAACTTGCTCCGACATCCGAGCAAACTCAATGCCCGAGCCAATGGATACAACAGGGGCTGGCGCTACTACCGGTCAGAATGTTTTTTTGACACAGGATCAATTACATCAACTCCTATCTCTTATCGACAACAATCAGAGAAGTGCGCCAGTAACCCTAAGACCGCCTCCATCCGGAATAAAGAAAGCGTCTCCTTGGTCTGGATGGGATGGCACAAAAGAGCTATACGACACGTACATTATGCAGCTAACGAATAAGATCAAATCAGACTGGGATTTACTGGGTGGGTATAAGTCTGTCTGCATGGATATGATAACTACCCTCCCAAAGAATTTGAGAAGCCGTGTTTCATGTTGCGCCTCCACGGGAGGACCTAATGCCGACTGGAACTACGAACAATTTATTGTTCATTTCAATGATAATTTTGAGGATAAAACGTCGTCTCGGGTTGCAGGTTAGAAGCTGTCAAGGATGAGACAAGGGCAGCACCAAACGTTTGCTACATATTTGAATGATTTCGAGTATATGTTGGCTCTAGCTAAAGGGATTCACTGGGAGGGTCATGTTAAAATAAAAGATCTTAGCCTTGGCCTGAATGATCGATTAACAGACTTATTAATGACAGTTGCACTTCCAGATGATAATTCTACACTTTTTGTCAAAGAAGTCCGTACAATTTCCGGAAAGTTAGAGTCCAGGGAAAACTATCTCCCAAAACGTGGTCCGAAGCAAACGAAAACGTGGCACATTAGCAGACTAGGTAATGCTCCGTCGAACGTCGAGTCTGCCCCTTATATTACTCAGAGCACAAACCATGGAACGTCACCCTCGCCAGTTCAAGATGCCGATGGTGATACATTGATGTCTGGAATTAACGGTGTCAGCTCTTCCACTATTGCTGCCATCATAAACGCCGTCAACACTCAAAATAACAGTAGGAATGATAATTCTAAGAAAAAAACCACCAGCTCCTTGGCGATCAGCGGAAGAGTTTGCAGCCCTTCGCGCTGCAGAGAAGTGTACACGATGCGCCAGAAAAGGACACTAGTTCAAGAAATGTCCCAACTTCACATGGGCAGAAAGACCTGCAGTTGTCAACACTACTTCCTCAAAAGTTAAGAATATGCCTAAGTGTAGGTTAGAAAATTTTGATGATAAAAACGATGAAAACAATGACTCGGAAAAAGACTAAACCCTGGGCAAAGTTGGGCTCTGGGGAGTGGGAAATCTTTGACGAAAAATATAGATAGAATTGTTAAAATACTAGATGGCTCTCCGTTTCTTTTAGAAGTAATGCCTAATAAAAGTTTTTATACTGATACTCTTCTGGATTCGGGTTGTCTATGCTACTCGGCCTTCAATTGTTCATTTGTCAAACGTCATAAGTTACCGCAAATTCCCATTGAAACTAGGGAACTAAAACTTGCTAAGAAGGACTCTCGACAGCAGTCGATAAACGAAATAACTCATGTAGATATAGACTTAGATGGCAGGCAAGAAAGAATGTGGGGTTATGTTATCGAAGGGCTTGCATATAATATGATTTTAGGGAATCCTTGGATGAGAGCCAACGCGGTCGTTTATGACGCTCGTCGGCGCTTTATTTGTTTCGGACCGCCAGGCGGAATTACAGTGAATGCTAAAGGGTGGGAAAACAGACTAACTACCAACGATAGGGCAGAGATAAGATGTCTAAAGGTAAACTCCGGAGGCGCCCACCAAGTTTTAGGAACGTTATTCGCAGCCATAGCGACTCGCGCAAGCACTACTAAAGGTGCTGCAACAAAGATATTTGCAGCATCAATAGCAGATATTAACAAGGCCTTGGAAGTAAGAAAGAAGCAGACCCCACAGGAGATTGAAGCTAGTTTACCGCCAGAAATACGTTGCAATGCTGGCTACTTCACTGAAGATAAGATAAACAAGTTACCACCACATTGACCAGGCGTGGATACTAAAATTGAACTAATTAAGTACGAAAATGGCAGAGAAAGCCAAGTTCCCTTCGGATCCCTATATGATATGTCCCGGGCCGAGTTACTTGTCCACAGAAAGACCCTGACAGACCACCTCGATCGGAATTGGATTCGAGCAAGCGCCTCGGCTGGTGGGGCACCTGTGCTATTTGCCAAGAAGCCAGGAGGTGGGTTGCGTTTTTGCGTTGATTATAAGGCTCTAAACTCCATAACGGTGAAAGATAGATATCCGCTCCCACTGATCAAAGAGACTTTAAGACAAGTTACAAAGGCCACGTGGATCTCGAAAGTCGACGTCCGGGCAGCTTTCCATAAATTAAGAGTACGTGAAGGTGACGAGCGTAAAACAGTATTCCGAACTCGTTATGGATCTTTCGAATGGCTAGTAACGCCGTTTGGTCTTACAGGTGCCCCAAGTGCATTTCAACGGTATATCAACAAAGTGTTGAGAGAATTTCTGGGGGAATTCTGCTCTGCTTACCTAGATGATGTGCTAATTTACACATGTGGTGATATCACGGATCATTGGATAAAAGTTAACTTAGTTCTAGAGCGCTTGGGACACGCTGGCCTTAAAATGGATACGCGAAAAAGTGAATTCGCTGTCAAGCAAACAAAGTACTTAGGGTTTGTAATATCTTTAGGAGAGGGAATCAAGGTAGACTCAGAAAAGGTGAAGGCTATAGAAAGCTGGCAAGCTCCTACTAGCATAAAAGCAGTGCGAAGCTTTATAGGCTTTGCAAACTTTTATCGAGACTTCATTCCAAATTTTGGAGGTATTGCGGCACCTTTGCTTAACCTTACTAAAAAGCATACAATATTTGTTTGGAATGACGCGCAACAGAGAGCATTTGAAAGCCTTAAGCACCTTTTCATTACTGCGCCGATTTTGGCAATGTGGGACGATGAAAAGGAGACAATACTGGAAGCGGACAGTTCCGGCTCTGTGCTTGGTAGATGTCTCTCACAAAAAGATGAAAATGGCGTTCTTCAACCAATGGCCTACTTATCAAAGAAACTAACTGCGGCTGAGGTCAATTACAATATACATGATAAAGAATTATTATCCATTGTCCGCTGCATGGAAGAATGGAGAGGTATGTTAATCGGGTTGAGCAGACCATTTGTCATCTTATCTGACCACCAAAATCTCAAACACTTTATGTAACGACGTAGGTTAAACAAACGCCAGATTCGATGGTCTCAATTTTTATCACAATTTAACTTCAGGTTTCAGTTTCGTCCTGGTAGACAAGCAGCTAGACCTGACGCGCTCTCTCGATGAGAGCAAGACTTACCTCAAGGGTTGGATGACAATTGGTTAAGAAACAGAGAAATGCAATTAATCAAAAACAACTGGATTTTACCTGTCGCCATCAGTAATTTGTCAAATTCCCCAATTAAGGATGCGCAGCCCAGTTTTCCAAAAGGTCAAAATATGTTTTCCGACAAATACTTTCAAATACTATGGGACAGAGCTTTTGAAGAGGACAAAAGTGTACACTTACTTTATGATTGTTTAGCAAAAGGGGAACGAAGCCTTCCTCCAAAAATTAGTGAACTGAAAATTTCCTTAGCAGAGTGTAGTTTCGATGCGAGAGGTGCCCTCAGGTTCCGAGACAGGATCTGGATCCCAAACTTCGAGCCCCTACAGACAGCATTAATTCAGCAAACACATGATTCCCACGTAACTGGACACCCAGGAAGAGATAGCACGTTAGCCATACTTAACAGAAATTATTTTTGGCCTGGAATCTCGAAAGCAGTGCGAAGGTTTTGCCGAAATTGTGATGTGTGCGGTCGAAGCCATGTTTGGAGAGAGCAAAAGAAAGGATTGCTGCGTCCTTTACCTATCCCAGACCGTTTCAACAGCGAAATAGGCATAGACTTTATGACCGACCTTCCAGCTCGAAGCGTAGACAACGCAAGATACATGATGGTCGTCGTTGATTGGTTAAAAAAAAGTGTTGCATTAGAGGAGATGACAAGCATGAAAGCCGAAGACTGCGCTAAAGTTTTCCTAAAACTACACGTGAGACATCATGGATTCCCAGTTCACATAACATCTGATAGAGGATCAAACTGGGTAGGAGATTTCTGGACAGAATTATGCCGCCTAACAGGAATGAAACAAAGGTTATCAACGGCATTCCATCCACAGACTGATGGTGCAACAGAACGGATGAATCAAGAAATTCTGGCATACTTGAGATCCTTTGTAACATACACACAATTTGACTGGAAAGACTTATTGCCATGTGCAATGTTGGCAATAAACAACAGGACTTCGTCAGCAGTAGGAATGAGCCCATTTTTTCGCAGATCATGGCTATCACGTTGACCCAATTCAACAAATAGAAGAAATTGGCACTCCGACTGAGCCGGCAAAAAGAGCTCAATTCTTTGTCAAGAGGCTTCGTGAAGCCGAAGAACTTGCTCAGGCAGCCATGGCATCAGCGCAACATAGGATGGAAGAATATTCAAATAGAAGTCGTAAAGAAGCTGAACAATTCAAAGAAGGCGACCTTCTTTGGCTTAATCTAAGAAACATCGAGACCCCACAATTATCCAAAAAGCTTGCTTGGATGAATGCGAAATATAAAGTTATTAAGGTTGTGAACTCCCATTCAGTTGAATTAAATACACCCTCAGGAATATGGCCAAGATTTCATGTCGATCTGTTAAAAAAAGCTGCCACTGACCCATTACCATCACAAATAATAGACGATGCCCAACCACTACCAGTGCTACCAGAAGAGCAAAATGGTTTACTTCATAAAAATTATGACGGAGTAGAACCAGAGCAATTTGTAGAAAGAATTCTACGGGCTGAAAATAGAAAGATCGGCAGAGGATATCGCCGCTTACTATTGGTTAAATGGAGAGGATTCGCAGAACCTACTTGGGAACCAAGAATTAATTTAGAAGAAACGGAAGCATTGGATAAGTTCGAAGCTCAATATGGCAATGGTGACAACTTAGGTGAAGATGCGGTAGCATTTATCGGACGAAGAAAAATCACAAAACGATCAATATTGGCACGATCAAAGACAAAAAAAAAAAAAAAAAAAAAGGCGTGTGAAGGGGATAATGTTACAGGCTGTTGCCATGTTTAGTTGTAACCGGAGTTTATCCGGTTCGGTTAAACCTCTGGCCCTCAAGTGCACCTTTCGGCGAGGCTAGCAAAACGTGTGAGGGAAGCCGCTTATGTAAACACTATACTAGTGACGCGAGATGCAGCATACGGTATATGTACTTAGTTGTAGAGATCACGTAGGCTTCTTCCTTCATACAGAGTATAAGCCCCCTTTGGACATACATTAGCGAACAGCTACCGTAGCACCTCCTCTTACACCTGGAACAACATAGATTACTACTCTGTTGATCATGATATTGAGGCATCTGCAGGATGTTTCCATGAAAATCATGTTGGTATGTTTGCAGATGCAGATGGGGGAACGGACCCAAAAGATCGGAAAGTTATCCAAGGCAATGTTTACATGATAAATGGGGGAGCAACTTGTTGGAAATGCTCTGAATTTGATTGTGTACCTGTCAGGTTTAGACTGTAATCTGAATATAAATTGTAGTCGTAGAATAAGAACGAATAAATCATATCTGCTGTCTAAAAGTGCATACTAGAGAGGCTATGTACACATGGATCAATAGAGTTAAAGTGATGCTGTTGCCTAGCAGCCTATTTGTGGATTTGCTTATCTCAGTTGCTTCCTTTTCCATCAACAAATCCAAAAGGAAAAATTAGAATTAAACTAGTCAATGACTTAGTACCAGGCTTACTTGTGGTGTAACCAAGATATGAGGGCCAGCCTTTTAACAGGAGGGTAATGTGACGGTATGGCGTGTTGCGTGGCTTGTGCGAGGTTACATCTCACTGGTCATGCGCACAGGCCAGATTTACACGCTAGGCACCAATGTAAATACGTGCCTTTATCTATAATTGTTCTTTAGATAGATTCAAAACTCACTTGTTGCACTGAAAGTCGTTGCCTTGTTTCTTTGTTTCACTGTATTGTGATGCTCTTCGCGAAAGAGCGTCTCGTCTTTCCGCTAGCTTGCCTGATCTGAAGTCTAATTTAAAATTATATTGCGACAATAACTAAGGCCACCTAACCTGGCGATCGGATAGTCATCGTGGGGACATAAAATACCTCAGATTTTTATGGTTTGTTAATATTAAGAAAGGACTTCTTAAGCCCAGTAGTTTGCTTCTCCACTCGTTCAGGTATCTTACAATTGCCAGCAAATTTTTTTGTATATATCATAATTACACTCTGCTGGCGTCAGTTTCTTAGAATAATGAGCGACCGGTTTGACCTCTCCCCCAGGCTGCCTTTACAGCAACCAGCCCCTGTCGCCCAGCCCAATGCGTCCGTTTCTAAAATTTTCGGGTAATTCCTGTTTCACAGAGCTAGTGTAGGTACGGTGGTTAAAAAGCGATTTCAACTTTTCAAAGGCCTCTTGTTGATGTTTTGTGCATACAAAGGGGGCTCTTTTTTTGGTGAGACCTTACAACGGGGCCGATTGCGGGGCAAAGTTCGCCACAAATGCAACGTAGAAATTGGTGAAGCTCAGAAGACTTCTCACTCCCTTGATGCTGTTTGGTGCCTCACACGATTCTAGTGCTCTTAATTTCTCTGGATCAACTTTTATCCTTTCCACTACATTAATGATGAACCCAAGGTATTTTATTTTGTTTCTTGCGATTTCGCATTTCGTTGGGTCCAGTTTTAGTCCCGTCCTATGAAACCTTCGTAACACCATCCTGACTTTCTCACAATGATCCTCGAGGTTTCCATTTGTGAAAATAACCACATCATTGACGTAGGCCGAGCGTGTGACTCCTAGTAGCCCTCTCAATTCCTTATTAATCCATTATTGAAAGGTAGATGGTGCTCCTACTAAGTCGAATAGTGTCACTAACCATTCAAACAACCCGAATCTTGTTCGGAAGGTCGTTTTTTACTCGTCCCCTTCAGCAATTCTCAATCCGTGGAAGGCTGATCTTACATCCACCTTGATTAAATATGTTGCCCCCAATAGTATATGCATCGTCTCGCGAATTAGAGGTAAAGTATACCGGTCCCGCTCCGAAGTAGCGTCTAAGGCCCGATAGTCCACAGAAAACCTTAGACCTTCTTCCACTTCCTCCCATGTAGCTATCATCTTCAGTTCCAAGGCCTTTTTATGATCCTTTGTGGATATAGCACCTAGTATTCCTATACGCGCGAATGGATAACCCTTTACGTTCCTAGGGAAAAAATCAACTTCCTTATTAGATAACTTATTGCGCTCACTCAGTATACCCGCTTTAAGTCTGCTCTCTAGTTCCCCCCCCCAAGTACTTCATCCACACGAAATGCTTTAATATCCAGGCCTTGCACCGTTGTCCCTATCTTTGTGGGTTGACTTTCTGCAGGATACATGACCGCGTTTTTCTCCATCCACAGCTTACCTAGAATTAAGGGGTATGCTAGATTTGACATAACATATCCCCAAACCTGTTCTCGGTGCCCATATATGTTATGTTTTAAGATCGCCACTTGTGTGATTACTATAGCTTTACTGTTATCGGGTATTTGTAAATATCGACAAGGTATGGCTCCCGCCTGAATACTGTATTTGCGCGCGAGGTTTTTGTCTATTACGGAAAAGCACGGGCATCCTGTATCAACCATTGCTTTTATAGAGAGATAATTATTTATTTGGCATTTTTTAGCAACGGACGTGTACAAAATAAATCAAAATTCCTGCTATCCTTCAACGAAAATTTCTTCTCTCGCCAAGAGCGCCCTCACTCAGGGGTTGGCATTTCCTGCCCCTCCTTCCAGACCTTTGTTGGTCTCAATCGCCGCCGCTAACGTTGTCCGAGGTCGTCTCGCTCTTTGAAATCCCGGATAGTTCTTTGCCATGTGCCCGTTTTCTGCATAACGGACACAACGACCCTCCGTCATCAACCTGCGGAATTCCCACGTAGACCTCCACGGAGCCCATAATAGACCAGCTCCTCCTTCCCTTCTTCCCGCGAAATTCAGCTGCTTCAACCGTCTATCCTCATTCGATTGGTCTCGCTCTTGCTCCTAACCTAGCACTTGTCTCTATGACGCTGCTAACAGAGAATTCGTACCTCCCATTCGTATGTTCCCATCTGCGTCGACCTCCGGAGGTGTCACTATTACCTGCGCAGTCACACTTTTGGGCGCACCAAATTGGGTACCCGTTTGATTCGCGTCTCTTGGACGATACTTGGCCAATCTTCCTAGGTCCAGCGCTACTCCCCTTACATCGGCTACCCATACCTCATAAATTTCCACGGTAGTGAGCTTTTGTTACGGGCTTTGCCTTTCTTTGTTCCTATTTGTCACCCGGAAATATCAATCATCAAATATCATGTGATGGGCGCTATGGCTCGAAATAGATCAAGGATAGTGTTTGCAGGGCTGCCTAGTACCAAAAGTCTCTAGAGCGAGTTTCGGATGGAAATAACTCACATCAGACTCATGAGATGTTACGAGGCGAGAATTCATTCTGAAAATGATCTGGTATCTTGGAGTGTGATCGTACGAAAGACATCATGTATATATTACAATCCTCTCCCAATACACATTTCGAGACCATATAGAAAATGGACAGTATTGGGCCACCACTCCTTTTTATTGCAATACTTTGGTGATTGCCCTTCACAGCTTTACCCCGATCAGTGCGCGCCATGTTTTGCCATTGATAGACGTCTTTAATTGCATGGTCCTTCCCATCACGGTGTATACTTAATCACCGCCACGTCGTGCGAGCCGATGCTCAGAAACTAGTAGAAAGTCCGCAGAGTATTGGTGGGCCCCTTTCTCCGTCCTGCTGAGAGTTTCGTTTACTGTCTACCTTGCTTGTCGGCCAACCAAATATTGCTTTGAAATATTCTAGGAGGTCCTTCTAATCAAATCTATCTTCAATTTTCCTGGCCTCAAACCATGACGAGATTCGAGTTGGTGCGTTTCCGGCAGCGTATCGATCATGTCAAGGCAGATTGATCCGTCGTCTAATTGAAGGGCGTATTCTGATCCGATGCGGGCCTCGAGACGGTTGATAAAAATTGAAAATCCAACTGGTCCCCGCTCCATTTTTGTAGGTCTGCCTCTCGTAGGTAATGAGGTGCCCGACAATCCTAAACTTCTCTTTGTACCCTCACTCTCCGCTCAGCCAACAATCCTCTCAATTCCTCGATTGCATCAGGACCCAGACCTAGAGCATCTGCCACATTTCCCGTATTCCACATGTTGACCTCGGGAGATAGATTCACTCGAAACATGGCTGTTGTGCTGTAGAAAGAAGATATCGAATCTGTATCAGAGTCCGGGACTCTAAGTAGCATACAACTGAAGAATCGATGAGAATGTAGAAATAAATAAAAAGAAATGTGATGAAGAGAATTTATATGTTAAGGTCGCTGTGAAGGGCTTGAGAGTTCGGCGAAAAAAATGCACGCACGCAAAGTCGCCAGAAATGAATTTATATTTTACTATGTTCTATCTAATGACGAGCGAGCCGGTCTTTATCTATTCCGCCGATGAACCTCGATCGCCAACGTGGTTGGACGGGTTACTACAATCTATGCCAATTGCCACCAAGATCTATTCCGATTTGATTACCGATTCGAACTACGTGGTACCAGCCGCTTTGGTAGATAGTTGGTTATTGAGATCTCCCGTGATTGCCATCGGCTGTCGGTAATCGTACGTCCCTTATGAGATATCACGTGACCAGGATGGGCAATCCAGATCAGCCCAGCCAGAAAATAACGGGCTTAGCCCGTCACAGTTGCTCTGAAATTGTTATTCACGAGTAGACGGATACAAAATAAAAGTAATAAATTCTCTCAAGGAATAAGTACCAGGATTCTTTTTCATTAAATTCCAGTGCTAACACCCACTCTGATTGCACTTTTCCCAAGGGTCAGGAATGCTTCTGTTGTATAATACACATAAGGAGATAGCCAGAGAATAGTGTTACATGATTCTGGTCTGGTCTTTTAGTCGAGTGATAATGCATCCATCTCGTGTATTATGTAGGACAGCATCCATAGCCTGGCATCGCGGATCTTGTCTTGTCTTGCTCTTGTCCGCTGTCTACATGCCTCTCATGACATAATCACAGAACACAATGCTCCGGCTATCTCCATATATATATATATATATATTATATAACAGAGGCGTTCCTGACACCAAGCGATCTTCCCAACGCTATGCCCCGTGATTTCTGTTAGACAGTAGATGGAATGCTTTTTAATGTAAACTCGATCTTCATTCAATTGTCCTCTAACTAAAGGATCTTACTACAGAGTTATATTTTTCTCCATCCCCCATCTTAGAAGCTTGTGTTTGATATTCTTGACAATACCTTAGTACCACGTTTAGAATACCGTATGTCTGCGACAAACTTGTAACTCAGATGAAAGGCGCTAAACTAATTCCCTCGCAGCTTTAACCAATATACAAAGGATGAATCAAGCTAAATAACTAGTGATACTTTTATCCAACATTCTTAACAACCCATGCTAATAGTTAGCTTGTCGCTAATACCCCTACTAGCATTTAGCTTCCGCAATAAGATTTGTTTTTCTGACAATTTCGAAGTCCTGATTCGGACCTACCTATGTCTCTCTCAACCCCTACGGTCTTCGGTGCAGATTTTGGCAAGCTTCCTAGGCCCATTGATCTTGGGGACGATCTGAGTTCAATTCCATCTGCCCGGATATGTCTTCAGCCTTCCGTAGCCCAATTCTCAATCTAGTTACCTTAAGACTGGGATGGACCTTGCTACCATCCCCTAGCTGGGACTAGCCCGTAATACTTGGTCGTGAAAAACTTTAGATTTTTGTGATCATTTGGTATTTTAAAGGGTTTTACTACCGATGTGGATTCAGGCTCCCATTTTTGCCGACAAACAATAATTACATGCATTTCCTTATCATGTATTGGATTATTGGCCTCAGCGCGGTTAACCCGTTTCGAAAATTAGGCAACTGGACGTATCTGACCTTGTTTGTCAACCTGGGAGAGGCATCCTCTAATTGGGTAACCAACGCTGTTTGCTTTCAGAATTGTCTCGCGTTCAGGGATCTATTTTGCCAATACTGATTCAGAAGCGAATATCTCCTTCAATAGGTCAAACGCCTTAGTTTGACCTTTTCTCCATCTCCACTCAGCTTTATTCTTGGTTAATTCGGTCAACGGTGCTGCGATATCTGATAATCCTTCAACAAAGCAACGGTAAAAGTTGGCAAAACCGAGAAATTATCTCACACCTTTAACCGTTGTTGGTGCTTGCCATTCTAAGATGGCCTTGTTTTTTATCGGATCTACTGCAATCCCTCCCTCCCATTCACAATAAAGCCGAGATACTTGACTTGTTTACACAAAAACTCACACTTGTCGATGTCGACGTTTAAGCCTGTCTTGCCAAGTTTTTCCAAGATGCTACGGACTGTCTTCCAATGCCCTTCTTTGGTGCCGCCCGTGTAAGCCAGAACGTCTTCTACAGATGCTATTGCATCGAAATCAAGATGCTCTCTAAGCTGCTCGTTTATATACCGTTGGAAAGATGCCGACGCATTCACGAGCCCAAAGAGTGTGACCAACCACTCGAATAGTCCAAGTCGGCAGCGGAACGCAATAATCCACTAATCCCCTTCCCTAATCCTCACAAGGTGAAGGGCTGACTTAACATCCAGCTTAGTGAAAGAGCGTGCCTTGGATAATTGGCGCAATGTTTTCTCAAAGGGAGTAGATATCGATCGGACACTGTTACAGCGTTTAATCCTGAATCATCCACACAAAGACGAAGCCCTCTATTTGGATTCTTTGCAAACAGCATCGGGGCTGCTGCAGGCAAACTACTAAAATGAATCCATCTTTTATTCAAAATTTCTGTCAAAATTGTGCGCAAAACGAGCAGCTCTTACCCGGACACGCTGTAAATGGGCCCTAAGGTGACGACATAGAATTGCCATCTTCCTGCCGAAAATTTATGTCGTGATTGACTTTTTCCCTCAATGGTGGCATATTGCAAGCTCCACTATCGTCTTAGAAGAGGTAAGCAAAGTCTTAAATTTGTACTGGTAATCTCTTTCGGGCTCCTCTATTTATAACCTATGCTTTTGACATAGGGCCTTATTGATGTCTTCCAAGGATGCCCTACAAACTGGGATAGACCTAGCCATAGCTATTGTCGTGATAACTGCAGTCAACCTTGACATTGTAACATTTCGAAGTTTCTAGCGCCATCTTTTCATGCTATATACTGAGCCACCGCTTTTTCGATGGTGTATCCTTTGCTCTTTAGTATGAATAAAAGCATCCTGTTCCTTTGACCGCATTTTCCCCAGGATTATCTTATGCGTGCTGTTAGGAACCACGTATAACCATATCTTCTCAGATAAAAATTCATCTTAGTCCATCATAACGTAAATGATATATTCAACCACAGACTTACCCATTATAGTCTGCTCTCTGGGTGTTTCTAACAGACGTGGAGAAATAGAGATGCGCAGCAGATCTAGCCGGGAAGCAAGAACATTGTCGACAGTAGCTGAACACAAGCATCCATTAACAAGGCTTGTACCATATTTTCATTACATATAAGGGCATTAACCAGAAATGGACTGGTATTCATATATTCTTCTTGACCAAAAACTGCTATTGGCTCCTAAAAGCGATTGTCTCCAGAAGCATATAGCTTTCCGCCACATGTATTTTGTCTTCATTGTTTAACTCTTCATATGACACCGGATCTAAGTTCGAAAATTTACTTTCAGCTTCCCCCGACCTTTGTCATTAGGGTTAACAACAGGGAGTAAGCGGCATCTCCGAGTGTTGCAAACTTTCTGTTCACAAAGAAAATATTATCCTTCTTTTCAAAGCCTGTCAATTTTCTCTGGCGTCTTCTACTTAGCTCGTAGAGCTTTTCCGTTAGCCCCACGCGACATATTGGTAGAAAAGATTTCATCGATGTTTATGTTGCTTTCATAATCGACTTCTCGAGCGTTATTTCTCATTGCATTCGACCCAGCCGGCATTTTAGCTTTTAATACGTTGATTTCTCTGTTAGACCTCTCTTCATTAGGGACCTTTCTTGGGTTTGTCCAATCGCTGAATAGAATATGAACGAGATTGAGTCTTTCTGATAAATCATTGTATTCGTGAGTAACGTGCATTACGATCCTAATCCACTCAAAGTAATTGTTGATTGGGACAAGCTGGTCCATTGCCAACGCAACCCACGTGGTCCGATTCAAAGTACCCGCCAACATCGTGATCTTTTTAAAATATGTATTGTAATTATGTAAAGCGGTGGAATAATATTTACAGATTTTGGTAGAGCGATGGAGCTGATTGGGCTTTGGAAATTACGTGGAATCTTTAGAGGCAAGTTGTGGGGTCTCAGTTGTAGAATTTCATCGTTCGCGAAGGATTGACATCTAAGCGTGATTTATGTCTGAAGTTCCCTCGCTTCGTATTTGCTGAGCAGGTACGTCTCATCGTCATCAACATCCTGAGAATCTTCGTTCCGGGTTTACACCGAGCAAAAAAATTTGCCTCCAAATTCGTAGATTTTTACAAAACATGTCACAATGAGCGAAAACAATAGAAATATGCTTGAATATCTTATAACAGGATAGTTTAGTATCTTCTTATTACATGTTCACAATTTTGGAGTTCCTACTCACCTGACAAAAAAATGGTGGTTGCGACAAGTTGACTGATCGCGTGGCCAGTTTTTTTTACGAAGTTCTACCAAGACTCTATTCAGTTCATCTTTTGACTCTGCCTAAGTTTTCCAATCAAAGATCGTTTTTTTTTTGATTACTAATTACGTCGTGCCGGCGCACAGCGCACATTCCTAAGGATCATGTACCGGTTAGCTCAGCTTTTCTATGGCTACCCGACGCGTCAGTCTCCCGAAAGATTCTAACTTAGTAGATTTTCCTTCACCACTCACATCCCGTAAGATTCTCCCGAGCCAATTCCATCTTCCGATCGTTTGTTTGTTTGTTTGTTTGTATTATTTATCGTCTATCTAGCACACGCCGAGGCCTGTGCGAGCTTAACTTAATAAAAGACGCTAGAGCTTACTACTCTAGTGGCTGAGGCAGCTACCTTCCCAAACAACAGAAGAAAGGCCCAGTGAGCTGATTGCTGAGACTGCGTACATAAGATATCTACGAGTCAACTACGCCAAATAAAAACGCCAGCTTGTAATATCAGTTTAGGTTATGTGAGGTTCAAAGAAAAGAGATAAAAATAAAAATAAAATAAAAAAGGAAGAAAAAGACCGTTACTGCTCCTCGGAGCCATGTGAGCACTGGAGTATTAGCCCAAACGCCACATCAAAGTTGTGAATCCGAGGAAGGAAACCTGGGGCAGACTGTTTCGAAAAATTTTGTTTCTTCAAGCCATCTGGAGAATTTGGTCGCTCCTTTGAGGGTACCGAAAAAATATGAATGCTTGTCCGGGTATGCCCTAGGAGCTCTAGGGAGTCTATAGGGTTGCCGGCTGCATAGTAACACATGCCTAGGGGATTTCTGTTCACCGCAGCTGCAGTGGTTGTGCGGGTTTTCGTGTTTGAAGCATAAATGATACGAGGCGAAGTCGCCATGTCCCGAGCGGGCGGCGTATATATGAGCGGCATTAGATCTGGGCAGGGACAGTTCATGCGGGGGGCCTACCAAGAACTCAAGACCAAGCTCCCGATATGACTGGGGGCAGTTTTGTTCCCAGTATTCTTTTAAAGAAATGTGTAGTTTCTGCTTGGCCCAGCTCTTTGATGCGTAAAGAGATAGAGGGCATTTTGAGGGCGGGATCATGGATAGAGCTTCTTTAGCGGCAAGATCTGCTTTGTCATTTCCCCGGATGCCAGAGTGTCCTGGAACCCAACGAACTATAATTTTGCCAGGGACGGTGTGTGGAAGACGTTGCCTAAGAGGCCAGGAGGTTGCGTGATTTGCAAATCTGATGAAGGCTTCTTGGGAGGAGCATACTGGGGTTGAGAGAAGGCGGCGGGCGACATCGAGATTGTCTAAAAAGACCCAGAGATTGTTCGCAAAACGCGCTGAAGGGAGTGATAAAGCCAGTTCCACAGCATGAAGGACTGTATAAGCTTCAGCGTCAAAGATTTCAAGTGTAGGGCTAAGGGGGAGGGATGTACTAAGCACCATTCGGCCAGCTTGCATGATAGCTACTCCGCCTCCAACCCGGGGGCCAGATTCTGTCTCCGCTCGAGCGCCATCTGAGTATGCTAGTATGTCGTGAGATGGGGTGGCTGCATAGGGGCGAAGAGAAGATCTGGTAACTCTTCTGGTGCACGAGTACCAACTCTCTTGAGTGTGCCATGGGGGTAGTATGAGGGGGTCCAGGATTTCTATTTTTGGTAGGCTGAGGGTCCAGCCTGAGAAACGGGAGACGCGACTGCCGTGCGATAGGGCCCAAATTGCCCTTCGACGGAGAGGATGTCTTGGATCCAGGCGGTGAATGCGTAAGGAAGATTGGCGGAGTTTTGCGTCCAGCTCGATATCCGGGGGAAGTAGTCCGGCTTCGCGGTAGAGAATTGGAGTAGGGGTCGTTCGATAGATAGGCAGGATGGCCCTGGCACTAGAGAGGACCACTTTACGTAATAAAGATATATGGCCATCGACGCGATTTGAGACAGTGTGATTGCGAGGTGTTGTACGGTAGCGACCAGACCACCAAGTTTCCGCGCCATAATAGGCTATAGGTAATATGCAGGCGATTGTCGCTTGCCGGAGTAGATTTGGATTACACCCGCGGGATTTGTTGCCTAGGCTTCTTAGGGCGTTTGCTACCTTTAAGGCCTTACTGGCGAGGATATTGACGTGCCACTTGAATGATAGTTTCTTGTCAAAGTAGACACCAAGCCACCGAGTGTATGGGCGGATGGCGTTTTCGGCGACTGAGAATTGTTCAAATTCAATGACTGGCGTAGAGCTGGGGTCCTTATCTACTCGGCGGCGTGAAAAGTGTTGTAGTTCAGATTTATTAGGATCAAAAGTTATCCCTTCCTCTCTACCCCAGGCTAGGGCCTCCTTCAAGGCTTCTGTTAAGGATGTACAGTTTTCTTGGAGCGAATTTCGGGTCTCTAGAATTGCTACGTCGTCGGCATAGCCGAGTCTGCGGTGTACATTTCCCAACCGAAAGAGGGGAGAGATGTAGAGCATGAATAGAATCGGGGATACGGGGGAGCCCTGAGGAAGACCGCAGTTTACCTGTTGGGGAGGTCCAGTTTCGCCATCCAGTTTTATATGTACTGAGCGGTCGGTGGCGAAAGAGCCTACCCACCTTACAAGGCAGTCAGGCCATCCTTGTTCACGCATGCGGCGAACGAGTCTACCAGGAAGTACAGCATCGAAAGCACTTTTGACGTCGAGTGTGAGCATGCTGGCGGAGCGGCCCTCGCTTAGGGCTCTTTCTACATCGTGTGTTAGGCAGGTGGTCAGGTCCACCGTAGATCTGCCAGGTAGGGCGCCGAATTGTTGGGTGGCTAGAATTTTGTGCCGGATTGCAATCCATGACATTGGTTTGGCGAGTAGCCGTTCTAGGCCCTTTCCCAGAACCGAGAGATGCGCAATTGGACGATAGGCGCGGGGAGAGGATAGGTCCGGCTTATTGGGTTTCTGAATCATGATCAGAATAGCCTGACGAAAGCAGTGGGGGTGATATCCTAGTGAGATGCAGCCGCTAAAAAGGGAATGCACCAAATCCGCCACAAGGGGCCATGCACATCGGAGAATTGCAGTCAAGATCTCGTCGAGGCCAGGGGCAGTATTGCCGGCCTTTAATAAAGTATCATGGACTTCTTGTCGGCTTAACGGGGGGAAGGGTAAGGTGCGAACGGAGACTGAGGGGGCGTCCAGGGGAATGTCCCCGGCTTCGGCAAGGTTAACCAAGAGGTTTGCGGCGAAGATTTCTCTTTTCTCAGCCAGAGTTGTTGCAGGAGCCTTGTCTGGGAACCTTGGATCCTTTAAAGGCGGTGAATTGTAGGAGCCTGTAGATTTGTGCCATTTGGAAACGTTAAATATATCTTTGGCAGTGCTGGCTTTACTGACTTGGTCCGAGAAATATTTGTTCTTTGCCTTTTTTATGGTCTTATGGTATTCGTTCCTTGCCTCTATAAAATCTTCTTCCGTGTGATGTACCTTAGTGATTGACTTATATCTCTGCCGGGCAGTTTTGCAGGATTTATCCCACCACGGATTGCCCTTTCCGTGCCCTAGCGTGCGGCGAGCTGATCCAGAATATGCTAGCCGTATGGCATCTGTGAGGCTCTGAGCGAGTGTGTCTAGAGAGTCTGAGTATGGGGATGGGAGAAGCGGAGCCACTTGATTGATGGATATGGAGAGTAAGCGGTTGAAAAGCGCGGGGTCCAAGGTGTCAGGTCTGAGTTTCCGTTGGGGTGCATTGTGCTCAATCCAATCTACCATAGTGAGGAGGGGAGCATGGTCTGAAGTTGTGTCCAGGTGGCTTGCCACGGCGCAGTGCGATTTGGCGACCAGCGAGCATGACCCGAAGGCAAGGTCCAGAACATTGCCCCTAATGTGTGTTGCATCGTCTATAGGTGAGAGGAGAGAGAGGTCATTTGAGTCAACCCAGTCGACGAACTGTTCGGCGCCCCATGAGGGGCTGCGAGACCAAGAAGGTTGCCATCGGGTATGGTGTAGGTTGAAGTCACCCATCAATAGGAAGTTTCCGCAGAAGTTGAGGGGGAGAGAGTATAGTGAAGGGAGGGCGGGGCCGCCAGAGGAGCCCTGGGGCTCGTTGTAAATGTTCATGATTTGCAACTTTTTCCTAGAGGGGGATTCGAGTAGAAGCAGGAGTAGGTCGCCAGATTGGGTAGTGTAACCCTGGTCTACACGGAAGGGAGCGTCTTTCCGAGTATATGACAGAACACGCGGACGGGCGGAGGTCCAGTCGTCGATGGGAGAGAAAGTTATATAGGATGGGTGGCGTTTGGTGATGCGTCTGGCGCGCTCTTTGAAGATGTATGGTTCCTGGATAAGGATTACGTCCGCTGAAATTGAAAAGGCTTCGTTCAGAGCGATTTCGTGGGCTGCTGCGCCTATACCAACGTTTGCAGATAGGATTTTGAGTGGCGTTGTTTGATGTTTGGGTTTATTTCGTCCGGTCATAAAGTTTCTGCCTGAACATTGCTCGGCTCTTCTACAATTAGAGGATTGTAGAGGTTGTTTGAGTTGGTCGGTGTGAGTTCCTGTAAAGAGTTTGTTGTTATATTTCCGCTGGTAATTGTAGGGGCAGGTTTAGGTGCGCGCTTAACCGCGCACCCATCTTCAGCTTGTTTCCGCATGCGCGCTTCTGCGTTTATACTGCGGATCGCACTCACTTGGGCTTTGGTCTTTGGCGGAACCGAAGCCTTGGGCCTCAGTTCACAGCTGTCGTCGTTCGCAGGGTGTGGGCCGTGGCAATGGATGCAACGCGGAGGGCAGGAATGGCCTGCCGTAGCTTCGCATAGGTTATCGTGTTCGTTTTCTGTGTGTAGGCCGGAGCCACACAGGCGGCATCTAGGAGAGGAGGCGCAGGTGCGAGCGTTGTGCCAGAGCCAGCACTTAGTGCACTGCACAGGTGAGTATTGTCGAGGGAGGATTCTTGTGAGGGTTCGGCATCCGAAAAGGTAAAGGATATGGGGAAGACGTTGGTGAGATTCTGGGAAACGTACGATCCAAGATGTGGAGGGAGAGCTAGGGTCCGCCTCGTTATCTCGGGAAGGTGAGATCACGACTGGGGCTACCCCAGCAGCAGCCGAGAGAGCGTCATGCATAGCGGCGGCCGTGACTGGCTGGAGACAGTATACAAGTTTATTGTTGATAGTTCCGAATGTCCGAGGGACGTTCTTTATCCTGTATGAAGTCCATGGTGATGCGGGTTCCACTTGGGCATCACCAAAAAAGTTGACTTTGGATATTGTCTCCTTGAGTTTGGCGGTATCACCATCTTTAGGGCATAAGGCGAAGCCTGTCTTTGTGGACTGTACATTGGTGAGAAGGCGGCCGTCGATTCCAAGTTTGGCTTTTAGGTGAGACTGGATGGCATAGGCTGAGAGGTCTCTGAGCTTATCTCCTTCTGGTATACGGACAAACAAACGATCGTCGGTACGGTGTCGCTGCGGTTGCGGTCGAGACTGCGGACCAGAGCAAGCAGGGCCTTTATTGCGTGATAATAGGGAATTAGGGGTGCGATTGTTGGGGCCTTTGCGGGCTATGTTGGCATATGATGCTGGCTCAGAATTGCGCGTGGGACGATGAGGCGCTGGGTTGGTGCATGTATCGGCTTTAGAGACCGGTATTTGGTTTATGTAAGCGTCAAAATGGCGAGATGCTACTGCAGCTAGATCAACACAGTGGTCTTTGAGTGCTGCGCGTTGCTTGGCGGGGAGGGAGGCGCGGCTGGGTGCAGCCCACTGGTCGTCTAGGTACGAGGCAATGTTGCCGAACAGGTTGAAAGCTTCTTTCGCACGAGTTTCTGCAGCTTTGATGCTATTTTCCAGTGCCCCACAGATAGGACCAAGTGAGCTGGGCTCAACGAAAGGGTCGTCTGGAGGCTGGTCTGGGAGCTCGTTATATTCCAGTGTGTTGATATGCTCATACTGGCTGGGGCCAGGATCGTCTAAGTCTGGGTCCAGAAGATGGGGGTTATAGGCAGTGCCGACACGGGTGGTGTGTACCTCCCACATTGGTGGAGGTTCTGAGATGGAGGCACAGTCTTGTCTCCTGGGCGGCTTTGCAATGGTGGGTAGGTTTTGCTTTGGTTTCAGATAGTAGGGTGTGGAGTGAGTGTTATTTGAGGTAGGTTTCCTGGTAGGCGCCAGTGTTGAGCAGGGAAAAGCGGTATGGATTGTTGTAATCTTTGGTATATGGGTTGTGTCCTATGATGTATGCATCTTCCGATCGTCTGTCCCGGGAAAGTCCCTTAATGCGCCCCGGTTTTTTCGATAACACGTGATATAACACGGTATATAATTATTTGGCTTAAAGAATTGTGCACAATGCATAACCAAATACGCCGAGTACAAATTTACGTACACAAGGATGTAGTTACATTTTTTACGCGTACATTTGTTCAGTAAGTTCTCACGTGAACCAGTACACCCTTATTTACTACCTCTAAGGTTAGAAACATTTGTATACAGTCGTCCCTCTCTAACTCGATAGTGGGCCCCGGTATAAGTGTTGAAAATATTCATTGTAACTTGGACTTTTATATTTGCAACACTTACCCTTACAGGTCATTTTGCGTGCAGGGGTAAGTATTGCAAATGTAAATGTTTGAATTTCAATGAATATTTTCAACACTTATACCGGGACCCACTATCGAGTTAGAGAAGTTATACTGTATTCGTAATTCCATATCCCTTTTGTAATTGGTTTGATTCGCGCTTAATTCGCGAGACGAGCATTTTAGGAAACAAATGTGTTTTGATAACAAACTTGAACTCTATCGGCTGATTGACAGGAAATTAAGATTACAGTAGAACCTGTCCAAACCCATAGTGGGTCCTGGTATAATTACTGAAGAGATTTACAGAAATTTTACCGTTGATATTTGCAATGCTTACCCCTGCACGCAAAATGTCCTGTAGGGGTAAGTGTTGCAAAACTAAGCTCAAACCATTCAATAAATATCATCAATACTTAAACCCAGGACCCCGTTTGGGTTTGGACAGGTTCTACTGTACATGTATTGCTAGTCATCGATGCGAACAAATAAGCGACTTTGACTTCATGATACCCTTTTTTTGAAATTCATTTCGAGTTCAGCCCAGTAGCTGTGACAAAAGATTTAAGTACAGTATTTTAGCAGATATTCCGTACATCCTGAACTCAAAATTCTGTTGCCTCTCATGCAGAGAGATGACGAAAGGCGTACGAGTCTGCTCAACGATATAAAGCGTGCAAAATAGGCGATAATATTTTGAATAACATGCACAAAATGCTATTAAAATTTCCTTCTGGGTTGTCAATCCGTAGAATCAGTGTAGATTGAGTCAAGAATAAGTTGTGCCAAGATTGACATATCGGACTGGTTAGGAATGGGCGTGTCCAGGTTATTTAGTCCGGCTAATGATGCTCTATGTATATATAGAGTTCTTACTCTCTTACTAATGATGGTCTCGAACATGACCCTAATTATTCCTCACACCATCTCTAATTGCCACTCATAATAACTATATCCTACAACCTAAGATCAACTAATCTCTTCTTGGCTTCGCTGCCAACTTCCTGCTTGTTGATTAGCATTAGGGCTCTGAGTCAAGATATTGTTTGTTTTAATAAATGTCTCTCAGCTCGCCCTGTCGTCGTTAACGTGCCATTCAGAGGACAGTAGACCTTCGGTGGAGTGGCGGCTACTTTTTTCAAGTGAATACAGACCGCAAAGCTATCCAGCGTAGATTAAACGACCAGAAGGGCATCAGAAAAATGATGGAGCGATGAAAATCTTTCGTTGAGCTTAAGATTTATAGGAAAAAGGAGTAGTGAGCTCTGTCACCGCAGATATTGGTGACGCCCCTTGGCGCTCAATTCCTCCTGTATACAGATGTGAAGAAGACTTTTAGTGCAAATCTGTGACAATCAGGAATCTTGGACCCATGATGCCCCGAGAGCTAGATGGAATCTTAGTTCTGGGTACTACGATGGAGAGATCCTTTGGATAGCTGCTTTCAGAAGGCGACCGTAACCCCGAACCTATGCTCCGCTCGCATCTTGATCTGCATGAAGAATTACGGGCCAAACTTGATGCCATGTGTATCTGTGAAACAAAAATTTGAATGAGAAACTTTTGACTATCAGCTCCTCCCGAATCCGAGTCGAGCGTGCAATGGATGATGGTATATGTGCGTTGAAAAATTGCACATTTACGTCCCTAAATAGAGCGGGGGCTATTCAATAGTCCGATTAGTGTAAAAATATTTGGACAGAGACACGGCGATTCAGTAGTTATATCGTTGGGTATGGTGTAAATCAAATATCAAAGAACTTCGAATATGGAAAAAATTATATGTTAAGTTATAATATATTAATTGATTTTGTTTTAAATTGTAATCACTATAAGATATACAGATACTTATACATACAAATACTATACAACAATACTAACGTGTAAATTGATGTGAACACGTTTCACATAGTTTAGAATATAACACGGTGTTAAGGGAACAACTCTCGTCGAAGGCTAGAGTTCCACTGATACAGTAAACTTTCCCTGATGTTTCAGATGTCATCAAAGCTAACATCATATGCTGGAAGCATATCCCTGATCACGGTCTTGCTGGTCATAACGGAAATTAGGGATACCATGGTTGATTCCTATTAATTTCCAACAATTAGAACCATCATCCTCTTACTTTCCTGGTCAGACGAAGCTGAAAGCAGACTCACAACTCAGCCCAACATCATTTTTCGAACACTTTTAAAAATTAAAGCCCCATTTCTCATCCTCGGGTAATATCAACGTCTATATAAATTGGTATCATATGTCTTGGCCACTTCTCAGACTTGCTCATTTGCTGTCATTTCATAAAAACTCTTCTTGGTGTTTTCAACCCATTTTACACCAACCACTTTACTCCTGTCATCTATGTATTCACAGCTGAGTGCGTGAAAGACGGGCGAGTAAGCTGTCGTATCCCTGCAACACGTCATCACACTATCATCTTGCCAGATTGGAGCTTCTACATGATGGCAGTAATGTTTTCTCAGGCAATAGATGAATAATTTGAGAGAGTACGAAGCCTGGCGAATAGTGAAAGGATTCCAGCGCCGGAGTGGATGAAGAGCTACTCTCGCGGATCCATCAAGGTTTTAACCAGTAAATTTACGGGATGAGCCCGACAAGTTCGTACTGGCTGTGTCAGAGCCTCCTCAATCATCTCTGGTTCCCGCAAGGATGGTTATTTCTGAGACTGTCCTTTTTTTTTAAACCATTTTTTGCGTATGCAGCCTGAGGCTATGACGCGAATGATTACGGAAAACATGTATATTTCGCAGAATGACTCAGTTTGACGGTTGGAACACTCATACTCAGATTTCATTTGCAGATACCACTACGAGAATAACGCCTTACGACATGTACCCTCTTCCGTGAATACCCACCACAGGGAAAAGCGTGAAAAACCCATGGTTATCTGAGTATGCTTTCGTCATCCTACGAATACAATATCACCGCGAGAGAAGTGGTGTGCAGGTCTTGCTGGATTCGAATCAGCTTTCTCCTGTCTCAAGTGGGGCATGTGTCCAAGCTACTCAGACTCTACTTGGGAGAACAGCCCGGATAGTGTACCACTGCACCATCCGACCCTTCTGAGGCTGTCGTCCGGGTGGCTAATAGTTGTGTGGCTGAAACTCTGGTAATTCGCAAACTGTGATTGATGCGAAGTCGTTCGCTGCTGTTACTGCTAAAAAGATGTCCTTTAGAGGACAGTGAACATGGGAGATTCCTTCAGTAGATTTTAATGATTTACGAATCAACATTCCGGACTTGTTCTGATGTTACCAGCCTCAACTGATGCGGTGACAGACAGATGCGCGGCAAACAGTCAAGTTTCCGGATACGTGCGTAGTAGATCTCTACATCGGTGAAAGACTGAATAACGTAGCGCATTCCTTATCCTCAGCCGAGAGACACCGCTAAATGAAAAATGCTCGCCGTCAGACCCTATGCAAAGTTTAACACACACCTGGAATCCTCACCATCAGTAACATAACTCGAATATGGTCAATCTTCCATCACTTTACCATCAGAAAAGCGACCAGGGTAAGCGAGGTATTTTGAAACCCCAAAGATCGCTTAGATGTGAGGTTGAAGCAAGAAGTTTGGTTGAAGTTACAACCGTTTACGAGACCACAGGAGTTCGGGGAGGTTAAAGAACGCATCTGAGAAAGATATGGAGTAACCCACAAGGACTATGTTTCATTGATTGGGGGAAAGGACGGACTCTGGCTTCTAATGAAGCGCTCTCCCTCTCCTTTGACGTTTCATAGAGAATGAAGTTTATGGTATGATGATATCAGGGTGAGAGTAAGGAAAGTAGTTGGTATGAGAAGATTCAAGGGGGTGATCTGATAGAGAATGTGTCACGAGTGGCCGCCTGGAGCGGAAGAATGGAACAATAGTGACGAGCCAGATGAATGGAGGCGGTTAGGTCTACACAGGAGATGTATATAAAGGGGAGGAAAAACCTGGAAAACGGGCATCGAGAACTGGAGGTTCTTTGTATCATACATTATTACTTTACTCATTTTGGTCTGGAGGATCATTGTCGTTGTTTTAGTGGCCAGTGAGGCCCAAGTTTTTATCACACTTTATCTTCATACATTTATCTCCATCCACAATAGCTCACCTTGAAAAAATTCGACGTCCGATGACGCGTTCCGGATGGGAATCGCTGGTTCTGGGATGTTTTGCGCCCAGTGCGCGGGATCAGCGTGTCCGCCCAAGCAACCCCCTTCCAAATCGACTCGCTTAATCTGACGATCTGTGTCTTCACAAATTCCGTTTCTCATGGGCGTGTGCATCGATCATCAATTCCCCATGCACATATGCAAGTCATTCCAGTCATAGATCCCTGCCAAATCTTAGATTCGAAAATCGACTTCTATTTGGTGTCCTCACGCTGAAAACGCTAATTTGTGAGTCGGGCTGATGAACTAGCTTGGAAATTTCACAAATCTTACCATGCATCCCTGCGCGTGCACATCACTTGATGTTTGGCTGGTAACTGTAAATAGTCTGATTTATCTCTCGTAAATAGTTCATATACAGTAGAACCTATCTAAGGCGGCAGTGGATTTAGGTTTTTTTATTGTTAGAATTGCTGGCACTTACTTTTGCAACACTTACCTCTACATGCTAATTGCATGCATGGAAAAGTATTGGAAATATAAGTGGTTACATTTCAATTAATCTTTTCAATAATTGCAACGGGACCCACTATCGGCTAAGGCAGGTTTTGCTGCACACCTACGCGAACGCTATGGACTATCCAAGCAGGTGAGAGTTTGTAAACGTTTTATCACATACATGGGTCATCTTTTACTGCATCTTAATCCGCAGTCTTTACGGAGTGATTGAACAGATAAGACGAGCTATCACTAGTGCTTCCCACGATTTCAAAAATTTGCAGCCTGGTATAGATATTTCTTCAATACCTACCTACTTCTTTCCTAAGTCTGGGCCTAGAGCAATTAGCTGACATGGATTGTATCCAGCGCTTTCTCCATTTTCCTATCCTATCAGACGACAACAAAAATTATAATTCATACAAAAACCACCTAAAATTATAGGCTACTATACTACACAGAGACTTTTCAATCTCAAACAGGAGCTTTTAAATCCAATTTCAATACCAAAAACAAGAAGCAGGTGGGAGTTATCTAGACCCAGGATAGGTAAGGTCCGAGATAATACTTGATTAGCGTAGCCGTCTATTCTTCATTAACTCATTCGCGGACAATAATCCTTGGGAAGGCCAAGACGTCATCGTAATATCTTTAACAAAATAACAGTCGCCGTCAAAACTGTGCAAGTTATGCAAATTAATTTTAAGTAGATAAAACGCCTCATGGATTGATCATGAACTAAAAAATCGCCGGGAAGCAGGAAACGAGTAAAGACCTCTTGGGCCTGTGATGAGCAGAACTATTTCTCTCAATTTTCAAAACGTTTTATACAGCCATAATATGCATATGCCGAGTCAGATCCCGGTTTGAAGACATATTTATCGATTTATTAAGATTAGAGTTGCTGCCTGGGCTCTGTATAAGATTTTTTGGTGGTCTTGATGTCGGATCAGTGAAAACACGCGTAAAAGCGGGACTTGAATCGAGTTTCCGAGTCGACTCTATGTTTGACAGGTGGCAATCTGCAGCTCGGACGGCATCACCAAGGGTACGGCTAAGAGTTGCAGCACAGTGTACAAGATCTTTAAGAGTTGTAGTATCAAATGGCATTTTACTCCCCGATCCTTGGATAAAGCTGTGTATCAATGGATCCGAAGATGATCTTTGTTGATGTATACTTTCCATAACTTTACGGGCAACCTCAGTTGTGCTGTTGCAACTAGAGCCATGCGATGATGAATGCGATAAATTAAGAGGAACCTTTGAAGAGTGATTGGTAGAGTTCGCCCCGAAATCTTCGTCATTAAATGAAAATGCCGATTTTAGAGACTGAGAAGACAATCCATTGGGAGATACATGGGTGTTCGATATCGGGTCCAAAGATTCTCTGTGGTTTTTGATTTCACCTTCAGAAAAACTCAATAGTCCATCGTCCCCAAAGTTTGGTGTTGTATTATGAAAAGCCGGGGGTAGTTGGTCGTTTGTCTCAAATTTTTCATCTTCTACTGGAGCAGCAAGAGCAATTATTCCTTCAGCCTGTTGCCACAGCGGAGCGAACTCTCCGTCTAATAAGCCTTGTGATTTCCCCAGGAGCCGAAGCCTTTTTAAATCTTCAACGAGTAGACACACTTCACGGATCTGACCCACGTGTCCAACTATGTTTTCTTGACTTGCCTTAATCGCTTCAGGCACCAAAACTCCGTTGAGTCCGCCAGATATTACGCCATCTGTCGAGCTAGCAGGCTCAATATTATCAAATTCAAAATCTCCGTCCCAATCCTCACTGATAGCTTTTGTCCCTAGGCCCCATGTGCCAAATTTTGAGGTTAGCTTGGTAGCATCGAGATCAGGAACTACAGGAACACTTTGGCTTCTGATGTGCAAGGCACTGGGGCCTCTACGTCCCAGGGCTCGGCCACCTCTACCGTCCATCATCTGTTTGACGTGAGCTGTTCTCGGTCTAGGGGGTCCACCCTGTTGACCGGACCGGTTGATAGATGACGGCTCAGACCAGTCAAAAACATTATTTTTAGGGACTTCAGGCTGGGCAGTAGAATTCTCAACGTTGCATGAGGGCATGATAAAACGTGTTTTTTGGCATCCTGGTATGATTCCCTCAGATTCTCGAAAATTCGGCCTGATTTCTTTCTTACTAGCGTCGGAGGAATCGTCATCCTTTGTCCAATCCTCATCCTCATCATCATCATAGGCGTGAATAGATCTAATGGGCTTTCCCACCGAGGTTGAGCGTGGGAATACGGTGTGTTTCATAGTATTACTCATCGATTCTCCCACACAAACCGATGAACACAATTCTTGCCGTCCTGTCAAATATGGCTCCAAATCTTTTCCATCAGTTGGAATACCTGCGCTTTCTTCATTTTTTTTGTAGCTCTCGTTATTGAGTTGATCGATTTTCAAAATTTCATGGACGGAACACCTCTTATGTCTTTGATACTTTTCTGAAGTTGAAGGGGTTTCATCAAATATACTATCTAGAAGAGGATTATGGGATCGGATACTGTCTGTGACCCCAGATCTCAGAGAATCAAACATAGTTTCGCTTTGGAAGTCTGTATCATCTTCTTCGCTAGAGACTAGACATCTGACATCAAAATCGGAGCCGACTAGAGTAGAAGCACGGTCAACAACCTCATTAATTTGAGATGACAAAGAATCTTTTGGTGGAAAGCAATTCGATATGGAGAGAGGCTCACGGAACGAGGATGAAAACGGGGTATGAGGTTCTCTGGCTGTATCTGGAGTATACGAATTTCGATTGCTTCTGTTACCAAGGATAACAGTAGATGGTGAAGACAGTCCAATTCGGGCCAAATCATCACTGAGACTAGAAAGCTGATATACTGGAATGAGCGGTAAAGGAAAAATCTGTGTTTGTGTAGAATGATTCGAGGAGTATGACTGAGCAAGGTTATTTACCTTCGTGTTGATCGTTAAGTCTTTCTGAAACATCGGAAGCAGGGCTGCGCGCTTCTTTTTAACCACACTATCTGCAGATTCATTGCTGCGGTTAGATAGAACGCATAGAGGCACAGATGAGCAACGGCCCCTGACCCTATTATTGACATCCTTTCTTAGTCCTCGAAGGCTACGAGAACGTGATATCCATGAAGTTGGAGAGCCAATTTGTATTGAGGCTGAATGTTGAGAATTTTTAGGTAATTCACTTTGTAGCCGCCTAACTTCCGGAGGAATGATCTCAGCAGAATGGCATAATTCTTCATCGCTGGGATCTTCCCCGCCATAACTCTCATTATCGTGGCAGGCGGTATCTTGAGAGTTGAAACTTACTATCATATCAGACTTTACTAGAGTTGGAGATGTATTCTTATCGATAAGGATACGTTTGCCCATTGTCGTTGTATCCGAAATTTTCCCATTACTTGACTTGCCTGAGGTACGTTCCATAATACTGATTAGGGGTTTGGCTTCAAAATAAAAATACCATGTAAAGCGGGATTGTGTGATACTATTTTTTTCCAGAGAAGGTGATGGATTGAGGCAAGTGTCGGCAGAAGTTTCGTTTTTTATTACGGTATAGTCCTCGAAGTGCTCTTGCTGCAATATCGATCGCTGATGACTTGTGGCTGGTCTTCTGATGGTAGCAAATTTTGACCGAAACGTCTGTGAGGCTTCCAATCCGCTGGAAGCCTTTGCAGGCTTATTTCGTTTGACAAGCTTGTTACGGAATTGCAGCATTGGCTTGCTCATCGAGCCTGATGGTTTCGTCGTATACGAGTCAGATTGTGAAGAAGGTTCAGAAGCCGCCGTTGCATTTGAGATACTGCTATGTGACAAAGGTAATGCTGATAAGCGCCTCATCCAGGAGCCTCTTGTTGAAAGTGACTCTCTCTTATTATCTTCGTCAGGGGGTTCACCAGAAAGTACCTCATCTGTTGGTTGAACTGATTCTGGCCTTTGTTTATCGTCATATTTTTGTGTATCCAATTGTGGTAGGGGTGGACGGCGATGACATTTTGTGGAAGGAGTCGTCGGAAATCCTCCGAGAAATGCTTGAGGATACTCATCATCCATGAAAATTGTCAGACTAGTACTGGGTCGCGTTGACAGAGAAGGCCTTTCTAGGGTCTGACTCGCTAGATCCGCTCCATCTCCAACTCTTTGTCTTTTTGAATATGGTTGAGAAGACTCTGGCTTCCCAAGGGCAAGGCCAACGGCAGCAACGCCAATCGTACTCGACGCAATAAGCTACGTAACGTTAACTTTAGTTCAATTAGACTTAAGTACGGAGTGTGATAAAAAGGATCCACTTCTTTTTGAAAGCCGCGTCTGTTTCTTGGATTGATGGGTTATTTGCTGGAAGCACTAGTACTCACGCTGGGGACAGTTTTCATATTTGCAGTTTCTCGCTACCAATCGTTTCAGTGAAAGCCAGTAGATTGGTGAAGGGGGCATCAAAAGATTCTAGCTGCATTGTCGAGGGTGAGTTGCCCTGACCAGTCTCAGGGTATGGTAAGGTATCAATTCGTTCTCAACGAGAAAAGTCGGCAGCCCAAGATTTCGAACGAAGGCCAGGATGAGAGGCAGCTCATGAGAGTCAACTCATGAGGGTTAATGTGAATAGGCTATCAACATTGTCGAGAGCGTGAACAAAATATGCAGTGGGTAGAGCGGAGATGAAATGTAAAACGGTATGTTTAGACGGACGAAAGTTCGGATGCCAAGTGGAGCAGCCGGAGCACGGGTCACTTGTACCCGCGAAATGCAGGATTGTTGTCATCAGGTCACACCCCCACCCCCGACAGCATCTGCACTTATGTTAGGGTCAGTTTTTGTAGATTCGCAGGTGTTCATGACCCCTAAAATGAAGATCTTCTAAAAACCACACCTGCTCTCAAAGAAAGATAATATGTGTGATTTAAACGAGGCTACGATCCAATTTTCAGTCGCTTAGAATCTGATTTCTGTCCATTTGCGAGCACATGGACACTTATATTAGATTCAAATGCGGCTCTGGATGTACACCCAGATAATTAGCTCACACACACGATTGGCGTATGATGTACGAAGTTATCAGCTTCTATCCTTGCATAATTACATTTATGCACTCGCGTTGGTACATATTTCCATCGGCGAGCATCAACCAGTCGACGCAAAGCTGATGATGAAAAATTACTTGAGCATCCTATTTTATTCTCTGTTTCTCACCACACTATCATCATCTTCCACTTTCAAATTCTCTGTCTCTTTTGCCGCATCTAATTTATTTCCGGCAATAACCAAACTAAACCTAATTAACTATGATACCCTTACCTCCCCGAACTAGATCACTATAGAAAGAACCAACGTGTATTCCAAGGTCCCATTAATCTGAACGTGTGGCCTGAATATACGGATCTAACATCTGATTTAAGATTCCTTGAGATTACTATACATGTAAACAAAAACTTGACCCTATTATCTGGTTGTCTCCCCTCCCTCCTCCTTCTCTGTCTCTAATCACGCTTGTGTAACTCTCATCTCCTGGTGAACCAAGATTTAGTCAGACTTCCATGTCATCAAATGAGTTGTTGGCCTCAAGTATTACACAAAATACTTGTTGCTGCCGATTCATGTATGTAACCGACTTATATTTCCTTGCATGTCTTCGCATTTCTCACCCCAAATGAATCTTGGTATCTTAAAAGTCTATGACATAGTTGTGTAGAAGGTATATGTAGTACTGTTGACAAGTTTAAATCCCGCTTTGAATCCATAATTTAAAGTTATAAGGCAACAGACCAATTTTTTCCTGCGACCGGCACCTACAAATATATTCATTTAGCTCAACATGAGTTGATGACAGTTAGATCGCACAGTCGAGAGGGAAGAAATGCTGATTCCAAATGATAGATTATAAGACCTAAATTGTCAAACCTAGAACCTTTCATCTTTGGAAAAGCTATTTCAAAATCAACATCTACATCAAGGAGCAAGTAGGACGGAGCTGGTGCTATAAATATACAGATATTCTTCAGAAAGCGACGAGAGAATACGTATAGAGCTCTATATTTAAGTAAGGCGACAAAACATTCTGTAGTGGAGATGTTATCGATATCAGCCGAATCTTTCCCTCTCAAATCTGTTGGATCAAGGACATGGATAATTGTGCGAGTGAACAATATAATTGGTCCGTTTATCTCGTAATATGAGTGGCAAGCTGAAGCGGACGTGCTAAACGGACAGTCCCAAATGCTCGCTGGACGTCCCTGCAAGTAGATTGCGCTTCCACGCTAACCAAATCTGCATTGATCAGCGATCTCGTCGAATATTTTTTGCGCTACTCCAAATTTGGTCACTATCGTTACAAGTATAGTAGTTACCATGACAACTTAGAGCCCGTGTTTAACAAACATAACATAAAGATACCATTTAGAAATATTGGTCCTGGAATTGCCTTAATAACTTTTCCAAATCGTCCAATTCTATATTCCAATTTCATCTTCCTCACCTCCAACTTCGCCTCACTTATTGAACTCCAAATTACAATGACTGAACTGAACTTTAATGCGCTATCAGCATCAATCAACATATCTCAAGATACTAATGAAAGAGGTATTTTTCCCTTTCTTTCTACTAAAATACATATTGGCTGATTTCTCCAGGAATGGTTACCGGAAGTGCTCTTTTAGAGGCCCATGATGGGCATCAAAGTATACCAAATAATGAGGATACCCGTATGCTAAGCTCCCTAAAACTAATTCATTTATGGCAAATTTCCACTAATACGCAATTTCTTCAGTCGAGACCCAGTGCGGAAGTATGGAAGAAATAATTGGTGTCCGGATCGACCGAATGGAGGACTGTAAGAGAGCTGTCGAGCACCTAGCTAACGAAAATGGATTTGCGACAGTCCTCCATTTGGTCGATCCGGACACCAATTATTTCTTCCATACTTCCGCACTGGGTCTCGACTGAAGAAATTGCGTATTAGTGGAAATTTGCCATAAATGAATTAGTTTTAGGGAGCTTAGCATACGGGTATCCTCATTATTTGGTATACTTTGATGCCCATCATGGGCCTCTAAAAGAGCACTTCCGGTAACCATTCCTGGAGAAATCAGCCAATATGTATTTTAGTAGAAAGAAAGGGAAAAATACCTCTTTCATTAGTATCTTGAGATATGTTGATTGATGCTGATAGCGCATTAAAGTTCAGTTCAGTCATTGTAATTTGGAGTTCAATAAGTGAGGCGAAGTTGGAGGTGAGGAAGATGAAATTGGAATATAGAATTGGACGATTTGGAAAAGTTATTAAGGCAATTCCAGGACCAATATTTCTAAATGGTATCTTTATGTTATGTTTGTTAAACACGGGCTCTAAGTTGTCATGGTAACTACTATACTTGTAACGATAGTGACCAAATTTGGAGTAGCGCAAAAAATATTCGACGAGATCGCTGATCAATGCAGATTTGGTTAGCGTGGAAGCGCAATCTACTTGCAGGGACGTCCAGCGAGCATTTGGGACTGTCCGTTTAGCACGTCCGAGCTGAAGGCTTTTCATCATCGTAAGCGAAAGTGAAAATCAAAATTAAAAAATCAATTGATAGATTAATAAGATTTGATGTGAGTTGGTGCTCACGAAACTGTAGTAATAATGTGTGTTATAGATTAGTAAGATCGTTGATGATGACGCTGAGCTATTCCTTAAATAGTTAAGATCTATGTGTAATAAAAAATACAAGAAAAAGAAAAAAATTGTATATAACCGCTGACTGATTCACAGATACTTGTTGTGACGAACATTGATCAAAGTAATTTGCCTGAATGCGACAGACGCGTTGACCGACCGGTTCCGAGCTTAACTCTTAGTTATCTTATTTGTCAGTCTCCATGATATTATTTTGGTTTGTGTGAGAGATTAGTAGATCTATCAAGCTTCTTGATTAACACCACATTTTGTATGACCCCCCAAGATTATCCAAATCCTACGTTTTTGAGCGGGTATGGATTTAATTGTCCTTGACAACGCGCAGAAATCCGGCCCTAGAGAAGACGGACTTTATAAGTGTCCACATGATTACCCGTTAAAAATTCAGGGTGACTTAGGCAATCCAGTAATCGGAGACTTTGAATGCCAATTAAAGTCAACGTGTACTAGTACAGCATGCTATTATCGAAGAACACACAACACAAAGAAAAATTTTCCAGCCTGGATATTATTTTTGGAAGTGCATAGACATATGTGTTGCTCCAATTAGAGAAAATGGATTTGTCAAGTTGATGTGGTGAGAGGCAAACAAAGTATTTTCCCCTAACTCGATCCATAGCTCTATGCGGAATAAACACCGGGATTGACCACTAATGATACAGAAGAAGAACCTGTCATAACCCATAGTGGGTCCCGGGTCGGATTATTGACGAGATTTATTGAATTACAGCCTCGCATGATATTCATTTACACCCGTGTCGGTTTGCAGGGGTTGAACTGAAGATCTTTATACATAAAGAGAAGTTTTCTAAGGTAATCTCATGCAGGGTTCCTGCAGCTCTGATGAATCCGGCCATGATGCACGTTGAGAGTACTAGGATGTCTTGCAAGGGGAAATGCTGATTGGACGTATTAGCCCATGAGATTTTTCCGTAAAACATTTACACCCATGCAACTTTCACCAAAAATCAATCTAAATTCAAATTAATCTTAAGAATTTTATTTTTCGATTCTATTCTAAGTTCCTATAAAAATAGCTGTAGATATCACAGTTAACGATCTACAGATCCGCCTTGCGATCGAATAACTGCTAAGCACCTTTCTTGCATGCCACTGATGATATTTTCGAGAGTTTCAGGCTTTGTACATTCCTGTCAGGCTTCTTACACAAGGGATTGTGTCTCAGCCCTCCCACGCTGCCGTCCCAGATCTGAGTCTCCATATATGTCCTGTATGTATGAATTCGGCTATCCCCATACATTTTCGATTGGATTCAAATCAGGGGAGTAAGGTGGCCAGACCATAGGTACTATCTCATGTTCACCAAGGTACTCCTTCACGACAGCTGCAGTATGAACGGGAGCGTTGTCTTGCATGAACTGCATAACAACACCCGTTCTTGCAAAGCTTGACCTCAGAAATCCTACAGCCTCTGGAAGAATACGTTGACGATAACCTTACCCGGTTATCTTCTACCAGCTTCTTTGCCAGAACACAAAAGGACCTGCTTGGGTGCCGGAAAAGCATCCCAAAACATCCGAGAATTATTTTTCGAATAGCTATCGATGATGCATGCATTTTGGTACTCTTCGTGCTCCTGTAAAAGTCTTTAGCGTTTCTCATCTCTGTTTAACTAATGAAATGAAAACTGACCTTCCTGGCGACATGTACTTTGTTGACTGGACCGTCGTTTATCCACGTCTCGTCACTCCAGATTATCCGACACCAGTCATTTAGGCTTAAAGACTGATGTCGTTCAGCCCACTGAAGCCTTAGTCTTCTATGTTCGTCAGAGAGAGGAGGCCTATTTCTGGCAATGCGCCTGCTGTAGTCTTTTCTCTTGAGACCATTTCGAATTGCATCTTTGCCAACATTCCATCGCGGAAAATTAACTGCTAGCTCCAGGTATGTCATCTGCCGAGTCTCTTTCGAGCTGCAGACAAATATTTCTAACTCGTCTTCTTGTTCGGGATTTGTTCTAGGTTTTTGACCAGTGCTTTTTCCTGGCTCAACACATCCCTTGCGAATCGTATATTTTATTTGATGAATAGTAACTCCAAGTATATTAGAGATCTCCTTATTGGTTTTTCCAGCTTCATGAGGAGTTAAAACCTGATTACAATTAGCTTATGCTCATAAATAGAATATTTCCAATATTATAAACTCACCTGAAGCCTCTAATCTCGATTTAGTTTACTTAAGTTTTTGCGAGCATTCGTGGAGATATTTTGGGAGTTCATTCTATGAGAACATGAACCAACAAAATAAGTGCAACTTCCGCAAGACTTACCTGTAAAACTGTGATGTATTTGTAAATATTCACCTTGTTGTTTGTCTATACTGTTATATCATAGGAAATTTTAGGAACTTGCTTTGCAGACGATATCGGATGAAGGAGACGATTTAGATTGGGTGAAACTAGAATTCGACAAGTTGGAGCAGGTAAAGAGGGGTCAAGCAGAGCAAGAAGACAAGAGTGGGATGAAATGACATCAACACTTCAGCTTGATGGTTATGTAATATAATATGTTGGGAGCATCCTGTAATTAATATGTATATACCCTGTAAAAACTGGGATGTATCCCTACTTTCCCATGTCGATCACAACTTAAAAGATGCCCCTGAGGCCCTGTATTGGTACAGTAGAGCCCCTCTTAGCTAATAGTGGGTCCCGGTATAAATGTTGAAAAGATTCATTGTAACTTGGACTTTTATATTTGCGGCACCTACCCTTACAGGGCATTTTGGATGCAGGGGTAAGTATTGCAAATATAAACGGTAACATTTGTATGAATCTCTTCAGTAATTATGCCGGGACCCACTATTGGCTAAGAGGGGTTCTACTGTACTTACTTTTGCAACACTTACCCATACATGTCATTTTGCGTGCATGAGTACGTATTGGACATGTAAATGGTATAATGTCGTTGATTCTTTACAAAACTGATACCGCGACCTATAATAGGCTGTGACACGTTCACTGTAAATGTAATTCCTGGCAGATCACCATTGCGACGATACACACGTGAATGCCTCCCGTTATTTAGATTACGTCGTTTTCTTGCCTAACTGTTGTGAGACCGCCCCCGAGTGCCTGCCAGGATAACCGTATGTTCGACATGTTTGCAATCCCTTTTTTAAATGACCTTCATTAACAAGGTCAATCATCAATACTATGAAGGCAATTATGTCTGAGGGAAACAACATATCTTGCCCGAAAGAGGAAACAATATCCTGAGATTATGAGCAAAAAGGTAGCTGAGCGGGAACAAGCCTGTAGAGAGAAACCTGCCACCAAACTTGCCCAACCCAACGAATGAAAAGACTTTTTCTGATTTCGTAACATAGCAGCCCGCGATAAAATCCAAGAGGATGGAAAATATGAATGGCTTAGAGAAACACCGTGAAAGATTTCAACTCGGTTTACATTGTCAAGCATGGCCCTCTCGATGCTACAATTAAGCATTACAAAGTAAAGATAGAGGTAAAAGTACATAAGGAAAAAAACTATAGAGTGCAAGAGAAAGCGCACGCTTAATAATGGTTAGTTCCAGGCTCTCAAGTAATTCATATTTTTCACGTATGAATAATATCAGGTCTCAACTCGGGTATAACCAAGGATATGATTGTCCATCTTCCTCTATCTTTGCTGACGCTACATCCAGCCCCATTTGAATTTGGTTATCGAAACGTATTCAACTGTGTCAATGAGACATATTACTGGAAGAAGAGCAGGGTCATACCTGCAAACTATCGACAAACTTGGACTGAGCAAGTTCTAAAGAGTTGGAAAACTAGCTCAAAGCAAAAGATGTAAGAGCTTAACGTTGCTGGAAAACCAGAACTTGCATGACTGTTGGACGCAATGGGCCTGTTTTATCTTCTCATTTTTCTATCTTATCGATACTCAATCGAGATATAACCTTATGGATCAATGTTGCTCGAGGAGAGAGCGTTTTAATGCCAAATCGGGTAAAGCTGTTGAATGTTGAAGATTCTGAAAATCATAAAACAATCGCTTCTCAGAGAAACCTGAGCCTTCTGGATACTTGTACGACGAGCCTACATACTTTTGTGGTACGTAGATTGCGGAGAATTAGATGAAAACTAACTTCACCTACAGTGAACTTTTCATTTTATCAAGTAGTGATTATACCAATGGAGCGACTGCTCTTGAATACTGATAGCATGTCATAGAATCAGTTGATGGTACTAAATACCCGAGCAAGCTTAAAATTAAAGCCAGGTTTTCATCAAAACCTACCGGAGGAATCTATCATGTTTACTTTCCTCCCCTTAAGTACTTGATCTTTGCCCATATTAACAAGGGAAGACTTATCATCACTCGCCATCCTCACATGACTATCTATGAGTACCAGCGACATAAACTCCAGTCTCGCGAGGACTAGTGACAATCTATAAGGTTCTGGCACAGCCAATACCAAGATTATGGGTCTATCCCACAACACGGCATCTCATTAAGCAAATGAAGAAGAAAGATAAACAAAGAAGACCGAGTCGCCTCTGTAGTGTCTAATATTCTGGGATGGCCAGAAAAGTTATAGAAACGTTGAATTTGAGTGTCTGGCCAAGCAGAACCTGTGAAGTGACCAGGGGGCGAGGTACACGCGAGACGATGGTTACGAGCTATGAAGTATTTTATTCTAAGGAAGACAACTATACTACGTCTATCCACGCTGAAATAATTGTTCTATGACACTCATACCATTAAGCGACCCTCGCTACAAGGCTAGTGTCGGCTAGTGCGTCGACACAATCCTTACAGGCACTAGCCTGTCACAATCAGAATGGATTATGAATATTGAACGCGAATTACTTGTGAAAAATTTCATCTGTCTGTTTTAAGGAAGAAAAAGGTATCTAATTTATAGATACAGGAAGATCACATACGTGCACCATTACGCTTTTTCTGTTCATGACATCTTGAACGTTTCAGCAACGACTCGTGTCGTACATGGAATGGAGCCGATACTGCCACTGACTTTCATGCGGTTCTATCTCTTTCCATAGCAACCATCATTGCCGATTCTAATACCACAGTCGACCTAGCAAAAAAAAGGCTTAAACAGCAGCGTTACAGACACCGCAAAGGCTAAAAAAGATGACAAAAACCAATGAATCAACAGAAAATTAGTTTTTTTCTTTTAAATCATTTTAGCGTATGCAGCCTGACGCTATGACGCGAATAATAACGGAAGATATGTATGATTCACAGAATAACTCAGTTTGACGTTTGGAACACTCATACTCAGATTTCATTTGCAGATACCACTACGAGAATAAGGCCATGCGACATGTACCCTCTTCCGTGAATACCCACCACAGGGAAAAGCGAGAAAAACCCATGGTTATCTAAGTATGCTTTCGTTATCCCACGAATACAACATCATCGCGAGAGAAGTGGTGTGCGGATCATGCTATATTCGACCTAGCTTTCTCCTGTCTTTCGCTGGATTCTAATTGGCCGTGAAAGAGACTGGTCACAATAGGTATACACAAATATGTGTCGCAAAATTAGCTTTATGTCCTGTACTGTATAGACAAAAAGAAGAACGGGAAGTCTGTATACATTGGCGATCAAAATTGCGCATTAATACCGCCGTGCTGGATTTATCTTCTAGCGACTCTACAAAAACAACAACAATAAGGTCATCAACTTCTACACGGAAAATCTTGATAAACATAAAATCTCCCTTTAATGACCATCACTATTGATTCCCATCATCAACATCACAATGGATCATTATGATTCTAACGTGTCATCATGTACCAACTTTCATCCTGACCACTTCCACCCATACAAGTACCCACCTCCCTCCTGTTTGTACCGCAACTCAAGCCCTCCGACCGATGCGATTGCTTCCACCAGCGCACCGAAACCACCTATGCCCACTAAAACAAGCGAAGGAATCCACCCAAGTCTCCTCGGCGCTGCTGTCGTCGTGGAGAAATCAGAACGAGAATGAAAGCAGAGAATGGGCTTAGCTCAGGAATTTTTGCAAAAAATCGACGCCTGGGCTAAATCCAATGCAGAAACGGAAAATGCGCCGCTACTAGCGTTTTTCATAGAAAGGATCGCACCCATCGTGACTGCGTTTGCGATTGGCAATGCTCAAGCATCCGAAGCACCCTGTAAGAATCTGTTACAGGCTGTGCCTTACGTTGCAACTAGTTTGTACTAGTAGCGATAGAGGCGAAAGCGAGTTGGGAACTGGTCACGTGAATAAAAATAGTTGCTATGACAACTTGGACCTGTGTTGGTAAAACAGCTCCTCTAATGTAACTAAATAATCTTCCTCTTATTTTTAGAAATAGACAGTATTTCGGCCAGCTTACTTTGTTTACATTGTTTTGGAGACAGCCCCTTACATATTTCTAAACATCCTTTTTAAATCTTTTTAGATTCACCGATCGATCTCCAAGAAATTAGAAGAGAAGATCTAATATCTTCTATGAGCATTCGTGTTCCAGACCTGGAAGACTCAACTGACACAATAGAATCCTCCACTTCTTTCGAAAGCTTCCCTATGTCAGACCAAATAATGTCAGACCTAAATCCCCATCCATCGACTTCGGAGCAACCGAGTAGGCTTCAAATGCCTCAGGAGCAACCAAGTCAGCCCCCCCAGCCAACTGGAGTCAACCTCTCTGGTATTACAGCTGCCCAATTTCAAGCGATTAGGAACATCATAATTGCCGAGATATCCACCCAAAACGCCTTACCACCGCTTCCTCTTCCACACACAGTTCCCTCTCCGATCCCCAATACGATACCACACATTCCTCAATCCAAACACCCAAGCAAATGGCCCGTATGGGATGGTTCAGTCGGGTCTTTCAATTCGCACATTTTTCTCTTGAGGATAAAGATTGAAGAAGATCGGAGCATACTTGGATCCAACAGAGCCATTTGTTTTGATAAATTTCGGTCTGTCCCCACAGATAAACAGCCGCGTATTCTACATTGGCTGGAGACCGGAGGCCCAGATCGGAATTTTGATTGGGAACAATTCTTAAAGCATCTGAAGGATCAATTTGAAAATAAGCAGGCTCGCCAAACAGCCGCTGATTTACTTGGTCGCATGCGTATGAGTGCGAATAAATACTTCACTGACTTTCTTCAAGAATATGAGCTCAAATTATCTTAATGTGGGGGAATGGAGTGGACGGATAGTACCAAAATAATGCATCTTGAAATAGGTATTAACGCCCCTCTCCGTCAGCTTCTTATGAACAAGAATCTGCCAGATGACGATTACACGAAGTTGGTCACTAAAGTCAAAAGTGTTGCCGGACGTCTCGAAAATTCTCCCTCTTATCGTTCCTACGGGTGCTCTCAAAAAAAACATATTTTATTCCTCACAACGGATCAGCCACTCAGCTAACTCTTCGAGCCACAATATCAATCCAGCAGCCAAATCATAAAGCAAACTTAGATTCTGATGGAGATACAGGAATGGGAGGAATTAATACCCTGCAGATTTTGAAAGCTGCTGTCGCCGCATTAAGTACGGGCCAAACCAAGGCTACAGACGATAGACCCAGAGCTAAGTGGAGATCTGCAGCTGATTTTGAGCAATTAGCAAAGGAAGGAAGGTGAATCAGGTGCCGAAAAAAGGATCACAAACCTCGTAGTTGCCCTACTTACCGCGCAGCTAAGAAGCCTACCAACATCTCACATCTTCAAAGCTCAACAATTGCGACAGTAGAATCACCCACCGCAAGTATGGAGAAGGATGATTTCGAATCTGAGAGTTCCATGTCGGGGGAAGACTAACCTCTGGACAACGTCGCGTTCAGAGGAGGGAGGGATGTATATTAGAAGTCAAAGCAGCCATAAAAAAATGAACAGTCCACCATTTTTGATAGATTGCCAATTAAATTCAAGTTTTTACGCACAAGCTTTAATTGACACCAGCTGTCTTTGCTTTGCCGCTTTCTCAAATGATCTTGTGACAAAATACAAACTCCCGCGCATCCAAATACCCATCAAAAACTTACAACTAGCTGAAAATGATAATAAAAAAAGAACTATCAGCGAGATATTTTTTGCAAGTTTCGATATTGACGGAAGACGAGAAAAAGTCTACGGATATGTCATCCAAGACTTAGCATACAATATAATATTAGGTAAACCATGGGTGGAAAGAAACGATGTAGTGTATCTTGCAAAAAAAAGAGCTATCAGATTTGGTTCAAAACCAGATAGCCTACTCTTAAGAGAACATAGTTGTTACACAGATAAAGCTCTTTCTAGCGTAAAAACAAGTTTGCAACACGTTGCATCTGCTGCAAGAGTCTTTTGTTCAACCTTTGTTTCATTATCTAAACTAGCTCAGAGACAAAACGGAGCACAAATATTTGCCATATCAATGGAAGATATCAACAAGGCTCTCGAAGTAAAATCTTCTGACTCACTTCATAAGGTAAAAGAGCAGCTTCCCAGGCAGATCAAACATTGGTCACAATTGTTTATCGTAGGCCAAGAAAGCTTTCTTCCCCCTCATCGACCCACAGATATGAGAATCAATTTGGAAAAAGACGATAAAGGAAGGGATAAACCTACACCATGGGGCCCACTTTATGGCATGTCGAGAGACGAGCTTCTGGTATTAAGGAAAACTCTGACTGGCCACCTAGATAAAGTTTGGATTAGAGCAAGTAGCTCTCCCGGTGGGGCGCCCGTTCTGTTTGTTAAAAAACCAGGCGGAGGCCTAAGATTTTGTGTTGATTATCGAGCTCTTAACGCGATCACGCAAAAGGATCGATACCCATTGCCGTTGATCAGAGAAACGTTAAGGTCAATCTTTAAGTCCTCCTGGATCACCAAAGTCAACATCCGGGCTGCTTTTCACAAGCTCAGAGTCAGAGAAGGAGACGAGGAAAAGACGGCATTTCGCACAAGATTTGGTTCTTTCGAGTGGCTAGTAACCCCCTTCGGTCTCCAAGGGGCTCCTGCCGCGTTCCAAAGGTACGTTAACGAGTCTTTGGGTGACTACCTGGATAATTTTACTACCGCATATCTTGACGACATCCTTATTTATACGGACGGCGATATCAATGACCATTGGAATAAAGTAGAAAAAGTACTTGAACGCCTAGAAAATGCCGGTTTGAAACTTGACTCCAAAAAGTGCGAATTCGCTGTTAAAAGTACAAAATATTTGGGGTTTATCATAAGTCTAGGAGAAGGCATCAAAGTCGATCCCGAAAAAATAAAGGCCATCAAATCGTGGAACTCCCCGACAACAGTCAAGGGAGTCCGAAGTTTCCTGGGATTTGCCAATTTCTACAGACAATTCATCCCAAATTTCAGCAGCATTTCACAACCATTGGTTGACCTAACAAAAAAAGATCAGGCATTCCTATGACAAAAAGAGCATGAAAAAGCATTTGAATTACTCAAAGAACTGTTCATCACGGCCCCAGTATTGGCTCTCTACGACCCAGAAAATCATACGGTAGTTGAAGCAGATTGCTCTGGATATGTGATGGGAGCTTGCTTGTCCCAGTATGACCGCAACAAAGTATTACGACCTGTGGCGTACTTTTCTAAAAAATTGTCTCCAGCGGAAAGCAATTATGAAATTCACGATAAAGAGTTGCTTGCGGTTGTCTCAGCCCTAGAAGAGTGGAGAGGTGAATTGATGGGCCTGAAACATCCTTTCTTAGTGCTGTCCGATCATAAAAATTTAGAGTATTTTATGACTTCCAGGAAATTATCAGAACGACAGGTTAGGTGGAGCTACACGCTTTCGGAATTTGATTTTAAGCTTAAATTCAGAGCCGGCAAGAACTCCGCACGACCAGACGCACTTTCAAGAAGAGAGCAAGATATGCCGACCCATGTAAATGATGAACGTTTAAAAAAGCCGGGAAATTCAACTGGTGGAAGATTCTTGGATCGAAAAGCCTCTGACTACTGAAAATTTTATCCAAATACAAATATCATCATTTTCAATTGCGCAGGTCTCATCTGACACCAATAAATTTTCACAAACAGTACCAAAGGGTAGCCAAATATTCCATGATCAAGATCTACAGCAACTGTGGGATAGAGGCTGTGTCGAAGACCGAAATTTTAAACTCATGTATGAATCTCTCAGAAACACGGAACAAAGCTTTCCGACTAGCCTAAATCTTAAAGTTGCTATTGCGGAATGTGATTTTGACGAGAGAGGTGCCCTCCGTTTTCGAAAACGTATTTGGGTACCAAACTGGGAACCTCTACAAACGGTCTCAATTCAAAAAACACACGATTCCTATGTCACTGGACACCCAGGCCGTGACAGTACCTACGCCATATTATCTAGGAATTATTTTTGGCCTGGAGCTTCTTTAATGGTATGTATATTCTGTAGGAACTGCGATGTCTGCGGCCGCTCCCATGTTTGGAGAGAAAGGAAAAAAGGGCTTCTTTTACCACTTCCTATACCTGATCGTTTCCACTCGGAATTATCAATAGATCTTATGACGGATTTGCCCGCACAGTCAAAGAATGATCCACGTTTCCTTATGGTTATAACTGATTGACTATTGAAAAGTTGCACGCTTGGAGCTATGGATTCAATGTCTGCCCAAGCATGTGCAGAAAAGTTTATTCAATGCCATTATCGACATCACGGTTTCCCGTCATCATTAACGTCTGACCGTGGTACCAAATGGGTGGGTGATTTTTGGACTCACCTTTGCAAGTTAGTCAAAATTGAACAACGCCTCTCGATGGCTTTTCACCCTCAAACGGACGGGAGTACAGAAAGAATGAACCAAGAGGTATTAGCATATCTTAGAGCCTTCATTTCTTATTCACAATATGAATGGCCGTCGATGCTTCCAACGGCTGTGCTTGCCCTAAACAATAGAGATACCTCACTAGGTCTAAGTCCGTTTTTCATTACACATGGCTATCATGCAGATCCGATAAGCCAGGTACCACCCCCAAATAGGCAAATCTTCAGATCCAGCAAAAAGAGCGCACGAGATTGTTAAACGGCTTACAGAAGGGCAAGAGTATGCACAAGCCGCAATGGCCTCGGCTCAACAGCGAATGGAATCTTCGGGAAACCAAAAACGACAACCTCAAGAGCGTTATGACGTTGGTGACTATGTTTGGTTAAATCTTAAGAACATTAGTATACCACAATTGTCAAAAAAACTTTCGTGGGTTAATGCCAAATACCGCATCGTTAAAATTGTCTCTCCTCATGTGGTTAAATTAGATGTTTCGTCATGGATCTGGCCAAAATTCCACGTCGATCTACTCAAAAGAGACCCCAGTAATCCTTTGCCTTCTCAAAAACTAAAAGATATACAGTCTCCTCCCTTAATCAATGCCCAAGGAGATGAAGAACAAGTTGTCGAAAAAATCTGCGGGCCGAAAAGAGACCTCGAGGCCACAATTTCAGGAGGAAGGTTCTTTTCAAATGGAAACAGTTTGAAGAGCCTAATTGGGAGCCTCATAATAATCTCGAAGATACAGAAGCACTGGACATATTTGAATCAATATATGGCAAAGATGATGACGTTGGTGCCCGGACGGGAACAACTGGCAAGAGGCACAAAATGCGCGCTAAAAGAGCTCAAGAAAAATTAAAGTAAAAAAAGAGGAAGTGAGGTAATGTTACAGGCTGTGCCTTACTTTGTCACTAGTTTGTACTAATAGCAATAGAGGCGAAAGCGAGTTGGGAACTGGTCACGTGAATAAAATAGTTGCTATGACAACTTGGACCTGTGTTGGTAAAACAGCTCCTCTAATGTAACTAAATAATCTTCCTCTTATTTTTAGAAATGGACAGTATTTCGGCCAGCTTACCTTGTTTATATTGCTTTGGAGACAGCCCCTCACAGAATCCCTCTCCGGGAATAAGCACGGTAAAAGCTGTCCCTAAGGTGAATCTTCGGAGGAGGGTCCCAATCTGGCCCTCCTTAAAAGGCCGCAAGAGGTCAAGTCTGCTTAGTTCACAATAGCCAGGAAAGCGGCAAAACTTCCAAGACCACCCGCCGCCGCGAAAATCCGTAAGCCTGCTGGACAGAAAAAGCTGGCCATGCAAGAAACACCAAAAGAAACAAGACGCCTTTTTCTTCGGCTGGGTCCAGAACACGAGTGGCGCAAGCTATTACTAGTAACGATCAAAAATATTATTTCCGAGCGGGCTGGAGTAGCGCCCTCAGCAATCACGGCAATATCACAAGTCATGTCCGGCCTGGCAATTGAGTGTACGTCAGACGCGCTCAGAGAGTCAATCTTAGGGGTGGCACCATGTCTCGAGAAAGAGAACACGACCATTAAGGCGGCGTTGGACTGGGCATCCGTCATTGTGCCACACGTACCCCTCTATATTAAAACACTGGACTGCAGGTTAACCGTGACTAAAGAAATAGTGATAAAAGAGTGTGAATCTGCCTGCGGTGTAACACCAGTCCAGGTTCGGTCCAACAACGTGCAAGAAAGCCAGTATACCACAAGCTGGATCATCCACTTCAAGCAAAAGCTAGCAAACTTAGAATTTAGGCTGGTCGAAGAGAGTAGACCTACTGTTGAATTAATTACAAGCCACAACGCAATTAGAGTTTGGTAGCTGGGGTACCGTGGTTTTTAATTCAAACATTACAAGTCTATCTGAAACTCTTTGCGCCTAGTTTGATATTCGGTTAGATTACGTTTTATCTCTTGATCTAAATTCTGTAGCGGGATGAAACTGTCACTCTTTTCAAATACAGGAAGGTTAAAATCTTTTTAATTTGTATCATTATAGGTTTGATGAAAACAGCTAGGTTTTCATCCCTGATATTCTTGGAATAGTCTAAGGAGAGAATGAGAAATAAGAGGAAGAAAGAAAGAAGGAAAAAGGGAAATTTTATAGAAAGAAATTTATATCCTATACAAAATTCACTTACTCCTCCTGTGCGAGTTATTCTTCTCCATATTTTCCTCTACATTATCTAAAAGCTTCCGAACCAGCTTCAAAGGTTTGATACCTGCCATGCCATTCACACGACGTCGGCCTTCAGAGTAGTACCCAAAATGCTGGGGCTTTCACACAACGAGAGTCTGAATCAGAGGAAGTCAATATGGAAGATGCACCGGTGGACATGAGACACCTGAATGTCCAAACAAGGTGCTAAATGTAACGGTCTTAAAGTAATTGTTATTCACAAACTACTCAGAGCTATATACTAGAATATCTTGAAGTGAAGAAAAAAAAAGGATGGGTGAAGTATCTCCACTATTTATCTACAAATATATCTCTTAACATCATATCATAATTGAGTCTGTTTGAACACTTCTCATTTCTCCATATCAATTTCCGTCTACCTTATTCTCCCAAGATCTGAGTCGAGCGATAATTGATTATCGTGGTTGAGTCGCGATGCATCGACGTGTAATATCGCGTAATGACATTTCGCGTCCTTTCGTGACGAGATTGAGATTAACTATTAATGTCAGGGAGATTGCATGATACATCTTGCGTCAGCGAAGCTCGTTCTTGAGTTCAAATATTTATGAGAAGGCCTAGTCGGTATGGATAGCGAATTGAATGAAATGATTAAGTTATTTTGTTACAGCGACTGGTTCCGATTGAGCGAGTAATTGTAAGAGATATTTGATTATTATTAGTCGAGTAAGCGACCCATTTTGACGATTACTAATGTCGTCGAGAATGAAATAAGTTTAATTAATTTAGGCTCTAGCCTATCAGAAATCAAGCCTTTGGCCTGTAACACTAAAATGCTCAAAATGTGCAGAGCCTCGTGACTCAACCAGCCTCGGATGCATGGCTCGAACCAGAAGGCAGGAAGGACTAGAGGTACCGCGCACTCCAGCAGAGCTCCGAGTAATCTGGGAACGAGGACATATAGGCTTCAAGGCGGCACTGGTAGAGTCGGAGGACAAAGGCTAGGGAAAGGCTGCCGAGGTCCTCTGCACCCAGGAAGTGACGATGGAAAACTTATGAGTAGCAAAATACTACTCCAACATCAAAACGAGAAACATAATACCCTTCTATTTCACCAAGTGAACGTGGGAAAGGGCGGACCGAATTTTGACATCGCGCTACAGCAAGTCTGGGATGCAGGTGCACACGTGGTTATGGTACAGGAACCATGGACAATGCAGAAGGTTGGTGATTTTATCACCAAAAGTCACCCGGGATTTACAAGTCACAAACCAGCGGGAGCAGCTGGGACTCGCCCGTGGACAATAAGTTTTGTCCGTAAAAGTCTAGTGGCTACGCAAATCTTTCCTTCGATCGGAGAATGTTATAAGGTTAAATGGGGATGTGGAGTGGTTGCGACTTGTCTAGTGATGGTGTTGTCCTTCGATGGAATAGTCAATGGTGTGAATGAATGATAAGTATGATATAAATGGTTATACTGAATGCGTATAGTGGATGGAATATCGCCTTGATGGTCACGATGGAGACTATTACTCTTGCTACTCTGACTATGGCAGTATCTATATACATCTTTCCTCCAATATCAAATATCCGATGCCTACTATGAAACTACAATGCGAGTTCTAATATTGTATAAAAGAAGATGTTATACATGACTCATTAGTTTCAGAAACTCTGTCACTTGGCACGTTAACCATAAGCTTCAAACTCCAGATATCCTTGAGTCATAACCGAGTCAGCACAACAGAGAACAAAATGGCGACTGTCTGTATAACAGTCATGTGATATTGTGCACGTCCCTCAGGAACGATTAAACTTTACCTGTAAAACATCAGTACATGAAGAAGTTAGACAGTGATATAGATGAATGATAAATTTGAACCCTTTTGAACCTTTTGAAATAGCTATTCCCTTTTTGAACCGATACTCCCGACAGCGACTACTGCTTTGTGAAAGTTTCTGAGATAACTTTTGTCAATGTATACTGCACACCCGGACTGAGTGGGACTCATGACCCTTACTCAGATGGAGCACGTCAGATCCTGCAATTGTAGGGGGAGACTTCAACGCTGTGTCAAGACATTGGCAACCGCAGACGGCTCTTCAGTATGGTAACGGTGACCAAATTATGAAATGGGCAACAGCTCAGGAAATGCGTCTTCTTACCACCATCGGTGTACCCACGCATCGGGACGGAAATGTGCTGGACTTGGTCTGGAGCAACACATCAGCGGAGGTAATGGTATCAAGCGAATACAACTGCACATCGGACCACATGATTATCATAGAAGCCGTTCAAGTAACAAGTAGGCCAGACTTCTCCGGGAAAGCCAGGAACTCCGTCTACGTGACGAGGATCTACCTAAGTATGCCCAGTGCGTCAAAGCATGGGTCAAGCCAGGTCCCTTAGACAGTATAAACGACATCGAACGCCAGATATCAAGCCTGTTGAAGGCCTGTTGGAGATGCTCGCAAGGAAGTTGGGCGGAAACCTACAAAAGTTTGCGGTAGTACAGCACCATGGTGGAATGAGGATTACAAACTAAAACATCGCGAGTTCTAAGAGGCTAGAAGCAGCCCTGAAAGTGCGGCGCAGGCTCGAAAATGTTTCAAACATGCGGCCAGAACGGCAAAAGGAGATTACAGTAGGAAGCAGATTGTGAATTGTCAGGTTCGGTGTCAGCACGTGACTGGGGAACTTATGACTAAGGTTGGATGATTGAAGGTGGTCTAGGAACTTGTTACTAGTAGTGGGTGGATAAAGGTGTGTTGTTAGAGGCGGGCTAGAGTTGTGTAAATAGCGGTGTTTAGCTAATGGAAGGTGGCTAGAGGTGTGAACTGAAAGTTCAAGATGATTAGTTAAAGGTTGGCGAGGCATTAATGGGTATCTAAAGGCTACTAGACAAAAGACAAAGAATTAAACGTGTCCCTTATGAGTGACGGGAAGCTGTATTATACACTATGCAAAATGAAGTTCGCTTGTTCAGCCAACTTTTTATTCAAGTGCTCGTAGCTTCAGAACCACTCGATAGAATAAGTCAAAAACCTACATAGATGTAATTAAGTGTCTAATAAGCATATTCTAAATTTTCGAATCACGACTTAATCTATACAGAAAATGGTGGCTGGGAGAAACTGACTAAGCGAGGCGAACTTCATTTTGCAGGCTATTTTAGTATCTAGAATTACCGCCCTTTGCATCCACAACGGCTTCAATTCGTCTCGGCATAGATTCAATGAGATTCTGACAGCTGCTTAAAGGTATTTTTGGCCATTCATTTTTGATGCGCTCCCATAATTCCCCTTCTCCCTTGGGATATTCGTCGTACCTACCCGATCTTCTCTTCAACTCACCCCAGAGATGCTCTATTGGATTCAGATCCGGAGATTGGGCGGGCCAATCCAAGCAGGTGATCTTCTTCGATCTTAAGAGGGCCTTTGTAGCTCGCGCAGTGTGTTTGGGATCGTTACCTTGTTGAAAGATTAGTTGGTCGACAGGAGGCATATCTCCCAAGAGGCACGTTGCCTCCATACTACAGATCAAATTTTGGTCTAAAATGTTGATGTACTGTTGTGTGTCCATCCTTCCCATTACCTGCACCATGGCACCTGGCCCTGACCAGGCCATACATGCCCAAATCACCACGTTCCTCCTTCCAGATTTGACTGTCTGGATTGTATTACTATCGTTGGGCAGTTGTTTATCTTTCTGCCAGGTATGATTGATTCCGTCGTTGCAAATTCGATTGATCTTTGTTTCGTCAGACCAAACCACTTTCTTCCAATCTTCTATCGTCCACTCCTTGTGTTTGAGGGCGAAATCCAGACGAGCTTTCCTGTGCCGAGCCGCCAAGGCTGGTTTTTGGGGCTTCTTTTTGGCCTTCAAGCCCGACTCTCGAAGGATATTTCTGACGGTTTGCGGGCTGACACTAATACCCATATACGCCTGTAGACTTGCTGCCGCTTGTTCTGGTGTCATAACAATCCCGTTGGCTATATTGTTGACAATTCTTCGCTTATCCCGAGGGGTCAACTTGCTTACACCACCCCTTTTTTCTGGCACTACTTTCTTCAGGAAGGGTTTTCAGAAGCTTAGAAACCGTAGATTTGGAGTACTTAAGCTCACTCGTGATAGAACTGAAAGACTTTCCCTCCTTGAGGCGCTGGATGATTTGGCCTCGAGTTGTCATGTTTAATCTAGGCATATCGCTTTGTTGTACACTCAATTACAACCAAATGTTAGCCCAATACGTTGCGATTGACCATGTAGAGCACTTACGAATAATTATCTGAGTTTAGTTCGATGAATTGAGACCGCAGTGGATGCAAAGTGCGGTAATTCTAGATACTAAAATAGCCTGTAAAATGAAGTTCGCCTCGCTTAGTCAGTTTCTCCCAGCCACCATTTTCTGTGTAGATTAAGTCGTGATTCGAAAATTTAGAATATGCTTATTAGAAACTTAATTACATCTGTGTAGGTTTTTGACTTATTCTATCGAATGCTTCTGAAGCTACGAGCTTTTGAGTAAAAAGTTGGCTGAACAAGCGAACTTCATTTTGCATATTGCATAAGTTTCAATTTGAGGGGATTTATATTTTGAAATGCACTGACTGGATTGTAAGAATTTCAAAAGACAGAGTCTACTAACTTTGGTATTGAAGACAATGGTCAGATTTAGTGGTTCAAGTCCATCAAATTCCTTTTTTCTCTTTCCATCAAAATAGGTGCAATCAAGTATCAGATGTGGCATAGTTTGTTTCTCCTTGTTACAGAAGTTATAAATGTCACTATTTACTCTCCCAGTCTTGTAGAGATAAGCCAGGTTGTTCCCAATCCCAGTTCTTGCCTGAAAATATGATGACTGAGCGCCTCTACTGAACCTATTCAGATTCATAGCCTTAGACTTGAAGATAGGTATAGATATCCTTGCAGATGTCCTGTAAAATCTACTGAGTCCAATAGCCTTTCTACCTTCTTCTCTTAGCACTTGCTTTGTCCATTCAGTTTGCCAAGTTGTAAGAATTTGTTCTCTCATTTTTTCATTTAAAAACGAATAAGACGTAAATATGTCTTTGGATAAAATCGGTTGGTCCAGACCTTTCCCTGCAAGGTTGTCGGCTAGTTCATTGCCCTCAATTCCTTGATGGCCCGGACACCAATGTAGTTGTAGATCGACCTTATTACTCTCAGATCTAACCTTATGCGAAAAGAAATTAGGAGCTTTGGAAATTCTGAGTAGAGCAGCTTGGCTATCAGAAAAAAGGAAACAGCTTACTTTGGGTTTTGTTGCGAAATATGACTTAAAGCCTTATAAATTGCTTAGGTTTCTGCGTCAGTGATGCCAATGCATCTACCAAGATTGAATGAAAGACATTTGAGCTCCCGGGTGTAGGGAAGATAGATAGAAATGCCTATGGCAGCATCTTTGTCCTTGACGAAGGAGCCATCAGTATGACGACAAACTATTGAGGATAGTGCCAGGAATGTAGGCCAATAGATGTATGATAATGAACTGATTGAGTTTAGCGTACTATAGTAGCGCAACCACTGTTAGCGTAGTTTGGTGAAAATCTCAACATAAAAGGGAACAGAACTCTGTGCCAAATTGACTCACTTGTTTTATTACATATCAATTCAATCTTGTATCTATATAAAATATCCTTTTATCATTATTCTTCCAAGTGACATTCACAGCTTGACATGTATAGCTTCTTCCCATTATAAACAATATTATATACATAAAACTTGTAAAAAAGTAAATAGCGGCGCTAATAGATTCTTTAATTAGTGTATCCTAGTCACTAAGCACTTGAAATTTTACAAGAATGCAACTACGGATACACAAGTCTTTAAAGTGATGCAGTGGTCCATATTGAAGTAACAAAGCGTAGGGTAAAAGCAGAGTTGTTGAGCCTCAATAAAGATACCACTTGGAAGTGGTGGAAAGTAAGGAATCTGTAAACTAATTTACTACAACTAAGCGACTTCACGACTAGTAACTCTTTGTAGGAAAATGGGTGGCTGGACAATGTATCAGTAATCATGATTCTGGACTCAAGAGGCTTTGACCTGTTGTGACTATCCATAATAACGATAGTCTTCATTACTAAATGGCACCAATTTCAACAGGCCAAACCTAAAACCGGCCGAGACCCTCCTCCCTTGAAAACCGCGGAGAACACATGGATATCAGATCCCTTCAAGCGAGCAGGAGCCCGACGAGACAGATTACGAATTAGATTCAATGCAGCTCGCGACCTGCCCACGTGGGAATCCAAACAACTGGAATCTATCCTGTGGAGCGCGACACTATCTCTAGAAGATGTGACGATAAGCACTCTTGGCACGAGTGAGAAGTCCCCAGGCTCAGATAGGATAACCGTTCGACTGCTTAGAGCTTGTTGGTCAGCCATATGTACTCTGGTGAAGGACAGTTTTCAAGCGTGTTTGGAGCATGGACACTTTCCGAACGCATTTTGAGTAGCAGAAGTCATCCTAATTCCAAAACCAGGACGGGATTTAGCAGCAGCTAATGGATGGCGTCCAATATCCCTTCTCTCTTGTCTGAGCAAAGGTTTAGAACGACCTATAGCAAAGAGAATGGCTTGGCTAGCCATTGAACATCGAGTTGCCCCCCAACAGCTCTTTGGTGCGCTTCCGAGATGTTCAGTAGTCGACCTGGCTTCTGTTGAAATTGGTACACCCAACTTTGGATAAGATAGCTGTGTGCACTCAACGAGATCTACACATACTAATCTTCCTACATGTAAGAATAACCTCTTTCTTCTTTCTTCTTTCTTCTCAAGCATTCGGATGAACTTAGTTTCGGTGCTAAAACATATCTTGGTCGTGTGTTTCAGTCGCTTCGGGATTTGTTCGGTCTCGGAACACTACCAACTCCAAGGGCGTTTTAAGCTGAGCTGTAACCATAAAACTTATTCCGTTTCGCAAAGCTCTCAAGTTGGGAAACAGGATGTATATAGACAAGCTGAAGGCCTGGTAGTTAGTTCCTTACGCTTTGTTTTTGGTCAACTTCTCGACCTCAACACCCTTAATATTATCATTCGTACCTCTACCATTCGTACCTCTACCATTCGTACCTCTACCATTCGTACCTCTACCATTCGTACCTCTACCATTCGTACCTCTACCATTCGTACCTCTACCATTCGTACCTCACTACCAACCTTAAGTTAGACTCACGTGCTGGCATCACGAGTGACACTACAAGTTGCGAGGTTGGTAAAATACGCTAAACCGTATTAATACAAATCACTAGATTTCCTTTTACTTTAGATAGATATTATAAGTAGCTGTGTCTAAGTGGGAGTGATAAACAACTCCATACTTACGATTAACAGACTCCTTCTTGTGCCAATCTGTCTTCTCTGTGAAATTATCTCTCTCAAGTCTTACCACTTGCTGCTACCACTACTTCCAAACAACAGCTTCATGCGTCATACATGATGCAGAGGCTGCAATGCGGAACATCAAGGTAACAGCAATGGTCACTCTGGACGTGCAGGGTGCATTTGATGCCATCCTCCACAACCGGCTATTACAATAGATGTGGAACCAAGGATGGTCCAGATCACTTTGCCGATAGGTTGAGTTCTTTCTGGCCCGACGAAAGATACGGGTTCGCCACCAGGATGAAATGATTCGAGACAAATTCGTGGAGTGTAGAATCTCGCAAGGCTTGCCGCTGTCACCACACCTATTCCTTCCATACATCGCTATCTTAGTTCATGAGGGGAATGTGGACAATAAGTTTGGCTATGCCGACGATATCGCATTCCTAAGCATAGGAAGCATAGCAGCCGAAGCGGTGGCAAATGCTCAGGCAGATGTAGAAAAGCTTTTGCAGCTAGCAAAGGAGCATGAGATAAGTCTCGACCCAACCAAGTCCTTCCTACTGGTAATCGGAGGAGGGTCCAGGAAAAAGATGGACACGGTAGGCTTAGCCGTCCAAATCCAAAGCTATAGGATCACCCCATCTTATTACAGTTATGAGGGAGCAGTACGATGTGCTAACTTGGGAGTTTGAATAATGATCCTTGAAGGTAAGGATAAAACAAGAATGGATGGAGAAGAATGTATAAGGTATGATATATTACTTTCATTTTGTAAGAGGCTCAACTCGAATAACTCAAAAGAGAGGTTCTAAAATTGTAAATCAAATAACTAAGATGTGCATGGAGATTATCTACAAGAGAAGAACGCAGGTTTAAATAGTTATCCCGATCTATCACCCCCGAAGCCTTCCGAACGCCATAGAATTAGAACTTGCAATAACCCATAGAAGATGCTAGAATAATCTCCACGCCTTAGGATGCCAACAAACCGTTTTAGAACTTTCTGGAAGCTTTCTGAATATTCCCCAATATACGCGGACATAGCTATCATCCAAATAGGGTAAGTAAGCGATGATCATTATTTAGACGAGGATCATCGTAATGATGGCTAGCGCTTAGAAATTGTTACCTAATGTAAGCGAGAAACTTGCGCCCCAACATCCTGATCCACGCAATCCAACGCCACACAGACAGCAAGGTAATTATACAAGGGCAAGAGCCCGAGTCATTAGCAAGGGTCCTGACCCTCACACACTTATCACTTCTATCTTGATGGTGCACTCTCTTTATATACATAAATAATAGTTAGCACCCTAGATTCCAGATTCTATTCAGAGAGTTGGAGACTCTATCTCGAGTTCTCTACGCATAGGTTACGCTTCATGCATATCACATGACTCGGCATTCTCGGCATATACGACTCGGTCTATATGACTTGGTACATATGATTTGGCGTACACAACTTGGTCTGTGTGTCTCGGTATATGAGACTCGACATCCCTGACTGTTCAGCCTGCTCATCAATGCATACAGGGCTCAAGGTATGTATTAGGTCATGCCCTTGTTACCTTGTGTCTACACTAAACAAACACTAATATTATTAACCACAACACATCTCCGTATGTGAAAAAGTTTAGAGTATGGATAGACTCCCAACTTAGCTTCAAGCAGCATGTGCAAGAGTGGTGTGATAAAGTGAAACGCATAACACAGTTTATACGCTGAATAAATACTGTACAGCAGGGTGCAGACCCAGGACCATTGATCAAGGCAGTTGTCACGGTCTTGTCAAGAGCGCTTGTGCAACTAAATGAGAAGAGGTAAATTTATATTCAAATCTACGGAGAAGCGTTATGGTGCGACATGTTACAAACTAATATACATCATGGGATTTGTCTAGAAGGTTCTTTTTAGCCCAATTGCCTTCTGAGATTCCCGAGGTTTCTATCTTCCTGAAGGCTTCTGTCATGAGCGGCATGTAGACAGCGGACAAGAACAAGACAAGACCCGTGATGCAAGGCTATGGATGCTGTCCTACACAATACACGAGATAGATGCATTACCACTTGGCTAAAAGATCAGACTAGAAGTCATAGAACACTATTAACTGGCTATCTTCATATAGTAGTTTTGTTTATTCGTGCTATGTAGAGTCCAAGACTATTATAACACTAGGGCTCCTCTCTGACCCAGGCCACACCTTTTACAGTGCTCCTATCCCCTTTTACCTCGAACCTAAGATCATTGATACATTGACCCATGACGGGTAGCCATTTAGCTCAGTAATTACCCGTAGAATTCAACCACCTTTTCTACGGAACCTTCTGCTCAAAAAAAAATTGAAAAAGAGCAGCCATGGAAACCGGTACGCGGGAAAAAGTCTCAAAAAACCTGCAACTCCAGCCAGGCGAGGCCTAGACACCAGAGCCACACGAGGTGCGTATCCCCATCTGTATCTCCCTAATATCCCATAGTCCAGATATCCTCCTTATACCGACACCACCAGCGCTCAGGTAGCGGTGCTCTTTCCTCAAAAGACAGTATAATGCCAGAATATCTGTAAACCGTGAGAATTCATTTTAGTAAAAAGGCCAACTTAGTCTGATTCATCACCACCATAACGGGAGCTGGGTACGCCCCGGAAACTCGTTTGGATGACTTTTCCTCCGTGACCAAGTAATGCGTGTTTCTGTTGGCTCTGAAGATAAACTCCAAGTTCGTAGGGGACACCACGTACAGGTAGAAACGCCGTCTTCGTCCCCCGCTATCTTCATATATATATTATACAACAGAGGCATTCCTGACATTACCCTTCCTATAATATATATGCTTAGTCTCCGTAAGCTATTCCCATTCTTGCTTACTAAGCCAGAACTGAATACACACTAAGTGAATAACAAAGTGCCAGTGCTAGACATTAAGGTAATGCTTTGCTTTTGTCATGAGCGGCATGTAAACAGCGGACAAGAGCAAGAACAAGACAAGAGCAAGAACAAGACAAGACCCATGATGCAAGGCTATGGATGCTGTCCTGCATAATACACGAGATAGATGCATTACCACTTGGCTAAAAGACCAGACCAGAAGTCATAGAACATTATTTTATGGCTATCTCCATATACATATATACTAGTTCTTGGCCCTGTGGCCCTGCGTTTCGCTCCGGGGCAGGGCTCCTCGCGTCGCTTCGGAAGTGGGGTGATGGCTGTGGCAGGTCATATTATTTGATTTCGATATGAGCTGTGGGAGCAAGGTCTATGGAGGTTTGAAGGTCTTCAGTCACATGCAGCGGCGGCAGGAAGTTAGGTATTAGATATTACGGTAGCCAGCTTGCTTCACATGAAAGGGGACATATTAGGCGTTTTAGATTACGGTTGTTAGTATGGTTCACATAAAGTGGAAGGAGAATGTTTGTTAAGTTAAACTGCGATAGTCGGCATTGTTCACATTGAATGAATGGGAAGATTTTGCCTTTTGTAAAGTCAGATGAGAAGCGTGGAGTATGTAACTTCCTTCTGAAACTTAGGAAGGCGTGTCAAATTTTTGAGTCAAACCTAAGTAGATGTTGATTTATACTCAAGATGAAGAATTTCAAAGATGAGTTTTTGAGATCCATTCGAGAACGTGTAGATAAGAAATGAGTTAGTTGATTTCATCATTTAAAGATGTCGATCAAAGAGCATGGCTTCAATACATGTTTTACTATCTTCGTGAGAGCAGTTAGTTCTTCTCAAACAAAGGCATGAAGCAATTCATTAAGTTAAGGATGAATTATAATCAGTTTACGTGGAGTAGAACGAAGATAATCATTCAAGATTACGGTTTACTTGATTCACATGAATTGGAATGGTGATTTTTCCTTTATCAGAGCCAGATGAGAAGCGTGGAGTTTCTAACTTCTATCTGTTACTTGAAAAGAGGCATCTATTTTTTTGGGCCAAACTCAAGTGGGAGTTGGATGTTTTTCAATATAACGGTAATTACGCATGATCGGCCTGAATCCAGGTGATTTGTTCGTCAGGGAATGGTTAGTCTATTTCCTGAACATGAGATGTCAAGTGGAGTGCGTGACTACAGTTCATGTTGCATGATGTTGAGGGCGATGTGTCCTTTCCCGTAAAGGTATTATAAGCGGGTGTTGGAAAAGTATGCTGAGGTCTTCTGTGTAGAATGTAAACCAAGAGTGTCCGTCGAGATGAATCAAAGCGGTAAACTGTAGGATTAATTGATCCAAGAGGAGCATTAAGTAACTCCTCAATATTAATGGAGGATGATGACCGGTAGGGTCAAGTACATAACATTTATCTGCAGTACATGGATCTCGAACTGATGAAGTTGAGTTCCACAGACATATGCAAATCGGAAAAATTCTATGGTGTTCAATTCGGTGAAGTAACAGTAGCTGTGTATGTACATCATGTGGCTCCGATGGTAGTATTGTGTCATAGCCATCTTTAAAATATTTGTGGCAGTTATTAGATTAATGATTAATGATCGTGGACGAAGAATGTTCTATTTGGTGATAATCCTAACGATGCTGTTCTTTTTTTCGTAGAACATTTTTCTTTCCATGTATGGTTTTATTTACGCCCGACTATATCTCTTATAGTGTACGTCCCAAGTATTGAACGCAACCGCACGCACAGCTGCGGCGTGTAGGATAAAAATATGCTTGATATGATTTTTAGTCTTTTGACAGAACTTGAGATATTTTCTCAATGTCATAGAATTACGGAATCAAATTGCAGAATACGAGTGATCGCGAGTTCAATGTAACTTAAATTAAATACCCTAATGCCAACTGAATTTTAAGACGCTGCATCTATTTAAGCTCGACTTTAAGCTCTGATTACTGCGGAAATCCAACCACTACGACTGCTAATGCGACGATCAGGAAACACCTACGGACAGACGCGGCGAGAGGACAACTACTCCATTGGGTGTATTCTGTGGTGCAGGACCGGAAGACTAACTCTAAAACTCGTTAGTACCAGTTATCAAATCATGGTTTATCGACATACCACATGTAGATTACATATTGAGCTTAAAAGGAATGTAAACCATACATTTTGAGGATTAGTCTTCAAGGCGAGTTCTCTTCGGGGGATGGGGTTCTGGGTATGCGGCTTATACAACGTTAGTTAAATTCGTAAAGTACAGTTTACGGACATACCTGATGTCGGTTGTAATTTATCTTATAACCTAAATCAATCTGGGCGGGGGACTACGGGATGGCGCTCGACGGATGGGACGGATCTGGAAAGACCTATTAAACCACGTTAGTAATAGTTCTCCAAATATAACTTTTTAAAATTGGCAAACTCACTGGTAACGGAATGAACATATCTTATGCTACCGGATGTCCGTCAAGACTTGATCGTAAATGACGTTCTGAGTTCGACCTCTGTTCTCGGCAGGTAGCAGAACATTCAGGTCTTCGACGCGAGAAGTTCGAGAAACACCAACGTAGAGTTGACCGTAGGTAAAAACGGCGTCCGCAAATCCAGCCCTACGGTGTGGAACGACTGACCCTGTGATTTGCTGATGGTCATCGGAAAGCACAACCGGACCGGAAATTGCTTACGCTTTAGCTTTATTCCCAATCTATGGTCATCAGAAATTAACTCGATACGTGGGAGAACGCATTTTTGACTGTCCCTGTCACCACCAAGAATTCGTGCCTCGATACAGTGCCTCCTGAGATTGGTCACAACCATGCGGGTTCTGTTACACAGCCCTTCAGCTGGTGCAAGGTTCCGTAGGACCATGATAGGTGCGCCAATCTTTAGAGACAACTGAGACGGCGGTAGCGAAGGGAGGTCAATATTCCGCAGAACTTCCGCAGGAAACTCGTCGAGACCCGTTTCGGCGATGTCGGCGTCCGTGGTGTGGGTGTCTGTTGACTGGTACACCCGTATTAGCCCAGGAAGTCGTCCCAGAATCATCCCGTTCAGTTCCGTTACTGTCGTGTTTAGAGTCGACAGTAAACATCGACCACTAAACATAGTCGGATCCGTCCCAGCTCGCATCATCAGCTCTTGCGGATAGATACGATCGATGAGGTTGGAAACATCAGTTGGCTGATGAACGTACCTTGGAATCTCAACTTCGTAACGTTGAGATTCGGAGTACGGGATGTTTCCAACCCAATCCACAAATTCCGCGCCATGAACCCCCTCCCGGACTCTCATATTGATCCTGAGTGAGAGCCGCTTCAACCGTCCCCAAACAAACGACTTCTGCAAGCACGCCGAAACGATGGCAGTGCTATCCCCACCTGTCACCACAGGAAGTATCTGTGCAAAGTCGCCACCGAGAATGACAGGGACCCCCCAAAACAAAATATCTTCCGAAGAACCCCGCAAATCTACCAACAGCCGATGTACTACCTCGAAGCAGTACTTGTGCTGCATTGGCACCTCATCCCAGATGATCAAATCAACCTTTCGGAGTTGCGCAGCCAGCATGCTCTGCTTCTCAATGCCGCTTACAGACCCCTCGTTCAATTTAATCGGTATCTTAAACTGAGAGTGAGAGGTCCTCCCCTCCGGTAGTAGTAGGGCCGCAATTCCTGTCGACGCCACACAGAGCACCGTCTTCCCAAGGCCACGATAGTGATAGCAGATGGTTTGGTACACAAACGTCTTCCCGGATCCCCCCTGACCTTGCAGGTAGAAATGTGCCGTTTGTGGTTCCGTATTGATCGCTGTGGTGATCTCCAGGAATGCAGCTTGCTGGTCGTCATTCAATTGACCACGCATAGCCTCCGCGAGAGCACACAAATCTTCCCTCTACACGGTGGCAGACCACTCGACATGACCCCGGCTCCAATCCCAAACGTTCATCGGCAAACCATGGTCTGCCAGAGACTGCTGTTGATCCGCGAGCCCCGCCGCAAGCAGAAAAAGACCGTAATCGTAATGAGGGTCTACCAAGTCCAGCGGATACCCTGAAACTCCACGTAGCTTGTGGGCGAGGTCGTCACAGAGGTGGTGCTTATATCTATTCCAGATAGCCAAGGGATCCGCAATTTCCCGTTGACGGAGGCCAGTCAAGAATAGCGTCCGAAGTCCATTGCCAGTGGCGAATAGGACAGCTTCGTCGAAACACCAGGACCACTCCTGATCGTTCTGGGCCAAGCCACGCGCAATGCAAGCCGCATGGTACGACTCGTAGGTAACACCCTCGAACTCGTAAAGTTCCGCGAGGGACTTGATCTTTCGTACGACCGTGAGCAGAAGCCGTAGGTAGAACCTCTCGCCCACAACCGGACTACAATGGTACATTCGTACGATTCGGTTATCCCCGCGCTTCCGGAAGGCCCATTCCTTCAAACTCTTGTTCCAAACACAGTGTGCCGGCATCTCTCGATAAAGCCAGTCTCCAGCTGTTGGATGGTCGATATTGAATTTAAAATATCCCATAAGCGTGGTGCGGGAGGGTTCCATCTTTTCGGCCAGTTGATCAGCGGTTAGATTGTCGGGAAAGTAGACCGTTGTTGCCCCTGAAGATGCACCTGGAGATGCTGAGCGGGCGGGGACTCTTGGTGATTTGTAAACTCAAAAAGACGCCAGATTGCCTCCGGAGGACTTACGTACCGGGCTTGGAGGTACCGCGTAATTTCGTCATCCGTATTTGTAATCGCTAAGGTTGTGCGATCAGCGCCTTTGTAAACGTACTTGTGGATGTACTTTACGGCGTGGACTGATCCACATACCTCGACATTGATGTGCAATTGATACTTGTTGAGCAAATACGGATTGTACGGTTCCACCCAACGGTTATCCATGGTCACGGGCCGGCCATTCCTCTGCACAGTATGCGTCCCTTAATGAGTTATTAGCCTGAATTCAAAATGCGTCTAAAAAAAAACGACGTACCTGTGTTCCGACGCACGTATATGGGATATCCATCTTCGGTTATGGTAGTATCGGGTGTGAAATCCTTTGGGAAGCGCTTTTGACACACCATCGGGCTACTTGGGGTTTTCCGGGTCATGCACGGGCAGTTAGGAAATTCATTCCCACAGGGCCCATGTAGCATATGAGTTAGTACAAACTCCCGTATCTTGCCCGATGGATCCGTAGCCTCATCTGGAACTTCGGCACAAACGATCTCGTTGACCTTACCAGCGATGAGATAACTCCTCGCATCCTTCAAAAACAGCAAGAGATGCAGGTGAGGCAAGCCGCGCTTTTGGTATTCAATCGTGTACACATGGCCCTGATACACACCAAAAACGCCATTGCGAACGTCTTTCAAAAGTTGCTTGACTTTCAGGTTAAAGACACGCGCGATGATGTCCGGACGATCGGCGGATTGTTGGCCCTCTTTCAATTCTGGATTAATTTCCGACCAGTTTGGGTTAGCCGTAAATGTGATAAAGAGGGTCGGTCGTCCAAAAAAACGCACGATGGCCATCGAATCCTGAAACAGTTGCTGCATGAAGCGATCGCCCCCAACGAAAGAGGCAGGAAGAACACAGCGCCGGCCAACATCACGTCCGTTGACGTCAGTTTGATCCTCCCGAATCAATGAGTCGGCTAGGCCATTATAAACTGCCGCACGAATGTTCGACTGATTTTGCCGGAACCAGTCAAGCCGAGTTGTTTCACATGCGACGTAACAGTTGACGACATACTGTTGAAGCAGCCGACCCGCAGGAAACAGAAGAGAGACTTCGCCGACCCGTTGGTGAAGCCGAAACCGGTAGAATGGCTGTTGAGAGAGCCGTAACTGTTGCCGATTGCGACGAACGTTCAACAGCTAAAGTCTCCAGTGTCATCCAGGCTCCCCGTATGGAAAGAGAAGGACGTAATGTAACGGCATGTAAGCCGGATTCGTCACTGGTACTCGATGTAGTTGCCGTCCGTCCCGTCCAGGTTCGCGAACCGCTAAAATCACATCACGGCAGCTGGCCTTGTCGTATTCATCAGGGATGATGGCAGCTACCTCGCCCGTGAGAGGAAGATTTTCACGTCGACGATCGGCTCCGGTTTGGATGACTGAGGCCATCTGTGCACTTATAACCAGACGGAAGTCGCCCTCTTGCATTTGCAGGCGCTCGCGAGCTGTTCTGTAGACCCTTATAAGCGGGTTTACCCCCATCATCATGGCGTGAAGGTCACGAAGAATGGCCGAATCAAGTTGTGGATCGCGTTCTCGACGTAAGTCAGCCGCGTATTCAGGATCGAAAAAGAACAGCTGCGCGAATACCGGAGTTTCCTGCGTGCCGGGAATCAATGGCCCCTGGAAGTGAAACAACTCTCCGTGAGCGGTGAAAGTGGTCATTCCACGGCTCAAGTCAACCCGATCATCTCTCCCGGTGCTAACTGATGTAAACGCTAAAGCAGAATTGTAGCTGCGAATTTTCCTCCGGAAGCTTGTCGCGCGCGGATTCTGTTCGACGAAAAGATCCAACAGCACCCGGGGAGGATTTTGTAGCAGCGGAAGCGAGACATCCCCTTTCTTGCAGCAAAGTTCAAACTCGCCACTTGCAACTTTTTCTTGAGCAAAGTGGAGATTTTGGCAATGCCTACAGAAAATTTCCATCCGACCGATATCATGTGAAGGTACCGCTCGAAAGACGGACCTGAAGGCGTTTGGAACTCGCACTCAGGTGCAGGAGGTGCGGGTTCTGGCGACGCAGGCAGAGGAGGAAGTAGAGCAAACTGCGCAGGTAGATCATTGGCAGGTTGTTGAGGAAAAGGGTCGATGATAGGCGGAGGTTGTGATGGTATAAATGTTGTCGGAAGTGTTATGTCGGCAACAGGTACTTGTGGTAATGCGACGACGGGAGTAGGATTGGCAGCTGCTGCAGCAGCCCGGGCAGCTTCCATTTGAGCCTTTGTTTGCCGCGGACGCCAGGCAGGACGTGTATCGCCCGTAAGACCGGCAACTTCAGCATTGCGTGTCTGTGGAGGTGCGGATGTGTCACCATTTATCAAGGTCTGGGGCAAAGCTCGGGCCTTTTCCCAAATATACGTTAGTTATAGTCCCAGACAAAAATGATGAGAAGACATACTCGATGCTGGTTACACGTTTTATATAAAAGTCCAGATGGTTTTCTTGAAAAATCTGTAAGGGGTCGATGCCTTCTGCATGTAGAGCAATATGCTTCAGTAATATCCATTCCGAAATTGCACGACTGGTATGACTCCTAAAATCAGGTCAGAAATTGCTCTCATACGGCAATTTACAGACTTACCTGATGTCGGTTGCTTCCTTGCCACAATTAAACAAAGATTAATTATGAAGTAGTAAACGATAATATTGATGAATCTTCTGAGGGGTTGCAACAGGTTTATTCGCTTGACACATGTTAGTATAATTTTGATCCCGAATTTTACAAACGTACCTGTAGTGGTCTGTTTCCTAGAGTCGACAGTGTAAATCTGTATGTGAAGCAATAGTTTCTGAGAATTTCGACTGTTGAACGATGGTTTACTGTAGAACGAAGATTGAGATAGAAATTTTTCACTTAAGCTTCAAACGTGACCGCGCTAGTGGCAAGGAAAATTCATCTGGCCTTTTTCGAAATGGTATCCACTAATGATACAAAATTTTTAGTAGCGCGTACGGTTCCTAAACTAGTAAGTGACTAATAATCATTCTTCAAATTCATGAGAAATAAATTCACAAATGACCTAATTCAATCGGTGTGATGAAATGACGTCACAATGCATTTTCCCAAGTCCAGCGTGATTCTATCAGACACACAGACCAACTCATAAATGTGCATCCATTTAAGTTATTCTACTGCGATGGTGGTTCCATTGCATGGAATATGTAGAAATGTAAGTGCTTATGACCTTCATGCTAACTAATGGCATGGGGTGGAACTCCGCTCGGATCCTCCTTGTCGAGCTTATAGAACTCTGTCGCCGTATACCCCGAATGTCGACATACCGCACTGACTAATTTGCAATAAATTATCCCTGCAATTGATTCCTGCAATTGACACACCTGATGGCGACAACACGCAGCGACATACCTTTATCATGACCTTGTTATCAGCAGCTATGAATATCTGGTGAACGATGGGCGATCGTAGACCAAGTGGCGGTAGCAGCGCGCATTAGTTATAGGTAGTGAGTGAGTATATGTAATCGGACTTCGATTCAATTAAGGATTAGGATGGGGAATAGGAATATTCTTCAAATGAGATTCCATAGAGCCATTCCAAGCTTGCAGAGGTGCATAAGATAGAATTCACGCATAGGGCACATATATTAGATTATTTGCATAAAGCTAATTATTTTCTGGCAGAGTATAAAAAATCAAGTAGCAGATTCAAGATTTAATTAGATATGGTGGAAGCGTATACATTTACAGGGAGAAATAACTTTTGTTTAAAAGTGTATAATGTTCTAACCAAGAAATATTGTGGTTGAATAATTTTGTAGATTGTGTATGATGTATATTTGGGGGGAATCGGTATTTGTACCTCACCTTTTCGGTATTTGTACCTCACCCCTAGCTGTAGCCAATCAGAAGGGCAGATTACAACCAATCAAAAGAGATAGGAAAATCGCAAAATCCAAAAAAGCATGGACTGTAGAATGTCACCCATGAAAATCGTCAAAAACTCTATTCTTGATTTCACTTCCTGCCTTGTTTCCAATTGTCCGAGTACGTTGAGTCTTCAGAGCATAGCCATTTGCCAAAGCAAAGCCTTTTGCTGCTTCTGTGGCTTCGTCAAGCGAATTGTGACGCGCATTGGTGGGTGCTGGGATAGGCATATTGGTCTGTTGCTGCTGCGCTTGTAGTGTAATGATTTGTTATGAGGGGTTTTTCCGGATAGAAGATCTACTACGATGATGGCTTCATACGTGTGGCCCTCAATTACGTAGACCTTTAAATGAGTAATAGTTCAATTTTTCAAGTTTTTCAAAGAACAGTTTTTGACGATTTTCATGGGTGTCATTCTACAGTCCATGCTTTTTTGGATTTTGCGATTTTCCTATCTCTTTTGATTGGTTGTAATCTGCCCTTCTGATTGGCTACAGCTAGGGGTGAGGTACAAATACCGAAAAGGTGAGGTACAAATACCGATTCCCATATTTGGGCTGTTCTTCGTTATGTCCTTTTTGTCAGGGGAAAACTTCCACTATTTATACATGAAGCCATTAACTAGTCCCAAAATAACTTAGTTTCTAATCCCTCTAAAATGGTCTAAGATATTTTGACTAAGAGAGAAAACTCTTTGACATAGGTGTTGAGATGGTCTGTGCTGTATTAATTTAGAACCCATGCACAGACTAGTGCTAGTACTTCTTGTACTATTAATTTTAATATTATTGATCTGCATTATAAGTTTGCTGATCTTAGTCTGGTTAACCCTTGTGGTAGTAATTTATTTATTTATACCCAATTTATTTAATTGTATAATTTGTATATTTATGTGTAATTTATGTATAATTTATGTATAAAGGTAATTAATGTATAATTTATATTAATCAAGAATTAATGTATATATTCTATATTTGTGTTGTTTGTGAATATTCATAATTTATGTATAATTTGTGTATATGTATACTTTATAGTACAACAGTTATTATTGTATTTTATGTTGATTTATATTCTTGAGTGTTATTCTTATTGTAGCTCCGTTTATAATTATTTTCGGCTAATATTATTTTATATTCTTACACAGAGCCATGTCGGCGTCTGTACATAAAGCATTAACTTGCCTTAGTGCATATAACAATTTCTATTCAGGGTTATCACTCACGCAAAATATCTTGATAAAAGTCCTTGTTAGGGATATCCATGCATACAACTTTGAAACATTTTTAACCTACGTCAGGGATCCAATTAATAGCTTTTCTGCATATTAAGTAATAATTCAAGGATATCCCTCTTATTAATTTGCATAAAACATCATTCACACTGGGGAATCCCTTCCGGTATTGTTTTTTAAGATAAATTCGTCGTCAGGGATATCCATGGTGGCTTCTTTGCATAAAAATGTATGGAAATAGGGATACCACTACTCTGATTATTCTTCAAAAATGCCGATGCTAGGCATATCCCTACACGTGTAGGGTCATACTCTCATGATAGGGTATTGTTCGTTGATTCGCTTCTTATGGGGTACAGGGGTTAAAGCGGGGATAAAGTGGAGATAAAGTGGTGATATTCCAGGTTACCTCACGATAGATCCACAGTATCCCTGTTAGCTTCAAATTTTAAAATCTTATGGCCTAAGGCATAAGAGATATGCATCTGTATATGAAGTCCAACGCCCACCTTCCTGCCTGCACCTTTCTTCAATCGCGCACACCTGAGGTCGTTTCGTTTATATCATTGTCAGCTATTTACTATTATTTTGCTCAACGGCATACTTTTATTTCATTCATCTATCTAATTTTTACTTCATGTGAGTGCATCTGAACCTTAAGTCAACTACTTTAGAAGATTTTAATTTACTGTACTAGATTGCCGCAAAGATGGATTCACCTCAACAACCTTCTCCATCATCAGCATCTCCTACTTATGCAAAACGCCTAACACAAACTCAACGTATTCAAGTAAGTCTGAAATCTACAAGTTGATAAGGTTAAGAGAGTAACATGTGCAGGTTAGAACCTTGGCCAGTGAGGGACACAGTTACGTCAAAATCTCTCAACGCCTTGGGATTACATGGCGACAGGTACAATACACCATGAGCGTTGAAAATACCGAGCCTCAGTACTCCAGTGGTAGGCCACCTATTCTAAGTAGTTCCCAGGTCGATGAAATAGAATTTTTCGTCTGTTTATCATCGGAAAATCGTCGGATGTCATTGTTCCAACTTGCACATTTTATATTTCGGCACTTTGGTGTGAGCGAGAATGTGATCCGACGTGAACTGGCAAAGAGGGGATATGCACGCAGGATTGCACGATTAAAACCTCCTATCTCTTCAGTCAACAAACTGAAGAGATATGAGTTTGCCAGAATACATCTCCACTGGCGGAAGGAACTTTGGATGAGAGTCCTCTGGTCCGACGAGACTTGGGCTATGAATGGTCGGCAAAGTGATCGTTGGGTCACAAGAAAGGTCAGTAGTCCCTTAAAGGCTCCTAAGATTTAGAGTTCCCTTGAGCTAAGTTTAAGTCAAAGATTGGGGAAGAGTACGAAGATACCTGTGTCCTAGCCAAGACGCGGAGGAGAGTTGGGTGGATGTTCTGGGGATCTTTCTTTGGACGACAGAAGGGGCCTTGCCTGATTTGGGAGAAGGAGTGGGGCCATATCACTGCGGCCAGTTACTGCGAGAGGATAGTGCCTCTCATAGAGAGTGCGGTCTTTCGGGAACCAGGACTAGATGTGATGCAGGACAACGCCCCTCCTCACAAGTCGAGGCAAACTATGCGTGAGTTTGAAAGGAGGAATATTTCTCTAATGGAGTGGCCGCCATATTCTCCTGATTTAAATCCGATAGAAACTTTGTGGAGTTATATGAAAGCGTACATGGAGCGTCTTTATCCAGCGTTGGATCAAGGGGGGCAGCGGAGTCAAGGGCATCTTCGTCAAATAGTGAACGAGGCGTGGGATCTGGGGTTTAATGGGGATGACTTGGAGAAACTGATAGATTCGATGCCCCGAAGAATCAGAGCCGTTTACGAAGCTGAAGGCGGATATGTAAATTATTAGCTAGATAGAAGTATAATTTATTTATGAAATGTATTAATGAATTAAAAAGTGAATAGAGGGCTATAATGGACCAAAAAAGCAAAACCAACGAATATTTCGTTGTGAAATTTTTGCCATACAAATTTAAAGTTTAGGTGGGGAGATCTACTTATCGTCATGTTAATTCAAGTTAGTAAAAGCCTATATACCCTGTAAAAGTCGAATTTTAGCGCCTATACACGATTAATACCGTAGTATCAGAGTAAGTATAAATATTTCAGGGTAACCCATGGTTAAAACTGGGCATAAATTAAGAACTTATGAACGTTATCCAAGCTCGTGAATTATTTGTATTCACTTTTCTGTCAGGGTTATCCCTACATGAACAGGATGATTTTCTCAACTTTTAATCATGGATACCCCTACGACTCAGTAACTATATAACAGAAAACTGTCAAGGATACCCATGATTAGATTTAAAATTGTATTTATATTTTGTCAGCATAATTCAAAAACGAATTTGTATAATTTATCATATTTTGTCTGGGATATCCATGTTAATAATTTAACCGAATAAAATTTGTTTTCATGGATACCAATTTAACCAAAGACGAATAATGCCATGGTTACACCCGAACAAATTAGTGCATTTCACATAACTTTGGTCTGCACAATTCCTCACATTATATTTTTGTTGTCAAATTAAACATTTTATTCGATTAATTTAAAATTTTACCATATTAATTTGCATCATACAATTATTATTTTGTTCACATCTAGCTGCATAATCGTTATATTTCATTTTTAACATTCTATAATCAAAAAAATTCAAATATATCTATTTTATACTTTCGTCGTCTCTACGATTACAAATCACGATATAATCTTTACTTACAACGACAATTACAATCGCTCCATCGTTGATTATTAGCTTTACGTAGCTTTACAATCAATTACTTCAGAAAATTGGTTTTACACTGTCATGTCTACTACGCTTTTTCGTTAGTATGTCAAATTTGGAAGTCATTGCGAGATATGACTACGAATGTCCTTGCAAAGTCCGAAACTTGATGAAGTTGGAAAGTATGTCCTCCAGGAAGTGGTTCTTAGAATAGTTGAGGCACCAATGGTGACCTGTCGAGTCGGTTAAGGAATTTGTGCTGATTTCCTACTCATAAACTGTCAGTGATATGTCTCGCTGATAGTTTTCAAATGAGGCACGTGATTGACATCTTTTCAATCACTTTGACCATGATATTTGTCAGGATTCCTGAGGTTAGAAAATTTCTATTGGGTGGAAATACGACTGTTGTCTCTGAGGATATCTTTTGGTAACGGTTTAAATACGTTATTTGTACTCATCGCAGCTGCATATAATTCTTTAGCGGCGAGAGTGTTCTGCGTATATGCTAGAAATCGTTTTCATATCGGTTTGGTTTTAATTTGATCTTCAAATTCTCTTTACTTAAAAAGCATATCGGTTTTCTGTTACTCTTTAGTTGATGCGTCCTCTGTTGCCAGTTGTCATTATACTTCAATATTTTTATGGTTAATGGGGTCGGTTTCTTCTTGAAACTCTCTTAAGACTCGTCGGCGTTGCGAATAAATTTCTTCTGAAGCTCAATGATGACTGTTTTGGAGCTTGACTTGAGACATACTTGGTAACATTATAATCTGTTCAAAAAACTGTAGACTGATGAATGTCCATGGATCGATTCCGAGTGATAATTTCTGATATTTGAAGCAACGATGAATTCGATTTCAAACCTGTGAATAAATTTAACTCGATTTGAAGACGTACCTGATTTAAAAACGATGAGATTTCCGTCACAGCGACCTGGATGATTGTCAGAATTCAAAAATCGGGCCACTATCACTTACCTGAAGCTTCCTGCGGTTCCCTGTATGGTTGTCAGCGATGAGTATGAGCGACGTACCTGATCCCGAAAATGTTACTGCTGCGAGGACGCCCTTTTAAGTTATCAGAATTCTAGGATGGGGCCGCTGTCACATACCAGTAGTTTCCTGCGGTTCCCTGTATGGTTGTTAGCGATGAGGGTTTGGACGATGTACCTGATTTTCGGATCGTTACTGCTGCAACGACGACCTATAGATTTGTCAGTATTTCAGAATGGAGCCATTCACTTACCTGAAGCCATGTGAAATTCTATATTCCTGTGAAATCGTCAGCAATCATCGTTGTAGACGACATACCTGATGGTGGTGGCGGAATCATCGACGACGACGCTAATGGATGTAAAAGAGAAAGTAGTTGAAACGGATTGTGGGAGGTGATGAAAAATTTTGCTTAGCGTGGTCCAGACGCTAGCGGCGACGAATGAGCATTCACGGATTTTAAAATGATATCCACATTTAGTCTGATGGGCTTTAGTCAGCCGGAACGACGCTCCGTGGGCTAATGGAACTGCTTCATTCTATCTAGCTAGCGCCTCGCTCTCCCACCGCCCAATCAGCGACGAACATTTTTACCATCGTCTCCATATTTAGCCCTCTGGGCTGAGTCAGCGAAACGACGCTTCTCGAGCCAATCATACAATCCGTATTCTGCCGTTTTTGAGCGGTCAGACTAAATGACGTCGCCCGTCGCCCGCCCGACCAACCAGACGCCGGCTCCCTCGGCTGCCAGCAAATCAGCTCTGCATAAACTAAAATCCGGAATCCACAAATGCTTGCTCTGATATATTTAAAGAAAGAAAAGATTATACAACAGAGACATTCCTGACAGCTTCAGTATGCAGATAATTTAAGAGTAAACACGGACCCCTTATCAACCCCCCAATGATCTACATTGAATAATTCAGCATACAAGCATATGCATAAGTTAGGCTACAGGCATAACTCAGCTTACCAGATGTTACAGCAGTGCAGGCATGCGTTCTAAGCACGGCTCTCTACGTAGCAGAAGCATAGTGACTAGGACTAACTCGGATCAACACCCAGCGAAGCAAGAAAGAGGGCCAGGAGTCGGCTGGCATAAGGATCTCTTGAACAACACAATCACCACGACGGTTCGGGCGGCACTACCAGTTTGGCAAAGCACTCCAAATAAGATTCTACATAGAGAATCAGGAATTCCTCCGGCAGCAATTATCCTACGGCAAAGACATTTGAGAGCCGCGGCGCGAATTCAGCGAATGGATACTTGGCATCCCCAGGTTATCAGGTCTCAAGAGGGATCAAAGGATACTACAAATCGCCTAGGTTTCCGTGCAGGATAAAAAAGCCGTGCGATCACGAATCTAGAGTGATACCTAACACGACTACAGATCATCCTTTAAAACGTACCGGTTGCTTTAGAGTCTAGTGAGCAGTTCTACCCGAAAACGGAACGTAATGGCCAGTTAACAACTGTCGGCAAGCAGTCTGAGGCTCTCCAGGCCAAGCTATGGATTAAGAATCTGTCAGTGGATACTGTATGTGCGTATCCGGAAGGATCGTTTTGTGGCTTGACAAGATCTGTATGGGGCTACACTCTGTACAGAGGAGAACAAATGATCGGAAGCGGGTCAGGACCTTTACTTGGGGCAAAGGCGTACGACGCAGAGCTTTTAGGGGTCCAGAAAGCTCTGGAAGCAGCAATGCTGGTAACCGGCATTAACCCTATCAAGGTACTCCTAGACAGCTCAGAAGTTTTTCAGGCTCTACACAGTGGCAAGTTGAGGTCCTCCCAAGGAATAGCTGACAAGTTTGTTTCAGACCGTCAAAAACATCAGTCAGTATAAATAAGATAGATACCTGGTCACTCAGGGATCGAGGGAAATGAGAATGCAGATAAGCTCGCGCAAAGCTGCCTTTAAGGACCCTCCCGACGACAGAACCGATGCAACACTTTCTGCAGAAGTAAACTAGAGAAAAAAATTTACGTATGCATAATGTCACAGATTAACTATATGAGGAAATGAGCACTTGTATGAGTAATGGTTAATAATTCACTATGAAGAAGAAAAGCTAACTTAGGTTCCGAACAATCCTCTATATACAATTCTGTGTTTCCTTCCCATTGTTCAGCTTCGAACATCACCCGTGAGTAATTCTTATTGAAAATCAAGGATAAAACTTATAATTAGTATCAGTCAGTTCAAGTCAAACCCTGATTATACACCCTTGTACAATCTAGGATCCTTGCATAATGCAGTCGCTAATCTCTATTATTAGTGATTTTGCATTATGTACCCATGATCTGCATGATAGTACATGCCTGCGATAACCATCGTTGGCTGCAGGTTTACAATCGGCTGAACAGCCGTCACACATAACTAACTAATTTTATGAGGGAGCGTGCGGATGAGCTAGCTGCATTATGGTAGCAGAAACATGGGCATAGGTACTACGCAGCCCTGAATCTCAAGATGACACGCAAGCGACCGCCAGAGCTTGCCGTACCGAGATGAGCATACCACAGGTTGATTGCAGCTAAGACAGAACACGGCAATGTCGCCAATTATCATGAAAGATTCAAGCGTAAAGATATTGATGGCAAGTGTGAATGTAGGCTAGAAAGACGCCCATGGCACTTTGCAGAATGCCGACCAGCATTACAACGTTGGAGAAGTGAGAAACGGGAACCCCCTCTGAAGGCAAGGGAGATGCTGGCAGAAAATGGATGGGAGAAACTCCATGAATTCGTGGTTATAACCAGATATTATAGTGCACAACCTACAGACCGGGAGGTTTAGGCTCTTCCAGGGGTATTATTTGTTTTTCCTTTCTTAAATTATTGGGAAATTAGGACAGGGCGCAGGACGCACTCGTTCGGACAGAATGTTTCGTCATTTATTTTCTTTCTATATCTTCTAGATTATCTGGCAAGTTAAGCCACTCATCTAGGTAGCAGTGAGTCCGTATGGATCACACACCCATTTCACGCCTCCTGGGTGTAGGGCGTAAGCCTGATACGACTAGAACTCCAATCTACAAAAATTGCTTGAAAATTAATTATTCCAGATTCAAATTAGATTTGTCAGGATTCTAGATTTTAGATGATTGTCTCGTAGGAGTTAACGACTGAGGATTATTTACCTTTTTTTAAATCTCGCTTAATGTTTCCTTTTCATGTATATACAGTAGCGTCAAAAAGTGCGCAATCAAACCACCACGTTGACTAAATTTTACTCTAACTCTGCAACAACTTGTTCAAATTTAAAAATTCTAGGCTCAAATAAAATCTAAGCAATTTCTTGAATAAGTCCAACTTTGTTTTGTAAAATTAATGATTAATTGTAAGGTTCGCGCTGGTCTTGGCACTTAATGTCTATTGCGCATTTTTAGACGCATTATTCTAATACTTGGGATGACCCCCCTTTGCCTTCTTTACGGCCAGAACCCTTGACGGCATACTCTCAATTAATGTACGACATTAATCTTTAGGTATATTTTGCTAGACGCCGTCTACTCTTTTCATCAATTCGTGCATACTTTTCGGCGTTTCCGGGTACTCTCCAAGTCGACGTTTTACCAGACACCATAGGTGCTCAATTGGGCTCAGGTCGGGCGATTGAGAGGGCCATTTCATGGTATTTATACCTGTGGTAGCTAACCAATTCTTTGTGGCCCTAGAAGTATGCTTAGGATCGTTGTCTTGTTGAAAAATAACGTTGTTTCTAGCATTGGAAAAGAGCTTGCTTGCTATTTCGTCGACTGTTGGGACCAGACAAGTATTCAGAATGCCTATTAGCTGTTCCGAGTTCATCCTTCCAACCACACGACTCATTCCACCGGCGCCAAACCAAGACATACAACCCCATATCATTACGCAACCGCCCCCGAACTTCAGTATCTCTTCGACCACTTCTGCCGAATAGCTACTTGGATTCCTGGACCAGGCATATTTGATTCCGTCGCTATTGAGTCTATTTATCTTCGTCTCATCTGACCAAATAACTCTTTTCCAATCTTCAATAGTCCAACTTTCATGTTCTAAAGCCCAATGCAACCGAGCTCTCTTATGCGCCTTTGACAGCATCGGTTTCTTCACCCTCTTAATAGCCCGGAGACCCTGATCCCTCAGAGCCAGCCTTACGGTACCAGGAGAAACTTTGTCTTCTCGTTCAAGATTGATAATCTTCGTCACTTCTACCGCAGTTTTAGTCCCGCCATTAGCCACCAAACGAGCCAGGGCTCACTTGTCTCGACACGTTAACTTCCGTGGTCGTCCCTCCACAGTTTTTAATGTTTTATGAGATGTCTTTTTCCGATACCTGACTACCGTAGACTTATGACAGCCCATAATTTTTGCTATTCCTAGTTCTTTTTTACCTTCATCGAGTAATGTAGTGATGGATGATATCTGGTGCTGTGAAAGTTTTCTCAATGTAAAAAAAACAGAGGACATTGATATCATAAAGGTTTGGGAATCATGTAAAAGCATGTCGAATACTTATATAGATCAAAAAATTAAAGTTTACAGCATCGTTGTCTGTTAACGCAGGTTCTACCACGTGGTGAAATGATACGTCAAAAAGTGCGCAATAGACATTAAGTGCCAAGACCAGCGTCAACCTTACAATTAATCATTATTTTTACAAAACAAAGTTGGACTTATTCAAGAAATGGCTTAGATTTTATTTGAGCCTAGAATTTTTAAATTTGAACAAGTTGTTGCAGAATTAGAGTAAAATTTAGTCAACGTGGTTTGATTTGTTATAGTTATGAGCTTACGGAGGACAGGATGTTGGCTACTGAATCTGTTGCTGTATACACAGAGGATGGTGTATACTGATTGTGGTAATAGATATAGAATGAATACTGTATGCGTATTATAATGAATGATCTGATAATCTGCCTAATAAGATGTTGAGAGAAAGATATGTCTTATATACATTAAGATTATAGTTGCACACCGTCCCATTACTCCTGATCATGACCTCTGGGATCTTCTAGCATCTACTTGTGTTCTCTATAGAACAGAGTCGATGCTTCTGCTGACTTCCATGAGGTTCCATGTACTTCCATCTCATCAAAGCACAATTATCATTACTGATACCAGCACCTCAGCCGAGCCAGCACAACATGATTGCGCACTTTTAGACGCTACTGTAACTATCTCTTTACAAGATTGACGAGAGTTACGTGTTGTATTCCGCTTCAATCTATCAGACCTCTTGGTAGACCCCCCAAATTACTCCTTTCGTCTGATCACTACTCTGCTGTGACTGCTCTCACATCTTTCTCTCGGCTCTCTACCCTGTGACTTCTCTTGCCCGGATCTGCGCCTTCCCCGACTGGCACGTGATGTATTCTCAGTCATTTCTCAAAAAAGCTATGATGTTTTTTTCCGCGAAAATAATGTTTAATTATAAAAATTGCAAAGGGCTTTTTTTTTAAATCATACTGTATTCAGCCATTTAGCTATGACAAGAGATTTAGGTACTTTTTTTTTAATACAGTTACCCTCTTCCCAACTCCTTGAACTCCCCTCAGCACCAGTCTAGAGGCTCATAACATAGTGTTAGACTGTCCAACATTACTAGTAATACTAAACTGACCCCAAATTCGAACTTGATGCCTGTAACTTGTTTCATTTTTTGAATATATTTCTTTTGATATTCTTTTTATTTTATGTTGCTTTATTATAGAATTGTGGCTTCTTGACCTACTGTTTATATTAGTTGCATACACTTAGACTTCTCTTAGCATCTCAATAGTTTTTCTCTGCCAACTTTGGTTTTGGACATAGTTTGTAGGTTTTTAGGCTCCAGACCTCCAAATTCATCATCCCTCACTGTAGAGAAATATGGACAGTGCCAGAGCAAATGCTCCGTTGTCTGCTTCTTGCTATTACAGAAGTTGCATATATTACTATCCACTTTTCCTATATTGTAGAGGTGAGCCAGGTTGTGTTTCCAATCCCAGTTCTTGCCTGGAAAAAGGAGGTCTGGTTCTGTCTACTAAATTTTGAAAGATTAATTGCCTGAGCTTTGAAAATTGGTACATATATCCTTACAGAAGTTCTATAAAACTTTTCAAGGCCAATGACTTTCCTGACCTCTTCTTCCCTGAATACTTGCTTGGCCCAGTCAGAGAACCAGACTTGTAAATCATTTTTTTTAATTCTTTCCACTAGGAAGGAATATGAAGTAAATTGATCCTTTTTAATAGCAGGTTGATCCAGGCCTTTTCTTGCCAAATTGTCAGCAAGTTCATTGCCTTCAATTCCTTGATGACCAGGACACCAATAGATTTTGACATCCATTTTACTACTTAGGGATCTGACTTAAAAGGAAAAATAATTATTAGACTTTGTAATCCTTAGAATAGCAGTTTGGCTGTCAGAAAATAAATGACAACTTGCGTTACTCTGAGTGTGATAAATATATGTTAATCCTTTTAGTATTGCATGGGTCTCTGCATCAGCTTTGCCAGTCCTGTCTCCAGGATTGTTTGATAGTGGCTTGAGCTCTCTTGTGTAAGGAAAATATAAAGTTGTACCAATGCCACAGGCCTTATCCTTAACAAGGGAGCCATCTGTGTAAACAATAAAATGAGAGGGAGGAATTGACTCCAGGAACTCCAGATGTTGATCCTTTGGCCTAGATTTGTTTGAATCAGAATTTGAAGTGAAAAAATTCTCTTTCATTCAAGGTGGAGACCACTTGGCATTGACCAACTCTAATTTGACATATTTTGATAATGGCTTCAGTAAAAATGTAATTCTCCAAAGCTGCCCACTAGGGTTTTCATCAAGAAATGCAAACATACCAAGATCAACAGCATCAGAAGGAAATTCAAGATCATCTTGCAACTTGCAAGATGCGGTTTGATAAATGGAGTGATTTTTTTGGAGTTTTAAAATTCGAAGTGCATAGAATGATGAATACTTGAGGTGTCTTACCCTTGTAGGAAGCAGTGCAGCTTAAACTTCTAGGGCTTTGATAGGACTACTGTCGAAGTGTCAGCCTTTCCACTGTGTAAACGGCACGTGTTGTCGATCATCATGTGTACGCGTCTGTCATGTAAATAACCTTTGGTTGTATTCTTGATTGATATATATACAATACACATCAATTAACTTATGCCCATTGATTTAATATCTCTATATTTTCTACAGATTATGAGACCAAATGCTCATTGAGTTAAGGGTAATCTTCTGTATCTAAATTTACATACATTCCGTTGCCATTATAGAACACACAATTCTTATTGTATTTGCTGAACAAGTTCTAGCATTTGAGTTTTGAAAGCATCAATATTAGGTGTATCGATCTCGACGGGTGCTACATATGTGCCTCTAAAAAAAATTTCAAATTGAAGTATTGAATCTCTTTTGTGACCCATTAATCGATCGATCGAGAAATTGGAACGATGTCACAAGAATCCTCTTCCAGCTCGTTGTACCTTGCTCCAAATCTTAAGCTCACAGGCGAAGAAAATTATTCTCTTTGGAAGCGCAGTATCACAAACCTTGCGATCGTGCATGACCTGATAGACCATTATCATCCAAAGGCTCCAAGTCCGCCAGCAGAAATAGATATCTTTGACCCTAAGCTTAAAGCAGAAGATGTTGAAGCTTACAAGACCTGGTGCAGAAAAGATGCCAAGATAAAGCTCATCATAACAGGCAATCTGACAACCTCATTGGCGAAACAGGTCGAGAACCTAGAAACGGCTAAAGGAATGTAGGATGCTCTACAAAACTAGTTTGAGGGATCAGGCATAGTTCTTTACATGCAGGCTGCGGCTAAGTTCTCAAGCATGAGAAGTTCAGATTATTCAAAGTTGGATGACTTTATACTTTCATATAGACAGACTATGGAGGCGCTTGCACAGTTCAAGATGAAAGTCCGGGACCCAGATGCCGTGGTATTTTTTGTTGAAAAAGTCAAAGATGATTATCCAGTGTGGGCCATGAACATGCGAACACGCCTAAGGGGGTTTAAAAGAAATCGAAGACATCAAGATATCTTTGCTTGATGAATTAATTCGCAATTTGAAAGATGAGTCTCGGGAAAATCCTAACTTCAAGGGAAGCCAAATGGCCATGTACAACCAACCCAGTCGACATGAGGATCCTAAAGTCAACTCAAAAGGTAAAGAAAAAACTAAAGGCAAACCGAAGATATATGACTGTAAAACCTACGGCAATAGCAAAGCAAAACACCCTAAGGATAAATGCTTTGAAAACCCGAAAAACCAGGAAGCAAAATTAGCTCGGGAAAGGAGACACAAAAAGAGTTGGAAACCCTACAAATACTGAAGCTCAAGCTCAAACCTTAATGAAGGAAAATCTTCGTATTTTTATAATTGCTACGTTGCTTTCACCGAATCCATCCCTGTGGCAATGGCAAATAATTATAGAGCTCCCAGATCTGACTTCTGGATGTACGACACAGGAGCAAGTTGCCACATCTTTAACTCTTTGGATAAATTCGACGAAGGCACGTACACACAAGTTGAAAATCTACCACCAATTAACACTGCAAGCGGGCTCATTCGTCCCCGTGGTAAAGGTACCGTCACTCTACAGTGTTTAATTTCTAATGGAGATAACTTTCCTCTGAAGTGCAGAGATTTTTGTTTCCTGCCAGAATGCCCAATTAACCTGTTCAGTGGCGTACGACTATACAAAGCTGGAGGGTATGCCGAGAGAAACATTCTATTTGGGCCTCACGGCTTAGAAATTGCAGAGTTCGATAACGCTATGATAATAAACGAATTTGTTCCAGCAAGTGCTTTTCCTGTGTTGGAACGCCAACCTGCACCAACTCTCGACCTCTGGCACCATCGCCTAGGACATTTGGGAGTCAGGAATGTTGTCATAGTCAAAACAAGTGCGCCTGCGCAGCTAAATGAGTAGAGGTAATTAATATTCAAATCTATAAGCATGTGAATTATTTCGTAACTCAATAAGTATATATACAATATCTCCCCAATCTAAGAACTCGCCTTAACCCTAACATAGTCGAAGGTTCCTGCAAATCCTCGTATATCAGAAGGTCCTTGAATAAGGAAGCCCAGGTGTATCAAGGAGTCTTCACGTCTCAGTTTGCCTTCGTGTCTAAGCCAGTTCTTACGTTCCAGGAAGTTCTAGGATAAGCGAGGCCCCCCTTGCCTCACCGTACCATACCCCCTTGCCACATGCCCTATACGCCACATCTTTATCCTCGTAGCTTTCGTGCACGCCTATGCGCCACATAGGCTACAGGAATAACTCAGCTTACTAGCTGTCACACATATCAAAGCTACCAGAGAAATTACTACGGGCATTGAGTTCGGAAAGACTCCTATAAACTCAAGCTGCTCGACTTTGTGTGAAGCATGTGAACTTTCCAAACCACTTTGACATGTACGCAAAATTACCACGCCCAGAATGTGAGAGTCTTAAAGCAGGGTTTTATTCAAACTATACTCAGAGCTGTATACAAGAAAATCTTGAAGTGAAGAGGAAAGTAATCTAAGAAGTTTCTCTCTTATTTATCTACATTTCGAGAATCTTGTTTCTCTTGATGACCAAATCGAATGAAATAAAATCTCCCTGTTCAAACTTATGACTTCTTCCCTCATCTCCTTCTATTTCCATTGCCATCATTACATTATATTAAATCATAATGGAGCTTAGATTAGTTGTTCAAGGAGTACCTAATTGCAAGCATAATTGAATCTTCTTCCATGATGTTGTATGACTCGGTTGAGGTTATCAATTTGTTTTGTTTATATTCCTGGATAAGATGATGTTGCTAGGTTCCGCTCTCGGCCCATTATTAATAAAATTAACAATAAGTATTATGCATAATTAGCTCGGCTAATTAATTTTTATGTGGTTAGGCATTAGCCTAACTAGGGTCAGGCTTCAGCCCTGTGACACAGAAAGCACAGGCCATTTGACTCTGATTCAGTAGACGTGGTCATGATAACTCCAAAAGGAAAAATCCTTCTCAATGATTCTTGGATTGATATACGATACTGCACTGTTTTTACAGATGCTGCCTCCTCAACTTGACGGGGTCATTACCATGACCACAAAAATGGTGAGTTTGATGCTGTAAAAAACTTCAATGCAATGGTATCAACTCAATTTGGAATGGTGGTTAAAACATCGAGATTAGATGGTGGAAAGGAATTCTCACCCTCTCAAATGGGAGACACAGCCTCCAAACTAGGTCAGACTATTGAGATGACCACTCCGTACTCCCCGGAGCAAGATGGACGAGCGGAACGTTCGATTTGTATAATTGTCTCCAGAGTACGAACAGTTTCAATTGATCAAAAAATTCCAAAGTTCTTGTGGCCAGAAATAATGCGTACACAAATGATGATATCTAATCGCAGTGCCACATCAGTCCTAAACGGCGAAACACCCTTTCAGTATTTAAACAGAATATGCCTGGGCAAGAATACTGTACCAGATCTAAGTCATCTCCGTGCACTTGGCTGCAAAGTCTTTGTCCAAATCCCAGTAGAAAGACGAGTATTGTCAAGGAAGCTTGATGATCGAGCAGAGATAGGCATTTTAGTGGGTTATAAAGGCCAACACATTTTCCGCGTTTATATTCCCTCTCGCCGAAAGGTTATTCGGTCCTCGAATGTACGTTTTGATGAAAATGGCTACATCTCTGTTCCTCCAACACATGATGAATACTGAGAATTATCAATTGACAATCATCCTGATTTAAATTTTCCGATTGATGGAAGCAGGAAGGCAAATCAAAGAGCTTCCATTCAATCTCATAGTCATAAATCTCAGCGTACTTCTGAATCACTCGAAATGACTCCGTTTGAAAAACTGACGTACGAGAAACATCAAGATCTCGAAACTGAGGTGGATCAAACAGATATTGGGGTTAATGAGAAAGTAAGCGAAGCTGAGGATATTGAAGGAGTTCCGGAAATTGAGGAGTCTGAAGAAATTGAAGAAGTGCCACAACTACAAAGACCTCGTGGTAGACCGCCAGGATCTATAAATAGATCTAAAATGGCAATAGAACCGTCGACTCGAATTTTGCGATCTAATCTCAATAAAAATGTTAAAGAGGACGCTGCATTTTCAGCGTTTATTGCCGCTGCTAGCTCAACAGAAATCGACAGAAAGGAAGATGATCCCAAAACAATGGCCGAAGCTCTTAGTGGCAAGTACTCAATGCAGTGGAAAGAAGATTTTAAGGGAGAATACGACTCCATGGGAAAAAATAAAACCTGGATAGTCATACCTCGCTCTGAAGTACCTCTTGGTACAAAGGTACTGAGTGGCAAGATTGTGCTAAAGACAAAAAGAGATAAGAATGGTGAAATACTCAAATATAAAGTCAGATGGGCTATTCGTGGCTTTGAGCAACGATTTGGGCGCGATTTTACCCATACTTACGCCGGAGTATGTCCAAATACTTCTTGGAAGGTTGCCATGGCCATTACGGCCATGTTCGATCTCGAAATTGAGCAGTTGGACGCCGTTACTGTTTTTCTGAACAGCACAGCCGACCGCGACAATATTTATGCTGAAATTCCTCCGAATTGGCGGGAACCAGGTATGACTCTTGGCGTTGACTACGTGTGTAGGCTACTTAAGGCCCTTTATGGCCCCAAACAATCGCCAAGTTTATGGCAGAAACACTTGCGCAAATGCCTTGAAGAGCTAGGCTTCTCATCTCTCGAGTCTGATAATTGTGTGTCTGTCCACAATGAAGATTGTCTCATTTTTTTTCCTTCGTCGATGACTTCCTTTTACTTGGAAAATTAAAAGAGAAAATCTCAATGATGAAATCTCAGCTCGCGCAAAAGTTTCAGTTAGTAGACTTAGGCTCCGCACACTATCTTTTAGGTGTCCGTGTAACTCGAGACCGTAATAAAGGGCGTCTACGGCTTACGCAAGATGCATACTGCCGCCAAATTCTTGAGCGCTTCGGCATGGAAAATTGTCGCCCCGCAGAAACACCTGTTGCTACTGGTTATGAGATATTTTTGGTCCCAAACACCGAACAAGCGAGCGCCGCCGAAATAAGGGATTACCAGTCTAAGATCGGCTCATTATTGTATCTTGCTGTTCATACGAGGACTGATGTCGCCTATGGAGTTTCGGTCTTCTTGCGATATCTCTCAAATCCATCTTCAAAACACATTAAAGGCGTTGACCGCATACTCCGTTATACCAGGGGTACAGAAAACCTTGGGATAATGTACGAGGGTTACGCAACAAACACTACTCTATATTGTCACAGTGATTCCTATTGGGGTGGTAATATAGCCACTAGACGCTCTACTGGTGGGAGTGTTTTCTTTCTTGCTGGAGGGGTGGTTTCGGCCTCGTCGAAGGGGCAAACCAGTGTTGCACTGTCCTCAACGGAAGCTGAGTATTATGCACTCACCGTATCTATCAAGGAGCTTCTATGGATTCAACATTTAATGCGTCAGATGGGATAATCTGGTACGGATGTGATATCCATCAGAATCTTTGGAGATAATCAGGGGAGCCTGGCCTTATGCGAAGATACAGAGTTACATCAGCGCACCAAACACATTGATATTAAACACCATTTCATACGTGATCACATCGCCAGTGGTAGAGTATTACCTAAATACATATCAACTAACTTGATGGCCGCAGATGGACTCACGAAGTCACTGAATAGAGCTAAGCACGAATAATTTTTGAAGCTGCTCAACGTGAAGGTTCTAGAGTTGAACTGAATGTTTCATGGTAATAGGAACAGAGTCATTAGGAGCTGATACAGTCTTATGCTGAAGGGGTGTGTTGAAGTGTCAGCCTTTGTCAAAGATATGAGCACAAAGAAGATATAAATATTGTAATAGTTATGCTGGGAAAGTATGTAATGTATGTAAAACCACAAAAAGGATAATCATAATTTTGTGTGTGTGCATCCTATCTTATACTATACGTAAGCGAGCTGCTAACTAAACAAGAGAGTGAGTCATGTGATCTTGACACGCCCCCATGCTGAATTATCTCATAATCACAGCAACCGACAACACACACAACACGGCTTTTAACTTAAGTTAACTTAACTTATTCTACTTTCACCCCATCATGACCAATCTTCCCCCTCTTCCTCCTTCACTACCCCCCCCCCCCCCCCCTTTACATTACTCTGCTCGGACGGGCAGAGAGGAGTCGCTGACTGAGATCCTTCTCACAACAACCTCCGCTGCCTCCACCAGGAACGAAGAAGCTACGCTACTCTTCCAAAACATTGCGTGCATCTTGGACGATGCTAATGATGGTAATAGCCTGCCACAACATCTGCAAAAACCCTTTCGTAACTTTATCGCGGACCTAAACATGGTGGCGCGCCGGCACTTTGAATGCCATGTAAGAGGTACTCCCAGGCCCCCTCCACCATACTCGGCTGCTGCAACAGTACCTCATGCAGCTCCTATTCACATTGCAAGAAAAACGCCCATTGTTGTCCCAGCGATTGTGCCTCCCCAAAAGCCGCGCACGAATGCCTCGGCCGCCATATCAGCCCCTCGAAGCCAACAGTTTCGAAAGCCTCAAAAACAATCTGTTCAAACTCACCCCAAACCAGCTCGAGTCGACAATAGACTACTAGTTCGGGTCTCTACGGACCACCCCTCTCTCAAAATGTCCCCTTATGCAGTTATGCTCCACCTCAATTCTTTCCTCAAGGAGAAACTAGTCTTAGAAATACAAACTACTAAGACTGGATTTGCTATCTGTCCCACCTCAACCGCTGCCCAGGAAATACTCTCCGCGCGGATAAGTGAAATCGAGGCGTTCCTTTCCACGCGTGACCAATGTAAGGTCGAAAAGCCAGCCAACCACAAGGCCTACCTTCTTTCCGGCGTTCCTCGATCATATGCAGGATATAACGGTACAGAACTTGAGCTAGTCGAAATAACGGCAACTGTCGTCGCTGAAGCTCTAACCGATCTCACCAAAGTAGCGCCAATCAGTGTCCTTGAGCCCCGGAATGCTTCAAAAGCTGAATACGCTGCCCATAAGGATTGGGTCGTCCTTTTTCCAGAAGAATCAACCTCTCTCTCAAGAAACCTCCCACTCTTTGGCATCCGAGTACGATCAAAACTTCTGCCAAAGAAAACGAAACTTCCACAGTGTAGTAAGTGCTTTGGTTGGCACAACGAAAGAGCTTGCTGTAGAGCTCCCCGCTGCAGGATTTGTGGTTCGACTCAACACCTTGAGAGTCAACATACTTCATGTGATCCAGCTAGGATACATCAATGCCCACCAAAGTGCGTAAACTGTCACGGCCCTCACCCGGCTGATTCCCTAGAATGTCTTATCCGGCCTAGAAAAGATCAGTCTTTAGCTTCGAAGTCTCAAATCATAGAAATACGTAAATCAGCAGCAGCAGCTAGATTACGCCTGAGAACAGCGCACTGCGCAACTTTGGGTGCGAAAAACCCTACCGCTACGGAAACCACCGCAAGCGTAGTCCCTTCACCCCCCCGGCGGTAAGAAGCCTTTTTACCGAGCCATCTTCGCCGTCTCTCACACGCGGTCGTTTTGCCGTCCTCTCTAACCAACTCCGCGAAAGTCGGGATAACAGCCCTTCAAATATGCAAACATGAGTCTGGGACACTCGGCATTAAAAATCCTCTCAGCCAATGTCGGTAGAAGCTTAGTGGCGCATGAGCTTGCTCTTCAATTTACGTTTCAAATTCGTGCGGATCTCTTGCTTGTCCAAGAGCCCTACGTTGCCAGAGATTTAACCCGCAGGATAACTCGGAAGCATCCTTCTTTCGAATGTTTCACTCCTGCTGATGATTGGTCAATCCGTCCGCGAGTAATGTCATATTCAAGGAAAATTTCAGGCCTAAATTTCACCCAACTTCGACCAGAACTACAACAGCAGCACGTAAATGGAGATTTACTCTTTCTCTCAGTCGAGACCTTAAATTGCCCAAAAATTCTGGTTATTAATGTTTACAATGCACCCCCCGGAGCTATTAATCCGGGAGTCGGACTTTCGTCTCTTCTTTCTTTAACAAATTCACAGATTTTCTCACAGACTGTGCTGGCAGGAGATTTTAATCTTCACCACCATCACTGGCACCCATCCTTCACTGGGGCTCCGTCTCCTATGGCAGGCGAATTTATACACTGGCTTAACCTAAGAGGGCTTAACCTCGTTTCACAGATTGACGTACCCACCCAGAGTCGTAGAAACTTGTTGGATTTATGTTTTGCTTCAGATTCACTAGTTGCCAGAGATATTTCCGCCTCAACTCAAGCTAACTTAGATGTCACCTCCGACCATATTCCACTCCTAATTACGCTACCTGAAATCAATCGTGCTCCCCAACCTCCCAGGCTCCGCTTTTCAACAATTGATGGAGAAACCTTTCTTGCATTACTGAGAATGAACCTAGAAGAATTGCACCCACTCGTTAAATCCAGGGCTGGGATTGACCACATGGCTGCAGAATTAATCCGCATTTTACAAAGTGCATTCGCTGGTTCTACTAAAAAGTCACTTCCAACGAACAAGGGTCAACCCTGGTGGGATCAAAGCTGCCGGGAAGCCAAGCAAAGATACCGTGAGGCAGTCCGTTCCTTGACTCCTTCTTATGATGCCAAGAAGGAGTTCCGAAAAGTTGTCAGAAGAGCGAAAGCTTCTTTCTTCCAGAAAAAGCTTAATGATGTTAGTAATGCAAAGGAAGTATGGGACATTACCAAATGGCACAAGTCAAAGGGAACATTCCGTACACCGCCTCTTTCCGACCCACGTTCACCGAACACAGGTCTAGCTCATAATCTCGAAGACAAGAGGGAAGTCTTGTTCCGGAACCTCCTACAAAATCAATCAGATACGGAAGATATATCTCTGTCCACCCCAACTGTCCCAACAGCTTCTTTACCTTTTCCGGGCCTCACCATCGAAGAAGTATCTAGGTCAATACTCGGAGCTGGGAATATAACTCCAGGTAAAGATCAAATTCCAACGGCCGTTCTCCGTCTGGCTTGGCCACAAATCTCAGATATAATACTCAATCTCTTCCAGGAGTGTATTAACATCGGACACCACCCTCAATGTTTTCGTACTGCAATTATAGCAGTCATCGAAAAGCCGAACAAGGCAGACATGACAAATCCACGAGCATACCGACCCATAGCACTCCTCTCAGTGCTAGGAAAAGGACTCGAAAGAATTGTTGCGAAGCGAATGTTATGGACAGCCATCAATTTTAAGGTACTAGCAAGCCAGCAATTTGGTGCGCTACCTCTTAGGTCTTCTGTAGATTTAACAACTTGTCTAACCCACGACGTGGAGGCTGCACTTTCTAAGGGGCTAACTGCCTCGGTTGCCACACTTGACATAAAGGGGGCTTTTGACACCGTTCTCCCAGGAAGACTTATAAAGCGCTTACGTGAACAAGGCTGGCCGCCCAACCTCTGTAACTGGGTCGGCTCCTTTGCTACTGATCGCAGAGTCTGTATTCGACTTGATGGAGAAGTGGGTGCACCGAGGACAATAAATTGTGGACTCCCTCAAGGTTGCCCAGTTTCACCCATCTTATTTATGCTATACACATCCCCGCTTTACAGATTGGAGGGACTTAAGAAAACCTTTGGCTATGCCGATGATGTTGCAATTCTGGAGATATCTCACTCCCTTGAATTAAACTCTCAGAAGATTGGGTCTGCAGTTAATCGGGCCATAGAATGGGGAGACAAAGAAGGACTAAAGTTTGACCCTTCGAAGTCAGAACTGCTCCACTTCTCCAGGAAGCGCCGAGATAAGGAACGCAGTCCACACATCCACACAAGTAACTTTTCAATCTCAGAAAGTGGGGAGCGCCCTTGTCTCAAATGGTTGGGCGTCCACTTCGATAAAAAACTAACTTTTAAATACCGCGCACAGATACAGGCAGCCAAGGCTCTTAAGGTCGCGCATGCTCTCCGCTGCTTGGGAAATACTATTCGCGGTGTTCTACCTTATTTATCAAGACAAGCTGTATTGGCCTGTGTCTTACCCATCGCACATTTTGGTGCCGAAACATGGTGGCCTGGAGCTTCCAAGAAGACCGGTAGCAAAACGATTTCAAACAGGGTCGGCAAGCATCTAGAAATACTAGATAAAACGCACAGAGCTGCCGCCAGAGCAATCCTCCCAGCGTTCCGGACTGTCCCTTCGCCCGCCCTCCTTAGAGAAGCAGGGATTCCGTCTGCCGAAACTGCCCTAGATGGGCTTTCGAGAAGAGCTACTATCCGTATCCGCAAACTAGATCCCCGTCATCCATTATCTCGCCGGGGAAGCAGATCCCTTCTTACACCTGCAGTAACGCGATTTTCCAGATCGTATAGGCTTATCCCAGCTTCCGAAAATTTCAACCCACTTCTGTTACCACCATGGGATACTCCAGAGACAAAAATTCAGTCATTGAATCGAATCAGTGGCCCAACAGGCACACCTAACTTAAGAGCTGGAAAATTTCGAGAATTTTTGCTCACAGTGCCTCCATCCGATATTTTGGTCTACTCAGACGATGCCAAACTACACGACGGGAACGCTGGAGGTGGATTCGCTATCTTCCAGCTTGGGCGAAAAATACGGACAGATGCCTTTCCTCTTGACAATGGCAAAGAAATATATGATGCGGAAGCGTGTGCAGCACTTGAAGGCATTAGAGCAGCCACCGCCTTACCGTCGACGCGCTTCTCCAACAACCTATGGATATTTATTGATAACCTGGAAGTAGCGAAAAGATTCCTAACCAAGGCCAATAGCATATCGTCCCAGGAAACTTTCATAGATGCTCTGGAGGCTGCCAAGGCATGGAAGGCTCGTACGAGACTCCCGCACATTCGAGAGGGTGAAATTAGAGTACGCTGGGTCCCAAGCCACTCAGGTATCGAAGGAAACGAGATTGCCGACTCAGAGGCAAAAAAAGGTGCGGCCATGCCCTTCCAGGATGGTCAATTTAAACTCTCTATAGCAGCGCTCACTCTGTGGAATTCGACGCAGATGTGTCAAGCGAGGGCAAAATGATGAGAAAATCATGCTCCTCTAACATACACTAGACTTGGTATCAACTCTGCCCCTTCCTTTCCTAAAGAGCTCCTATTGAGTCGGAAATCTCTTGGCGTATTAATTTCTGCCAGAACTGGGCATGGAGATTTCGCCTCCTATCACATTCGCTTCAACGACGAAACTGCAAACCTACGCTGTCTATGCGGGTCACTTAAATCCCCAAGACACTTTTTCTTCTGTAGAATACTTCGTCGCCGCAGTGGCCGCCCAGAAGGGCCTATCCGTTTACTCTTCCCAAAGCTCCTGGGAACCCCGGAAGGAGCAGTCACAATGACTAAATGGCTGGATCAGGCTCGGTTTTTTGAGCAAATTTGCCCTCGCTGGGACGAGAAAACTTTCCTTTGCTCTGCTTTGCTTTATTTTATTTTATATTCTTCTTGTTTGATTGGAGGCTCCGGCAGTGAGAGATGGAGCGGGTGAGGTGAACTGAATAATCACCAGTCATGAGCATGGGGTGGTCTCAAAAATTTAAATTTGCAATTTGCATTAACCCTTCTATGTGCGCAGTTTCATACAACGCTGCACAGCCATGTATTTAGGACTTAGAAAGTCACAAAAACTAGAGCTCAGGCTCTAGCGTCCTTTGGCCCAGGTGGGATCAAACTGTCACGTGCCCAAGGGCACGCGACGAGAGCCTTAGACGAAAAATAGAATCATCATCATCATCACAGCAACCAATGATCACCAATTTAGGCCTCGTTAACTCCCGCAACAGCACCCACTCGCCATCTGAGGGGTCTGTAGAAGCCTACATCTCCCTGTGGAAGTTCAGCTCTCCAAAGCATGAAAGCAATGTTGCGGTGCAAGAGTACCTATCCAATAGTCACAAACTGTGCCTATATTTAGTTCCAGAAATTCGATTAGAGCTTGTCCTTCATTCCAAATCCCACAATTAGCTTTTCGAATTTGTCTTTTGGTAACGCTTTCGTCATTAAGTCCGCAATTTGTTCTGTTCCAGCTTTGTGTTCAATCCTGATCCTATTTTCCCGAACCATATCATTCCTGACAAAGAAATACCGTATTCGAATATGCTTCGCCTTGCTATGAAACTTTGTCGTTTTAGATAGTTCGATTGCAGGTTGGTTATCGACATAAAGCGGAGGTGGTCTATTAAATTTATGCCCTAAATCTACCGCAATTTTCTCCATCCAAGCTAAATCTTTAGCTCCTTCACTAGCAGCCATAATCTCGGCCTCTATCGAGCTTAGTGCTGTGCTCTTCTGTCTATTAGCACACCATGAGATTGCTCCACCATACCATATAACAGCGCAACCTTGAAATGACTTCATATCTTCCTCTGTACCCCAGGTAGCGTCAGTCTAAGCGGACCATTCTGTTTCCTGGGCTCCCTGGGCTTGGTATGTGATACCAAGTTCATGGGTCCCGTTTAGATATCTTAAGAGGTGCTTGGCCATTTCTAGATGGTGAGAGTTGGGAGCTGACATAAATCTGGCCAATTGCCCAGCTGCATAGGAGATATCCGGTCTTGTGCTATTTGATAGGTATAGAATCGCTCCAACTATCTGCCGATATAATCCAGCTTCATCGCTATATAGAACTCGCCAAGTATCTTCTTCTTTAGTTCTCTTGAGGATTGTTTTTGCTGGCAGAGGCGTTTGCTTGGGATTGCAGTTATTCATTTTCATACGCATTAAAAGCTTTTTGGTATATGCTGATTGATGAATTCGAAGTGATCGGTTAGATCTATTGCGTTCAACTTGTAGACCGACAAAAGTATCAACAGGACCAAGTAGCTTGCACTTCCATCTGTTCTTGATGTCTTTCTTTACAGTCTCTACTAATCGCTTCATCCCTATGATCAGCATGTCATCAACGTACAGTAACACATGGACACCCCGGCCGATAAATAGGTTTGGATCAGCCTCGCCCCCTTTCAAGCCAATTTTCGCAAAGTGTGCTTTAACTTCATTAAACCAAGCCAGTGGTGCTTGTTTTAAGCCATAAAGCGACTTGTTCAACTTAAGATAATGCGTATCTGGATTAACCTATGGGTGCAGCAATTCGAAAAACTGAGGAACCTCCATGTATATTTCTTCTTCGAGTTTCGGATTGAGGAATGCTGTTTCAACATCTAAAGCCTCAATTTCTAGATCTTCCGCAGCAGCCTTCGCCAAGAGTATCCTGAGTGTATTGTATCTTACCACAGAGGCAAAAGTTTCGAAGTAATCTGTGCCATATTCTTGCTCAAATCCTCTCACAACTATTCTTGCTTTGCGACGTGCCAGTGTTCCATCAGACTTGAGTTTCTTTCGTAGCACTGTTTTACTGGAGATCACTTTTCGACCTTTCGGTAGTTGTCCTTTCATTATCGTGAATGTCCCAGTCTTTTCGAGAGATTTCAATTCAGAGAAGATGGCCTCTGTCCAGAGCTTTTTGTCTTCCACCATGGCTTGCTCAATCGTGATGGATTCAAATGGTGGTGTGGGTACCTGTATCGACGAGGAATCATTTTGGTTAATATGAACTATCTGGGACGATGTTGCAGCCACTGCAATATCCCTAGAGAATACTGAGTAAGCTCTATCTCTAATCAGTCTACCATACCGAGATCTTCGTTCAGATTTGCTTGAGGAGGTATTATCAGAAACTTTTGAACTATATTTTTCTGATACACTTTGTGTATTTCCTTGATCAAGCGACTCATTGACCTGAGTGCTTTTAATTTCAGTTTCAGCCTGAATACTTCCAATTTTATCATTATGTAGATCTGAACTGCTGCGTCGCTCAACTCTTGGTTGGCCGCCTATACTCTCAGAAGGAGCATTCACAGTACTAGGGGTATCATCCAGTCTGCTGCGTCGCTCAACTCTTAGTTGGCCGCCTATGCTCTCAGAAGAAGCATTCACAGTACTAGGGGTATCATTCACGTTCTCCGTTGGATACATCGGAGTATATACCTTACCCTTTTGTTTTACCCCTTTTGGCCTACCGCTAATTGCCATTCTCTCCCCCAATGCTTTGGGTGTCAAAACCTCTTCGGCACTTCTATTAGAAAAACTTGCGGCATCAATATTCCTGAAGCTATATTCATTAAACTTGACATCTGCAGAGACTGCTTCTTTCAGGGAGAGGGTGTCGAGCAATTTCCATATTTTCGATAATTGCATACCTATCATTATAAATTTCCCTTCCCGGATACGAGGAACCCAAGTTTGAGGATTTAGATTGGGTGGGTAAAGAATATCTGCTTTGCAGCCGAAGACTCTCAAATTCTTGAGTGACGGCGTCTTATTATAATATGCTTCAAACGGTGTTCTTTCCTAAATTTGTTCAAAAGGTAGTGCTGCAGTCAGCACTCGATTCTTTATCCACACTGCATGCTCGATCGCATAATCCCAGAGCTGGTGAGGAAGACGAGCTTCATAAAGTATTGACCTGGCAATTGTTTCTGTGGATCCCATCCACCTTTCTACGACGCCATTCATCGAATGCTTGTAGGGTGGGCTTGGCTCTAACTGTATTCCGACCTCTTTACAGTAACTTTGAAACCCTGTGCCAAATTCACTTTTACCATTGTCTGCTCTAATATGTATGATCTTTTGGTTGCTCTCGAGTTCTGAAATGGATTTGATCTCTCTGAATGCCAGCAATACTTCTCTTATTTCTTTACTCTTGAGTAATTTAATCCAACAGTACCGGGTAGCATCATCAACTACGAGTAGGAAATATCTGTACCCTCTCACAGATAATGCTTGTATTCCTGAAATATCGCAATGTACACGCCTCAGCTTAACCGTACTTCGATTGTCTGTTCTTTTGTTGAAATGTTCTCTGAGTCTTCCAGCAGAGCAGGATTCACAACTTGTCTCCCCGAGAAGTGCTGCTCTTTTGGTAATTGGTGGGGTGATACCTGTGTCGCCATTCTTAAGTACAGCGTCAACGTCTTTGAAATTTATGTGGCCAAGTCTCCTGTGTAGAATGTCCCACTCTGTCTCTATAGCTGGGGATTCAAACTGGCGAGGGTTAGTTTGAACCTGTCTTGACGATTCTGCATTAAATGCCTTTTCTCCGATCTTGAATGACTCCTTGACTTTGAAAACACCGTCTTCAGACACCGCTTCAAGAAGTAGCTTTCCATCGCGCTCAACCCTTTAGCGTTGGTTCACAAACAAGACATCCACCCCCCATCTGTTAAATTGGTGAACAGAGAGTAAACAAAGTTTGCCAAACTCAGGTACAAACCATACATTGTCCAGAGCAATGATTTGGCCTTTTGACTTTAGCCTAATCGTGCCCTGACCTTCACAATATATAACCTTTCCATCTGCGACCCGAATTGACCTTGGAGAGCCCCATCTCTTTAGCGACTCAAAGTCCTGTCTGACACCACTGAAGTGCTGCGACGAACCAGAGTCTATGAGAGTAACAATACTAGCATCCTTAGAAAGAAAGGCGTAGGTGGTGAGAGCAGGATACGATTTTTCTTGTGGTAATAATTGTTTTATTGATCTGGAAACGCAGTTGTCTTTTTGTGTCACTTTTTGGAACTCAATATAGGCGTCAGAATCATATGAATACTCTACTCTAACTGCGTTTGCTCCAGCTACAGTATTCTTCCCATTTCTCTCATTCTGTCTTGTCCTGCAGTCTCGTTTCCAATGGCCTAGCTTTCCACAGGCATAGCATCTGGCCCGTTTCTTTCCTGGGCGAATTTCATCATCATCATTCTTGCCGATGTTTCTGCCTCGTTTCTGCGCTCCGCCTCGACCTCGACCTCGACCTCGACCACGATAATTTCTGTGTTCCCCATTATTTTGCGCAGCATTTGCAATTGCCGGTGGGGTTTGTTGAGAGAACTTTAGGTTTGCCTCCAGTGACTTGAGAGTTGTCACTGTTTCGATCAGGCTCTTTTTGTCACGCTCACCGTTCATTTTGGCCATGTTCCAGAGTGGATTATCTGTTGGAATTGACTGTAAGAGCGTTTCTCTCACGTTCGCATCAGTGAACGGCTGCTCGGTATCTTGAAGTTTAACTTTGATATTATTAAGCCGAGTGAGAACTGCCTGGATGTCCTCTTTGGAAGGGTCAAAAGTCATTGTCATAAATTCCCTCCTGAGAGACGATATCACTGTCGGGTCATTGACGGGATTTACAGCCTGAAGAGCTTCCCAAAGGCCCTTAGGGTCGGATTTCTCCAAATACTCAACAACAAGATTTTTGTAATCAAAGCTAACTGAGTTACCAATGATTTGTAACGCATCCTTGATCTTCTTTGAATAGTCAGGATCTGTCGTTACTGTGCTTCCATTGACAACTCCAAAACAATCTGCTAATAACAAAGCAGATTTCACCGTCAGGCTCCACTGTCCAAACGTCGCCGTCGTAAGAATGACGACGTCTCCATGAACACCCGCCGACTATATCGGAAGGCCAATCTCGTTCACTCTAACCTTAGTTTTCTGCAGGTTAGATTCCATTGTTAGTAGATTTTCCGGTCTCATAACCTGTCAAAGATATGAGCACAAAGAGGATATAAATATCGTAATAGTTATGCTGGGAAAGTATGTAATGTATGTAAAACCACAAAAAGGATAATCATAATATTGTGTGTGTGCATCCTATCTTATACTATACGTAAGCGAGCTGCTAACTAAACAAGAGAGTGAGTCATGTGATCTTGACAGCCATTCTACTGTGTAAACGGCACGTGTTGTCGATCATCGCGTGTACGCGTATGTCATGTAAATAACCTTTGGTTGTATTCTTGATTGATATATATACTGTAAGGGTCGAAAGATAATTGCTATTCGCAGAATATCTAGAGCTAGATACAAAAGAAGATCTTGAAGTGAAGAAGCAAAGAAAACCGAGAGCAAACATCATATATCTATTCCTAATGTTCAACATTTCCTCCCTTTCTTCGCATGATCTAAATCAAAATCGCATGATCTACAATCTCTGCATTCGCCTCTAACATCTTATGATGCTTTGGTGTCCTTTGTGCAGACAACCAGTGTCTCGTCACGTCTCACTCTTCATCGCAAACAAAACTGTAAAATCAACATATGTTACCGTAAATGTTTGGGGAAATTTGCGTGTCGGAGAAGTTTCAGCTTGGAGCTGCTTAGTAAAGAGTATTCTTTTTGCCTTAGGCACCAGCCTTAAAATTACCAGGCATTGGCCTGTGACATAAATAGGCCTTAGCCTAATGAAAGTCAGGCCTCAGGCCTGTGACATATACAATACACATCAATTAACTTATGCCCATTGATTTAATATCTCTATATTTTCTACAACTACTTCTATAGGCACCAGTCATAACAAGAAGAGCATGTTTTTGTAGCTTGTCACACATATTAGAAAGCTTTACGGTACCATATCTGTTGAACCATAGCACCGAGCCATAGTCCAACACAGGGATGATACAAGTGAGATATAACTGTTTAAGTGCGTTAAAGCCAAGGCCTTTTGTTCTTGATGAAATTTGGAGAAGTCTCTGCATAGCCCCTTGGGCTAGGTGCAACCCTTTTTTTCTTCGTAGATTTTAAAAGTGTGTGTTGGAGCCAGATGCCTAGCCACCTGACCGAAGTGCTAAGATTCAGAGTCAGATTTTCTAACTCTAAGGAATCCAAGTAGGGTATTTTCTTCTTACTCAAATGTATGAGTTCCGACTTGGACTTTTCAAAAACAATTGATAAAGAATCTGCCTTGGAAAAGAGTGCGTGCAACTTTTCTTTGAGGACCATGATGTTATTTTTGACAGACTTAGAAGCAACAGAAATATAAATGTCATCCACATAGAAAATTTCAAGAAATAAAGCTTGTGGAGATGATGAAAATAGTTCGCTTATTGATTTCAGAGGGCATTGTCTCTGTCACGTTTTTGACTGCGTCATTCAAATACTTGGTATGACCCGTTTTGGCCTTATTTATAGCCAGAACTCGTGAAGGCATACTTTCAATTAACGAACGAGATGATTCTTCATTAATACCCTGCCATACTACGTCAACTCTTTCTACCAATTCATGCACGCATTTTTGTGGTTCCGGGTATTCCCCAAGTCGGTGTTTGACTTAACACCAAAGATACTTGATTGAGTTTAATTCTAGCGATTAAGAAGGCCATTCTATGGTAGTTGTACCCGTAGTAGCTAGCTAATTCTTTGAGGTCCTGGAAGTGTATTTCGGGTTGTTTTCTTGTTGAAACATAATGTTGTTTCTGTCGTTGGAAAAGAGCTTGCTCGCGACTTCATCGACAGTTGGAACCAAAAAAGTACTCAGAATGCCTAGTAATTGTTCTCAGTTCATCCTGCCGACTACACAACTCATCCCACCGCCATCAAACCAGGACATAAACCCCAAAATCATCACGTTGCCGCCCCAAAACTTCAGTATCTCCTCTGCCACTTCCGCGGGATGAATTTTTGGGTACTTAGACCAGGCATATATGATACCATCACGATGAAGTCTGTTGATCTTGACCTCGTCTGACCAAATTATCCTTTTCCAATCTTCGATAGTCCAATTTTTATGTTCCAATGCCCACTATAACCGAGCTTGCTTCTGAGCGTTGAATGCTTTGGTCTCTCACCCTTTTTACAGCCTTCAGAGCCTATTCCCTCAAAGCGCTTCTCACAGTAAAGGGGGAAACTTTGTCTCCTCTGTCCAAATTTATCGTCTTTGACGCTTCTACCGCCGTTTTGGCCACAATTTTAGCCACCAAACGAGCCAGAGCATGCTTGTCTCGAGACGTTAACTTCCGTAGTCATCCTTGAACAGACTGTAGTGTATGACTTGATGATATTTTCGAGTACCTGGTCATTATAGATAGATAAGCACCTAATATTTCTGCTACTTCTAGTTCCTTTTACTGTGGGGATAATTAGGATCCTGTTCCCAAAAGGACAAGCGCTACAGGTACTGCCGCGTCGCGTCGACGTCGACTCATATTTCATTTGGTGTAAAATAGAGATAGACAGATAGAGGTTAACAATCGAACTCCACTTAAAGGAGAAAAGTGAACACCCTGTATTACCAACATTTACTCCCATTAAGTAGGGTAGTGTTAGATGATATCTAATGCCGTGAAATTTTGCTCATCGTGAAAATATCGGAAAAGAAAGGTATCAAGTAGTAAAGGAATGATGTAGAAACATATCAATTTTTTATATAGGCCATGTGAAATTATGAAAGTTGTCGGTCAAGCACAACTAGCTTGTTAACCTCAACGAGATGAAGTTTCGAGCCTCAACAGGTTTGAGTGAGAGAGGAGTTGGGTGAACGTCTTGTTGAAATACTCTACATTATAATTTGTAATTGCAAAATGTTTTGTAAAGGCCAGCTTGGAGTGGTTAAAAGGAGCCTGTGGTCTGTTTGGCATAGTAAACATTTTTACTTGACGATGTATACGTTGTCACAACCAAATACGTTACCATTTACATTTCCAGACGACCCTAAAAGATTCATATTCTATTAGGTCAAATAATTAAAGTCTACTACGCAGCTGGGTAGTAATGCAGGTTCTATCCTGTGATGAAATGATGCGATCAAATATGCGCAATAGACAGCGGAGACAATGGCCCCTGGCAATTGTATACTCTCGTTGATGGGTGCTGAATGTCAAACCCACTTTTTGACCAGGGTCTCGCCATACAAATTTCTATAAAAATTATTTATCTAGGCCCACTATGGAAGGGATACTCCAAAATTTGTGTGTATTACGTGTACTCGAAATCGCGAATGTCAAAAGGGAGGACCTTGGAGCTTTCATGAGACTAAGCTTAATCTGGTAAATTTTATAGCAGATTACGCCCTAAATACGACTAAAGTTAAAGCTAGTGACTAGCCGTAAAAATAAATCTTCAATATCTCGTAGCTCCCCCCAGTAGCTACAATCACCGCCTGACATCGCGCCGGCATACTTCCGATGAGATACTGCAAAGAGTTATGACTTATAGAATCCCATACTTCCAGTATGATAATGCGAAGCTCATCCGAAGACCGCTCCCGCCCATCCTCGAGTTCAGGATATTGATTTTCATTTTCAATATAATCCTTCATCTCGCTCCACACAGCCTCAATAGGGTTGAGGTCTGGGGAGTAAGGAGGCCAGTTTATGGGCTCAATATTTTTAACCCTTAAACTTTCCCGAGTAAAGGCCGCTTTATGTGGCGGTGCATTATCTTGCATGAATTGCAATTCAGGATTCACCTCCATGTAGTCAGCCACATGGGGAACAATGTGTTCGTTATAACTCGGCCCTGTTATTGAACCCCAATTTTTTTCCCAGAATAAGTAGGTCCCTTTCTGAGTTCCGTGAAAACTCCCCCAGAACATCCAGGCTGTGCTCTTTCTAGTCTTGTCGACGAGGCAGGTGTATTCAAGCTCGTCACCAGGCTGTATATTATTAGCCATCTAAATCCTAGCTGATGACACGCGCTACAAACCTTTCTCGTTGTGTAGGCATCTCGATGTCTACCATCTGTTACCCATGTCTCGTCGCTCCAAAGGATCTGACTCCAATCGTCAATGGTCCAGTGACGATGATTTAGAGCCCACTCTAACCTTTTTATCATGTTGACCTCGGATATAGGTGGCTTTGCTCGAGACAAACTCCTGGGGTAACCTTTATCTTTGAGCGCACTTCTGATCGCATAAACTCCAGTGCCCCAGCAACTAAACTCCATGGCAACTCTATAAACATCATCTGGCGGTTCCTTCGAGAGAGTCGCACAAAAGTTTCTAGCTCATCAGCTTGGGCCTGATCCAGTTTTCGTTTTCCACCCGGATTTCTTTTGGGAGAGGTAGTGCCTATATTGATGATGTGAATAACTTGTTCGTAGCTCAAGTCGAGGATAGATGCAATTTTGCCTCGTTCGTGGCAAGCATTGTGTAAAGTAATTACCTGGAGTTATTTAGCTGAGATCTTTCCAAATCCAGTAAAGAATGACCTGAAGGCACTTATCTGCTGAAGCTCTTCTCGAATAGCTACGCCTCGCAGGAGATGTTTCCTCGCTGTTCATCTATCGCTACAATTGGTACGATATATAGCGTTAGGGTCATTTAAAGCATGCCTCACTTTCAACAACGATTCAGTATTAGTCGCTCGGATTTTTGACTGGTGTAAAACTAGACATTGGCGATATATTCTTGTTGGGTGACTGGATGATGAGCAGGTGTTAAGTCAGATGAATGGATAATTACTGTAAATTAGCCCGTAGATATTACTAGGGGTATCCCCTGTACAAAGCCCAATGGACAGGGAATACCCTTTTGACATTCCGGACCCATGTATGAGAGTAATTAATTAATATTTTCACCGGAAAAAATATATCAAAGCTATCGAGGAAAGACTGAGGATTCATTTGAGTGTAGAATAATTAATTTTCCAATATCTTTTGTAGAGTTGTGGCCAGATTTATCCAGCATGGCGGTGTTATTGTGAATTTTTGTTTGCTTCTGTAGTTCGATGCCTCTTAAAAAACATCTTGTGTAAAATTTTACAGAAGTTGTCCTGTACGCAGTTTCCTAAGTTGAACTGACTGTTCCATGACAACCTCCGTGTTAACTGAGACGGTTCAACTCCGGATTCAGCTAAATAAGGCAACAACCTATATTACTAGCTTTCTCTTGACTCAAGTCAGACATTTTTCTGAGCTATCCAAGCTCTTCTTGGGGAACAGCCAGTGTGTGTGTGTGAATGCAATTGTTCGTGCATTATTGAGTCCAGGACTATTGTGACACGGGGGCTCCTCCCTGACCCAGGCCACACCTTCTGCCGTGCCCCTATCCCCTTTTACCTCAAACCTAAGATCATAAATAGAGTGACCCGCGACGGGTAGCCATTTAGCACAGTCATTACCCGTAGAATTCAATCACCTTTTCTACGGAGCCTTCTGCTCAAAAAATAAAGTAGAAAAAGAGCAGCCATAGAAATCGGTACGCGGGAAAAAGTCTCAGAAAACCTGCATCCCCAGCCAGGCGAGGCCTAGACACCAGAGTTACACGAGGTGCGTATCCCCATCTGTATCTCTCTAATATCCCATCGTCCAGGTATCTTCCTTTTGCCAACACCACCAGCTCTCAGGCAACGGTGCTCTTTCCTCGAAAGACAGTGTAATGCCATAATATCTGTAAATAGTGAGAATTTGTATTAGTCAAAAGGGCCAACTTATTCTAATCTATCACCATCATAACGGGAGCTGGGTACGCTCCGGAAATTTATCTGGGTGGCTATTCCTCCGTGACCAAGTAGTGCGTGTTTCTGTTGGCTCTGAAGATAGACTCGAGGTTCGTAGGGGACACCACGTAGAGGCAGAAACGCCGTCTTCATCACTCTGGGGAACAGCCTAGATACAGTACCACTGCGCTATTCAACCCAGAATAATTCGAGAGCGGCTGAAAATGATTGATTCGTCATTGAAGACAAAGGTACTCAAATAAAGCATTGGACAGATGCATGTCATCTCACGGCCGCTTCATACAGCGTCTTAGTCCTTTTTTTTTTAAGAAGGATGGCATTCTTGTGTACAGACATCCCTCTGATAAATTAAATGATCGGTCACAGGGAGTTTGTTAATTTATCAGAGGGTTTAAGTTACCGGGAGTTAAGTTATCAGAGGGATGACTGTATATCAAACTCCTACAGTCATCCGTTTGGTAACTTAACTCCTGATAACTTAACTCCCGATAACTTAAACCCTCTGATAAATTAACAAACTCTCTGCGACCGATCATTTAATTTATCAGAGGGATGTCTGTATGCGGTTTTAGGCTCAGACACGAAACACATTGGTGCGATGACACTACGTGAAAGGAGGGATTTTCACACCCGAATATGATTCGAGGACACAACTCGAAGTCAGGCACCCTACAGCTCTTTCAACCCTCAACCGTTTATTTTTGTTGCAGGAACGCTATTCAGCCACCCGCGGCTATCCAGTGTGCCTCCGTCATCGTCACTTACATGACCAGGCGAGAAATGTAAAGAATGTCTTGCCAGATTCGAACCATCTGCCACGGCGACCCAGTTTTAACTTGGGAGAACAGCCTGGACGATGTACCAGGCTACCACCCGACTTATGTCTTAGCCCTTAAAATTATTTGTAATTGTCGCTAAATTTGTACGTTGCAATTAAGTTGTGTAAGTCAATGACATAGAGAACTAACTTCAGCATGTAAGATTCTTTAGTGCTGAGATACTGTTGATAACTTTTTCGAAGATGTCAAGTGTTGAATATTCTAGTTGTATCAAAATATAAAATAATCTACATTATCTGCAACTGCCGTGAATCCAACACGAACCTCCACCTTGGAAGGGTGGAATCCTAACCATTGGACCACAGAAGCTTCTTATTCTTGGTCACAAATATAAAATAATATACCCTTTGAACAAATCAAACACTACAAATAACAAAACGTTATTTTCTCTTTCTTACCACAAGTAGAGGTCTGACTCTATCAGTATACATTTAAAGGAATATCCTCTTTTTTTACTTTCTAAAATTTTACTATGCTTTTTTCTGTATTCATAATGCCGTAACCTTAAATCTTATCTTTCGCCTTACTTCGAATAGCGTAACCCTTTCGCCTTTATCCCGATCACGTTTAGCCTTATCATATTTCGTAATTGTTAGATATTATCAGTTCTATAAGTAGCCCGAGGTGAGCTAATTGGCACAGAAACCTACAAATCACCTGCTATGCGCACCTAGGACGCATAGTATTGAAAAATGTTGCATACTCTGATTTATAAGAGCCAGCAGACCCTGACAATGCCAACGAGGATAGTATATTATATAAGCATTGTTGTGCATACAAGTGAGAATGTCGATGAGTGGAGGATGCCGAGTTGAAACGATAGTCATATGAACAGAAACGCATGTGCGGAGGATACTGTCAGAAGACAAGAGGTCAAAGTATTCTGATGAAAAAAATAGACTGTATGAATCCCTAATAGAGCCTGGATAGCTTGGATACATACTCGACTTGAGACCGGAGAAAGCTAGTACGAATCCTGCGAGGCCTTCAAATCACGTTCTCTCGCGATGATACTGAAGTCTTATAATGACGAAAGCATGCTTAGTTAACCATGAGTTTTCTCGCTTTTCCCTGCAGTGAATTTTCTCGAAAGAAGTTGCATGCTATCAGGACTAACTTCATAGTGGCTTCTGCAAATCCAATTTGAGTATGAACGTTCCAAACGTCAAAACTGATTGTTACAGGCTGCGCCTCGCATATGAATCTGCGTATAAATCGCCGATGCAGATTTTCGGTAATACGGATGTACGCTAATCCGAAGATGAATAATCGCCGATGAATACTTTCGGGATTAGGAGTGACCGCCGATCCGACGGATACGAAACGCCGATGAGAACACGTAGATTTAGAAGTGTTAATGATCTCCTATCCGACGGATAAGAATCACCCCGAGGTTAGAGTTGCATGTATATATACTTTTCAGCCTAATTAGATACTGTTTCCTAGATAGTTAGAAAATAGACTGTATTACGGCCAGCTTACTTTGTTTCTATTGTTTTGGTGATAGCCCATAACACTGAGTCGCTCAATGATAAAACGAATCATCCTAAAAGACCTACATGGGCCAATAAGGCGCCAAATTAGGATAATGAAATGGTTAAAAAAATATGTATCAGACGCTCTTCCGAGTGCCAGAATGTTTGAGGTAAATGTGCAGGAAAGCATTCAAGTCCGCACTTAAGTTGGAAATGCTAAACGAAAGGTACCCTTAGATGACTCATCAAATCGCAGCAACGGTTGCTACTCAGATAAGCGAGCGACTATACATCAATTCTGTGTGTTCAGGAGATTCATCAAAGAGCATCAACATAATCAGATCACGTCAAAAGTTTCCAATATCTATCATCTCCACTATCAGTGACGCCTCAATTGATACTCGGGTCAAATTCGATAGCTTACTAAAAGATTAAGAGCTCGAATTACTTTGTGATAAGATGGGAGATTTGGAGTTTCCATTGTTAGACGGCGTGATTTAGTACCGGAAAGATATTGATCAAGCTGGTAACGTTCATACTGGGAACGTTCATACTGGGGCCAAGAAGTTCGTATCCATATCTCCGTCTTCTATTTAATGTCTCAATGACTGTGATTTCGCTAACTACACACTACTTTATTTTCCCCTGATAAACCCTACTACTGGTCTTCGCCATAGCCTATGGCTTTACCTGGAATTGTCCGTTCATATTTAACATTTTCCAGTGTAAAAGATGGTCGGGGCGATAGTGAAGAACGTTTTGATCAAATTCTGACTCCTCCGAATTGTATCTAAGCCTCATATCATGCGGCTGAGAGTGTCCTGCATGTGACTTTAAGGCTGAACACAATATGATTTAAGTCGGAAGAAAGTTTTTGAAGTTACTCTTGGTGGGGGTATTGAGAATAAAGAGCGACTTCATGGTCATTAGATTCATGTGTGTGTGTTTTTTTTTTGAATCATATTGTGTTCAGCCTTATAGTCATGACAACCAGTGTCAAGTGTTTTGTAGCCATATGTTTGTTTATTTATTATTTTACGTCTAAACTAGCCGAGCCTTGGCCGACCTAAATCTAATCCCAATTGGGATACAAGACGCCAAGGCTTACTGCCTCAGAAACCAGATGCTACATCGTGCTTCACAGAAGAAGATGAAACTTGAAATAATACGCGCAGAAAGCAGAGGGATAAAAGGTCCGCCCAGCAACAAAGAAACTTGATAAAGGAGACAAAAACTACCGATAGGAAATTTCCTGCGATTTGAGCGTTTGGATGCGCGAATTGCAGAGAATAGAGGTTTTTACGGCACCAGCTGGGGTTCTGACAAAGAAACTGGGCTAAATTTAGGGCAAATTTCACTGTAAAATTTGGTGTTTTCGAGCCATGTGATCAGCTTACGCGTGCCGATTTTAGAGGCGATTAAGATCTGAAAAATGTTAGGGATGTTGCGAGGAGGTCGAGGGACAGGTTTGCTGGGTAGTCGGCAGTAAATAAAATGACTTGGGGATTTAGGGTAACCGCAGCTACACTCGTTTGTCGCATCCGCATGGCCGAACCGGAGGTGATAAGAGGAGAAATCGCCATGTCCTGAACGGGCGGCATAAATATGAGCCACCAAGGGCCTTGGGAGAGAGAGCTCTTTCGGGCAGCGTTCGAAGTTGTTGATTTGAAGGTCCCGGTATGATTGAGGGGCATACGAATTCCAGAATTCCTTGAGCGCTGACTCGGTCTTCGTTATAGCCCATAGTTTGGCTTCATCGTAGGAATAGATTGAAGGCGAAGAGCTAGAGGGCAAACCTGACCTGGCAAGGTTGTCCGCATGATCATTGCCGGGTATGCCCGAGTGGCCTGGGATCCAAGCGACCTGCACTTGGCCAGGACGAGTGTGAGGTAGGCGGGGTCTGTTGCCCCAGGATTTTGCCTTATCTGCAAATTGGAGAAACTCAGTTTGAGAAGAACAAACCGGGGAGCTGAAAAGCCGCCTCGCGACGTCTTGATTATCCAGGAGGATCCAAAAGTCATTGGCAAAGCGTGCTGAAGGGAGCTGTAGAGCAGCTGACATAGCCACAGCAGCAGCTTTGACTTCGGTATCGAAAGACGTGAAAGAGCGATTGATAGATTTGCTCTCTACATAAACGATACGACCGGCTTGGTGAATTACTACTCCGAGACCAGCACTTGTATTTGGGCCTAACCGGCTGCCATCTGTACACGCCACCAGGTCGTTAAACGGGATCGATGTCGGGAGTTGGGTTGAATTTTGTGTGACGCGCCTTATGCTAGCGTACCAGCCTTCAATTGAAGCCCACGGAGGTAGGACTAAGGGATCAATATACTCTGTTGTGGGAAGACTAAGAATCCACCCTGATAAGCGTGAGACACGGCGGTTGTAAGTATCAACCCACTGGGCACGGCGTCTAAGTGGGTGGCGAGGATCCAGTTTGTGTATACGTAGAGCAGCCGTGCGAGCCCTTCTGTCAAGTTCGATAAGCGGAGGGAAGAGACCTACCTCGCAGAAAAGCGCGGCTGAGGGAGTTGTACGATAGACAGGGAGTATAGCCCTTGCACTGGTTAAGACGACTTTGCGTATCAAAGAAAGATGGGTCTCAACCCGGTTTGACACAATTAGGCCCTTGGGTGTAGTTCTATTGCGGCCAGGCCACCAGACTTCGGACCCAAAATACGCAATGGAGAGTACGCAGGCTATTGTGGCCTGACGGAGTAGCCGAGGTGGCGCGCCCCTCGATTTATTACCAAGAAATTTTAAAGCGTTGGCGACCTTTAATGCTTTCCCGGTTAGAAGCTGAACATGCCATTTGAAGGTGAGATTTTTGTCCAAGTAAATCCCAAGCCATTTAGTGTAGGGGCGAGTTGTGTTTTCTGATACGGAGAAAATTCCGTTTGATACGGATGGAGTCTGCCCTGGGTCTTTATCATCCCGGCGTCTAGAGAAGTGCTGCAGCTCCGATTTTGCAGGGTCGAATGTGATGCCTTCGGCTTGACCCCAATCGAGTGCTTCCTTGAGTGACATTGAAAGTTGTTCGCAGTTCGCACTGAGCGAACACTGAGTTTCCAATAGAGCAACGTCATCAACGTACCCGAATCTGCTAGAAGCCCTGCCCATTTTCATAAGGGGCGCCACATAGAGCATGAATAAAATTGAAGATACGGGAGAGCCCTGAGGTAGGCCACAGGAGATATCCTGTAGTGGGCCCATCTCACCATCAAGCCTGATTTGGGCTGAACGGCCGGTGGTGAATGACTTGATCCAATTGATTAAGTTATGAGGCCATCCTTGCTCACGTAACCGGCGGATGAGTCTACCTGGCAGAACTGCGTCGAACGCACCTTTAATATCGAGAGTGAGCATACTTGCTGTGCGTCCTTCATTCAAGGCCCGCTCGACATCATGGGTAAGACATGCGACTAAATCGATTGCTGACCTACAGGGCACGGCGCCAAACTGCTGGCTGGCGAGAGCCTTCTCGCGGATCGCAATCCAAGAGATGCGCTTTGCTAAAGTTCGTTCCAGTCCTTTTCCGAGCACAGATAGGAGAGCAATTAGTTGGTAAGACCTTGGAGAGGATAAGTCGACTTTGTTAGGTTTTTGTAAGACAATTAGTATAGCTCTGCGAAAGCACATTGGATGATGGCCAGTGGATAGGCAGCCAGTAAAGAGATTAAGAACGTGGGATTCAATCAGAGGCCAGGCTAGCCTTAATATTGCAGTTGGGACCTCGTCTGCACCTGGGGATGTGTTACCAGCGTTAAGAACCGACCTTCTAATTTCCTCAAGGGTGAGGGGAGGGAAAGGGAGTGCGGTCTGAGCAACTGTAGGGCAATCCATTTCTATGTCGCCAACCTCCGCCGAGTTTACGAGTAAATTATCTACCAGCACTTTAATCTTTTCAGTTAATGTGACCGCAGGGAGGGATTCCGGGGATCTGGGGTCCTTGAGAGGGCTCGAGCGAAATGTTCCTGTGGATTTATGCCACTTTGTCGCAGAAAATATCTCTTTTGGCGAGTTGGCCTTCTCGATCTTTGAGCGAAAAAAACTTTCTTTGGCCCTTTTAATGGTTTTCTGATATGCCTTACGTACTTCTTTTACTGAGTCGTCAGAGAGGTTTGCTCTCAAGCTTTGCTTAAACTGGCGACGGGCATCTTTGCAAGTTTTATCCCACCAGGGGCTCCCTTTCCCGTGACCCAGTGAGCGCTGGGCTGATGCTGCATATGCATCGCGTACTGCTTCTATTATCTGTTCGGCATAACTATCAAGTGCTTGGGGTGGAGGAGAAGGAGAGAGCGCGGAAATTGTACTAATAGCTACAGTGAGTAACCGGGTGAATAATGTTTCATTGAGAGTGTCCAAGCGCAGCCTTCGCATTGTGTCTTAGGACCGCTCCCAAGGAACTATAGTCGCGAGAGGCAGATGATCTGAAGTTGAATTGATATGAGGGGTGATCCTAGAGGTTGCGTCCACCAGAAGAGGGCCTACGCCAAAGGCGAGATCGAGGACGTTGCCGCGATTGTGTGTCGGCTTATCTGGGGGTGAAAGGAGAGAAAAGTTGTTCGAATTTATCCAGTCTACGAAGGGCTGTGCACCTGGAGATGGGCTGCAAGGCCACGATGGCTGCCACCATGTATGATGCAAATTAAAGTCCCCTTGTAGCAGACAATTGTTGCGAAACGTTGCCGTGGCAAGGGTGCGCAGGGACTGTAAAATGTTTGTACCCAGTGACCCGGGTGGGGCGTTGTAAATGTTCCAGATATCAATTGATTGACCGTCAGTTTTTGACAAGCGTAGAACCATAAGGTCGTGCGATGACAATGGGTAGACTTGTTGCGAATGTAGGCCTACACCTTTGCGGACGTATGACATGACACGAGGGCGAGCAATGGCCCAGTCGTCACTTGGGGAGAATGCTTCATAGGAAGGGTGTTTTTTGGTGATACGACGGGAGCGGTCGCGAAATATATATATGGCTCTTGTATAAGCACAATATCCACGGAATTCATGTGTGCTTTGTTTAAAGCGATTTCATGTGTCTGAGCGCCACGGCCTACATTTAGCGAGAGAATTATGAGTTGCTTGGATGATTTGTTTTTCCGGTGTGGGTTGGGCATTAAAGTGGGATTTCGCCGTTGCTCGGAGTCACTTCGTTGTTGAGAACAGTGAAGGGATTGTTGGACTGAGATGAGCTGGTAGCTGGGGTGGACTTTGAATTCTTTGCCGGGGGTGTTACGCGAATAGGGTGAGCCTTGTCTGTTGCCTCCCCCTGGGTGTTGGTTGTGTAGCTGTGTGTGGTGGAATTCTTTTTGACAGGCATGTTACACCCGGCCACAATTTGGCATTGCAAGCGAGCCTCTGCAAAGATCTTACGGGTAGCTGTGACTTGTGTCTTGAACTTTGCTGGACCTGAGGGTATAAGGCGGAGCTCGCAGTTGGGATCATCTGCAGGATGAGGGCCATGGCAATGAATGCATCGTGGAGGGCATATATGTTCCGATGAGCCTGCACACTGGTTGCCGTGATCCTTCTCAGAATGCGAGCAGGACCCGCAAAGTCGGCATCTAAGGGGAGACGCGCAGGTTCGGGTGTTGTGCCAAAGCCAACACCGAGAACACTGCACAGTTGTGAACCGCCTAGGAAGGGCTCTCGTGAGCGTCCTACAACCAAACAGAAAAAGAACAGGCTGGAGACGTCTGTGTTCCTCTGGGAAGCGTACAATCCAAGACGTAGAAGGAGAGTTCGGGTCTTACTCATTATCGCGTGATGGTTGAATGGCCACTGGGGCAACACCTACCGCCTCACTCAGCGCTTGGTGCATTGCATCTGTAGTTACTGGATTATGACAATACTTCATATCATCGTTGATTGTGCCATGTGTACGGGGGACGTGCTTAATCCTGTAGGATGTCCAAGGCGAGGCATTGTCAATAGTTGCGTTGCCAAAGATTCCAGTGGCAGAGACCTTTTCCCTGAGCTTAGCCGTATCCCCGTCCTTTGGACATAGGGCAAAACCAGTTTTTGTTGCCTGAACGTTGGAGAGTAGCTGACCGTCGATTCCTAGTTTGGTTCTAATGTGAGATTGAAGCGCGTACGCGGAAAGCTCCCTAAGGTTATCTCCTTCTGGTAACCGTATGAAGAGGCGATTGTCTGGCCGTTGTTGCTTGGATTTAGGGTTGAGTTTGAGCGTGGCCGGGGCCTTAGAAAGGAGATTGGAGCGGCCATTACGACCGTTGGGAGCACGTTGTGCTATGTTTGCGTAAGATGCAGTAGTTGGCGCCCGCTTGTCGCGGCTGGGCTCTGACTCTGTCAAAGATTCTGTATCAATCACGGGTGGAGGAACGCCTCTCAGGTATGCTTCAAAATGACGTGAAGCAACTTTGGCAAGGTCTTGACAGAAGCTCTTTAGTGCCAGAGCTTGGTTTGAAGGCAGTGATGAGGGAATGCAGTGATTATCTAGAAAGTCTACAACGTCGCCAAACAGACTCCGGGCTTCCTAAGCGCGGGTTTCTGCTGCGTTGATACCTTTGGCTAGAGCATTATAGATAGGGGGGTTAGGGGAGGGATCCGTGAAAGGGTCGCCTTGAGGTACATCATCATATTAAAGAAGTCCGACCGGCTCGTGTGCTGGGCTGTGGCAAGGACTGTCCCAGTCCATGTGCAAATGATAGGGACTGACCGACACAGGCAACTGAGCCTGGTCGGTCGCCATTGTTGGCCGTGTTGTGTGCGAGACACGTTTAAGGGACTGTACAGGCTTGGATGAAATAGGAGGTTTGTGTAGCGGCCTGCGGTGGCTGAGAACCGCAGATGACTTGTTAAGATGAAGGGAGGTTCTTTGTGGAGCCAGAATGAAATAGAGTATGCTGTATGTGTTGTAGCCATATGTGTTACGGGCTGCGTCTTTCTTTGTTCCAATTAGTCACCCGGAAATATTACTCATCAAATGTCATGTGACGGGCGCTATGGCTTGAAATAGTTCAAGGATGGTGTTTGCAGGGATGCCTAGTACTGACAGTCCCCAGAGCGAGTTTCGAATGGAAACAAGTCACGTCAGACTCATGAGATGTTACGAGGGGAGAAATCATTCTGAAGATGATCTGGTATCTTAGGGTTTGATCGGGCGAAGAACATCATGTACATATTACAATCCTCCCTCGATTCACATTTAGAGACTATATAGAAAATAGACAGTATTTGGCCACCAATCCTTTTTGTTATGCTACTTTGGTGACTGCCCTTCACAATATCTAAGACTTAGCTGATGGTAGACCATACGGTTGAGCCACTACTTTATAAATTTCAATAAATGTTACAATATCTCATAGTTTTCTAGCATAAATTTTCCGAATACATGAAAATGTCAGCTTCCATCTAAAAATCTACCAGTAGATGCTACATGTGTAAGTATTCTCATTACTGTGGTGTTGCTTCTTCAACGTACATGTACCAGTTCGTGTCGTAGATAGAGGTCAATCGAGATCCACTACAGGCTACTCGTATGCAGTATTGCAGACCTAGACATTGTTACTAAACAGCGCTAATTGTGTCTAATTAGTAACAACATTTAGGGCTGCAATACTACATGCAAGTAAAACTAATTGCCCCTGATACCCTGTAAACATAGATGTATAGAGTACTGGTTTATCTTATTAGTCATCTAGTCATCCAGGGTTACCTTTCGTTTAGAATTTCCGCAATCATGTCTGTCCACTATTAAAGTACATTAGAACCTGTCACAACCCATACTCCTCAGTGGACAAAATTGCTATTTTGGTGATGACAGGTTATGGGTTATGGGAGTATTCTAATTTTAGATCTAAGCGTCGTTTGGCTTCGCTAAAATTTACGTATCACGTTTTCACATTACGGCAAATGGCACAAGCTTCATTCAGTTACATAAATATACACACCATTCTCATTGAAGCTTCTGACATTCCCTACAATTAGATCCCACTAAGTTTATATCCATTAAGTGCACTTTAGTTTGGTCATCGCGCTTGTGATGGCCAAATCACAACAACCACCTCCCCTGGCCCAGCGCGTTGCTGAAGAGCTCGAGCTTGTACAGCGCGTGGCAAAGGGTCGAGCTACCTGGGTTCAAAACTTCCACAACAAGTTTTGGACATCTGTCGAAGAAGCTGACCCTCTTATCAAGTCCTTCGTGCGCGAGCAGATGGACGCGTTCCTCTTCGCAGTTGCTTCTGGGCAACCTATGCGGCATGACACACCGAGACAGCCCAAGCCGGCGAGCTCCTTACCCAAACCCAGCCATAACCTTCCTTCCCGACCTCCCGTTCCAATCACAAATCAACCTCGAAATTATTGTTTGCTATGTAGATGGATAGGGAGAGACGTCACCTTGTGAAGAATACCGTGTAGAGAAGGCTATCAGCAGACAAGAATATGATGATCTAAGGCTGTAAGGTAAATTGATTATTCTAATACATCTACTTTTACATCCGCTTGGGAGGGCCCTAATATATACACGAAAATCCACCCTTGTTGAAATCAGTGCTTCCATGATAGCCATAGAATATAAGAGAAACTGATAGAGGGTCTACAATACAGCGTAGGCATTGTGGATGTTGCTAGAAAGTGCTAGAATATAGGAGACTATGACTGTTAAACTCTAAGTGACTTTAAGCGACTTTAGGGGTACTAAGCAATGACTAGGCTACCCCCTGTTACTGATGCAGTTATGGACCCACTAATTACAACAGAAATTGGGCAGCGACCGACGCAAGCCCACCCGCCTCATTACCATCGGCTCCAGCTCAACCTAGTACCAAAAATCGACCCACTCGCACAGCTGTCCAAAAACCTGCTGTGAAGTCCAAGGGCCCTAAAGCAAATTTCCGCCTGACTGAAGATGCCCCTCTCCTTAGAGCAGACGTAACATCAGTCAAAGCTGCCTTCATAAAAATCGTCCCTGGCCTTAAAGATGGTATCGCTTCCGTTTCCCGAAACTCTAGCGGATTCAGCATGACCTTTTTATCCGAGGAATCGCTGAATCTTGCGATGAAACATGCCGATTCCATCAAGGCCTCTATTTCAGGAGCCTTACATCAGGTAGAGGACTGGTATGGATATGTCGTCAAACGCATTCCCCGCACCATCTGGAATCCCGTGTCCAATCTGGTTTCCTCAACCCTTGATGACGTCAAGACCATTGCCCAGGCACAGACGGGCGTCGCCCCATCCAGTGCTCACTGGTCGCAGCATGAAAATAGCCACGATCCTTTTCATACGGCGGTCATCTTCTTCCCAAAGGAGGTTCCTACATTCCGAATAGTTGACAGCGCGCCATCCCGGCGATATGTTCCCAACCCCAAGGTAGTTCAGTGCGAAGCTTGTTTCGGGTTTCATCAATCCTCTCGCTGCCGGATCCAGGCTTTGTGTGCCTTCTGCGGCACTCCCCGCCACCAAGGAGAATGCTCTCACCATCGCCGATGCACTAACTGTTTAGGATCACATCCTGCAGATGATCACACCTGCCCCATTCGCCCTCGTCCTTACAAGGGCAAACTTATTCAGCTTTCCGATAAAGAGGTTACTGAACTTCGCACAAACAACCGCAACAAGCTCCGTAAGACACGGCGGGCTGAAGCTGCTACTGCTGCTGCCACAGCTGCCTCAACTGCCTCCGACCCCAGCAACACCACCCCTTCTGCTAGTCAGAATAGATTTACTGTATGAATAATGGCGTTGATATCATGTGATCTAGTTAGCGAGGCGTTGGGGGATTACTTTATTCTGTCGGACGTTGTACTTAGAAAGAACAACGATTTACTAGAACAACAAAATATACCTGTTTACCAACCCTTTGTGCTAGCACAAACACTTTTCCGGTGATATTCCGACATTTACCTCCCTCGAAAATTCCTCCTCTGGATCTATGGATGTAGATTCGGAAGAGCAAGCTCCCATTAATACTCTTAGTCCTACTCTCCATGAACAATAGAGCATACTTTAGGAGTACCCCCCCGCCTTGTCTTCGCTTCCTTCAAGCAAACGTTGGACGTGGTGGATCTGCGCACCTTATTCTCTTACAAGCCGCTTTTCAGGGTAAGTACGACGTCATCTTTGTCCAGGAGCCTTGGACTAAAGTTATAAACTTCAAAAATGTTACCAAGTCTCACCCGGTATATGTTATCTTTACTCCTCCTGATCGGGACTGGAAGCTTGCGCGTCCACGCGTACTAACCTACGTCCGGAAAAAATCTAACCTCCGTCCTATCCAGCTGGACAGCGGACCCTCACCAGACACTGTAGCCCTCCTTCTTCAATGTTCTCCCCCTATAGAGGTTATCAATGTCTATCGGCAGCCTCAAGCCCATATGCCTGAGAGTCTGGACCCACTCCTAAGGTGGCCGGTCAAGCCGAACTCCATAATTGTGGGAGATTTTAATCTTCATCATGAGTTATGGGAGCCAAATGTATCTCGCTCGTCCGGAGTTGGCAGCTTTGTCGACTGGATTGATAATCATTCCTTAAGGTCGGCTTTACCATATGGGGCTCCTACCCATCGCGCTGGCCACGTCCTTGACCTAGTTCTAACAAACATGGACGGACTCTTGGCCCGCGTGGACCCCGGGTCTCATTCGACTTCCGATCACGAGACAATATCTGGCCTAGTTCATCTCTCTTCAGCTCAAAGGCGCTACCCGTCAACGAGGCTGCCTAAACTTACCCCCGAAAAAACAGAAGTGTTCCGACAAGCACTCATAGCCACTACTCCTCCTGTTCTTCCCTTCGAGGAACCTACCCCCCAGCTCTTAGATTCGGCAGCTTCCTCGGGCATCGCTGCCCTATCAGCTATTCTACTTTCAGTTAACCCACCGAGGCCCGCGTGTGTGCCATGTAAGGATTATTGGAACCAAGAATGCTCTGACCAACGCCGCCGGTATGTTAATGCCCGTAACAGTGGTGATCCAGACCTTATCAGCGAGGCACACCGTAACTTCCGCAAAACCGTTAAGCGAACCAAACGAGAGTACCAGCGCTCTAAGCTAGATAGTGTGTCTTCAATTTTGGAGGCCCATAAAGCGGTTGGATGGCGAAGATTCTCCAGTCGCTTCGGTCCTCCTCCAATTCTATTTCAAGGAGTCACGTACAGTACTCCGACTGAGCGTGCTGACATCTTTTTCCGCACGAAGCTTGCCCGCTTAATCAGACAGCCGGATGTCTCCGTGTACACCCCTACCTGCGCATTGCGAGAGATTCCTGCGCCACCCTCCCTGGACGAAGATGAAGTGCGACACTGTCTTCTTGATACATCTTCCACAACCCCAGGTCACGATCATCTCTCGGTTGTTGCTCTTCGCCACGTCTGGGAAGTCGATACATGGCGCACGTGGATTGTAAACTTGTACAGTCTCTGCTTGACATTCGGACATCATCCAAGCGTTTTTCGCCGCGCTGAAGTTGTGGTTATACCGAAACCTTACAAGGATGATCTGACTAACCCCGCCAATTGGCGACCAATCTCTCTCCTCCCTGTCCTTGGGAAAGGGCTGGAACGCCTCTTTGCGCGTCGTTTCGCCTTCTGGGCGTTGTCGAGCTGCGTTATCTCTCCAACGCAACTTGGAGCTCTTCCTGGAAGATCGGCTATGGACCTCGTTGAGTGCCTTGTTCACGATGTCGAGAAGGCATGGGATATGAAACAGGTGTGTACTTTGGCTACTCTTGACGTCGAAAGCGCTTTCGATAGCATTCAGCCTGGCCGCCTGTCTTTACGGTTGCGCGAACAGGGATGGCCAGTACCGTACGTTAACTGGGCTGCATCTTTTGCTTCAGACAGGAAAGCTCGCCTCCGAGTGGACGATTTTGTGGGCGAATTTTAGGATATTCCGCACGGGTTGCCTCAGGGATCCCCTGCTTCACCCATACTGTTCCTCCTCTTCCTTGAGCCTTTATTCAAACTCGGCTTCCCCACTTATGGATATGTAGATGATGTAGCGATCCTGTCGGTCGCTAAGAATCTAGTCGAATCTTCGCGCCTCACTGTTGCTAGGGTTGATGCAGTCACCCAGTGGTGTAACAGGAATGGACTCTCGTTAGCTGAAAATAAGATGGAGATTCTGCATCTTCATAGGACCCGTCAGCTCTCTCCTTCTTTAACCATCAACGGCATCGTGAGGGATGCAAACCCAACGGTAAAGTGGCTAGGCGTTCTCCTTGACACCAAGCTTTCCTTCAAAGCGCATGTACAAGTATGGAGTGCTAAGACGCAACGGATCAGCGCGCACATACGTCAGCTCGGCAACACCAATCGTGGTATACCCACCGCCTTTCTTCGCACCGCAGCCCTGGCTGCGGCGCTACCTGTACTTTTGTACGGTGCGGAGGTCTGGTGGCGCGGTCATACTTATAGCCGCCGCGGTCGCCAAACTTCAACTCGGTCTCAACACCTCGTAGATTTGGTCTCTAGAGCCCTCGTCACCCTAGCCCGAGCAATACTCCCTGTATACAGAACCACCCCCACTGCAGCTCTTCTGAGAGAAGTTTGGCTCAAGCCTGCTCCTATATTACTTGAGGAAATGCGCCTCCGCTCTGCCCTTAGGCTAGCTGCCGCGGACATCTTTCACCCCACGGTTAGAAGAGCAATCGACTCCCGGGCACACACTCGCCTCACCGAAAAGCTGAAGCTCGTTCCGCCCTTCCCTCGCCCCCAACTCTTAGCACCCTCCTACAAAGCCCCTTTTAACCGCTCTCGAGCAGACTTATCTGCCGAAGAATTTCTCGAGCGTATCAGAGCACTGCCATCATGGGACATTCTTGTCTTCTCAGACGGCTCAAAGCAAAAAGATGGGTCTGCAGGGGCAGGTGCCGCTGTTTTCCACAGGGACATCACTCTAGCTGAAGTGAGAGTGCCTCTCGGGCCCGATTTCGAGGTCTATGATTCCGAAATTATCGGCGCCCTAGCTGGGCTTAAGGCCGCTGTAGCGGCTCCTTCAACGCACCTTGCAACCAATATCCACGTAATCTTGGACAACCAAGAAGCAGCACAACGCCTTCTGGACGTCTCACCTTCGAAGTCCTCCCAAAGAGAAATTTTGGAGTTTCGAGATCTCGCGTCACGCTGGCCTACGAGGAGGATTCTTCCATTGGCGGCTCCTGGCAAAGTCAACGTAATGTGGTCTCCTGGCCATATGGGAATCCCAGGCAATGAGCTGGCTGATAAGTTGGCCGGTGAGGCTGCCCGTCAATCGGCCCCCTCTGCTGCATCTCTTGCCGGAGCTCGCGCTAAGATCCAAAGGCAAATATGGGATTTGACCACAGCATGGTGGCAATCTTATGCTCCCTCTACCTATTGCGAGTTGGGGATGCCTTTTCCCAAGAAGCCTCCTGAGGAACTACGACTCCTTCGCCGTTATCTCGGATATTTAATCCAATGCCGCACTGGACACGGTGACTTTCGTGCTTATCACGAAAGATTTCATCATACTGATGCTCTTCTGACTTGTTCCTGCGGGGCTGACAAGTCAATCACCCACTTGGTTTTTTGCCCCCTCGTGCGAGAGAGACTGGCTTCGGCTGGTCACCGACGAAGCCTGGGCCCACTCGATTTTCTTCTCGGCACATCTCATGGAGCCAAGCGTTTCGCCACCATATTGGAGAAGGTTAATTTCCTCTCAGAATTCTGCCCAATCCGTCCCATATGAGCTAGTCATGTGAGGAATCCGCTGCATAGCGCTCACTATATCTACATGTATGCTAATGGCCTCTCTGTCACAGCACCTTGTTCGTACTACATATAGAAGTCATCATGTCCCCCCAGGGATGGGGCTTTAGTTGTAACTAGCGCCCGGTAGACACAAAAAATAAATAAATAAATAAATAAAATACACATAAATATAAGGTTGGTCAATTGAAACTTCCTACAGCAGCGCTCACTTTGTGGAATTCGACACTGATGTGTCAAGCGAGGGCAAAATGGTGGAAAACCCATGCTCCTCAAGCATACACTAGACTGGGTATCAACTCTGCCCCTTACTTTCCTAAAAAGCTCCTACTGAGTCGGAAAGCTCTTGACTTATTAATTTCTGCCAGAACTGGGCATGGAGACTTCGCCTCCTATCACATCCACTTCAACCACGAAACTGCAAACCTACGATATCTCTACGGGTCACTGAAGTCCCCCAGACACTTCTTTTTCTGTATAATTCTTCATCGCCGTGGTGGCCGCCCAGAAGGGCCTATCCGTTTAGTCCTCCCAAAGCTTCTAGGAACCCCGGAATGAGCAGTCACACTGGCTAAATGGCTGGATCAGGCTCGGTTTTTCGAGCAAACTTGCTCTCGCTGAGTCGAGAAAACTTTCCTTTGTTCTGCTTTGCTTTGTTTCTTCTTGTTTGATTGGTGGCTCCGGCAGCGAGAGACGGAGCGGGTGAGATGGACTGATTAATTATCAGTCAAGAGCTCGGGGAGGTCTCAAAAATTTAAATTTGCAATATGCATTAACCCTTCTATGTGCGCAGTTTCATACAACGCTGAACAGCCATGTATTTACGACTTAGATAGTCATGATAACTAGAGCGCAGGCTCGGGCCGGATGGTGCAGTGGTACACTGTCCGGGCCGTTCTCCAAAGTAGAGTCTGGGTAGCTTGGACACATGTCCCACTTGAGACAAGAGAAAGCTGGTTCGAATCCAGCAAGACCCTCACACCACTTCTCTCGCGGCAATATTGCATTCGTAGGATGAGGAAAGCATGTTCAGATAACCACAGGCTTTTTCTCGCTTTTCCCTGTGGTGGGTATTCACGGAAGAGGGTACATGTCGTAAGGCATTACCACCCGTAGTGGTATCTGCAAATTAAATCTGAGTATGATTGTTCCAAACATCAAATAGTGTCATACTGCATCACATACATATCTTCTGTAATCATTCGCGTCATAGCCTCAGGCTACAATAGTAAAAATGATCTAAAAAAATAGAGCTCAGGCTCTAGCGTCCTTTGGCCCATTTGGGATTAAACTTTCACATGCCCAAGGGCACGCGTCGAGAGCCTCAGACGAAAAATAGAATCATCATCATTACTTGTAAATATATACGTGCATGTACAAAAACGAATGCCTGTAATTGTAATAAATTATCTGCAAGGCTTGAAATTCATATAGTTGTTCTAAATTAAATACATTTGCAATTTTACCCGCTACTTTGAGGGAATAAACTACTGAAATGGCAATTGTCAAGGGATGTTGAGACATGATGTTGAATAGCATGAGAGGAATAACTTTTTGTTGTGACGACAAAGAATGGACGCTTGAATCAAAATGGAATGAGTAGCTGAATCCGAATACAGTCGAACCCCTCTTAGCTAATAGTGGGTCCCGGTATAAATGTTGAAAAGATTCATTGTAACTTGGACTTTTATACTTGCAACACTTACCCTTACAGGTCGATTTGCGTGCAGGGGTAAGTATTGCAAATATAAACGGTAAAATTTCTATGAATCTCTTCAGTAATTATACCGGGGCCCACTATTAGCTAAGAGGGGCTCTACTGTAGTTGGCATACTAAGGATAATATGAGAAACTTGTAGATCTTTGTATATACTAGTACTAGTACCGGTACATGTATACATACACCAGGATAGGTTTTGTCACCAGTTCCATATAATTTAGTATGGGACAGGGGCGAAACGTCATTCAGTCTCGGGGTACATATTAAACTAAGCTTTGATAGGTTGGTAATCAGATACACATTAGTTGCCATAGCAATGGTACTGGTATTACATAGAAGTCACGGGAAAAGAAGCCATGATTCCCCAAAAAGTTATGGGTTATGGGTGTAAGGGTCAGGACCCTTGCTAGTGACTTGGGCTCTTGCCCTTGTATAATTACTTTACAGTCTGTACAGCGTTGGATGGCGTGGATCAGGATGTTGGGGCGCAAGGAGTTTTTTTTCTTTTTTTTTTAATTATACGCGACAGACCTGTGGCGGCCCTGCACTCCTGTAGAGTCTGACGCGAGTGAAGCCGAGTCGGAACAGGTTGACTACCGATACCTCGTCCCACTTTTATGACCGAGAAAGATACAAGACTACTAAACATGTGTTGGACATGCGGAGCCTAGCCCCCGGGATAACAAAAGAAAAATTTAAATGCGTCCTTGCTTTGCTTCCTGCACTGTTGCGCCTCCGTCACCGCGCACCCGAGTCTAATTCTCATAACTTTACTGAATCCTTTACCTATTGGTTTCAACCTGGTTAAGGTTCGCTAGCCTACGCCTGCCATGCCCATGCTCGGCCTTTGATATATCCCACTGCCTGTTACGAACTCCGGGAATTTCTGCCATCCTTTTTCCCCAAGCAGTTCCTTCAGAGCTGGTGCCCTTCTTCATCCACTGATAGTGCGCCACCTGGTAAGCGCTCTTCGGCATTCGACTAGATGTCCTACCGAAGTTTCTCTTGTTGTAAAATAAACAGTCCAGCATCCCACGCGATGCGCGTCTCACACCGACTCGTACACTGTCACGCGATCGCCATCATCTCATATGTTATATTTAGATTTCCCACTTAATGTCTATTTATATCATCTATAACTATGGATGGTACGAGCTAACAGCTACACATATGAGCGTTTTACACCTAAGTATTCTGGGGTAAACATTCAGGTTTAGGACTTACTCATACCATGATAATATTGTTATATTGGGACATCAATGTCTATCATGAATTATGCTAATTAAAGTCCCATAAGGGTTACACTCCTGTATATAACGAGCTCTCTTCTCCTTCAGAATTCTTCAGTCAATCACATTGCTGAATATCTCTGAAGGTAAGATCTCATCCAGTAGCTAGCCCAATAAAGTCAATTACATTGCTGAATATCTCTGAAGGAATCTCTCTCTTTGTCATCTCACCTATTCTATAATAGCCTCACTTATCTCAAACACTACGCTGCTTCTCTTACACAGATATCTTGACGTCTCGCCTCTCCGATCTGTCCACATTACATTATCTCTTCCGCACACGCAGCGGAGTTCTGCGGATTCATGGTTCCAGCGGCGGTGATATGCCGCAAAATCCCCGTGACCCGTACGAGCAGCTAGCAAGCGGGAGTATATTGCTCTGGGCAGGGCTAGTTCTGGTGGCTTTTTAGGCTTCATCTGTAATTCTAGCTCGCCGTATCTGTTTGGGCAGGATAGATTCCACTAATCAGTTTTCAGTTGACTTATGCGAGTCCGCGTTTCGCGCCTTAATGAGACGAGTGTCCTCATTCCTAACATATTCGCGGGAGGGTTGCCTATTTCAAACGCTTCTTTAGCTAAACGGTCAGCTGCTTCGCTACCAGACATACTTTCGTGACCGGGGATCCATCGAACCTGTACCGCTGTTGCTATTTGTTGGGTCAGATGTTTAAATCTTTGTACACGCAAAGCTGATGACGATGTGATTCCTGACTGTAGTGCCTGTGCCACTTCGAAATTATCGAGTAATATGTAGATAGCGCCTCAATTTGTATTACTTCCGGATGTAACTATAGCCTCAAGAGCAGCCATTGCTCCATGGATTTCGGCACCATAAATCTCCGCACCTATGAGTTCGCCGGATCCTTTCAGCTCGGGAAGTTCTGACGAGCTTCTGGGGTAGACCACATAGCTCCATGCTGTTGTTGAATTCGGAGAGAGTGATCCATCGCTATAAGCGCATAAGGTATCTGACGATAGGCCAGCTAACCAGTGTCTAGTCTCTCTCGCTGCAGTCTCTTTGACTAAGCTCGGTGCTCGTGGGAGACTGGGACCTGGTTGGTAGATGGGTGGCGGAGCCTCTGATTCAGGTAATAGCCGGGTGGCTCGCTGGATACGAGAGTCGTGTGTTTGTGTGGCCGCAGGTCGGCCCCTATTTGAGGTGCAAAGGCCGAGTCTAAGTCGGGCTTCTTCCGTGGACTCGAAGGCTCTGAGTCGGAGAGGGTGGTGGGTATCAAGGCGTCTGATTCTGGCACCGTGCAGAAGGCGTTTTTCTTCCAGGATGATATGAGCTGGTGGGATCCCTGTTTCTCTTTGTAGAGCCGTATTGGGCATAGTTCTCTATGTGGATAGAGCGGCTCGTATCCCTGCCATGGGGGCATTGTCTATGGCTGCAAATTGCTTTCCACAAGAGTTTCTTACCTCTCCTGTGTGTGTTGCTCGAGTGCGGCCAGGCCACCAGATTTCGGCAGCGTGGAGGACTGTTGGCATTATGACTGTGCGTATGATGGTGGTCATTGGGCCTGGGGGTGGGCCCAATGTAAATGACGCGATTCGCCGAAGGTATTGTGTCAATCTAACTCCTTTGCTAGCCCATTCGGCAGCGTGGCGGCGAAAGTTTAGGCTTTTATTAAAATAGACCCCAAGCCAACGAATTTCGTCGCTAGCTTGGATGATCTCATCGCCCAAACTAATTTGGGGAAGCTCTGTGTTTCTGGAGCGGGGGCCCAAAAAATATACTGCTTTGGCTTTGGCAGGGTCAAATGTGACAGCATTTTCGGTGGCCCACCTGAAGACTCTGTCAACCTCCTCTTGCGCTTTTGCGGCTGCATTTGCCGGTGTAGCGCCAATCCCCAGGATTGCCACATCGTCTGCGTAACCAAATCTCCAGTTACTAGCTGCCACCACTTCTGACATGTAGAAAATGAACAAGATAGGCAATAAAGGTGATCCTTGCGGTAAGCCACACTCTAATTGCTTGGGTTCAGTCATCCCTGATTCGAAGCGTATGCGTGTGGAGCGGCCCTTAAGAAACGACCTTGTGTTAGACTGTCCAACATCACTAATAATACCAAACTGGCCCCGAATTCGAACTTAATGCCTGTAAGTGGTAGACTTTTTTAATGTATTTCTTTTGGTATTCTTTTTATTTTATGTTGCTTTATTATAGAATTGTGGCTACTTGACCTACTGTTTATATTTGTCATGAGCGGTATGTTTGTTTGTTTGTTTGTAATCAATTTGAGTTCCAATCCTTAATGGATATGCCACACTAATCTACAGATTCCTCCCTTATAATAAACTCTACAATTACCGCCCAATTTACGATTTCTATAACTAAGTCTATTCTGTGCCTAACACATCCTTATATTCCTCGCCCATCATTTCCACAAATGAGAGGGGCATTTGGGTTTCAGTATTGAAGGCTATTGCCTAGCACCATACCCTCATCACTTCCGGCCTCAATTTTTCATTACTTCTAACTAGCATGGCTCAAATATGAATGTAAAAAACAAAAAAAAAAAAAAAAAGGAAAAGAAACTAGTACTACACGGTATCATATACAGATAAAAGGAAAGTCATCGCATACAGGAGGAGAAAAAAAAACAAAAAGGAAATATACTCTTTTCGGGACCGCTGAGCTTACCTTTACTTACTCATTCTCACTTTCTCCTAGCTCCTCATCGGCGTCGAGATCTTCTATGCCTAGGGTTTTCCGCCACTCTTCCGCTGTTGAATTCATATTCCTTTTCCCAACTGTCGTATTTTTCAGGAATTGTAGGATTGCTGCTGTGGCCTGTTCGTCTCCGAAGAGATTCTTTATTTTAGTTCTCCTAGGGCGGATTTGGCTTCCGCTTATTTCAATCTGCTTCCACATCTCATCTCTTTCGCGGCGCCATCTCCGACAATCCAACATCAAGTGGCGGACTGTTTGGGGTGGTGCCTCGGAGCATTCAGTACATTTATTGGTTTCCCTATTCTTGATTCGTCCCAAAAAGGATCCTGTCCACGCGTGTCCAGACTTTAGCTGAAAGTATCGAGCGGCTAATATTTTCCAGGAGTGGGAAGCCACTTTGTTTATACCACGCTTGCCAATTTGCATATTATATGTGTCCTTGACGGCTTGACTCCGACTTCTATGTTTCAGCTGAAACCATATCTGGCATTCTTTCCATTTTCTCTCTGTGACTAGTCTGGTTATATGTGATAATGATGCGAAGCGTTCCTGACATTGTCTACCACGAAGCGCTGCTTGCTTAGCCGCTATATCCGCTCGTTCATTACCTTCTACTCCTGAGTGGCCAGGAACCCAATTAATCTGGACCCCAATTCCTTGCTCTCTTAATTCTCTAACCCTTTGATGAATTCTGCGTACCAGCCATTGGCCAGGGCTTGGTTCTACATGCCGTATTCGTGATATAGCAGCTTGTGAATCCAACCAAATAAATACAGTCTGGAGCTTGCTGAGACTTTGAATCGTCGATTGGGATGATGTTCTCGCTAATGGTCTTCCAGCTTTTTGGGCAATTTCTAATGCCTGGTCTACTCCGTACAACTCTGCATCAAATACCTCTTTATTTGTCCCTAAGTAAATCTTGCGTGTATTCCACTTTCCGTTTTCTGATTGCCAGGCAACCCCTGATCCAACGCGCTGATTTTCTAATTTTGATCCATCTGTCCAGAAAGATAGTTCTCCTAAACTATCTTGGTGTTCGTTCGCCATTTTCAAAGCTTCTTCACTTCTTGCTAGAACCGAAATCTTTCCAGGAAATTGACATTCATTGATTATCTCTGTACATTCTATCCCAAATGTGCTATCAAAATCTGTGCCCTTCACTAGTGAGTTAGCTAGTCGATGGCTTAATTGCTTTGCTTTGCAGTTAGAGAGCCAGTCCCATCCAGTTGTATCTTGTTCACCCGGTTGAGCATGAGCGTCACCATCTCGTAGCGTTTCTGGGAGAATTTTTCGAGTATCGTTACTTATAGGTAATCCTAATAACCGCTGCGTATATCTCCTTTGTCTATTATTAAGTAGTGAGATAGCTGGTCTGAGTCCTGCTTCCTTAACTGTTATGCCTATTGGAGTTGATTTAAATACCCCCGTTATAGCTCGTGCTTGTCTATTTATGAGTTTTTGGTGCTCTTGCTCCCATGTCTTTTGGTCTCTCCACCATAATTCGGCTCCATATAACGCTACAGATTGTACTACCGCTATTTGAATCTTTCGAACCAGGCCTGGAGCTAGCCCCTTACTAAATGTAATAGATCGCAATCGACCTTCTGCTTTACGCGCTTTTTGGAGATATACATTCTTGTGGGCCTGAAAGCTTAGCGTCGTGTCCAACCATATTCCTAGCCATCGCGTAGCTTCCTTATTGAATTTAAAGGAGTGATTCTTGACTTTGATGGTGGCGTTAAAGAGTTCGGTTTTCCCCTTGCGTCTTCTAGTGAATGCCACCGCCTCTGTCTTACTTTGGTCAAACTGTAAGAAATTTTCGGAGCCCCAATCACTGGCCTTTTCCCCCGCTAACTGAATTTTACCAATTAGATCTGGCACTGTTGCTGCCTCCACGACAAAGCCACAATCGTCGGCGAAAGAAGTTGCTGTACATCCATCTACTCCCTGTTCAACACTATCGAACACGCCGCACAGATATATAGTGAATAGTATTGGTGAGACGGGTGATCCTTGTGGAACTCCTGTTCTTATCTGGACCTCCTTCCTGCATTTACCGTCAATCACAAATTGCATTCTACGATCTGTTAAGAACGACTCTACCCATCTTATCATTTGGCCATCAGCACCCATCTTGTGCATTCGTCGTAGTAAGCTATTGCAGCTTACATGATCGAATGCCCCCTTGACATCCATGAGTAATAGAGCTGCTATATTTCCTCTGTTCCAGGCTTCTTCCACTCCTGCTACAACTCTGGCAACAGCATCGATGCAGCTTCGCTGTTTCCGACACCCCATTTGTCCCTGGTGAAGAACGTCTCTTTTCTCACACCAGGTTGCGATAATATCCGCTGCCACTTTCTCGGCTACTTTTCCTAGACAATTTAATAAGCTAATGATTCTATATGACTTGACTTGCGAATAATCTGCTTTGTTTGGTTTTCGAAGAAGAATTCCTTTGGCTATTCGCCAAACGTGCGGATGATGTCCCTGCCGTATGCACTGTCTTATTAATGCAGTGATTCGTTCTGAGTCCCAGTCCCATAATAAGCGTATAGCTCTGAAGTTAAGTCTATCTGGCCCTGGTGCTTTCCGTACTGATTGGTCCAGTATCGCTCTATGTACTACCTCCATTGTGACACCCAAATGTGAATTTCCCGCACTGTCAATTAGTACTTCCTGATAATCTTCAGGCGGACAAGGAAATAGAGTTTCAAGTATCATTTTTCTTTCTCTTCAATTGTGGATGCTACTTGGCCATTTTCACTCTTTAAAGAAGGAGTAAGTTGTGTGGTCCACTCTTTTGTGTACCGTAGGGCCGTCCAACATCTCTCATTCTCCTCTTCTCGCCTCTTTCGGAAGGTTTGCGAAGACTCTGGACTTGAATCAGCCGGAAGGGGTTCATATATTTCTTCTCCACCTTGAATCCAATCCTCAAAGCACTTGTCTCGGGCTTTTCTGATTTTTCGATAATATGCGTTCCTTAATTTTTGTATTCTTCTAGAGAAGTCTGTCCACGCTGAAATCTACGTCTAGCTGCCTTGAACTCAGATCTAGATTCGGAGATATCATTGGACCACCATCTTTTTGATCTGGCACATACTCTTAGTTGCTTGAAATGTTGATCGAATATCTTTGTGAGTGTATCTGTTATCCACTGGGCCTCCGCATCCAGATCTGTAATACTGCTGTTATCGTCTACTATAGGCCTATTTTCTGTTCTAATACCCCACTCTCTCTTAGCTTCTTTTTCTTGTTCAGTCGTGATTTCTTTTAATGCCCATCCAGTGATTTCTGAATACGTTTGAGTTTGCTTTGCGTGATTATTCAGATTTTCTATGTCAAAAGTTATCAGTTCGTGGTCGGAGGGGGTGGCGTATTCCGGATCAATTGTCCACGCTGGTAAATATCCTATATCGGGCGTTGACATTGTTAGATCGATGATAGAGCATCCCGATGTCTGCTTTGGTCTAGTGGGTGTAGTCATTTCATTGTTAACTAGCAGTTTATGCCGGTCAATTATACTTTCTAACTGGTCTGCCCGGATTCGTCTTCGGCATAGTGAGTTCCAATATGGACTATGTGCGTTGAAGTCGCCTACCAGTAGAGTGCGTTTTTCAATTACCTTGTCCCAAGAAATGTCCTCAATTGCTCGTCTCTTCTCATCCTTGTCTCCTTTCCATTGATATCCATCTCCAACCCAGTTATCATATACGTTTATAATCCTTGTCTTCCTACTTTTATTGCCACACAAGTCCAATTCCCATATATCTATTATCTGGATGTAGGGGTGGTCAACTAGGTCTGATCGTGTCTCCACTATCACATTTGCTCTTATGTCTTTTTTAATGCCAAAAGCGACTCTCTGTTGTCGTGTCTCGCCAGCATTACCCATGACGAAATCATAGGCTGGGTGAGACATACCCCTTATTCCTACGTATGGTTCTTGTAAACATATAAAATCGGCTTCTATTTCGACTCCCACTTGGAAAGTGGCTTGACACACGGCGTAGTTGTGTTGACAATTTAGTTGTATCAATCGCATGAGTTGAGGCTGCTAGTTTGTTCCTGATCATCTTGACTTGATTCGAATGGATCAACATTTCTTTCAGTTTCCAAATCTTTCTGTGTTTGTCCCTGAGTTACTTCTTCAATATCCATCTCACTGTTCTCACTATATTCACTGATGTTATCTTCTTCCTTTTCTAATTTAGATCTTCGTATGTCATGTTCCTTTTCTCTCTCTCTCCATTCTTCCCTACCCGAACGCGCTATAGCAATTGCTTGTCTTTGATCTGGACAACTAGGAGAGCGTGCCGTGTGACTCCCTCCACAGTTGGCGCATTTGTATGTGCCATGTTTTGAACAGAATTTACCAGTTCCTGTCTTACACATTGATATTGGGCACTTATGGTGCTCTGTCAAGTGCGCCTCCGCACAAATTGCGCAGCGAACTTTATCTGGCGTGGGGCAGCCATAAGTAGTGTGTCCCCAATGACAGCATGTGGAGCATATAGTATCTGGTCCAATAGGTATAAATCTTTCTACTTTGTGAAAACGTCCTCCAAAGTGCAATCCTTGTTTCATAACTCGATCCGCCTCAGCTAATGTTCGGACTGTGAATCTAATAGTAGAGTGTCTTTTCACACCATTTCTAGCCATTTCAGTCAATCGTTCAGGTGAACTAACCCACCTTGGTGTAAAAGGCAGCTCAAGTGCTGATGGACCGGCAGCCACTTCCTCTTTAATTTGATTTAGTCCTCCAGCTGGATAATAGCGTCCTAGCTCTACTCCATGAGCCTTCAGACTAATCCATTGTTGATTAGCTGCCACGTCCTGGATGTGTGGGTCAAACCTCAGTGCTGTTTGTGTTAGCTCTTCTCTAAAGAGTGTTACCATAGCTTCAGCCGTTGTTTGGCTGGATGTGAGTCCCGTTAGATTTCCCCTTTCATTATACCTTAGTTTTGTGAGACGAAGGTGCGAAGGTGCTTTCATTCCTAATAATTTCATGTTGATTGCATGTAAGATGTCTTGGCATACAGTTGCAGGATTGCTAGAGATACCTTTTTGTCTGGTAAATATAATCCGTCGTTTTGGCTCTTCTACACTCTTGATTGGGCTCGGAAACGGTTTATGTGCGCCATGATTCCTATATTGTTTCCGGGAGACATTCGTCCATTCTTCAGGCTTCGATGCATTTAGTACCTTTGATGCTGCGACCTGAGCCATCGTGGGAATTTTATTCGGCACCGCAGGCTGCGTCAATTTAGGGACATCCTTTACAGTTCTAGACGCTGGTGGGCGCGTTGGTAGGTCATAACAAATCTCCGCTTCTTTCGTTTGCTGCGATGTAACTGGTGGATTTTTTTTAGGATCCTGTGTGGAATTGCCATTCTGTCTCAAGTTCATATTCTGGGCCATGAATGTACTACGTACTTCCCTGCGTAAATCTTCTAGTTCTTTCTTGACACTTGTATTATCAGCCTTAAGCGCTGAGAACATTGCAGACATTTCCATTACGAATTTCTCCGTGAGTGCCTTGTACATTCCTTGAAGTAATTCGTGAATTCCGTTCATTGATACATCGTTTTGAAAAGCTAATTGCTGGGTTTGATTGCTATGCGTTGTGAATCCAGGTGTTGTAAACGGGTTGGTAGCGCCCGTGGTTCCATGATTACCGTTCTCGTTAGCACGATGTTCCTCTACGTAGTTGTTTCCAGATGCGCGAGTTTGTCCAGGCGTAAAGTTCATTCCGTTAGCATGAGCCTCAATCATTGTCTTTTCTCTTGTTACTTGCGGTGGGTGGGTGTGATGGGGAGGGGGTTCTGTCATGGTGCTAGTCGCTGCCTTGGCTACGACAAAAGGGAATATAAAGAGTTATTATAAACAAGAACGATTTTAAATAATAAAAGAGCTACTGTCTACTGTTGAGTATAGGGACAGAGATGAAATCAATTCTTCTTTCCCGTAAACTATTGAACAGAAATCGTGTCAAGAAGGGATTGAACAGTTTTAGTTTTCTTAACAATTCGTAGGATATGTGCGCCCGTAAAATTGGCCAGTGATTCAAAGGCTGATGGCACTGATGGGTTATCACACGAAGTATATGAGCGGTATGTAGACAGCAGACAAGAGCAAGAACAAGACAAAACCTGTGATGTCAGGCTATGGATGCTGTCCTACATAATGCACGAGATAGATGCATTACTACTTGGCTTAAAGACCAGACCAGAAATCATAGAACACCCTGCTCAGGCTATCTCCATATGTATATTATACAACAGAGGCATTCCTGACATTACCCCTCCTATAATACATATATGCCTAGTCTCCGTAAGCTAAACCCATTCTTGCTTACTAAGCCAGAACTGAATACACACAAAGTGGATAACAAGGTGCCAGTGCTAGACCTTAAGGTTGTTCTATGATTTCTGGTCTGGTCTTTTAGCCAAGTGGTAATGCATCTATCTCGTATATTATGTAGGACAGCATCCATAGCCTGACATCACGGGTTTTGTCTTGTTCTTGTTCTTGTCCGCTGTCTACATGCCGCTTATGACAATATTAGTTGCATACACTTAGACTTCTCTAAGCATCTCAATAGTTTTTCTCTGCCAAATTCATTATCCCTCACTGTAGAGAAATGTGGACAGTGCCAGAGCAAATGCTCCGTTGTCTGCTTCTTGCTATTACAGAAGTTGCATATATTACTATCCACTTTTCCTATATTGTAGAGGTGAGCCAGATTGTGTTTCCAATCCCTGTTCTTGCCTGGAAAAAGGAGGTCTGGGTCTGTCTACTAAACTTTGAAAGATTAATTGCCTGAGCTTTGAAAATTGGTACATATATCCTTACAGAAGTTCTATAAAACTTTTCAAGGCCAATGGCCTTCCTGACCTCTTCTTCCCTAAATACTTGCTTGGCCCAGTCAGAGAACCAGACTTGTAAATCATTTTTTTTAATTCTTTCCACTAGGAAGGAATATAAAGTAAATTGATCCTTTTTAATAGCAGGTTGATCTAGGCCTTTTCTTGCCAGATTGTCAGCAAGTTCATTGCCTTCAATCCCTTGATAACCAGGACACCAATAGATTTTGACATCCATTTTACTACTTAGGGATCTGACTTTAAAGGAAAAATAATTATTAGATTTTGTAATCCTTAAAATAGCAGCTTGGCTGTCAGAAAAGAAATGACAACTTGCGTTACTTTGAGTGTGATAAATATATGTTAATCCTTTTAGTATTGCATAGTTCTCTGCATCAGCTATGCCAATTCTGTCTCCAAGATTGTATGATCGTGGCTTGAGCTCACTTGTGTAAGGAAAAATATAAAGTTATACCAATGCCACAGGCTTTATCCTTAACAAGAAATGAGAGGGGGGAATTGACTCCAGGAACTTCAGATATTGATCCTTTGCCCTAGATTTGTTTGAACAAGAAATTGAAGTGAAAAAATTCTCTTTCATTCATGGTGGAGACCGCTTGGCATTGACCAACTCTAGTTTGACATATTGTAATGGGGGGTCGAAGGTAAGCTTAGCTCTGGTGTGGGGTTATTGAAAGATCGCGTAGTTTTAGTCTGGCCAGGGGAAAGATGAGAAATAAGATAGTTACATGTTAGACAGAATCCTGTATATATAGCTAGCGAGGCGTAAGTAGCTTGGAGGCCACCTTGGTGAAAAGAGGTCAAATAAACTATCTACGACGACACACGGCGATGCCAATGAGTTGAACTCCCCCCTTCTTCTTCCCCCAACCCGAGCCCTTACCCTGCTACAATATTTTGATAATGGCTTCAATAAAAATGCAATTCTCTGACGCTGCCCACTAGGCTTCTCATCAAGAAATGCTAACATACTGTCAGAGGTGGGTGTGAACACGTAACCCTGAGGCGTCGGAGACTTGATGGTAATTGGAGAGAGCGGTGACGAGCGTCAGCTAGGGTAAGAGTGGTGGCTAAGGTGAGGGTGATGGTGGTGATGACTAAGGTGAGAGTGGTAACTAAAGCTAAAGACTAGAGACGAGAAATAGTGATTGAGCGGAGGCGATTGGAGAACTTTAACTGACTAACAGACAGAAAACTTAGCATAACATACGAAAGAGTACGTGAGGTCTGGAGTATATACATGGAGAGTGAGGAAAAACAAAGTACTTCCGCCATAGCTTGGTCTACCACGTAGTTGCCTCAGGCATCCGGATACTTGGATCCTTACACATACCAAGATCAACAGCATAAGAAGGAAATTCAAGCTCATCTTGTAACTTGCAAGAAAGGATTTGATAAATGGGGTGATTTGTTTGAAGTTTTAAAATTCGAAGTGCATAGAATGATGAATACTTGAGGTGTCTTACCCTTGTAGGAAGCAGTGCAGCTTCAACTTCTAGAGCTTTGATAGGACTACTTCTATAGGCACCAGTCATAACACGAAGGGCATGTTTTTTTAGCTTATCACACATATGAGAAAGCTTTACTGTACCATATCTGTTGAACCACAGCATCGAGCCATAGTTCAACACAGGTGTCAGAGGGGACGTGTCCGGCACGTTACCGATCCTCGAGCTGAGGAGAGAAAGGGGGGCCGGGCGAGAAAGGTTAGAAGGGGAAAACGCGAGCTAGTGGTCTAAGGGACAATAGAGGTATGATGAGGTGTTGCCGAAGGTCTTTCACAGGTGAGAGTAGAGATTCCAGAACTGAGAAGAATGCACTGAGGTAAGAAATAGACTGAGGTTTCTGAAGAGGTAGTTTTCTGATTCTAAGGGTAGAATAAATGACAGAAAACAAACCGTGGAGTTTTCCCTGTTCAGCTCTGCCCTGTGATATATGTCCTCCTCCATTAGCTCCAATGCTTAGATTTCCGAAAACTCCAGATTCAGACATTCTTAGACAAAACCATTTCAAACACAATCCTAAACCAACACAATTCTAAACGAAACAATCCTAAGCGAAACAATTCTAAACGAAAACACGAATTCTGACAACAGGGATGATACAAGTGAGATATACCTATCTCAGTGCGTTAGAGCCAAGGCCTTTTGTTCTTGATGAAATTTGGAAAAGTCTCTGCATAGCCCCTTGGGCTAGGTGCAACATTTTTTCTTCGTAGATTTTAAAAGAAATTGTGTGTTGGAGCTGTTAATTATTGGTAATATGGGAGTATATAAGGGCACGGTGTTGGATGATACCCACGGAATAACGGAGTTACTGCGTATTGCTTACACTCACTTCACGGCTCGCGTAAAGATAACCAAGAATATAAATTGCCTTTGTAGATTTAGAGTAGGTCTTTAGCTTTATTAAACTTCTTATCTGAGTTCTTACCTGTCTTGCCTTAAGTGTCATAACAGGAGCCAGATGCCTAGCCACTTGACCGAAGTGCTAGGATTCAGAGTCAGATTTTCTAACTCTAAGGAATCTAAGAAGGGTATTTTCTTCTTACTCAAATGTTTGAGTTCCGACTCGGACTTTTCAAAAACAATTGATAAAGAATCTCCCTTGGAAAAGAGTGCGTGCAACTTTTCTTTGAGGACCATGATGTTCTTTTTGACAGACTTAGAAGCAACAGAAATACAAATGTCATCCACAAAGGAAATTTCAAGACATGAAGCTTGTGGAGATAATAAAAATAGTTCGCTTATTGATAGTAAAAATAATAAAGGAGAAATAGGACCTCCTTGAGGTGCCCCTGTAATAGAAAAAGAAAGACTCAGCTGGCCATTGAATAAGAGAGATATTCTCCGCCTTGTTGGAAATAATGATACCCAAGAAATAAACTTAGCTGGAAGTTTTTTCCTATGCAAGATTTGGAGCAGTTTTTCAGTTTGAAGTCTGTCAAAAGCTCCCACAATATCTAGAAATACACAGGATACAACTTTATTTTCTGGCATATTTTTGTTTGCAAACTGCTGGAGTAAGAGTACTGTATCTATTGCAGACCTCTATTTTCCCCCTTCCATCTGACTGGGATGGAGAAGTCTAGGTGAGATATTTGCCAGATATGAAATTCTGAGTGATAAGATTCTTTCCAAAAGTTGTGACAGACATGAAATGAGAGAAATTAGCCTGTAGGCCTTAGGCATGGAATAGTCAGGCTTACTCCTCTTGGGAATAATTATGCCAATGGCTTCCTTCCATGCTGATGGATGTTTGCCGCATTGAACAAGAAATGAATAAGCCTAAAGAAAGAATTGGGGTAGACAGTGAACAACTTTATTGATCGGCTCATAATTTAATGATATACAGTATCGCAACCCTAAAGATTGTTAAACCTTAAACCTAGAAATTTTAGGCCTTATCCTTGCATATTTCCGCTCATCATTCCAAAATGGGCTAGAGGATTCTGCCTAATTTACACGTTTTGTTCAAAGTGTTGCACGTGAAAAGCGCTCCCAAGGGCTTACCTTTCGTTCACGAAATCAATTTCAAAGGTTATCAGGACCTCACACTCAACATCATCTCCTATTTTTTCGAAGAAGATCACTTGTAACTTATTACTCTCTGTTGACTGCCTGGAGCCATGCCAGCTCCTGACCCCAACCCAAACCCAACCGGGGGCGGGACGAGGTCTCTAGCAGAGACTTTGCTACACGCAACAACCACCGCGAATACCAGAACTAACCAGTCTTCTCTAATGTTTGGCGGTATTGCTTCCGCAATCGATGATGCAACTCGTGGACCAAATGCCCCCTTGATTCCCCAACACTTGACGACAACATATCAGGCCTTTCTTGCAAGCCTCCAACATGTGGCGCAAGAATTTTTCGAAAGACACGTAAGGGGCACATCTGTGCCTCCTCAATCCACAAGCACAATGAGATCCTCTGCTATGAGATACTCTGCACCCCCTGTCATAAAATCAACTCAACCTCTTTCATACGCAAACGTTGTAACAAAGGCTAAAGAAAAAGGTCCAAAAAGTAATCTCGTAAAATCGGGTGGCTCGAAATACCGTGCTCAATCACCTACAACTGACGAGAGGCTATTCCTTCGTCTAAACACAGAGGCCATAGAACGCTCTCTCTCGTCTTACCCGCTACTCCTTCATTTACGCAGAATTCTAGGCGATAACGCCCCATTATTGAAAGAAGTCCAGCTTGTCCCTTCAGGCCTCGCCCTCCGGCCAGCCTCAAGCGCTGTAGCTGACAGATTAGAATCCTTATTTTCTGAGGCTGTACAACAAGGAAAGATCAACGGCGCTACCGGTATTGAGAAAGCTCAAAATCTGGTTACCTATCTTCTAAAGAACGTTCCACGCACGATCACCGCTCTAGATGACAACAACCAAATTACTAACTACTCCGTCACAGCAGAGCTCGTTCTCTCACAGACTAAAGAGGAAACTGGATTGACATATACAGCTGTTTTCGAAACAAAGGGGAGCATTGATTCTCCACATGATCCATCTGCGAGGTACATAGGCCGCTTCCCTCTGGACTCAACTTTACCTAACAGGCTTCGAATACTTGGTGTCGAGGTACTATCACGCCGTCTATCACAAAAAAGTTCAATAATCCAGTGCAGCCGTTGTTTTCAGTGGCACAATGTGAGAATCTGCTCCTGCACTCCCCGCTGCCGACTTTGCGGCTCGACAGAACATATGGAGTCATCACACCCTTCCTGTAGCCCCCACCCACATACATGTCCGCCCCGGTGCATACACTGCCATGGGCCACATCCAGCGGATGCTCCAGAGTGTCTCCTCCGACCGCGTCGCAACGGGCAAAAACCCACAAAAGAGCAAGTTTCACAGATCCGGAAAACCTCAGCTGCTGCAAGGCTAAGTCTCTGCACTACAGTAGGGTACCATCGTAACCCGCTTTCAGGCACACCTGAAGACCAAGTTATGTCCGAAAATTACGCTGAACCTAGCTCCAATGTGCCTTCAACACAACCCAATTCAACTCAGCTTGTTCTGGTACCGGCTTCCTCCCCACCAAGTTCCCTGCTCACTTCAGCAAAGCCGTACACTCCCTTAATTACTCCCGATGAGTTATAGACGCCGCACGAATAAGAAACCGCTACGTCTTTTTCAAGTAAACGTTTGTAGGGGAGCAGCCTCCCATGAACTGGCCCTTGCTTTTACTAATGAAGAGAAATATGATATTATCTTCATTCAGGAACCCTACATCTTTAGCGACCGGCTACGCCGGATAACTAAACGAATTTCTTCTTATGAGTGCTTTGCTCCAGTTGACAACTGGGAAATCCGCCCAAGGGTTCTCACCTACGTCCGAAAGGGTACAGGCCTCCAAACACACCAACTCCGACCTCTGCCCCACAACAGCCCTGCTGCGCAAGACCTCGTCTTCCTTGAAATTAGAGCCCCATCCGGCACGAATATCTTAGCAGGCAATGTGTACAATGCACCAGTTGGCTCATGGGCAGAAGGGGAGGCTGTAAAAGCCATCCTGGACCTCCCACGCTCTATACTACGTCGGCGTATACTTCTAGCCAGAGATTGCAACCTTAAACATACCAGATGGCAGGCTTCAACAGCTTCTAATCAGCATGCAGCAGAATCTCTGTTAGAGTAGATAGATATGAACTCTATCTCCCTTATCTCAGAAGCCGATGTCCCAACCCATAACAGGGGAAACGTACTCGACCTCACCTTTGCCTCTAATTCACTCTACCTCGCAGGCGCAGAGTCTGCTATCGTACCAGAGCTCGCCGTTACATCTGATCACTCCCCGATTGCCATCATCATACCCTGGGACAGTCGGTTTCATGAGTCCGTGGCTCGACTCAAACTCGAAACTCTGGATGAAAAACTTTTTCTGTCTCTCCTCGAAGGAGGAATAACAAGCATACCTAGCCTATCGGACAACTTACAACCTAACTCTCTAGACACATACGCAGAAAGTCTTTGCACCGCCCTCCAGAACGCATTCAGAGGATCAGCTCGGCGAACTCTTTGGAGGGGAACTGGCCAGCCTTGGTGTAATGACGAGTGCAAAGAGGCGGCTCGCGCTCACAGAGCTGCACGAAGAAATTGGGAAGATCCATTAACTTGCGCCGCTTCAAGGAAACAGCTCCGAACCGCTGTTCGCAGGGCTAAACGACAATTCTTCCGGAATTTACTAGATCAATCTTCTTCAGCGAAAGATGTCTTTAAGATGGTCAACTGGCATCGCTCGGTTGGGTCATTCCGCTCGCCACCTCTGAAAGACCCCTTGAACCCTACCGCTACTCCCGCGGTCTCATTAGAAGATAAGCGGGACGTGTTATCTAGAAACCTCCTCCAAAACACATCGGAGGCTAATGATATACCGCTTGACTCACCCGCAGTGGGACGCTCCGCTCTTCCGTTCCCGGATCTCACCCTTCCGGAGGTAAAGACCTCAATACTAGGTGCAGATAATACGGCGCCTGGCGAAGACGAGATTCCCACGGCAATCCTCAAAAAAAGTTGGTCCCTAATTGAATCTTCAGTCTTCAGCCTCTTCAAGAGCTGCTTACTGGTGGGACATCATCCTGCCTGTTTCAAAAGAGCCATTTTAGTCATGTTAAGCAAGTCTAACAAACTGGATAAGTCTAATCCACGTTCATTCCGCCCAATAGCCCTCCTCTCTGTTTTAGGCAAAGGCTTAGAACGCCTCGTCGCTCGGCCACTCTCTTGGGTCGCGATAAATGCGAAGGTACTTGCGTCACAACAGTTCGGAGCCGTTCCTCTTCGCTCTGCGACTGATCTCGCATCTTGCCTAGTCCATGATGTTGAAACCGCTTTAAACAGCAAGCTCACCACCTCAGTACTAACTCTCGATGTAAAAGGCGCATTCGACGGCGTTCTCCCTGGACGACTAGTGCGCCGTCTCAGAGAGCAAGGCTTGCCTGACAACGTTGTCCGATGGGTTACCTCCTTTGTCACTAACCGTACTGTAAGGATTCGACTTGACGGCTCAACCGGGCCTATAATCAAGGTCCTCTGCGGCCTACCCCAAGGTTCGCCGGCATCGCCAATTCTTTTCATGCTTTACCTCTCTCCCCTCTTCTTCTTAGGTCCGACCAGAAATAGATTTGGGTATGCTGATGACGTTGCTCTTCTCCGAACATCGTCTTCCCTTCAAGAAAATGCATTATTATTGTCCCGAGACTTGCAAGAGGCTCTCAATTGGGGGCAGGAGGAAGGAATAACCTTCGACCCTGGAAAATACGAACTCCTTCACTTCTCTCATCGCAGAGCTGATCAAGACCCGAGGCTTACTCCCAAGGTTATGACATGGCCACTTACAATCTCGGAAAATATTTCTCATCCTTACACACGTTGGCTTGGAATTTTATTCGATAAAAAGCTTTCTTTCAAGTGGCACGTGCGCTCCTTAGCCTCTAAGGCCCTCAAAGTCAGCAACGCTCTCTCCTCTTTGGGTAACACAGTCCGAGGTGTTCCTGCTCACTTGCTACGTCAGGCGGCCGTTGCATGTGTCCTTCCGATTGCTTACTATGGATCTGAAGCCTGGTGGCCGGGAAGATCCCGTCAAGGCCCTCGAGACCGGATCTCAAATCGTGTAGACTCTCTACTCCAAATGTTAGATAGAGTTTTACTCAAATCTGCGCGTGCAATTCTCCCTGTTTATCGTACTACTCCATCAGCTGCACTTCACCGTGAAGCTGGACTGCCTCCTTCAGAAATCGCACTCAATGGACGGACTACAGCAGCTACCGCCCGCTTACGTCATCTTGATCCCCGCCATCCTCTACTTCGCCGAGCAAATAGAGTTATTTCTCTAAATCGCCCCACTTTACGATTCGCTCGCAATGTACTAGCCCTTCCCCAGGCCGAGCAAATCAACTTAATCGCCCTCCCTCCTTGGGCCCCGGGGGAAGACCGTGAGGTGGCCTATGCTAGAGTGGGTGGCCCGCGTGGAGAATCCAAGGAAATGGCCAAACAAGCCTTCAACTCTTTTCTCGCCACAATTCCCTCTGGTGATATTGCTCTATATACAGACGGCTCAAAACAATCCGACGGCCTCACAGGCGCCGGTTACGTGGCCTACCAAGGAGGGGTATAAATCTTTCAGAAAAGCATTCCTCTCGGCAAAGGTGTGGAAGTTTTCGACGCCGAAGCCATAGGGGCTTTAGAAGGAGCAAAGTCTGCGCTGGCCTCTTCAACCACAAAATTCGTGACAAATCTCTGGGTATTTTTGGATAACCTAGAAGTCGCCTCCCGCTTACTTACTCCTTTCTCTGGCTCATCACAGGCTGTTTTCGATGAGTTCCTTAAACTAGAAACTGAATGGAAACGACGATTCCGTCTACCTCACACCACACAAGGTTAATTTAACGTCCGTTGGGTCCCGGGTCACTCTTCTATCCCTGGAAATTTGGCTGCAGACAAGTTAGCGAATGAAGCATGCCACCTTCCCCTTGCATCAGAACCTCCATACTCTAATGCTTGATTAAAACGCTGGGTTAAGTCGCTTGTACCACAGGCAACAGGCAGGCTCTGGAGATGCCTCCTTCTACATTTAGAGACCTACCATCATTTGGAGATCAACACGTCACCCAGCAACCCAAAAGAACTCCGCCTTCCCCGTGACACTCTAGGACGAATTCTGGCTATAAGGTCTGGTCATGGGGATTTCGCGGACTATCATGAACGTTTCTCACATCAGGATGCCAATCTTTTCTGCCGCTGCGGGCACCGCAAAGCTCCATTACACTTCTTTTTTTGTCATGTAGCCAAGAGGCGAGCCAGGCGCCCACAAGGACTCCCCTCTAAACTACTTCCTTACCTAGTTGGCACTCATGATGGAGGCCTCGTGTTGGATAAGTGGTTAAAACAAACCTGTTTCTACTCTGACATATGCACCCGTGACTCCTTGCCTGACTAATAGGACTACACCAACGTAGTCCCATCTACAAAACATTTCGTTTTCTTTCGTTCAACAGTTTCTTATAATATAAAATATTAAAAACATTAAAAATATTAAAAATATTAAAAATATTAAAAATATTAAAAATATTAAAAATATTAAAAATATTAAAAATATTAAAAATATTAAAAATATTAAAAATATTAAAAATATTAAAAATATTAAAAATATTAAAAATATTAAAAATATTAAAAATATTAAAAATATTAAAAATATTAAAAATATTAAAAATATTAAAAATATTAAAAATATTAAAAATATTAAAAATATTAAAAATATTAAAAATATTAAAAATATTAAAAATATTAAAAATATTAAAAATATTAAAAATATTAAAAATATTAAAAATATTAAAAATATTAAAAATATTAAAAATATTAAAAATATTAAAAATATTAAAAATATTAAAAATATTAAAAATATTAAAAATATTAAAAATATTAAAAATATTAAAAATATTAAAAATATTAAAAATATTAAAAATATTAAAAATATTAAAAATATTAAAAATAAAAATGCCACTCAGAGGAGGTTACGGTGATGGGAGTCTGGTCCGGCGCACGGAGGATGTGTGTGGTTGGCGCGATTAATCTATTTTCATCCTTATTCGGGATCTGTAATTTATTTGCGAGGAGCAGCTATGGGAACGCGCTCTTTCACACCTGTAAATTTGTAGACTTTATTGAAGCCCAGGAGTAACTCCCTGGCGTCTTTTGTCCCGATAGGGAAAAAACAGAGCCCATGCTTCGCATGGGCCTCGGTAGACGTAAAATAAAGACAATCAATCAATCAATCAATCAATCAATCAATCAATCAATCAATCAATTTCAAACTTAGCCTCCCAAACTTAGCAGCCAACGAATTCTTGATCGCTCTCTTTCCAATTTCTTACTCCAAATCACAGCCTGTCATTCAAAAATCAAAATGAATTCTCATACTCATCAGTCTTCGAAGAGACCTCGTCGCCAGAGTCTTTATCGGGATAAGCGGGTCGGAATCCAGACACTTCGAAGACACGGGCTTTCATATCTTGTCATCGCTCATGAATTGGGGCTAAGTCAAAGACGAGCTCAGTACTTGTGCGAACGTAGTGTTCTTTCAGAATCCAGGAGTGCAAGTCGACCTCCAGTCCTAAGGAATGTTCAAGCCGATGAGCTTGAACATCTTGTTTGCAATTCATGAGTCGGTTGATTTATAACCGACGCCGAACTTGTCACGGTGCAGTTTTCTTATTGGAACATCGGTAAGACAGCTACTCGGAATACTCTAGAAAGAAAGGAATATAATTGTTGTGTCTCCCAGAGTAAACTTCCGCTTAGCGAAGGAAATAAAAGGCGACAGTGACTTTTCGCTCGGTCTCATCTCAGTTTAACCAATGAGTAGTCAAATTAAGCCTTGTAGACCGACGAATCTAGGATTACTGGCAGTCAGCACACGCGTTTGTGGGTCAACAGAAATATCAGTTCGCTTATTGGTAATTTTGTTAAAAAGGGGGATTGTTTGTCAAGTTGGCCATAACGCCTTAGCGCCGTAGATCAGGCTCTCGCTCAAGTGATATGCGTATTAGTACAAGATGAGAGGAATTCTCATCTTCTAGAATAGTAATTAATACAATATACAACCCCGAAATCTGGGGAGCAGCCCATTTTATTACAGACAGACTAACTGGTAGGAAAAGGGTAAGTCTTAGAGGCACACCATGCGCGATACATAAAAACCTAAAAAGGGCCCAAAGTAGTTTAGCCATGCAGATAAGAAGCGAGCATATCGGCTTCAATTCTTATCTGTACCGAAGAAAAGTCCCCGGAGTCGACAACCCAAGATGCCCATGTGGATACATATCGCAAAATGTCAAACACATGATAATGGCCTGCCCCTTATGGTCCAAAGGGAGAACAAAAGTCTGGCGTAAGGCCAAAAATCGGTCATTTGAAGCAATGATGAGCAACTCAGAAGATATTGAAAGAGTCACACAATGGATCTTAGAACAGGGATGGATAGAACAATTTCGACTGGCTGGGGAAGTTGAGGCGCAACTAAAGCAGAGAGAAGACTCACGGAGGAACCAAAGAGGTGGGTAATTGACGAGATGGTAGCTACACTGGGCATAACAGTGTAAACGCACTTCCTGAAGGAGACCCTGGGAAAACCAGGAAAATGTAAAGAATTTAATCATGCAGAACCAAGGGGTTTTTACCGGGAGGTTTCCCCTTATGTAAATGTACAGCAATAGTCACCTGCATGGGCCACAAGAGCTCCCTATCAGGGTAATGAAATCAAATTCAAAATTCAAATATACAATTTATCCTGCTCTCTTGCCCGCTTATCCATTGCGTGTGACTATTGTTTTAATAAATTTGGGTTTTCGACGAACAAAGTCTAGACTTATGAGGATTTTTTTTAAAAATCATTTTTGCGTATGCAGTCTGAGGCTTTGACGCGAATGATTACAGAAGATATGTATGTGACGCAGTATGGCACTATTTGACGTTTGGAACAATCATACTCAGATTTCATTTGCAGATACCACTACAAGTGGTAATGCTTTGCAACATATATCCCCTTCCGTGATTACCCACAACAGGGAAAAGCGAGAAAAACCTGTGGTTATCTGAGTATGCTTTCCTCATCCTACGAATGCAATATTACCGCGAGAGCAGTGGTGTGCGGGTCCTGCTGGATTCGAACCAGCTTTCTCCTGTCCCAAGTGGGGCATGTTTCCAAGCTACCCAGACTCTACTTTGGAGAACGGTCCGGAGAGTGTACCACCGCATCATCCGACCCTAGTGAAGAGTATGACAAGATGTCCTTATCTTCTAGGTTTGTTCGAATAAATTGCTGATATATTGGAGATCTTTCCATGAGGACCAAAAAATGGTGATCTAGTGTGACGGGCTCGGCCCGGTATTGCTAGATGGGTCATGGACCAGCCGTTGGAATCCCTGAGAATGCGAGGGGACATACGCGCATTGGATCTACAGTTCGCATCGTAATCATTTATACCCATGTCGTTTTGCTGGGGCTAGACTGTGGATCTTTATACAAAAGAAGAAGTTCTCTATGATAATGTCATGCAGAGTTCCTGCAGCCCTAGTGAATCCAGCCATGATGTACATTGAGTGTACTAGGATCTCTTGCAGAGGGAAATGCTGATTGGACGTATTAGCTTATAAGATTTTTCCGTAAAATATTTACACCCATGTAAAATCCACCAAAAATCAATCTAAATTCAAAATAATTTTGAGATTATTAATTTTCACTCCTATTCAAGGTTCCTATATAATTGACTGTTGATATTACAGCTAATGGTCTACAGATCCGCCTTACGCTCGAATAACTGCCAAGCACCTATCTTGCATACTACTGTTAATATTTGCGAAAATTTCAGGCTGTGTGCATTCCTGCCAGACTTCTTCCACAAGGGATTGAATTTCAGCCCTCCCACGCTCCCGTCCCAGATCGAAGTCTCCATAACGATCCTGTATGTATGACTTCATCAATCCCCATATATTTTCGATTGGATTCAAATTAGGGGAGTGATGCGACCAGACCATGGGTGCTTTCCCATGTTCACCAAGGTACTGCTCCACGACAGCTGCAGTGTGAACGGGAGGTTGTTTTGCATCAACTACATAACAACACCAGTTCTTGCAAAGCTTGACCTCAGAAATCTAACAACCTCTGGAAGAATACGTTGACGATATCCTTTCCCGGTTATTTTTTTCAAGCTTCTTTGCCAGAACACAAAGGACCTGCTTGGCTGCCGGCAAAGCATGCTTAAAATATCGGCGAATTATTTTTAGTATTGCGATTGATGATGGATGTTCTTCCTTACTCTTCGCGCTCATGTAAAAATCTTTAGCGTTTCACATCTCCTTTTAATTAGTAAAACGAAAACCGACCTTCCTAGTGACATGTACTTTGTTAGCCGGACCATCGTTTGTCCACGTCTCGTCACTCCAGATTATCCGACACTAGTCATTTAGGCTTAAAGACTGATGTCATTCAGCCCACTCAAGCCTTGATCTTCTATGTTCGTCAGAGAGAGGAGGCTTATTTCTGGCAATGCGCCTGCTGTAGCCTCTTCTCTTGAGAGCATTTCGAATTGCATCTTCGCCAAAATTCCATTGTGGAAAATTAACTGCTAGCTCCAGGTACGTCATCTGCTGAGTCTCTTTCGAGCTGCAGACAAATATTTCTAACTCGTCTTCTTGTTCGGGATTTGTTCTAGGTTTTTGACCAGTGCTTTTTCCTGGCTCGTTTCATCCCATGCGAATCGTATATTTTATTTGATGAATAGCAACCCCAGATTTATCAGAGATCTCCTTATTGGTTTTTCCAGCTTCGTGAAGAGTTAAACCCTGATTTCAATTAGCTTATACCCTTTGATAGAATATTCCCAATATTCTATACCCACCTGAAGCCTCTGATCTCGATTTAGTTTGCTTGTGTGTTTGGGAGCATTTGTAGAGATCTTTTGGGAAATCATTTTGTGTGGACATGAACCAACAAAAAAAGTGCAACTTCCGCAAGACTTACCTGTGAAACTGTGATATATTTGTAAATATTCGTCTTGTTGTTTGTCTATACTATTATATCATAGGAGATCATAGGAAATTGCTTTGCAGACTATATCGGATGAAGGAGACGATTCAGATTAGGAAAACTAGAATCCGATAATATGGAGCAGGTAAAGAGGGATCGGGCAGAGTAAGTAAACAAGATTGGGATGAAATGACATCAACACTTTAGATTGAAGGTTATGTAATATAATGTGTTGGGAGCATCCTATAACTGATATGTAAATTCCCTGTAAAAAACTGGGATGTATCCTTACTTTTCCATGTCGATCACTGAGTAAAAGATGCTCCTGAGGCCCCGTATATTAAACATATCAAACACAGCCCATGATATAACTTCCCTCAATAGCACGTGACATCATACATATCGCAGCTATGCATTTAGCCAATGAAAATTCTGCCTTACAATTTTGTTTCAAGTATGCGCGAGTTGGACCGGTGATTGTCACACTTTGGCACACGCACAACGCATTGCAGTCAAATTTCCTCATGATTCCATCCTTAGAAACTGTTCCTTCTCCTCCCGCATCTCGATACCCGTTCATCCTTTCTTGTAGAGATTCCTTCAGATCTCTTCCCAAAAGAGAAGCGTATGTTACGTCTCTCTTCCAAAATTGTGCTCCACGACTTGAATTCTCCGTCAGGTGTCCATAACATCGGGAGCGTATATGTGGGCGCTTTCATTCTTTTATTTATTTATTATTTTACTTTTGAATTTGGTTTCAATTATCCCGTTCAGGTACTCCAGGGCCCATGCAGGTGCTATTACATAAGTATATTTACATAAGAGGAAACCTCATGGTAAAAACCCCCAGAACTACAATTTGGGATCTCTTTGTTTCCAACTTGTTCCTTCAAGAAGTGCGTTTCACTGTGCGTCCAGTGTAGATATCGTCTCATCCCTAGCCTGCTCTAGACATCATTTCCTTCATTACGGCTTCAACTTGACCAACAAGTCGAAACTGTTCCGACCAACCTTCATTGAGTATCCACTGTGTGATCCTAGCCACGTCTGCCGGGCTGTTGATCATGACTTCGTAGGACTCATCTTTTGACTTGCGCAGGATTTCCCCTCATCCTTTCGCCCATTGCGAACACGTCATGATCATATGTCCGACGTTCTGGGATGGACATCCACATTGACATTTTGGGCTGTCAACTCCGGCTACTTTTCTTCTGTGCAGATAAGAGTTGAGCCCAATGTACTCGCTTCTTATCTGTATTGCTATGCTGCTCTGTGCCCTGCTAAGGTTTTGATGAATTTCGGATGGCGTCCCCTTTAAGTTCATCCTGTTTTGTCTTGTATATTGGCCGACTTTTATGTTTGATGACTTCCAGGTCTCAGGGTTCACAGGCGTTGGATGTCCATATTTCTTCTGACATGTCCATGAATGTTCCCATTCTCGGAATGCTGCTTTCTTCACAGCCACCTTTTGCCGGCCTATATCCTCTTCTCCATCGCAAATTCGGTTCCATTCATATTATTTTTTTTGTTTTTAAAGATCTACCGGACTTTGGTTAAGGCTACAGCTCTATCCCTTAGGGGACATTTCATACACTTGACGTATCGGATAATCTTGTTCCGTACGACCTATATCACATGACTCAGTCAGTGTAGCTCGACCCCAACTAATTTAAATATCTATATTAATGCCATTAGTAGCCTATTAGCAAGGCCTACTGGCCCAATGGCAAGGCGTTTGACTTCGAATCAAAAGATTACAGGTTCGACCCCTGTGTAGGTCAGATTTTTGCTTAAGTTGCCAATCGGGGAATAGTGTAATATTATATACAGTTAAAATAATCAATAGAGCTGATATAAGTAGGTGGCAAAATCTAATTCCTCACATTCACGCGTTGCCCGCTGTAAACGCTCAGTACAATCAGTTCTTATCTGAGATAGCCATGAAGTTTCGCATTCGGTATCGAAAGTCCCAGCAAAGCCTCCTCTCGCCTTACCCTTAACGAGTCTTCTTCCGAACGACACCTTTTCCTCCGCTACACATTCTCATCTCAGCTTTTTCCTATGGTGATGAGCATATTTACGTAACGACAAAACCTTCTTTCTGGCGCCGAGTGCGGGCTTCATTTAGACGTGCTCAGTTTAGCGCACATCCGAAGGAGGATTAAGCTCGCAGGTACAAATTTGGAGTGGCAAAAAGATCTTGTATTTCTCGTTAAGGGCAATGTTTCACACGAGGACTTTCCGGGAAATTAAGGAGTAAGCTGATGGAATAAGAGAAATAGGGGATCGTGTCACCGAGAAAGTTTGGATTAAGGAGCCCGGGATTCAATTACTTGGAGAAATTCATTAGGGAAATTTTTGATTTCGAAGGGTGGTTGGGATGAGACAAGAGGGCTGGCTAGCCATTAGCTACGAGTGCTCCTGGAGCAGCTATGTGAATGCATTCCAGTCACTCTGTAAATCTTGTCTCTTGCAGCATCGTCTTTATTGACCGTCCTTTGTCCTAGTAGAGAATATAGGGTTCGTGCTCAGTACGCAACTCGTCAGACGTAATATAAAGACAAACAAATAGGTACAAGTCTGCTCCTATCTCCTTTTACCTCGAACCTAAGATCATTGACCCATGACGGGTAGCCATTTAGCTTAGTAATTACCCGTAGAATTCAACCACCTATTCTACGAAACCTTCTGCTCAAAAAAAAATGAAAAAGAGCAGCCATGGAAACCGGTACGCGGGAAAAAGTCTCAAAAAACCTGCATCCCCAGCCAGGCGAGGCCTAGACACTAGAGTTACATGAGGTGCGTATCCCCATCTGTATCTCTCTAATATCCCATCGTCCAGGTATCTTCCTTTTGCCAACACCACCAGCTCTCAGGTAACGGTGCTCTTTCCTCGAGAGACAGTGTAATGCCATAATATCTGTAAATAGTGAGAATTTGTATTAGTCAAAAGGGCCAACTTATTCTAATCTATCACCATCATAACGGGAGCTGGGTACGCTCCGGAAATTTATCTGGGTGGCTATTCTTCCGTGACCAAGTAATGCGTGTTTCTGTTGGCTCTGAAGATAAACTCGAGGTTCGTAGGGGACACCACGTACAGGTAGAAACGCCGTCTTCGTCCCCCATGTTTTTAACGTAGCAGGTGTAAGAAATAAGTAAATGATTATTCGGGGTTGGATTAGAAGCAATCTCACCTCCGTAAACCGCAATCGACTCAAATCAAGACCTTCTAAGTTGCTTGGGTTGATTGTCGACCAGTTGTTGGAAAGGATTACGAATACGTCGTGTATAATAATTATTCTCATTATAATCTAATAGAGGCAATAGCGATTTATTTAACATGCTTCCAATCAAGAAGTAGACAAAGGAAAAAAGTAATAACCCCCATGATGCCTTCAGTTATTCAAACTGGGACATGACAAATCCGACCAAACTGCGCAAACAAGAAATACAGTAATGAACCCTGTTTGGGAAAAAACCATGATCTTGTACAAACAAGTTCTATGAAGTTGGTCTTGACGGGAACTTACAGGAAAATGCAGGGAAATAATGATGCATTTCCAACACCAGTCTGTGTGAGCCAAGACCTAATAGTCTGTTATCGTTTCTGATCTTCATGTCTCCCCTTCATAGCTAATTCATAACCATCCAGTTGCTTCAAAACGGTGTTGTTACAGTCGTCATGTTGCTTCTCATGTAGCCTAAGCAACTGGATAGCCTGACGTGCCTGGCTGTGAGAGAACTTTGTCAAAACCTTCTCTCCTTCATCACTCTCAAAAGCAGAATCTCAGAGAGAGGATAATCGGCGTTCCGTGGGCACTGGTGAAGGAGGTAAATGTGATAATGAGATCTGAGGTGAGATAATGGATGTGGTCTGTGATGGCTAGTAAGCCGGTATATCCCTGTAGCCTGCACTAGCTAGCGCAGGCTTGGCGAGCTCACTCGCTTAGACTACTAGAAGGTTCTAGAAACATACTGTTGGAACCTCTAGGAACGCAGGAGAATGATACGGCTCAAGAAAACCTTCTGGTTATTGGAATGGAAGATTTAAAGTTCAGTTGTTAGACTGGATAGGATCACTTATCAATCGTAGGGTAAACTTGGAACAAGTAAGAGTCTGTTAACGTAGTGTCTGGAGATGTTTTTTTCTCCCACTTCGAACAGAGTGCTATCTACTAATAAAACTAACTAACAGTGATTGAGTGATCTTACTAATAAGGATTAGCGTATTGATGCTCATAATACACTTTAGGCTTAAGGTCAATGCATGTGCGATTAGGGGATTCAACCTTGCACGATCTTCCTCAGCCATCTCAATTAGAAGCACTAATTTCATCACTAGTAGAAACATGTTTCTAGTTGGAAGGGATGCTTTTCAGTTGTATGAGGCATGTTTGGTTACAGAAGGTTTAAATAACACTATCGTTACAGATAGGGGGTTTTAGCGTTGGGGATTGATCATGCCGTTCTACATGCAAAACATGCTAGTCATGCTGGAGCAGCTGTTTGTAACGATGATGATGATTTTAAGGAGTAACGGAATTGGCTATATGGGGGAGATTTCAAGATGGAAGGGAGGAGGGAGGTCATTGTGACTAAGGTTATTGTTATTCTTTTAGGCCAGTGTGGTCATTGCAAGCAGACTCCGTTTGAGTAGAATCTATATCGTCTCTTTACAGTGTTTTCGTGGCTAGTGAAGTCCATTTGTTATTATCACATTTATCTTCAAACATTTATCTCTGGTAAGGTCTATTTGCAGGTAATTGGAATATTCTAGAGCACTCCTGGAGTTAGGGCAAAGGATATATTGAGGGTTTCTGTTGTGTTGTAGCACTTCATAGATAGAAAATTAACAATCTCTGACCATTAAGTAACCCAAGTGCTTATGCTCAGACTGTGACATGGTCTTCCCAAGGGAAAGACAAAATGAGGAAGAAGCGCAAGGAGAAAAATAAGGATTTGGAATTGAAGTAAATCGGTCTTCCCAAGGAAGAGATGTGAAAGTGTGAAAGGCCTCACTCGAATAGCTCAAAGTATAGGTTTTAAGGAAATCTATTAATCAAGAAGTGTGTGAAAATTTCATGTACAGGAAGCAGCTCTATATAAGTCCTTCATTCGATTCCATAAGTTTCCAGAACTTATCCAACCCAAGGCCTTCACACCGATCTGTGCAATCTTTAGAATCAGCACGAAGCTACTGGAAAAGTCCATAACGCCCAAACACCATCCGACGTCTATCTATAAGTCCATCATAATCTCGCTACGCAGTTTCATGACTATGTGCAGCACTAAGCGAGATTAATAGTTTTGGCGCTAGCTGATAATATCAGATAGAATAAGTAAACAAGGGCCAGGGCCCGAGCTAGCTCCTGAGGTTCTAACCTTTACATTATCCCCCCCTCGGTTTTTTAGTTCTTTTAAATTTCATCTTTTCGGACCTTGAGAGTTTTTTCCACTCGTATAGTGCCGTCGTGTCTTTGAGGAAGGATTAAGGTTCCCACGTGGGTCTCGCATATCCCACCCATTTGACTAAGTATCTCAAATGTTTACCTTTTCCTTGAGCCTTCTTTTGGTCCAAAATTTGTTCTAGTTCGTATTCGTGGACCCCGTCTATGAGTTTGGGTGATGGCTGATTATCGTCTATTATTTGTCCGGGCATCGGTGAAGAATTTGCAGGTTTTAGCAGTTTTGAATGGAACACATTATGAATCCCTGGTGGTGTGTCCAGCCTGAAGCTATGGGATCCCACTACTCCAATTACAGTGAATTTGGCATACCTTGCGTCTAACTTTTTACACGGCCTATCAGTTTTGATATTTTCGAGGCTTAACCAAACTTTATCGCCGATTTTAAAACTCGGCGCTTGATCTCTTCTCCGGTTCGTTTGGCGCTCTTGTGATTCTTGAGCCGCTGCCATTGAAGCTTGGGCCCATTCCCGTACCTGTTTCAACTTATTTAAGATTTTGTCTGCTCTCGCGACGGGTGAATTACGTGTTGTTTTTTCTGACAGCTCGCTGTTTAATTCTTCTATGACATTTTGGTCCCAACCATGCGTCATATAAAATGCATTAGTTCCTGTTGACGCTGAATTTCGACCACAAATGCTGGATACCACAACCAGCAACCACTCGACCCAGTTATTTTGTTCCCAATTAACGTACTGTCTTAACGTAGTTTCTATAACTTCGTTCATTCGTTCAGTTGCACCGTCCGTCTCTGGCGAGAATGCCGTCGATAATCTTCGCTGGATTCCGAGTACGTCACATACTCTTTTCCAGAGTGCGCTTGTGAATTGTGACCCCCTATCCGAAACTATAGCTGTGGGTAGAAAATGATGAGGCAAATAGTTCTTTATAAACCATTTAGCGACAAACTCCGAGTCAATTTTTTCTAATCCATCCGCTATCACGCCTTTACTAGGCCGATCAGTGATGACGATCACGTTGGTACATCCTTTTGAGCACGGAAGTTCGGTGATAAAGTCCATTGAAATTTCTGTCCACACGCGGTCTGGGATGGGCAGAGGTTTTAAGAAACCCTGGCGTCGACTTCTCCAAGCTTTATTCCTACCACAGCTGTCACAATTTTCTGTGAATCTCCTGATGTCTTTTGCCATCCCTGGCCAGAAGAATTGTCTCGCAATGTTTGCATAAGTCACCTCCCTTCCCGGATGCCCGCTAAGAGGCGAATCGTGGGTCGTCTGAATTATACTGGTGCGGAGATTATCATCTCTTGGTACCCACTCCCGTCCTCTAAATTGTAACCTATCCTGCTCCGAGCACGAACACTCTGATATGGAGACCTTGAGATCTAGGTCTGTAGGAAATTTGCTGTTCTTATTTTTAACTGCCTCTCGGGCTCGTATGTATTGCATATCGTTCGCGATAGCCGAGTCCCATTGTTCTAGTTCTGTAGGTAATTCTCCCACCACATTCTTATCATTTGGCTTGGCTACCTCGTCATCATCAGGATCCTTGCTAAGCGAACGGACAACGTGACTGGCCACCAAAACTTCCGGTCTTAGTAATTGCATCTTCCTATCTGAAATTCGTTCGTTGTCTTCGCCCTTTGGCATATCCTGATCCCTTCTTGAAAGCGCGTCCGCCCGCTCATTCAGTCTTCCAGGGACGTGGACGATCCTGAAATTGTAACGAGAGAGTATGAATGACCACCTCATCTGACGTTCTGTCAACCTTCGTACCGTCATGAAATATTCCAAGTTCTTGTGGTCTGTGCAGATGTCGAATCGTCCAACGCCTCTGAGTTCCGCATCCCACTCCTCTTAGCATCGAATAATTGCGAGCATCTCTTTGTCGTAAATCTCGTAATTACACTCTACAGGGTTGTTCTTTTTTGAAAAGAATGCACATGGAATCCACAACCCTTTGTCGTTCAGTTGCTGAAGCGTACCTCCTGTACACCACCCCGAGGAGTCTGTCTCAATTCTCGTTGACTTGTCAAAATCAAATTGCCCAAGTGCCGGTGCGCTCACAAATATTTCTTTCAGCTTGCGAAAAGCGGCGTCAGCGTCCGAAGTCCATTCGAACTTACAGTCCTTTTTACTGAGCTCGGTTAACGGCCTTGCAATGTCGGCAAACCAATGGATAAACTTCCTATAGAAATTCGCAAAGCCCAGGAACCCTCGAACTCCTTTAACTGATGTCGGCGCTTCCCAATTCTCGATTGCCTTGATTTTGTCCGGGTCCATCCTGATCCCCTTCCCAGCTTCAATGATAAATCCAAGGTATTTTGTCGATTTAGTCTCAAATTCACACTTGTCAATATCAATCTGCAGCCCTGCCTCCCGTAGTCTTTGCAACACCAGCCTGACATGGTTTCGGTGTCCGTTGATGTCACCCTCAGAATAAATCAACACGTCGTCGACATACGCCAAGCAAAAATCGTCCAAATATTTTCCTAGAGCCCAATTGATGTATTTCTGGAATGTGCTCGGTGCGTTAGCTAGCCCAAAGGGAGTAACCAACCATTCGTACAAGCCGTACCGAGTCCGGAAAGCAGTCTTCCATTCATCGCCCTCGGCTACTCTTATCTTGTGGAACGCGCCGGTGACATCAAGCTTAGTGAACCACTTGGCTTTGCTAATGCTTCGTAGTGTTTCGCATATGAGAGGGAGCGGGTACCGATCTTTCCTTGTAATTCTGTTCAGTCCGCGATAATCTACACAAAATCTGAGTCCTCCTCCTGGCTTCTTGACAAACAATACTGGTACAGCTGCCGGCGAGCTACTTACTCGTATGAACCCTTTGTCGAGGAGTTCTGTGAGAGTTTTTCTAAGTACTAGTAGCTCATCTCTTGACATGTTATACAGTGGTCCCCAGGGTATCTTTGCTTCCTCACCGTTATGGCTCTCAATTTGAATTTCGTGGTCTATTCCTCGTCCTCGTGACGGTGGTAAAATTTCTGCTTTCTTGTGGTCAAAAACGTCCAAAAACTTGTGGTAGTGCATTGGCAGCTTCTCCTTCGGATCTGACCGTGTTTTTACTGCTAACGCTTTATTTATGTCGGCGATGCTCGCTGCAAAAACTTCAAGATTCTTCTTATGGTGGTTCTTCGTTAAGTGCGCAAAACTTACGGCTGAAACTTGAACTATTTTCTTTTGTCCGGTCTGTTCAGCCAGAAAGGCATCCCGACTCCGAACGATTGTGCCAGTAGATTGGATCGTCATTTGCGACCGCGGACTGTTGATCCTAACGTCCTGCGAAGTAATCCACGGCATCCCCAGGATCATGTCGTAAAGGCCTATGGGTGCAACATATAGGAAAACCTTGGACTGCTTGTGGCCATCCAAGTCGATATCCACGACGACTACTTCTTTTATTTGAGAAGAAACTTTCCCATCAAAACCTGTTACTCCTCTAGGTCTCACTGATAAACGCGTAAGATTGTTCCTGTTAGCAAAACTGGTGTCACAAAGTCCGTACGACAAACAACCGGTGTCAATGAGTGTATTAGCGAATGAAATTTCATTAACTAACGACTTTACAACAAAAGGTTCTCCGTCCATTGTTTTCTCGAACTTACACCAGTCTGACTGCAGACTAAACAATCTAACGGGCCCCTGACCACGACTTTGATCAGAGGCTAAGCATTTCCCGACTCCCCATCCTGTTCCGGGGTCTCGTTGACCACTGTTGAAGCAACTCCTGTTTTCCTATTCTGCTGCCGATTGGGGTTCAAGGCGGGTAGAAGATGGCAACTTATGATATGATGCCCTGTCCCTCCGCTCTCCTACGACCGATTTCCTCATGTGACACCCAAACAGCGCGACGTCTAGGTCCCCCGTTCCTTCCGGCCGCTGCAATGTTTACGGACTGCGTCGGCTCCCAGTCCATCGGGTCTCCGTTAGCAGGAGCAGCTACATTTTGAGGCTGTTGAGTATGAAGATTTCGGTTACGTCTGCTATCCCATGCTTTGATTCCCCCTAGCTTGTCGGACACTGTGCGAAGTTGCGAGACAAAGTCGTCGTAACTCTCAGGATCTGTTGCAGAGACTAACCTGTCGGAAAGCTCCCGATTAATTCCTACTCTTATATATCCCTTTTGGGCAGCATCCGTCCAATCCCAAGCTTGGGCCTCTAGAAGGGTCTGCTCAAAATCTTGAAGGAATACTCGAAATTCCCTGTTTCCTTGTCGGATGGAATTGAGTTTGTGTTTTACTAGGTATATGATGGGGTACGTACAATTGCGCAGAGTTACTAAAAGGATTCAGATGCTTGAGTAGAGCAGGCAATTGCGCGTATGGCAGGAATGTAAGATTGAATTAAAAGATGATAAGAATGATGATAAAATATTTACAATGTGGCAGACTTCAGCCTATTTATACCAAGAATATGTCTGTGTGTGACCAGATCAAATGCAGCAAACACAGATATTCTTTGTGTGCCGAACATCGCTTAACTTATCCAAACACTCCAGCCCGACTGCAGCCGCATCGGCTCTTCCGTGACCCCAGCGTACTCTGCCGTGTACCGCTCCGTCTAAGCTCCTGCTGCCGGAACGAGCACGTTCACCGAAGCTCGGCATAACAGTTTGTTGATGACTTTAGCAATCTTGTCGGGGTCGCTGTAAGCCTTGTCGAGGCGGTCAAAGAATTTCTCAACAGTGAAGTCGTTGGTATCTTTGGCATGATCCATCCAAGGATGTAGACTCTTTGCTGCCGAACCCGATAGTCTGCCAAATCCATACCAGACCCTTTCTGCTGTGTCTCCGATTGCTTTTACGTCACTCCATAGCTTAGATTCGAGTAAGCTTCTGAATTGCGGGTAGGCGGAGGCATCTTCTCCCGAAAACTTCTCTGGGTGCGGCTGCGAATGTGCAGGTCTATGCCCTGACTGTTGATGTTCCTACTGGGGAGCTTGAGATCGAGATAATAGTTGTGATAACACCTGAGTTAGTTGACTAACCCACGAAGGTGGTGCCTGCTCGTCTCTTCGTTCGTAATCATTCATCGGAAAGTCGGACATTATGGGCGGTGGTGTGATGAAGACAGAGGGTAAGCCGAGTTCAAACGGAGAGGCTGAAAACCGTTCAAAAAATCGGAGTGCTGACTTAAAAAACCGAATTGCTGATTAAAGAATGACTAACTAACGATTTGAATGTTTGGCGTCTATGGTGAGTGCTGCTGATCTGACTGAAGGAAAGTGCTGATATGGATGCTGACTGCTGTTGATGTCTGAAATGGTTGACTTAGCTCTAGTCCGAAGATGAGAGTGACACACTTCTACTGTGAAAGGCCTCACTCGAATAGCTCAAAGTGTAGGTTTTAAGGAAATCTATTAATCAAGAAGTGTGTAAAAATTTCATGTACAGGAAGCAGCTCTATATAAGTCCTTCATTCGATTCCATAAGTTTCCAGAACTTATCCAACCCAAGGCCTTCACACCGATCTGTGCAATCTTTAGAATCAGCACGACGCTACTGGAAAAGTCCTTAACGCCTAAACACCATCCGACGTCTATCTATAAGTCCATCATAATCTCGCTACGCAGTTTCATGACTATGTGCAGCACTAAGCGAGATTAATAGTTTTGGCGCTAGCTGATAATATCAGATAGGATAAGTAAACAAGGGCCAGGGACCGAGCTAGCTCCTGAGGTTCTAACCTTTACAGAAAGGCATTGTTACAGGCCTGCTGCCTGAAGATTTAAAGGCTGATGCCTGAGGTGTTTAGTGATGTGGGGGGGGGGTGCTGGTCGCCGATCTATTTTCGCTAGCGCGTCAAGGATATGGCTTCCGGAAAAGCCTAAATTGCAACATGCAAATCATCATTAAAAAGGTATCAGACTGGGAAGGCGTTGGCGGTAAGAAAGGGGTTCTAACTTATTCATAAAGACGTAGAGGAGCGGACTTAGATCGGTAGATTTAATATATTCTTTGATTCATGCCCCATCCTATCTATTTTTTAGATATCTCGGTCCTTAACCCTCACAGGTATGTGGTGAATGTATATTCAGAAGACGTTGCGTGCAGAGGAAATCTCTCACACGCTGAACCTCTATATATATTACATGACCTCCTCTACTACACTGCATAACCATACCAGATAATTCAAGGACTTGCCTAATAGAACTGGATTAACCTTATTATCCTCTGCTTCCTGACTAGTAATCTCATTTCCAACCTCCCTGCATGTGTAATGGCTGTGGACTTGGACAAGAGCAATGGCAAGGACAAGATAATCAGGACAAGATAAAATTCAAGAGGCTAAGAATAATCTAAGATAACAAGACTCAGAACTGAAGAGTGCTAAGAGCAAGGGAAGACTGCTACTTATACACCAAGGAGGCCCGGACCTCTATCTCTTAGCTAATTCAGCAGAATCTTCTAGAATCCATATAGTAATCCAAGCCTTCCAGAGAACCTTCTAGATAATGTACAAATATATTTGATAGAACTACAAAGAATAGGGCTTTACATAATCCGCTCAGATCATGGAAGCATGGCGAAATTAATGGAAGCAGGACTATAATGTCACGTGATAATTAGCCTGACAGTTGTAATTAGGCCCTAACAGACCTGTTTCTGACAGCATGGTTGACTCGTATTGATCCAATTACTTGAGAAATCAATCATTCGACAACAGAATAATATCAGAACTAATCTATGAAACAGGCTGAATGTTATGATGTGCTATTATTAGCCAATCAGATATCTGTCACGAAGATTAGCAAGTCTATACCAGACATGGTTAGACTGGCGTGGAAATAACATAAGTAGGAGGTGTTATGGTTTCACCATTAGTTGAGAGTTGTTGCCTAAGCGTTGTTGCAGAAAGAGCTTTGCTAAATTATGTCAACTATCCATTGAGGCTATGACATCATCGCATGTTCGAGATGGCTATGACGTCAATGATTCTGTGGAAGATACTATAAACCGTAAACATGTACATTGTAAAGCTTCTCTCTTTAGATTATTTGATTAAATCAATTTCTTTCATACCAGCTTGGTTCCTTTCACAGGAGGTTGTTAGAAACACCTGGAATATTAAAGAATATTCTATATCATGTGATGTTGGATTCACAGGATATATCACGTCTCTACTCGAGCAGTAAAGCAATGAAAGTCGTACACGTTATTCGATTTGTTCTTCTTCTGTCTAAATGCAAGAACTTGTACTAAGTGCCTCTAACCATCATCGCTCTTGCCAAACTCATTACATCCTCTCAATTAAGCAATCGCGTCAGAGATTATTATGACGCAGTATATAAAAGTCGTATCTGGCGTCATAAATACAAGCTCATCATAACGTCGAACTAATTACATCGACCTCAATGTTTGGAATCGCTAAGAAATGCACCTGGCTTCAGCTAGTCGAACAGCCCGTGACAGTGATACCGACATGTGACTATAGTTTATAGCAAGATTTATGTAAGTCAGACAGCTGTATATGAGTAGGGATAAGATCATTGTTCAAGGTCGAGAGAGACAACTCAACTCGTCAATACATGTGTTTCACGCTATAAGCGCATGCGACGACAATTGCATTGTGATCAATTATTCCTTCTGCATATTCATTACTTCCTCACTCTTTCCTGTAACTTTGCATTTACAACACTGAGGCTCTTATAGCTGTATAATATGATCCTCTAGGTGCTCATTGTTTTGGAAACCCTGGACCACTTCAGCTTCATTGTTAAGGAGAGCCTCAATGGACATAACCTGTTAAATTCGGCCTTGTAGCTCTAGTTGTTGTAGAAGCTTAGGCAATACATGGAGGACTTTCTCAGGTTCCATTGTTCCACCGTCAGAAGTAAGCAGTTTTGATCTCCTCCAGCAGCCTTAGATAGTTGTTACTATTACTTGATTCCAGGCTCTGATTGACCAATGGATAGCCTACAAGACATTCATTGTTTGGAGAATATTATGGCCTTTTTCATACTCGTCTAGCATGTACTCAAGCCATGTCCAACAATAGATGGCTTTGAAGTCCTGATAATGCCTTGATCGGGGGGCTGAGTATTTGATGATGTCATAAGCGGTATGTAGACAGCGCGGGGAGAGAGGGGAAAAGAGATGAGTATCAGGCTAAAGGTTGCCATCCTACATGATACATGAGTTAGACGCATCACCACTCGGCTAAAAGGCCAGACCAGAATCATAGAACATGATGTCATGGCAATCTTCATATACATATTATACAGTAGAGGCTTTATTGACAGATGTTGAGTTTGGAGGCAGCCAACCAATGTAATATTCATAAGGTGCTGAATCAGCAGAAGTGCAGCTTTATGAGCACTGAATTTGTCGATTATAAGGAGCACTCTTCTGTCGCCAACACAACGTGAGAGCCACTGTAGCTGTTGGAAAAGCTTGGATGATGTATTCAAGTGAGTTGAATGCCGTAGTAAATTAGGAGATAGCAAATATCAAAGGACGCGCGTAGAAAAATGTAAAGTCATCAAAAAATTCTTCAAATCTTCTTATTCTTCTCGGACGAGAAACTCTATGATTAAATACTTTTATCCCTTTGTGTAAACCGGCAATCCAATAAATACATGGGTTCAACTTTGGGCCATATCAACGTGGATTCACCTCCGCCAGCTCACGTGTCTGTAGAGAATGGACTTAGCTTTAATCGAATCAAAAGGGTGAATAGGAATGCTCTACAATAATCTCGCTTATTCTTGGTGTGCTATATTCATGTTCAAACTGTAGCCATTCTACCATGATTTCTGTAGTCATCCAGACTTTTCCATTGAACCTCTATATGCAATCAAGAGCTCCGAGGTTGACACCTGCAGATCCAAAGCACCTTGAATAAGCAGCCTTGCCAATAAACCACACTGAAACCTTGTCACTGCCATCAGCATTACAGCAGAGATGTACTGTTATCCGAGCCTTCTCTTTTTTTGTACCTGTAGTCTGCTGTGTAGAAAGGCCTCTATCAGGTACCATCTTCCAGTAGATACCAGTTTCATCACAATTAAAGACATCTTGGGGATGATATTGCCTTGCCAAATCTTGTACCTCTACAAGCTGCTCTGCGATAGCAGCTTTATCAATAATTACATCCTCATCAGGCCGAATCCATGATTTGATGTTATACCTACTCTTAAAAGCAGTAAGCCAGCCATTGCTAAATTGAGGCACCTCCATGCCTTGATAACATGCAAACGCTGCAAAAAACGAGCTGCCTGCCGGATTAATAGCTAGCCAGAGATTGGAATTTACGGCTTTCGCTCTTGATGCCATTGGAATAGCGCTTTGTCTAGCTCCGGCCACTTGAGTGGCTTCTCGCGCTGTTGTGTAGGGTGGATAGACGGGTCTGATTCGTCCAGGTGGCTGTATCTGGCACTGAGGCTCTCGGATGTTGTAGGCTTGGTGGTTTTATGTTGGAATTCGTCCTCAAACCACAATCTGAGCTGTTGACGAATGTTGTGATAATGATGTAGTGTGTTAAAGTAATGTAGATACTAGCATAGGTACAGGGGGACAGTGGTAAGTTAACGAAGGTTAGACAGTAAATTCTGTTTATTCCAATAGTACAAACATATAAATATAGTGCACATAACTTATTCTCTGACCTTCGTTAACATACCCTTGTCCCCCTGTGCTAGTCCCAACACTAGTGCCGATGGCGTATAAGGGTTAGAGCACTAGAGACTCTTATTGTGGCAAGGGTGACTCTAGAATAGAGCTAAACGCGCCTGGAATGACCAATGACATATGCACTACAGGTAGTAGTGGATGGCAAGGGCAAGTGAGAACAGGGATCGCACATGGCAACAAGGATCCACGTATTGTTTACTTTTCACTGTATAACTATAACGTAGACCAGCTCTATTGAAGGAGTATAGTTAAAACATTATAGGACTTTGAGCTTCTCTTTCTACATACTCTTTACTTATCTAAGCATTCCAAACACTTTACATCCACTTGTGTGGTAGCCAATCTCAGTCAATCTTCCAACCAGTATTTCCTTCAATCGCTCATAACCATAACAACGAAGTTAAGGGCGTCGTTGAACATGTGCGAAAGGCACGCCTCTATTAGACTGAAATTCTATGCTGTTTTAGCATTTTTATGTACCTGTATAGCACGATAAACCTTCTCAAAAGAGAGGATATCGAGGGGTCAGAGAATGCCTGCACAATTTTTAATATGGGGCTGATATGATAGCGTGATAGAGGTTTTACTGTAAGTCCATATTTCCAGACAGAATAAGTTTTTTTCAAGGGGGAGGGTGGTGTTTATGTCAAAAGGGGGGCTTGTATCACGACTCAGTTTAATCCCAGTTTTCAGCGATTAACAGGGATCAGCCCCAGTCTAATTACGAGCTAATTTGCACTAAAACGTTTCTAAAAAATGGAAAACCTATAAAATCTCTCAGCTATTAGGGCTATTTTGGTAACCTTCATTATTACCCCACACCCACAAAAATATCCTGTGTTTAACGCTATTGTCACGCGCCCTATGAATCATTTATTCCTTTAATAACTTTTGTCAGACCCTATTTCAATGTTGGTTGATTGATTGATTGATTGATTGAATTCTTATCGTATCAGACACAAGCCCTGCACTCAAGAGTCGTGATACGGGTAGCTAATCTCTAAGGACTCTGAACTACCTAATTCCCTGACAATTGCTAGCCAGAAGTTGATTTAAAAAAAAAGATACCAAAGTGCCAAAGGTTCGACGCCCTGCATCTTCCCCTTCCTCTCCGCCGCGAACGTCCACGCAAAAAAAGAGATTTCTTGACAGTACATCGACTCACGCCGAGTGCCGTCGTCACGTCCGAAGCAAATGTCTCGCCTCCAAAAAGGAAGCGTTGCCAGATTTGAAAGTGGTGGCGGCACTTATCCGAACCGAGATCTTGGCACGCACACCATCCCCAAAGTTGAAAACTCCATACAAATATCAGTATTGCCCTTGAGTGCGAGACCCTAACCATCCTGACCGTCGCCAATCTATCCTCCCTTCCCTATCTAGTAAATCCCTGCTCATTCCCAGCTTCGCAGAAAACGTGATAACGAATTCTTCGACTTTGTGCCCTACGATTTTTACCCTCCGTGGGGTATTGATAGCGTCGTGAGCTTCTATTTCAATGTAACTGATACAAGAAAGAAATTTTGAAATTATTGTTCCAGCAATTGAACCCATATTAACTTAAATCTTTGTCTATTCTAAAAATTTTCGCAAAATGAGTCTCACGACAGCTACACAGCAGCGCTCGCTCAATATCAACCGAGATCAAAAATTGGAGGTACTTTAAGAGGTTATCACAGAACTAGTTGGCAAAACTTTAATACTGATAGATTTTAACATTGTATGGCGCTGGTCATAGTTGAAAGAAATTGCAGAGCACCTTAAGATCACTAGAGCACAAGTCGAGTACACAAGTACTACAGGTTATGAATGACCAAGAGAAAGCACAGGTCGGCCAGCGACATTATCTTCAGCACAAGTTGATGAATTGGAGCGATTTTTTTGCTCCTCCAAGGAAACTAGACCGATGACGTACCTTGGAGTTTTATGTAACTTCCATGAGTGGAACAGTCGTGAACTGACCATACGGGATGCGATTCAGTAGATGGGTTGTGCGCGTCGCCTTCACGAAAGAAACCACCTCTATCAGAAATGAACAGGAAAATACAAAAATCTTGGGCTGAGGCCTACCGACATTGGACATCAGATGACTTGACGCAGATTCTCTGGAGTGACGAGACTTGGATAAACTATGGCGAGACAAGATCCAAACACGTCACTAGAAAGGTATGTCTTAAAACCGACTTTTTAACCAAATTATTGTGTCCTTACAAGCATCGAAGATAGGGGAGGGGTTCGAAGATGACTGTGTGAGTAATAAGTACCAGAAGAGCAAGTCTTGGATGTTTAGGGGCAGCTTCGCGGATCGCGAAAAGGGTCCCAGGATTTTCTGGGGAAATGACTGCCAAGAGTTATTTCGAGAAAATTCTTCCTCATGTTGTACAGTGGTTAGGACGGAGCATGGAGTCGTGATACAAACCTCCCCTTTTGAGATATACTTCTCCCCCCCTTTGAAAAACTTTTTTGTCTGGAAAAATGGATTCATCGATTAGCCCCACAACATTTACGAAAAAACTGTCTAATTATACACTGTAAATAAATACTGAATGCACGTAAAAGTACATGTGTGAGTAATTAATTTTGTAAATCTTTGTTGAACAACATCTCAAAATTTTACAGCCTATTTATTACCTTTTGGTTTTTGGACAATGTACGGACTATATTTCATCTGGAACAAAATTAAATCAGATACTCTATCAACTTGGTAAATCTTCTACACATATGAACTGTTTGGGTGTTTAGTATCATTTAAATCTATTTCCTGGTCAAAGTTTGATTCAATTACACAAAACAATTTCGCTCCATAGCATTATTTCAATTTAATCTGAGGAACAGACCTACTTATCAGGCTATTTAATACGAGTATGGCCAGTTGCCCTACTCATTGATATCTTGTTCTACCGTATCCGAGCTCAACACAGATTGTGCAACATCGTAAAGCTTTTGGCATGGTCTTGTGTTGAGACAGGCTCGACCAGCTACCTATCACGCGCCCCAATATGTGTAAAGTTGTGTTTATTCATGCTATTTTGAGTCTAAGAGTATCATAAGACTAGGACTCCTCTCTGGCCTTAAATCTGAATGGACAGTTGGTATTTTGCGTCAATCAACGTCGTTTCCTGTATGTCTCGTCCACTTCGTTGTGAAACACTAAACTTTTCTAACAGGCTGGGAGTTTCTTTCTTCGCCTTTTTCTCTATTCTGAGTTGCTGGCGGTAATGGCATGTCCAGCAGACCTAACATGATTTTGGACCGCCTCATACAGTTTTTTGATAGAAGCGTAAGGCCCGGGTAAATTCAGTTTCGACGAAGTAATTCTGCCATTGTTAGTTTTAGAGCTGGACGTCGATTACGCTCAAATTGATGACAATGTATATGGAAACAGTTAGAAGATGAATTAGTGATGAAGGATTACTAGATACGACCTTAGAAATTGAGAGGCTGTGGAAAAAGTAAGTGGCCTGAAGTACTTGTGTTTTGTGAGTTTTTTATATCTTATATTTCTTGATTCATCTTGCAATCAGCTTCTAAGTTACGACAAGTATTGAGAGAGTTTAAAGTTGCCGGAAATACTTCGCCGCTTTCGTTGAACGCGATTGTTGAGGGGGACGAAGACGGCGTTTCTACCTGTACGTGGTGTCCCTTACGAACCTGGAGTTTATCTTCAGAGCCAACAGAAACACGCATTACTTGGTCACGGAGGAGAAGTCATCCAAATGAGTTTCCGGGGCGTACCCAGCTCCCCTTATGGTGGTGATGGATCAGACTAAGTTGGCCCTTTTTACTAAGATGAATTCTCACTGTTTACAGATATTCTGGCATTATACTGTCTCCCGAGGAAAGAGAACTGCTACCTGAGCGCTGGTGGTGTCGGTATAAGGAGGATATCTGGACTATGGGATATTAGGGAGATACAGATGGGGATATACACCTCGTGTGGCACTGGCGTCTAGGCCTCGCCTGGCTGGAGTTGCAGGTTTTTTGAGACTTTCTCCCGCGTACTGATTTCCATGGCTACTCTTTTTCAACTTTTTTTGAGCAGAAGGTTCCGTAGGAAAGGTGGTTGAATTCTACGGGTAATTACTGAGCTAAATGGCTACCGGTCATGGGTCAATGATCTTAGGTTCGAGGTAAATGAGGATAGGAGCACTGTATAAGGTGTTGTCTGGGTCAGAGAGGAGCCCTAGTATTATAATTGTCTTGGACTCTACATAGCACGAATAAACACCATTACAAACCGCGCGATTGTTGATTACAATTTGCACATAACTTTAGTGGACGTGATTACGTCCGCTGCTGTAGCAACGCGGATATCAAACTGTGTTTAATTAGTAATTCAATTCGAGTTTATCGCTCGACGGATTCAGCATCAAAAAACTGTTACAATAAAATTTCAAGAGGAGGGGGGTTATATCACGACTCAGAGCATGGAGCATACTGGTTATAGAATAGACTTCATACAAGATAACGCTCCATGCCATAAAGCGGAGTCGTGATATACGCAGTCCCCCCTTTTGGATATGGGAGGTCCCCCCCCATGTAAAAACTATTCTGCCTGGTTATTTTGATCTGCTACTAAATTTGGGACAAGAAGAGATTTTTTCTGATTAGAAAAAGTTGAATTGACTCTAATCCCTGAAAAAGAAAACAGGACCCATAAAATTATGACGAACATGAAATACGTCTTTCAGCCTAACGATTATGACCCCACTTAGATGTTAGGGCAATGACTTCGAGTATGGCCTGTTGCCCGACAACCTTGACATCTTATCTTGTCGTGTTCTGACTCAACACAATCAGTGCAGTGTCGTAATACCGGTTGCAAGGTCTCGTGTTGGGAAAGGATACGGTCAGTTTGAGCGGCCTGCTGCCTGCTGTGTGCTCTAGCATGGGCACGGCGTCCAGATTCCTCAGTTCGACGCTGTTGCCGGATCACAGGGTCAAGAATCGGAGGATCAGGAATAAGCTGCCGGAAATTAGGCTGTGGACGATCAAAGTGCAAATGTTGATGGACATCGTTGATCGTTAGACCTGAACGAATGAATTAGCTTAACTTGGCCAGAGGTCAGGGTCCTAAAGTTAAAATACCTCGATTTTGGGACATTCGCTCCTGGATAATGTGCCAGCAGGGCATACCCATCGACTTATTGAATGTCCCAGTACAAATGGAACTCTGTCCATTCCGCGTTCGCAGTTCCTCATTCCGTGCATATTTTACCTGCTTGCAGATTTCATGAAGAGCAAAGTGTGAAATTCTGCCCAGAACTCCATAGTAGAGTTCTCCAGAAATTCCTGCAGGCAAGCTGTCGCGTGCTCTTGAGCGTTTGATTCTGATTTCGTTGATCTGATCAGACAGTGCCAGCTGGATTGAGGCCCAAATAGACGACAGCTTCTTGGTTGGAGTTCCAATTCATTTCTTGAGCACAGCAGGTGCACCTTCGAGCAAGGAGGTTGTCGTCGTCTTTTGATTGGAGAGCTGATTTGACCAGGCGTGTACGATGTTCATGTGCCGGGGCTCTAACCATTGCTGAAGGGCATACCTCACAGCATCTTGCTCAAGGGTTTTGGTCGTGTGCCGAGCAAGATCACCAGGTGAATTGGCTGGCAGAAGTTCGTGCAATTCGCCCTCGTTATAATTGAACTCTGTTTTGAATTCTTCGACTCTGTCTAGATGTTCTTCAGGTGTCATTGAGTGCACGACATCTGAAAAGAACCTTTCAAATTCTTTCCACCGTTCTTCCGTTTCGAATCTGGCTTTGCAATTGACCATCAAATTCTTACATATATGCCAGAAGCAGATAATTCTGCTGGTCTCAGAATGCGGAAGTGACGATCAATTGCGTTCATCAATGCCAGTTCGAAATCAGTACCAATCCCGGATGGATGTCGATTATGCAGGTAGTGAGATTTGAGGTGAGTCACTGCCTTGTCATAATTTTGCTTATTTTCCCGGTCCAGAAAGCAATATCCTATGGTGAACGAACTGTTAAGATTATCAACACTAAGTATGTCCAAAAGAGGCATGCCAAACTTGTTTGTCTCATACGTGAAATCCATGAGGAAAGCTGAACTTTCGTTCAGCAACTCGATGGATCGTGTATCCGCAACAAACAAGTAGTTGAGATGGCCTAAAGCGTCCTGGCTATACTCAAAGAACACACTCCCATTCGCATGTTGCTGGGTCAAATAGTTGTTGAATGCTTGAGGAGTTGAAAGGCCGTGTTGGCTCGAGCGATATATCTGGGCTTTAATGTTGTGGATATCATGATGGTTGACCTCAGGTGCATGCTCCCGATGCTTCAAGGTTGCTACAGTCCTAGATGCCGGAATACACATGTTGAAGTTATTACGAACCAGTGCCATATCATCTTCGTTGAGACGACGATGCTCTGGGAAAGACAATGGGTTAGCGGGCTCATGATTGTGACTGATACTCTCTGTATCGATACTCCCATCTTCTGCCTGTAGAAAACAAATATCCCATGTGTCATCAATCCTCTCCCTAGCTTTGCACCTGAAGGGGCAATTTGTCTTCCGAGTGAGTCGCTGTCGCTTTCGACATGGTTCATCGACCTCACTGCGATAACAACCACCCTTCTTGCAGATCAGAATCTTCATTGTTCTGCCTTTCCTCTTCGAACTAGCAATCGTGATAGCATATCCGGCAGCTTTGGCATGGCCTTGTACAGCCTCGTGTAAGGCTTCGAATGAAGCGTAGGAACCAGCAGGAGGAGCAGAAAGAGCTGTAATAGGTGAGGGATCCATTTATATAGTTCGATAGAGGGAATTCTATAGAAATTAGTTATACAGACACGCAATGGACGTGCTCAGAGTAGAAAGGTGTTGTCGCACATGATAGTACTTTAAAGATGGTTTGAATAAGGTATAGAATCTTGGCGTGTGAGACTGAGGTACTGCGTGGACTTTGATTGAATGAATGATACGAGATTGTGTTACTGATGGTGCGTGTGAAGGTTGTGAGATGTTACAAAGTTCTGGTGTAAGAAAGAACTGTAATTAGTGTACATAGACACAATATTATGATGATCACAATCATTTATTACTATAGCCACATCGAAATTAAAAGATTTTGTAACCAGTGACAGAATTAATTTTCACCGCTCGACAGATTTGGCATTCAGAAGCGGTGAGATGGGATTTCATGGGGGGGACTTCCCATATCCAAAAGGGGGGGACTGCGTATCTCACGACTCATAAAGCGGCTTTAACCACTAGATTTCTTCAAGCTCATAGGGTTGAGCCCATACAGTACAATCTCGCCATAACAATGTGGGGCAAAACTTAACCAAGGGTTCTTATTGGCCAAATCAATTGAATCCTCCAATCGCGAGCCTTGGTTTAATTTTGCCCCACATTGTTATAGCGAGATTGTACTGTACAGTCGTCCCTCTCTAACTCGATAGTGGGTCCAAGTTTGAGTGTTGAAAATGTTCATCGTAACTTGGACTTTTATATTTGCATCACTTACCCTTACAGTTCATTTTGCTGGCAGGGGTAAGTATTGCAAATGTAAATGGTTGAATTTCAATGAATATTTTCAACACTTATACCGGGACCCACTATCGATTTAGAGAGGGACGACTGTAGTATGGTCACCGTTTTCCCCGGATTTGAATCCGATCGAGGCGGATTTGAGCCTCATTAAAATCTTCATTCAATCTAATTATCCTGAGTTTGAACGAGGTCCCCAGCGATCTAGAAACTAGGCGCGTGAAATAGTACAGAAGGCCTGGGATCCCACCACTCCCGATCAGCTTTATGGGCTGTGAGTCAGCATGCTGGCAAGATGCCAGGCCGTCATTGACCCCGATGTAGGGCCAACCAAACATTAGTAGAACTCAATAAATAAACTGTTCCTCTTAAAAATTCCCACATCAATTAATGAGGAATTACTATAATTGCTTAAATGAATTCACATCGTTTTCAATAATAATAAGAGTGTGTTTAAGCTACAGGGATAATGTTTTTGGCGGTTCGATCCAATCCCGTGTTGTTCCATGTTGAGGGTGTTGATGATAAAACATATGAGCTTAGTCATGTAGCTCGTGCAGGAGACCATAATGTTTATGGATGATTCTAGTGCGACGATTCCCACTGGGATCCCTGTTAAACTCCAGTCTTGCCCCTGAAAAAGCGACTAGGGATAAACTATTGCGTAGTACCAGAGTATTTTTTTAAATCATATTGTATTCAAGCTTATACAGGCTATCAGGGGCAATTAGTTTTACTTGCGTGTGGTGCTGCAGCCCTAAATAATGTTACTAATAAGACAAAATTATCACTGTTTTGTAACAATATATAGATCTGCAATACTACACGCAAGTAAAACTAATTGCCCCTGAAACCCTGTAGCTATGACAAGTAAAGCCAGAGTAGTATCGGTACTTTTCTGCAGTGGCAGAAATTTGGTTTTTTTTAAATCAATCTTGCATATGCAGCCTAAAGCTATGACGCGAATGAATACAGAAGTTTACATCTTGCAGAATAACTCAGTTTGACGTTTGAAACACTTATACTCGGTTTTCATTTGCAGAGATCACTACGAGAATAATGCCTAACGGCATATACCCCCTTCCGTGAATACCCACCACAGGGAATAGCGAATAAAACTTTAAAGTATTTAAATAAGCTTTCGTCAATTTACGATTTAGACATCACGGCTAGAGAAGTAGTGTAAGGGACTGAATAGAAAAGAGCTAGCTTTCTCCTGGCTCAAGCGGGTCAAGTATTCAATTATCCCAGCGTCCACTCTTGGGAGCAACCCGATTGGTGCACCACTGCACCATTCAACCCTATTAACATGACTACCCGCAACTCAGATATTCAGTTTGTGTATCGCTAAGAATTTATTTTTGGGAACGATATTAGAATCAATATCAACTTGTAACAAGACGTACCCCTATGGCAATCTATGTAAGTTGGCCTACGGTGCCTCAGCCCTTGAGATTGTTGATAGCTGACGCTAATTTTGTACGTCGCAATCAGATTATATATGTTGATGTACAAAATTAACGTCAGTAAGTAACAATCTTTAGGGCTGAGACACCGTGCATGTACTCTGTTTCAGAAAAGGATTCGTTGTTCTGGGCTAACATATATCTAATCAACCAAAGGCCGTAACTCATGCAATACCAAGGGCTTTTTTCAGCCTTACGATCCCCTCACTAATTATAGCCTTCATCGATGTGAAGAATTATCTCTCTCCAATCAGTAAATCTACCAGTATTATGGTACAGGTAGTTTTTCCACTGAGTCTTTCATGATCATAAGATGAACGTGAGTAGAGATCGTTCTTTCTGTAAGAAATCTATTACATGTATTTACTGATGTAATGATGAATATTATCAATCTGTGCAAAATAAAATATTCTCCAAGGTTGTTATCAGACGTCACACCCCATGGCATTGTGTCCCCACAGAACACTTGGCGATAACATAACTGCCGATTATGTCTTGTAAGTTCATCTACTCTACTCTTAAGTCTGTCAACGCGGTTCCTTTCTTGTGTCTGCCGTATATCCTTCCCGACCCCCTCTTTCTACCAAATTTAAAGAATTGGAAAGTTTTGGCTGATATCGCTCAAACACGCCTTCCTCACTCTCATCAACAATCGTTCCTCATACACTATACGATACTTTTTAAGGTTATAGTTATTGAAGCCATGCGATGGAGCATTATTAGGACTTTAAATAGCCACTTGGTCTGTGGCAAAGTTGTAATTATCATTCCCACCATGATCTTCTCACATATACCCAACAGAGGCTTACTACAAAGCCTATGAAGTATGCTGATATTGAGATTTGTCAATAGCCACTTTTACACACGGTTATTTTCCTCATCGAAATGTTGTTCATTTCGAGACTAGTTGTCAAATTTGACCAATATTATGCAGCCCATCCGAGTAAGTATTTGCAGTACAAGTATTACCTCGAAAAAGACTCAATGATGTTGATACCTTGGTAGTAATAACAATGATGATGACGAACGCTTTACTGAATGGAATCGCCGACACCGTAGCACAATCTATCACTGTAGCCCGCCTGACAGCTTCTCGAAAAGCAGCAAGGACAATAGGAAGTGACGCTCTGGGAATAGAAATTCCTGATCTAGATAGAAAAAGTCCCACATTACCACAAGAAATACTTCCTGGCTCCAAGTCAACCTCTCAAAATTTTGACTTCGAGCGGCTCACAAGATTTATGGCATATGGCTTTTTGATGGCCCCCGTTCAGTTTAAATGGTTTCAGTTCTTGTCAAAAGCATTTCCTAAATCGAAAGAAAATGGCCTGGCATCGGCTTTAAAGATGGTCGCCTTTGATCAGGCTTTATTCGCACCAGCAGGCTAGTCAACCCTGGAAATCAGGATTGAGGATTTACGGGAGGCTAATTTCATATACAGGAATTGCTACGTTTTTTACAGTAATGACTATTGCTGAGGGAGGCGGTCGCCGTGCCGTGTTCGCAAAGTTGAGAGAAATGTATATCCCAACATTGAAGGCCAATTACATGGTCTGGCCTCTGGTCCAAATCGTCAATTTTAGGCTAATTCCTCTCCAATTCCAATTAGTATATTCTTCCAGCTTGGGCCCCTAAGATAACTAGCTAACGTTTTCTAAAAGCCCTTCGTCTCATCCATTGGTATTGCATGGACTGCATACCTCTCTCTTTCTAATGCAGCAGATGATGTAGAAAGCAGGACAACAGCACCCCAGTCACCAAATATATGACTGCAATGATCAATGAATTTTTTCGTGAAGAAATTCCTTACTTCTTATGTCAAGTTGGTGCTGTAAGTGCAATTAAAATTGGAGCCAAACTGGAATAGAGATTAGGTAAACGGCGAATGGAGTCACTTACAGGAACGGGGTAAAAGGATTAGTATCAGGATACTCTAGGTAAATGTTTCTATTGATGAGATGCAACCTTTCTTCGAGAATTTCAACCACATCAAAGTGAAATTTGATGGTCTATGAAAAAAACGTATTTCATCAATCAATTTCCGATTCCTATCATTTGCGTGGGAATTTGTATCTAATTTGATCTCTTTAGAAAGTTCTTTTTTTTGAATCACTTTTATGTATGCATGCGTTAAGCTGTGACATGAGTGACCCTGGTACGGTACATGGAGCGATGACTCAACTTGACATGAGGGGCACTTACACCCCAACATCTTCTGAAGACATCACTCGAACTCAAGCGCCTCACAGCTCCTCCTATCCTCAACCGTTTGCATCCGCCACAGAATCGCATTTCAGCCACCCACAGCTTTGCAGTGTGGCTTCGTCATCGGCGCATACATGACCAGGCGAGAAACGTGGAAAGGGTCTTGCTGGATTCGGACCTACTTTCTCCGGTCTCAAGTGGGGCATGTGCCATGGCTACCAAGACTTTACGAGAGGTGATCATGAACATAGCGCCCCATGTCCAGCGTAGATTGAGGCGCTAGGCATAAATTGGAGATGGTATCTTTAATTTTGCTGCGTTTATCGACTTCTATCACGATGTATGACCCCCATCAGCTGTAATAATAGCCTCACATCTTTCTCTCATAGCACTGGTATGCTTTGCAAGGTCAATAGCTTAGATTTTCTCCCATTCTTTCTCAGCATATTGCCTTACTTCATCTTCTGTTTTTGTAAACCTTTCACCAATTCTGTACTGCAAGGGCCGCCATTTATTCCCAATAAGATTAAGACCAGGTGAGTTTGCAAGCCACTTAACATGCAACATGCCAAGCTGGAGGCGTAGATCTCGCGCGGCTATTGCCGTATGAACAGGAGCTCCATCCTCCATCAAAATTGGTGGTGCACCAAAGCTATGTTGAGCCTGTCTCTCAGCCTTACACTGGTGTATTGCTGGAACAATCTCTTTTCTATAGACCTTGTCACTGACCTTGCACAACTTATTCCCCAAAACCTGAAGGGGCCTTTTGAATCGCCTGAAATAGCACCCCAAGGCCTTCAAGAGGAATACCCCCTGAACTTAGGTACATAGCAAAATTCCTGTCTGAAGGTATATTTGAAGTCACGAGGTTACCTAGTAACTTGATACAAGAGGAGATAAATGCGAAGAGAAAGGATAATAATAGTAATAGATGATAGAAGATGACAGAAAGATCAATATTGATGATCAAATAAATGTAAGGATCTGCATTTCTCCTTTTCCCCAGATCTGCGGTCTTACATGTACATGATAAAAGATCTCTAATTACGACTTTCAACCTAATTCAGCTCTTGTACTTGTACCGTTTTTTACTTTGCTGTTCCGAGCCGTGATGTTTGTACGGCAATATCAGAGGTGTTTTTGTTGTTACCCATGCCGGGGCTGGTATGAAACATGATATATTTACTTTGGATAAACAGGGAGAACGAGGGAAAATTAAGATGGTTACCACGCGTCGCAGTGATGAGGATGAACGTATATTATCACCATTCCGTATACCTCTCTTCAACCCTTCGAATAATATAGACTTGACCACAGAACCCATTTTTGATTGAGGCCTCGTCCATCCAGATAACACGCTTCTGCGTCTCTTCATTCCGAGTATCATGAGTCCTAGCCCAGGCCAGACGTGCCTCGTTGTGAGCGTCTAGAAGGCGTGGTTTCTTTGTAGCAAGGCGCTGGTGATATGGCTCTTTTTCACAGGCCATTGTGAGGCTGCAGCGGCAGGCTCTAATATCCCCAAGACCTACAATTTGTTCGTAGCCACGACACCTGTGATACGCGTTAAAAGTTGCTCTTCGGGTGAGGTAATGGCGACGGCGGAGCAGTTTATGAAGCACAATAGGTCTTCTTTTTGGCTTTTTCGGTGTGATAAATCCAGATTCTAGTACTTTCCGTAGTGTAGAGTGGTTAATATTGGGGGCTTTACTGACCAGTGTATAGCCGTATAAAGGAGTATTGCGTAGAGTAGCGATTTGGACTTGTTGCTCTGGAGCAGGGTAGTTTCGAGGCTTTCCACATGACTTTGGATTATCGTTAGATCATTTGCTGGCTGTCATAGTGGTGTTTGATATGGAGAGAGTCTAAAAACGCAATCAAATTGAAGGTACCATTCTCAAGTTAGGTCAAGCAGTCTCAGTCCATTTTCCATCAGAGTTTTGTGAATGCCGATGTAGGTTTCACTTCCTTCCATGCGCGCTCAGGCCCCTATCTCGGAGCGTCTATCCTCTTACTTATTGTTAATTATTAGTAATATGGGAGTACATAAGGGCACGGTGTCGGATGATACCCACGGAGTAACGGAGTCACCGCGCATTGCTTACACTTACTTCACGGCTCGCGTAAATAAAGCCAAGAATATGAATTGCCTTTGTAGATTTAGAGTAGCTCTTTAGCTTTATTTAACTTCTTACCTAAGTTCTTACCTGTCTTGCCTTAAGTGTCATAACACTTATGGTCAGCGTAATTTGGGGATCAGTAATTCTCGCAGCTGATGGTAATTGCAAAGTTTTTTCCGTTTCAGTCTTTCGAATTTCCGCTATCTTCTCAATCAGCTCCTAGCGAGCCCTTGGAACACTCCCTTTGTAGACCTGTTCATGCTGATACACAGCTTTTTGCCACAAACGGTGCTCCCTACTGCAATTACGGCAGCACCCCTTTTCTTTGAACAATTCCTAGTCTTGTGAGCACTTGGCTGCCTTATCGTATGAAGCCTGAATATGTCCCTATTGGCTGCAATTGAAACACAGCTATAGTTGAGCCCATAGAGACCAGACTTGTGGCGCGAAAAGCGTAGCATTTGTAACGATTTCGAGCCTCACAACCGGTTCTTGTAAGGCCTCTGTGAGAAGACTCAACAGTAATGAACCCCTCGTGTGCCCGTTCTTCTTTGCCCATTCGTGCTTTTTACCGTCGTGTAACCATCGAGTTCTGTTTATTCTAGGACCTGGAATTCGAAGGTTGTTCGCCGCGACTTTCTCCTGGCTTAAGGAGGAGTTACTAGCATCATTTTCGGCTTAAACTTGGGTCCTGAATGAGACTCCACAGAACTCCACTGGGAAATCATCCCGCAGAAATTTGATTTTCTGTGATTGTGCCGTGTTGAGCATTGTATCTCTCTGAGATACCGACTGCACGTATATCTCAGTGTTGTTGCCCCGCATCTGGCAGTTTCGAAGGCCTCTGGAATTGACTGTTGCGCCCTTTGTAGCAGCTCCAATCTCATAGATACAAGGAGCGGTTGCTCCACGGGGGACGAAGCGGGACTGGGAAGCTCGCTCGATGGGGGTGAGATAAGGGTGTATTGGGTAAGAGTTGAGATGCGCGAAGTGGCCTTCACAGCAGAAAAGAAATGGCGGTGGGAGTGGTCTTCCAGGGCGGAAGAGAAGGGTAATCGGACAGCGGTCTTCATAGAGGAAGAGCATAATCGAGGAATAAAATTATATTCAGAAGACGTTACGTGGAGAGAAAACTCCACGACGTAAAATCTACATACGTACATCATTTCTCCTAGTGAAATTGCAACAATATCTTGACACGGGTTGTATGAGCCCCAGAGTACAACTCCAAACTCCTGTGGCGGCATGCCAACGTCTTACTGTGAGACCTTCGAGATCCCTGGTGACGGCCTTGACACTTCCCTAACATGAAACATGTCAATCCGTGAAATCCAGTGGCGGAAAATTCTTTCGCCCCTTCTACGCGTGTGCGAGTCGCTGTTGTTACTGTAGGTGGCGCGACAACTGAAGCACATGTTCTTGGAGCCTATAAGCTAGAACCTGTAGCGGGTATCGCCTTTCGAGTGGGATCCACGATGCTCTTCTTAACCACATTCTCCAATGCTAACATCCTTTCCTCGATCGTTGACTGGCCGCTTCGGAGTTCCTCCCATTTCTTCTTGTGTAGATTGAAAGTCTTAATGCCCTCAGCAACCTTGCTCCGGGTGATTTCAAATTTATTCTCCATATCTTCATAAAGGTAAACAATTCTTATCTTCTTTGGAAGATTCCGTATTGTGTCTAATTTTTTGTCCACTGATGGGCTAGCTGCTATCCCGGTGCTAGCTTGTGCAACGTTTTTAGGTGGTATCCATGGGGCGTCTTTCTGGCAATTCTTTGGCCTACCAAGTTCTTCGCCCGCTATGCCGTAATGGGACGAAGAGAACTGGGATTGGGGTCATCTCAGGAGCTCTGAATCTGTAAGATAAAGTCAATTGATACGAAACAGCTCATAAAACGTGGTGCAGCTTTTCGTCAAATGTGGTGTTTCGAATGACCTTAATAATAAAACATTGATATACATATTAACTGTCTAAAATCAAAATCAGTCCTTGAAAATAACATCTAGAGATTTTGTAATTTTTCTAATATTTGGTTCGCTCTCCATTGGATTGTACAACAGTCTCGCTTCTCACCGGCATACTCTCAACCAACCCAGTCAATTCCTGGTGGGGGATTGACTGCCAAGCGGCAGGCACAATATGTCGAAAAATTTCTGAATTTGATATTACCCCATTCTCCTGTTCCATATAGTTGTGTTCGATGAGAATTTTCATTGAGTTAAACCCAATTTTGCTAGGATTTATATTTAATGAGTGGGCTGGCTAGTTGCTCGGAACGATTCCTCTCTCATGGAATTCATTGATCATGAACGCCAGTGGATCGGCAGGTGCATTATCCTGCATCGAGGTATAATTGAATTCGTCGTCGGCCAGCCTTTAAGAAGAGGTAGAATTCTATTCGAGTAGTTCTTATTGATCGTCTTCTACTGTTTCTCCTAGAATAGTTGCAGAACTTTCATGTCTACAGCTCCAGAAAAACGCACAGAACGTCCAGCATGGAGCATTAAACTCTTTGTCTGTGACGACTGTTTCAAGATGCATTTCGTCCAAATCTATGGTTTGAAAGTTAACCAGAGAAACGTAGCTTACCTAATTTAGCTCTATGTATGACCCTGTGTCATGGTTAGTGTCTCTAAGTTGGCTCAGAGGATCGAAATCAGAAGTTTATATTCACTGTAAGGAAAGAAAGAGATGGCTGTGTACATATGACGGCCTTTTTATAGGTCCATACTGCCCAGGTGATTCCGCTCATGCAAACAGAGCAAACAACTTGACGACATGGACGCAGTTCGCGGCGATCCTCATTACAATATCCTTAAATTGTAGTTAACTTGGTGTCGGAATACTTGAGTGGATATTGGTATCACAAGCTTGTTATAGCGGTAGTAATCATGGTAAAATAAAGTTGAATTCAGTTACTCTTCTCTTACCAGAAGAAAAGAGTTATTATACAGTGATTACCCAATTTTCCTAACGCCATTCCCAAACAGGTAATTCAGTATTCACCAACACAATCATTAAGATGATACATGATTGGCTATCAGGTTATAAAGTGAATGAACATTGGTGATAAACAAAACAAAAAATGCTAAACATGTGGATTAAGCAAAGTTGATGATGACCTCATCTCTCTCCACCCATTCGTTGTTATAAATGTTAATTGTATTGGTATTTATAAGGTTTCTTAAAGCATTAGAGCATTTGGCTTTTGTCATTCCATCCGCTGGGTTGCACTCCCCTTTGACCCAGCAAATATGGGTTATTTCACATCTCTCATATGATTGGCGAAGGCACATCAAATCTATCATTAATCTCTTTTCTTTAGTAGTGCCGAGCTGTACCAGACATTCATACAAGGATTTCGAATCTGTGCAAATAGTCATAGGTATCTGTTTACCAAAAATTTTCTCCAGTGTCGATTTTATGGTTGCTCTAGAGTCGAAACCATGTACCATGGCGTATAATTCAGCAGCTAGGACGCTTCTCGTGATTCTTTTACATTTTGTAGAAGACCAATGAAGAATATTTGCTCGATGATTTTTGTCTGCGAGTATAATTACAAAACCAATTTGAGATGAGAGGTCTTTATTATTTGCGAAAGAAGAATCAGCAAAAACGATCACCTTTAATGACTTTTTATTGAGTCTGACAAATTTTAATCCCCTGGATGCGTTCTCAATTTGCCAGTTATGTCACGGTTCAGGATATTGAGGCAGAAGCACTGTATATCGTAAAGTAGTTTATATTTATCTATGAAGAGAGGAATTACATCTGCCCAGGTAGCATCTACTTATAACACTTCCAATGAATCGCCACCAGGCTCTCAATGCTATAATAAGACCATGACATGTAATACCCCTTGCAACATGATACATAGGCAAGTTCCGCCAAGCTGAGTCCAAGCGTCCTACCCTGCCGATTGCTTGACGGGAAGCTAGCATACCCGGATAGGGCTGCATTAGTCTGCGCGTATGATGACCATCATAGGCTACAGGAATATATCGGCTTATCAGCCGTTACAAGTTAATTCTTTTATTTAATAATTTGATATCTGCTTCGTTCTGATTGATGATTTGGGCTGCAGAGGAAAGATCAATGGAAGTCTCGGGCTGGCATATGCTTGCAATATATGACCCTCGGGCTCTTTGAGCAACATATTGTTCTTTTTTTGTCAGTGATTTTCTGATCTTATTTCTAGGACTAGCTGTATCGACTGGTTCCGGAACAATTGGGCTCAAATTTTGACAATACTGTGCTTGTGTCAAGATAATAGAATTATCTTTTCCTAGATGAATCTTTCCTCCGTTAAATTTGAGTGGTGTAAGCGTTGTCAGCATTTCTCTTTCTTTTGCGATAAATCCTGCTTTTGTTAACTCTGTCTGTTCTTTGGCGATAAATAATCCATTTGCACCTAAGAGTGTGTCATCAGTTTGCATGCCGAGAATACAAACTTCATTATCATTATTATTACTATACAGAAGGCAAGGATCATAGATAGATTGTATCAAATGTAGCTTATTTGTATGATGCTTTAGGTACGTATTAAACCAATGATTACTTGCCTCGGGTATACCATACAAGGGTTTGATTACTTTTAGTACGCTACCTTCTCCTGCTAATTCCAGTGGTGGTCAGATAAAGAAATTCCGGCAAAGATTTGTTGACAATTGCACATTTGCCTGGGATATATCACGAACGTAAAGTTTGAGATCTAGCGTGACAGTTAAAGCGAGGATAATTCGTACACTAACTCTCTGGATTGTAGGTGATTGTGTTAGTACGAAGTCTTTTTCTTGATCCATATATGCTTGGACAACAAGACGAGATTTTTCATAAGCTTTGTCCGTTCCTTTATTTTTCACTTCGTCAACAAACCGGAATTGAAAATCCTAGTTCCAGGTGGAACATCTGACAAATTAACAAATTCAAAAACACCCTTTTCAATTAGACCTTGTACTTCTTTTTACCGGGATTATTCAAAACAAGGTTGGCGTGTAGCTACGTCGCTCCTAAAAAATGCGACTAGGTTAGGCGCATCACGATATCGGAGTGGTAAATTGCGAGTTCTGGGTTCGTTTCGACGATATGTCATTTGCTTATTGTGTGGCTCATCATCATCCATGTGCACTAATTCGTCGGTGACTTGTTGATTTTTATTCTCAATTTTGTAATAAGGCCTTACTGACGTAGACCGGAAGTCGGTAGGCCCTGATGGCAAATCAATCTTGCATGTTTCGTCGTTTATGTGAATTAGTTTAAAAGGTCCGCTCCACATGCCTGCTTTTCCAGCATTACCTTCTCGCCATACGAGTACATCAGAGTTTAATGGTAATTCATGAAGACTCGTTGTATTAGGTCTGTTTCGATGTTTTAAGATGGTATTCACGTTCAGTTTTGTTCGTAACTTACTGATCTCCTGCAGTGCCCTCTTAACTGCAGCAGCTCACTGGACTATGGATGGCACTGGAGGGTCTGAATTAGTCATTCTTGGATATGCTCCAAATACTAGTAGCGTTGGAACTAGTCCATTTGGCCCGGAAGCGTCATTTATAGCTTTCACTGCCATTTGAAGCATGCATTCCTTACAAACTCAGGTCCCATTTAGTTCCTCTTCTATGATCTTGTACGCCCGACTAATACAGTAGTGGTAGCGCTCTATCTTTTCTATGGACCAATGCGCTTCGACGGGAACATTTTTCATGGAGATTGCCATTGAACATGCATTTTGATGGAATTCCTTGCCAACAAAGTTTTTGCCAGCATCTGCTACAATACAATCAGGTGGCCCGACATAAGTATCTATCCAGCAGGCACGTATGGCGTCCCACGTGTGTTTGGCGGAGACGTTTCTAAGCCATCTAGCGGCTTGAAAATTAGTTGCTTCATTAACGATATGCAGCACTGGATTATTATCAACATACATTTTATCAATAATAATTGAATAATTGAATTGAAGGTCAATATCCCTGAGATTAAACTTAAATCGGTTTGGTGCCCCTCGGTGTTTTTGACAGTGATCGCAGAAATTTGTCAAGTGATTCAAATATTTTCTTGGCACATCATCATGGCCTGATTGTTTCAACACAGAATAAAGGCGCTAAGCAGAAGGATTACCGAACCGGCGGTGTAGTCTTTTCAATTCGACTTCGCTGAGAAAACATGGTTTTGTAGCAAAAGAAGAAGAAACTGAAGATTTTAAAAACTCCCCCCAAAGCAAAAATGCATATCCAAAACGCCGGATTACTGGGATTTTTCCATTACGAGTTACCAACATATTTTGAATATTATCGTAGTAAACTCCGAGATTATCCATATCTAGAAGTGAGAGGAGAAAGGGAGAGTCCGCTTCAACAATGTGAAACTCAATTTTTCCGATTGGAGTATCTAGTACAGTGGTTCCTATAGATGTACTCGAGCCGATACCAAATTGTACCTTGATTGACCCAGCCTTTGTCTTATCTAAGTTGGCGTTTGAAATCTTCTTGAGCGCTAAAAATTGTTTATGGCCAGCTGTGGAATATTTTGACGCACCAGTATCGATGACAATTCCAAAAAAATAGGTTTCATTGTATCTCCTAGAATTTAGAAAAGTAGCTAGATCGTAATTAGCTTCATCAATGTTTGAAGTTGGATCCTCTCCAGTCAGGGCGTGCATGAACAAGTTGTCGGCAAGGTTTAAAAAAACGTCTTGGGAGTTTTCAAGAAATCCAACGGAAGTTACAAATATCTTTTCAAAGTTCGACTGCCCCTCTACGTCTCCAGTAGGCATATCTGTTTCTAAAATTAAAGTATCCATTTTGAAGTCCAAGTCAGATTCTTCCACTTCAACTTCGTCAGAGCAGCCTTCTATTTCAGCTATATATTGATCGGCATTCTTATCAAAACGTTGCAATAGTTTTTTCTTGAAGTTTTTCTTGGCTTCTTCTTGCTCTAAGATTGAATGGTTATGTGACCAAAATCCCTGACGGTTGCAAACATAACATCTTTTAGCATTAGGTCGAAACTGGCTAGCTTGTTGTTAGTTTAAAGGTAGATTCAAAGATGATATTTTGGGCTCAAAATTATTGCTTTTATGAAAACGGCGGTCGGTGAAAAGCTGTGTTGTGGAAGCCTCATTATTCTCTTCAGCTGTTGAAATTGAGGCTTGAAGGTCGTTGATCAGACCACTGAGAATTTCACTTGGCTTAAAGCACGCAAGTTGACAAGCTCGTACACTTCGGCAAGCATTGATGAGATTGAGATGCAAGTGTTTATCTGTTCTATACTCAGGTTCGAGACTCAGCTGTAATAGCCGGAGTTCTTTTACTAACAGCATTAGACATTCCAAGGTTGATTTGCCTTTACCCTCATTTTCCATAATTATTCAAGGAAGAGAGAGTGCTTCCCATCTGGCAGACCTGTTTCGCTTCGTTTCCGGACCTTCAAAGTATTCTCTCGTTGCAATGCATAATTTGTCAAAATTCATTCGGTGTCCCTTCGACGTTATAGAATAGTAGTGGGTAAGAGCTGGGCCGCTGAGCATGGTCGAAAATGCTTTCGCAGTTAAGTCTTCTGGTATTCCGGATTTTTCACATAATTCCATGAATATGTTCAGCTTAAAATCAAAACTGTCATTATCGCCTTGGAACTTGAGGTCTGGCTTATATATTAAGATAAGTTTGATAATTCTCTCGCATAATCAGGAGGTGGTTGGGAAAATCCAGGATTTAATGTGAATTTTGGTTTATTAGGAGCTGATTCGGCGGAAGCCATTGAAGATGATGCTGTATCTTTCAAGGAAGAAGTTGATTCGCTCTTGGTAATGTTGTTCATTAAGTTTAAGATTTTTACAGAACTAAATGTTTTGTTGGAGCTTGAGACTTCTTCTAGGGTCCATTCTATTGGTGTGTCACGTTGGTGGATGGATATCGTGACTTTCAGATACCCGTGCTGTTGGTAATGTTATGGGAGATAGAGGAGTGGAGAACAAAGAAAGTGACAAGGCAAAGTGAGAAGAAATGAATGTGGACTGAGGTAAGTGGTATCTAAGGTGGTAGACTTCTAAGGTGGTTGATTTCCAAGGTAGTGAAAGGATGACAGAAAAGACAGAGCGTGAAGAGAGAAGGGAAGGCTACAACTCCTTATGTACAGTAGAATCCAAATTCCTGGAACCATTATCCTGAAGATTTGCCATAAATTATTCTACCCAAGCAAGTTGAAAATAACAAAACGAAAATAGAATATCTAAATAAAGCTTGTTGCGAAGATTACTATTAATGCGTCGGTACTAAAATAGACCGGCATAACAGATCTTCAGGGTCCAGCAAAGAGATATTTAATTTGAAAGTACCGGGGCCTGACAAGTTCTGACATGGTGTTTTTTCTGTTACAACTTTATGTAAGGATTCTACAATGGAAGTTCTTCTTTTTACGTCCCATTCAACCCAAACACCATTTGTCCTCAGAAATTGTCGAAGAGCAAGTTAAACTGAGAGAGATGCTGTTTTGAAATCAGCTTCAGTGTAGTGCGAAAATTCGTCTTTGAACGCCTCCCATAGGTTATCATCTTTAAACTTGAATTCAGAGAACTCTCTTATTTTATCTTTAATATAATTATTTACTATCAATTTCTGGTCATCTTCTTGTCCAGACAGGCCGGTAACTCCTTTGGCGAATTCAGCCATACTTTTAATTTAATTTTTTTTTCTTTTTTTTTAGTAGAGAATTTAAGATGAGACGTATGAAAATAGAGTTGTCGGAAATAGAATTAATGACGGGTGGAGTGGAATAACGCGTGATGGACGCAGAATCAAGTGCCTTTATCAGGGGTTGATTCCTTGAATATAGGCTCGGAGTCGAGTGCCTTGATCAGGGATCGACTTTTTACCTACACTCCTTAGCAAATACAAAATGAACAGAAGCCTTTATCAGGGACTGAACAAATTATATCTCTCTTCACTTGTATTCTCGATCTGAACCGGAACTGATTAGTGTCGGAATACTTAAGTGGATATTGGTATCACAAGCTTGTTATAGCAGTAGTAATCATGGTAAAATAAAGTTGAATGTTTTACCAGATGTCTGATTGGGGAATATACATATACGTTAGAGTACTTGACGGCTATTCTAGTTTATATGATGTAAATGTATTGGTAGAATAATTATGATTGATATCCATGTTTTACATTGTGGGAAATCTCTTCCTATTTATAACTCAATATCCTCGCTTAAGTCCAAATCGAACTCATCACACTGCCAGCCCAATTCACATTATGCGCTCGTCATTGATACATTATTGTTCTGCAAGGTCATAATGCGGACTGCTTGACACCCGTGTCCATCATCTGTACACCGGCTCTTCTAGCATCCGTATATGTCCTGCCTAGAACACAATATTCCCTGCCACGTGCACCCATGTGCCCTAGCCCATGTCTCACTAGCCAGGTAAACCATGCCCACAAATTCCCAGCACAACATTGAATTCAGTTACTGTTCTCTGACCAGAAGAAAAGAGTTATTATACAGTGATTACCCTATTTTCCTAATGCCATTCCCAAACAGGTAATTCAGTATTCACCAACACAATTATTAAGATGATACATGATTGGCTATCAGGTTATAAAGTGAATGAACACTCGGCGTTGGGCTAGACCCATCAACTGCCCCCCTGCACCTAACATTTGTTCCAATAGGCGTTGATCTACATTTCGAAATGCTAGCCATGTCAATATTGATTCCCTGGTGTCAATATCTTCGCGTAACAGGGACCGCGTTGGCAACCATGGTCTACAGGATCCTTGCTGGCTAGCCAGCCGTTACACCCCGAACTCTCACGTGATCCGTTTTCGTCCCTGAGAGCCGCCTGTAACCTGTCATGGGGAATGGAGGGAAGGAGATTGACGAGGTCTGATTGGGTGAATAAGATTATCTGCGAGGAAAAGAAAGAAATCAACGAGATTCATAACATTTGTATGTTAGGAATCCCATTGTGGGCAGGCAAGAACTCGTGTTTGTAAGGTTTATTAAAAGCTAGCGAGCAAGATCTAGCTACAAGAAAGTATTTAAATATACAAATTAAGCAAACACTACACTAAACTCCAAGCAATCATGACTAACACCGTTCCGAGGTATCTGTCACATGACATTGTATACTGACCTATGTGCGCGGGTCGGATGATGCAGTGTTACACTGTCCAGGCCATTCTCCCAAGTAGAGTCTGGGTAGCTTTGACACATGCTTAACTTGAGACATGAGAAAGCTGGTTCAAATCCAGCAAGACCCTGGCACCACTTCTCTCGCTTTGATAATTCACTGGTGGGATGGCAAAAGCATACTCAGATAACCACAGGCTTATCTCGCTTTTCCATGTGGTGGGTAATCACGGAAGGGGATATATGTTGTAAGGCGTTATTCTTGTAGTGGTATCTGCAAATGAAATCTGAGTATGAGTGTTCCAAACGTCAAACAGGGCCATCCTGCAAAGCATACATGTCTGCAGTAATCATTAGTGTCCTAGCTCCCGGCTGCATTTGCTACCTCCGGAAAAAAAAATAGAGCAGCAATGGTTGCTACATAGAAGGGCTGCCATCCGATCCTTGCCGCTGTCTATGTTCTTATCCAGATATGCAAGTAAACAAAAATACAGAGAGCTCACACATTATTAAATGTGCTCGGCATCAAACTTACATCCACGTCCAATAAACACCACTACCTACAATTATGTCCGGCAATTCTAAGAATCAAACCCCTTTTCCAGCTAAATTTGACAAACTACTTCAAGACAGAGAGCTTGAAGCTGTCAGAAAAGGGGAAAAACCATGCAGTGACTAATGTCGTGATGAAAGCGGCTCTTCTGATAATAATAGGAATTTCGAATCTATAGAACATAGAAAAACGCCTGCAGCAGCATAAGTTGACGTGGTGACAAATGACCTGGCTCATCTGAGAAGAGAAGAATGGCAGCAGCAGGCGAGATATGTTGAAGTAACGGGTGATAAGATTCATGAACACTAGTTTAACAGTGCGTTGATCCTGACTCAACTTCCCAGTACTGGGCTAAGTTCAAGTGCAATAGTACGAGTTGTTAATTCATTAAGTTATGAGCCAAGACTAGTGCCAAAGGAGGATGTTTGTTTGATTGTTTGTTATTTTACGTCCGTCGGGGAGCCAAGCCTTGGCTTGGGACCTTACTACTAACTAAATTAAATAGAAGCATGGACGCCAGCGCTTACTGCTCTGGTTGCTTCGCACCTGCTGCTACCTGACCTGGTGCGCAGGGCTTTTACTAGAATTTTGTACGTGATTGGATGCGGCGAGGCACCTACATCTAAACTGCTAATTACAGAAGATTTTAACCCTTTTATGTCTAAGACAACCATTCCTGATTTAAAGCTAATCAATTGTTGAGTAAATTAATTTTAATGTCGATGTACCCCAGCGCCAATTTTCTTATTTGACCTGCGGCTGTGTTAAGCACCCGAACGAAGCGGAGTTCTAAAGCAGACCATTTCTTTCCATAGGTTGGTTTGGGCAGATCCTTGTGTAGAACTCGGAGAGCGCAAACCACTTGACTACTCGTATGGCCCCCTCCCAGGTGCCTAATAAGAAATTTCTGGAGTTCCTTGTTAGTCGTGGGGCCCGAGGGGGTCGTCGTGTAAGATTCTTTGCTGTGTCAAAGGAGACAAAACCGCGAGGAGTGGGAGGTGATTTTGAGAGCCCCTCACGGGCAGAGGCATCTGCCAGTTCATTACCCAAGATACCCGAATGGCTTGGGATCCAGAAGGCTTGGACTCTTCCAGGAGGGACGCGTGGGAGCCGGCTGCGGTGGGGCCAGTTGTCGGCAAGGATCTGAATTTGTTGAAATACGTCCTGAGACGAGCATATGGGGGACCGGAATAGGAGATGAGCCACGTCTAAATTATCTGCAAGTTTCCAAAGGTCTTTGGAGAAGCGACCTGTTAGGAGAGATAGCGCAGCTTTGAGCGCTTCTCCCATGGCGGCTACCTCTGTGTCAAAAAGAAGCAGCGACGAGTCCAAGGATTGACTTTCGCGATATATCAGCTGACCAGCCTGGAAGATAACAATGCCTCCACCTGCTCTTGGTGAGTTTGCTAGCTCGCACCGAGCGCCGTCTGTGTAAACAACTAGATCACTAAAAGGAATGTCGTTAGGAAGGTTAATGAGCGGACGCGTAACCCTTTTTACGCTATGGTTTCATGACTCTCTTTCGATCCATGGCGGCTGTGTAAGTGGATCAATCATTTCCGTGTTAGGTCCCTGGAGAATCCAGCCCGCGAGGCGGGAGACTCGATTTTCATGCGTTCGAACCCGAGCGGCCCTTTGACGAAGGGAATGTCGGGGGTCAAGACGGTGAATGCGTAGTACCACATATTTAGATTTTGAGTCTAGCTCTAAATCAGGGGGGAGAAGACCCGATTCTCGAAATAGAATTGAACCTGGCGTGATCCGATACACAGGAAGGACATCTCTAGCGCTTGCTAGAATATCCCTGCGGAGAATGGTTAAGTGTCCTTCAACTCGATTCGAGATTAGTCTGTTGCTGTACCTAGTACGACCAGGCCACCAGGTCTCTGCCGCAAAAAAGGCCACAGGGAGAACGCAGGCTGTTATCACATGTCGTATTAGTTGAGGGGAGACGCCTCGGACGGTATTACTGAGAGATCGGAGCGCGTTGGCTACCTTGAGAGCCTTCCCAGCAAGGATTCGGACATGCCATTTAAAGGAAAGGTTCTTATCAAAGTATACCCCTAGCCAGCGCGTGTAGGGCTTAGTAGCATCTTCTGAAACTAGTGTTCCTCTGTAGGAGACTGAAGAAGTTGACGAGGGGTCACCGTAGGCACGTTTTCTGGAAAAATGTTGAAGCTCTGATTTTGTCTGCTCAATAGTAACTCCTTTGTTTTCACCCCATAGTAGGGCTTCTTCTAGTGATTGAGAGAGTGCTAAGTAGTTACCTTGGAGGTTAGGGCCAGTTTCCAGGATGGAAATATCATCGGCATACCCAAATCTTTTAACCTTAACCCTCATCTTAAATAGAGGTGATATGTAGAGCACAAAAAGTATGGGGGAAACTGGTGAGCCTTGAGGAAGGCCACAGTTGACTTCCTGTAGAGGGCTGGTTTCTCCGTCCAAACAAATTTGCACCTTCCTGTTCGTGGCGAATGCACTGACCCAGCATAAGAGACAGTCAGGCCAGCCCTGCTCGCGTAGACGGCGTGCGAGCTGTCCTGGATAAACGGCATCAAAAGCACCTTTGACATCTAGTGTGAGCATGCTAGCTGTGAGACCCCCATTAAGTGCTTTTTCCACGTTATGAGTGAGGCAAGTGGTTAGATCTACTGCTGAGCGTCCTGGGAGGGCACCAAACTGTTGGCTAGCGATGAATTTGTGTCTATCTATAATTCAGGCCATGCACCAAGCTACTGAGCGCTCCAGACCTTTTCCAAGTACCGAGAGGAGTGCAATCGGGCGGTACAAACGGGGTGATGAGAAGTCTGTCTTATTCGGCTTCTGGATAAACACCAGAGTGGCTTGTCGAAAGAGGGTTGGGTAGTGCCCGGTGGTGAGGCAGGCGCTGAAAAGTTGGACAACAATTTCTCCAATATGAGGCCATGCATAACGAAGGATAGATGTCGGTATCTCGTCTGCTCTTGGGGCTGTGTTACCGGCTCAAAGGATTGTATCTCGTATTTCTTTGGCTGAGAGAGGAGGGAAAGGTAGCGTGCTGAGGGGGACTGCTGGAGAGTTCATAGGAATGTCACAAGAAGTCGAAGGGTTTGTGAGTACATTATGAATAAGTACTTCTCTCTTTTCGGCGAGGCCGTGCACTAGTGGGCGGTCTGGAAAGCGTGGGTCAGTGAGCGGCCGAGAGCGGTAAGTTGCCGTTGTTTTGTGCCACTTAGTCCAAATACCTCCTTAGTGGTACGGATTTTCTCTAGCTTTGACTTGAAGAAGTCGTTCTTTGCCTTATGCACTGTTTTCTCATAGGCCTTTCAGGCGTTGCGTTTTTCATCCTCAGTGGCTTGTGTACGGATAGCCAGTTTAAATCGTTTTCTAGCGTCGCTGCAGGCGTTGTTCCATCAAGCATTGCCGTGGCCAGAGTCCAAAGAGCGCTTTGCAGCTCCGCAGTATGCGTCGTATATCTTCTGCACAAGGGCCTCTGTTTGGCTATCTAGTTGTAGATGGGACGGCAGAGCAGGAAGGGCGCTTAGGCCCTCGAGGCGAAGGGTTAGAAGTTTTCGGAACAGAGGCAGGTCTAAGGTTTCCGGGCGGAGTCGTTTTGGTGTTTTTGGAGGTCTAGTCAATCCAACTGTTGTCAGGGGTGGTAAATGATCTGATGTAGACGCTAAATGAGTGGCGATTCCGCAGGCCACGTGATCTGTTAGCCGCCCCGTTCCTGTCAAGTTAGTAGTCCGTATAAGGGAAATATACGGATACCTATGATATGATACAAGAGCAAGGTTATAGATAAGGTGTTGGCTTATGGGGGTAAGATGAGTATATTTGAATGGATAATTATGTCAAATCTAAGTATACCAAGGATATTTAACTATGTGTGTGTGCCAAGACTCGCTAGATGACTAAGCATTCTTGACAGTTACAAAAGAAAGATCAAGCAAGTTGCCGCGGTTGTGTGTGGGTTTGTCTATTGGGGAAAGGAGTGTGAATGGGATTAAGTCTATCCATTTTACAAACTGCTCAGCTCCAGCTGAAGGTCCACGACTCATGGAGGGCTGCCACCGCACATGATGCATGTTGAAGTTTCCTTGTGGTATGTAGTTGCCCTTGAGATAGCCTAGTGGGCTGAAGATGAGAGCGCTAGCCGCACTTCCAACCCCAATGGAACCAGGAGGAGCATTTTAAACATTGACTACTGTGAGAGGTTGACAGCGGGAGGAGGTCAGCTTCAAGAATAGTAAGTCAGGTGAGACACCCGCTCGAAGCTGTTCTGATCGGATGCCTGCGCCCTTTTGCACATAGGAGATTACTCTTGGGGGTGCTGACGCCCAGTCGTCAATGGGGGAGAATGCTTCAAATGAGGGTTGATGTGCTGTTGTGCGGCGAGAGAGATCCCGGTAAACATACGGTTCCTAGATCAGTACTACATCAATCTGGTCACTATGGGCTTGAGATAATGCGATGTTGTGTGCTATGCGGCCTCTGCCAGTGTTGAGTTTAATGACACTTAAGGCAAGACAGTTAAGAACTCAGATAAGAAGTTTAATAAAGCTAGAGAGCTACTCTAAATCTACAAAGGCAATTTATATTCTTGGTTATATTTATGCGAGCCGTGAAGTAAGTGTAAGCAATGCGCAGTGACTCCGTTACTCCGTGGGTATCATCCAACACCGTGCCCTTATTTACTCCCATATTACCAATAATTAACAGTCCTCCCTCGTTTCAAGTGATCAACCCGATCACTTATTTGCCAAATCGTACATGTGCTTTCCTTGCCTTTTGTCACAGTCTAGACAAGAGCGCCTGCGCAGCTAAATGTGTAGAAGTAGTTAATAATTAATTCTATGATCCAGATAACTAACTCGCAATTTACAAGTACATGTAGATATATACATTTCCCTCGAGCTGAACTACTCGCCCCACCTTGACACTATTCATGGATCGTAATATTCTCATGAAACAGAAGGTCTTCTTGTGCCACACAACCTCCCTGTATTGTGAAGCCGCAACGTGATGGCAAGTCTCCGAATAGGAGTTGGTCTGCTAGAAAGACTTGTCGTATCATGAGTAGGTTATCTCTTCTAAGATGTCTATGGCAGGCTTCTATATTACAAACTGGTAACACGCTAATTAGGCCCTTGACACGCTAAACTATAATAGGACAACTACCTGGTTTTCTACTCCGAAACATATTAACAGAATGCCGACAGGCATTCTCCAATTTATCCCAGATCACGATCTGTATACCTTGCAAAAACTGAGTGCCACATGAACTGAACGAAATGAATGAAAAAAATAGTGCATGACTCAAAGACATTGTCTATAACCTCAAATATCCTAATAATCTTTGGTTCACTGAATGCTCACTCCGGAACATATTTGTTGGATTCGTAATTTATAGTGTAAAAATTCCAAGCAAGAAGCTAGTTTAAATATTCGTAAACGTCCTTGGTGAATAATCAATCTGCAGCTTCAAGATGTGGACCCGTAAGATCTATTTTATTTTACCCCTTTTTTTTTTTAAATTTACCCGTTCCAAACATGTGCGTCATCTCGCTAGATCATATTGATTTCACTTCATATGAATTTTTATCCTACCCTCCCTTTTGTGGCAGAAGACGGCAGCTTTGCGTAAGTACTTTTTCCACGGATATTTTGGTAACTCAAATGGCCTTCCTCATGCTTAGGGATCAAGTATCCCTCTCTGGGGCGAAAGAGCTTTAACTGGTCACCGTGAAAAGTTCGATAAATTGGCTGTCCAGCGATCTGTCTTAGAACATAACTCCTCCCATGGTCTCCACCGTATCCTACAATAACAAATGGACCTCTGTATGCAGCTCGAAGCTTTTTCTTCGCCTGAGCCTCGTCGTATAGCATAACGAGCGATCCTGGGGAAAAAATCGAGGAACCACTCACTCCTGAGTCGTGCCTATCCTTTTGAACCGCACGCCTTCCATCATCTTTGAAAGTAGTCAGTTTTCTAAGCAAATGTCTTCTCACTATAAAACTCAACTGAGCCATGCACATATCATCTTCAGTATCAACCTTTTTAAGATTCCTCATGGATTTTTGCAGTTCAACGAGATTAGCGGAGGGGTAAATTTGCCCAATGGGCTTGACTGGTTGAAACCCGAATAGAAACTCATGTGGCTTTTACCCCAGGTTCTTAACTACCCTGCTGTTCAGAGATTTGACAGCATCTTGTAGTTCTAAAGGCCACATGCCAAATCCTTTCTTAAGTACCCTCTCAATTAAGTCGTTATGCTTTTCGACCATACCAACAGATCTATGAGCTCCTACTGGTGCTGGAATAGGAATAACTCCTAAATTTTCAAGGAAATTTTTCACTGCTTTCCGAATGGCTGATTGCCCGAGTAAGTCGCCACGGGAGCCGAAATTTGATTAAATAGCCAGGTCAAGCAGCGAATAACCTCACTTGACGATGCTCCTGTGCAAGGAAAGGCCCAGACAAAGCGTGAAAAGTAGTCAATTACTACTAAAACGTGAGAGAACTTGAATTTAATAGATGGCTGTGGTGGTTGCTCAACTTCAACTGGGTAGTTCTCAAATTGAGGGCCGTAGGCGCATTTCCACTGGTTATAGACATCAGATAATTGAGGCCATAGCCGAGCCCGAGCTTCATTTGCGTCTAGATCGACGTCCGGGAGGGGTCCGATGAAATCTATACCAAGGAGTATAAAAGGGGCTGTCACCCTAGCTGAGCTTTGAGGCATGTTACGGCCTTTGACACCGTGCTTCGCACACCTTAGGCAACCGAGTACGTAACTTCGAATATCTGAAGCCATTCTAGGCCAATAGTATTCTCTCAGATACATTAGCGTCTGTTCCGCGCTCCAGTGCCCACCTCTATCATGAGCCATACTTAAAACCTCCGAGACCTCACTCTCAAGTACACATCTCCTCCTTTCCCCAGAAAGCAATCGAAACATTGTCCCGTCTATGATCCTGTATGACGAACACTTATGAAGTAGTGCCCTCAGCTGAACCCTATCCATCTTCTTGTCATAGTAGCCATAATTTACATAATTGAAGATCTCTGAGTACCAAGGGTCTGAAGAATAAGAGCTTACACTTGCTGAGACTGAACCAGCTTCCATTACCATTTTCCTCTCCGTCGACATCCAAACTAAATTTGCTAATGTGATGTCTCCTTGATCGAAAAAAACTGCCCCTAAAACATCCGATGGTGTCTCCCTAATTTCCCTTTCTTTTTGTTTTTCAATAAACTCCGCATAACCCCCATCACCATCCTTCCAAACCCAATCCGTAACTCCGTTTTCAGATTCTTCCATATTTCCGTAATCAAGCAAAATATCATCTGGTTCACACTCAGGATTAGGAAAAATCGTGCGTGATAGGGCATCCGCAATTACATTCCTTGTCCCCGGGAGGTACTCAATATCTAAATTTAATACCGAAAGATCGGCTTGCCAACGCGCGTATATCCCTTCCACATATGGGGAATCCAAGAACTTTGTAAGAGGCTTATGATCTGTCATTACTTTTCCACGTTTACCTGCAAACATGTAAGAGTATTTCTTGGCGTAAGTAACAATTGCTAATAGTTCTCGCTTGTCACAGTCTAGACAGGAGCGCCTGCGCAGCTAAGTGTGTAGAGGTAGTAAATATTCAATTCTATAAGGAAGTAAACTATATCGCTACTCAACAAGTCTATATACAACCCTCACTGCAGTCTAATGACTCGCCCCAACCCTGATATCAATAAAGGTTCCTGAAAATCCTCGTGTATCAGAAGGTCCCTGTGATAGCAAGCCTACGTATATCAAGGGTACTTCTCGTTTCAGCTAGTCGCCATCTCATAGCTGATCATGCCTTGTGCACCGTGCCCCATTTACCTTGCCCCACGCACATTGCCCCATGCGCCATGTCCTTATCCCTGTAAGGTCTATGCACGCCTATGCGCCACATAGGCTACAGGAACAATTCAGCTCACCAGCTGTTACATTGCTTATAGGTGCCATAGTTGCGTTGAGTCTTGTTAAAGGTCGTACTGTCGTAGAGTGTGGGCTTGGCGGTTGAGACACCTTTCACGTCATGATACTGCAGGATCACGCATCCGGTCCCATATTTGCTGGCATCTGTGTACATGTACGCAGGTTTTGAAGGGTCGAACCCGTATCGTTCTGTGGATGAGGAACAATGTTCTCTGAGAAGTTGGAATGCTACTTGCTCGGACGGTCCCCAAACCCACTCGACGTTTCCAACTAAGCGCGAGAGAGGTCGTGCTATTTCACTGAAGTTCTTTATCCATGGCTTTGTTATCTGTACAGATGCCAAGAATGCTCTAACTTTAGCTATATCAGTTGGTACAGGCCAGGATCTTATCTTTTCAGCTCGTGCCGGTTTTGCTCTAGACTCGCCTCCGGCGAAATGTTGAATCCCTAGGGCAATGATAGACTCTGCGAATAAAAAAACTTTCTTGAATGACAGTCGAAATCTGCTCCAGGCAACTCTGGGTAAGAACAAATCTCTCAACCAAACAGACGCTTTGTCAAAATTTGTGAAAGCCGTGAATATATCGTCCATATAAAAGGTCATATGAGCTTTTTCTTCAGGGCTATCTGATCTTAATAAAGAAGGAAAACTACCATCTGAGCCATCTGAGCCATCTGGTAATCTCTGTCCGTCTGGAAGCGGCGGTATGTCGCCAAAAACAATTCGTAGAGCTTCGCACAACCCAAATGTGGCGCTAGCTGACCCCTGCGGTAGGCGAGTTGGCTGCATTTGCTGTAGATCGTCTAACGTGAATGCGAGGTACTGCCTAGACTGTTGGTCGAGAGCTATGCTCCAATAGGAGTGCTTGAAATCAAACTGACAGAAAAACTTCTATTTTGGATCGTCCAAGAACTCATGGATAGTCGACATTAGAGGCATCCTTGCAACAGGTAAATCTTCTTTAACATTCCTGTAGTTGAAAGTTATTCTAGGCTCTGCACCCCATTCTGGGTTCGAAGTTTTATCCACAAGTACAGCCTGAGCGTTCCATTCAGAAAATCGCCCGTTTGCTGCTAACGTTGGTTCGCACATGTGGCACGCTACACCTTCTGCTACGATCTTGTGTAACCACCATTTCCTGTCCGCAGGCCATCTCTTTTGCTTCTTTTGGTTCCATGGTTTCGTTCCAGCTTTGAGCTTTATCTTGTGCACGTACAAGTCTGTGGGAGGCATATCCTCTAACTTATCGGCGTGTAGATCTTGGTATGTGTACATTAGTGTATGAATATTGGCGTTGCTTACGTAGATATAGACTTAAATCATGTGTTTTAATTAGCGAGGCGTTGGGGGATTACTGTTATTTGGCAGGCAGGTAATTTAGAAATGGAATAGATAGAGATCTACCACACAATTTTCCGTACCTGATTTCAAAGCTCCGTGCTAGCACAGTAATCTACCGGTGATATACCGACACTGATCAGTGATCCGTAACATCGGTCACAGATCCGTACGCGGTTACTAATCGAAGGAACGTCCCTTGGAGTCGTCGACCTTGTCTGAACTGAGCTCCGACGTGTCAAGCCCAAGAAGCATTAAGTATTCGCTCTTCTTGCTTCTGCGTCCATCAACGCATCCCGTCAATTAAGCACTAAGTATTCGCTCTTCTTGCTTCGCGTCAATCACGCAATTAATTATATATTAAAAAAAAAATAAATAAAAAAATAATGTCTAACTCATCAGCAGAACAACGATCACTGGGCACCACGGAAGAGATCACGGCATACGTCAAAAATAGACTGGATTTATATAAAGCCAAAGGCGCAAGAGATGAATCGCTTTGGGAAAGATGGTTAGAGGATTTCGAGGACTGGGACATAGACCAGTTCAGCAAGATCAATTCAGATCTTAGGAGGGAATTCCGAGACTTCCTAATTTCTCGTGGAGTTTACATGACACCAAATCCGAAAGGGAAACACATAGATCAACAACTAGCCACAGAAGTGAAGAGGGAGGAGTTTCATGAATGGACTCCTGAAGAACTTGTTTACTACAGGAAGAAAAACCCTTTCGGCGTAAGCTCACGATGCGATCCCAAAGATCCAAGCTACGTTGAAGAAGAAAGCATACTTGGGGCCGCTGCAGAGTATAGAAAGTACCAAAACCTGAGATTCAATAACAAAGAGCGGATAAAAGAAGAAACTGAAGCAGGAAAAGGAAAGGAACGAGAAAGGAGTGGACAAACCACTGACGACAGCAACTATGCTGCAATTTACAGTGAAAGCAGCGGAAAACCCCACAACCCTACATCATCACCATCAACAACTCCAGCAAGTCTTCCATTAACTACCCATAGAAACCAGACACATTGGGAAGATCGCCCACTGCACAAGAGTAGACAACTGGAATCCCTTGTGAAGATGTATAAAGAAGAAGACAAGTATCGCGATGGGACTGATAGCTTTGATTACAAGCGGAAGATTTTTCTCAACAACTGTAATAACGCCTGTGTCGAGAAGAAGTACCTAAAGGACGCTTTAACAATAATGTTTACCGGCGATGCCAGTGAAAAATATCTGGATCTCACATTGCACGATGAAAATTTATCTTTCGACGAGCGATGTAACCTTATCAAATCAAACTATGAAACAGTCCACTGGGTTAATAGGCGCGAAACAATTTGGAACACTCTCAATTTAATTGAAGAAATGCGGAAATGTCCAGATAAGCTTCAAGCTTTCAACAATCTCGAAAAAGAACTTCGTCGCGTTCAAAGGGGACTCGAATCCCACGCTGGGGATGCTGCATTGCGAACCAGAATTATCAATGCTTGCTCTGGAGTTTTAGACCTACACTTCGTCCTATTTTCTCCAGCCAAAACAGCAGAGGGTGTTTGTGCAGATATACGAGCGAGATTTATGCAATTATCACTATCCGGTACACCAATTTCTCAATATCATCAACTCAATCACGTTGAACATAATAGCTTTGATGGCTCTTATTTAGCTGAGCGCCAGTACCAGCCAGTGAGAGGAAGTAGTACAGGCAGAGCAAATCAAAATTTTCGTGAAAGAAAAAAAATTAGGATCAGGACCTAGTACGGTAAAGTCAACTTGGAATAAACGCTGTATTGTGTGTAAAAAGACAAATTGTTGGTCTTCTGAGCACACACCAGAAGAGCAGAGAGCGGCGTTTGAAAAAATTAAAAAGACATACCCCTCAAAAGACGAAAACGCCATACAACAATTTATCCTACAATTCGAAGGAGAATCTCCAGAGGCTGAGTTACATCATTTTTTGGCTGTAAACGAGCTCACTGACGAGCCAGAATCTGAGGATGGATACTATTACCAAGAAGAAAGTCAAAAATTTCTTATTTCAGAAATTGGAGGGGAAAATGTCGCAGGCTACCTTCAAGACCAGACAACTCTGCACAAATTTACAGCACCAAAAATGAAATATGCAGCACCAAAACAAGAAGAAAAAATGTTTATAACAGTTGCATCACTAGACTTCGATTTTCCTGGTGTCAAGAAAAGCTTTGATTCGGAGACAGCTACCCCAGCAGTTTTTCATTTGTTCAGAAATGTATTTTCTATTTGTAATGATTATAATGAAAGATACGATGAAAGAGTTTTCCATGGCGTTTTGGTTGATACAGGTGCAGCGGGTCGTTCCACAGTTGGAGTTGGACAAGCCAAAGCACTTAAGCATTTACTAAAGGAGTTAAAGGTCGATAGAACAAGGGCTGGAGAGGTAAAAATATCGGGAATTGGTAAAGGCGTTTTTATTTCTATTGGTTCTATTACTTTGGACACGCCCGTCGGCAAGGTTACGTTTCACATTTTACCTTGCAATACACCGTTTTTGCTCGGCTTACAAGACATGACCCGATTAGGTGTCACACCTGATGTACAGAAAAATGTCATGATCAAAAACCAAAAGCCAGTGGCAGCTCTCATTCGAAAATACGGCCATTTATGGATGACACTCGGCCACTTCCAGTCTTTATTTATCTACGAATCTAATAATGAACCTATTTGTTACTTAACAGAACAACAAATTAGGACATGTTACCGTCGATGGGGACATCCATCAGCTTCTAGAATGTGGAAAATTTTTCGGCGAGCTGGTCATGACATTGACATAAAAATCATTGACCGGATATCCAAATTTTGCAATGACTGTCAGCTAAACGCTAATCGTCCTCTACGATTCAAATTTACCCTCACTAATAAAGATGTTCCATTTAATCATACAGTCTACGTCGACGTAATGCATCTAGACGACGGACCGGCTGTACATCTAATCGATGCTGGAACTAACTTAGGATCAGCAGATTTCCTTACTGGGCCTGAAAAAGAAGGGGCTATCTCTACTTGTAATTCAATTGAACGCTGCTGGAATAATGTCTACATCGGCCCACCCGAAAATTTAATCCACGATGCCGGCAAGAACTTTGCATTTGCAGAATTCCGTGCAACCGCCTCGGGATGGAAAACCCGCGTTGTTGAAGTTCCGATAGAAGCTCAAAATTCTATCGGAAAAGTTGAGCAAGCCCACAAAGATCTTCGCCGGGCTTACATCATTTTCAAACAACAATTTTCCGGACAAAATGTTGACCGTCATTCAATCCTAAAAATGGCTGTAAAGGCGCTTAACGACTCAGCTGGTCCAGATGGCCTTATACCAACTCTTTGCGCGTTTGGCGCTTATCCCCGTATCACTTGGAATGATGCTCCCGCGCCGGTATCAAAACAAAGAGCGGACGCTATGCAAAAGGCAATGGACGAACTCCAAAAACATCGCACCACACAGCTTATCAATCAAGCTAAAAATATGCGGAACGGACCACAGCATACCCACCTTGAAGATATTCCCGTGGGAGGTAAAGTTCGAGTGTGGCGCGAGGCAACGAAGAATACACGAGGAAGATGGACAGGACCGTTTGAACTGTACGACAAGGAAGGTGAGACGATAACGGTGCTCATCAATGGGGAAAAGAAAAACTTTCGATCAACATCAGTTAACAAATGGTTTGAATATAACGAAGACCCTAATACCCAACGTGACGCTAGCTCAGAACAACCACCGTTAAATTCAGAAATCAATTTAGAAAAGTCAACGCCATCACTTCGGCTAAGGCGCAGCCAAAGAGGTGGTAGATTCACTGGCTAATACCAGACTGAAGATCACCTCAACATTAGCCCCGAGATACAATCCCATCTATATCTATCTCAAAATGAAGAAGCAATTCAACTCTCCCTTGATCTACGTTCAAAGGGTCTCATTAAAACTCCCGGACCACCATTTTTGGCTTCAACCAAAAAGGAGATCGACAGCCTGCTGGCGAATGATGTCTTCCAATTCATACCTTCGAACAATTTAATATTGGGAAAGCGTATCTACAAATGTAGAATTGTCAAGGGAATTAAAGGTAAGGAAACATCTACGCCCTTCGAAAAATCTCGCCTAGTTGTACAGGCATACAACGATGAAGGTAAATCCTTGGTCTTGACTCAGTCGCCCACTGTACAACGGGCAAGCCAACGACTTATTTTCTGCTTTGCAATTTGCTTGATTAGACAATTCGGCCACATTTTGTTTCTCCGAGATATCCAGCAAGCGTATACACAGTCAAGGACCCATCTCATTCGGGATATATATTGCTGGCCTTCCCCTGAAATAGTGCAAGCAAAGGACCTACCGCCAGGTACTCTTATGCACGTTGTAAAACCCCTGTATGGAATTCCAGAGGCGGGCAACCATTGGTTCGACACCTGGATTAAGTACTTGACAAAAGAACTCGCTTTGAAATCATCCTGTTTTGACCCGTGCTTACTGGTAACACACAGCAAGCCATTCAGCATTTCCGGAATGCAAGTCGACGATACTCTCTTCCTTGGAACCAAAGAATTCCTGAGACTAGAAGACACTAAGCTAATAGAGGCAAAATTTCCGGCGAAACCCATTGAACGCCTATCTGAGAAAAATCTCCTTCAGTTTAATGGTTTATTAACCACTCTTCGGGACAACGCTTTACACATAGGAACTAATGGTCAAGGCAAGAAGATCAAGCTTATCAATCCTCAAGACCCCAATAGACTCGATATCTATAAGAGACAAAGAGCGCTTGGGGCGTGGATTTCTTCGAACTGTCAACCACTTGTCGCCTTCAAATTATCAAGAGCAGCCCAATTTCAAAATCCTGAAGATCAAGAAATTAAAGATCTCAATAGCGCACTTAGAGAACAACAGAAAGACGTCAATCGTGGATTAAGATACATTAACCTAGATCTTGACAAGCTGAAAGCTTACTGCTGGGTTGATGGCTCATTTGCCAATAACAAAGACCTTACCTCACAAATAGGTTTTGTAATTACTCTTGGGAACGAAACATTTGGTGAGAATAAATTCACTTTCTGCGGCAATATTATCCACTGGAGTTCAACTAAGTGCAAAAGAGTGACTCGAGCTGTACTGGCGCCGGAGCTATATGCCATGACCAATGGTATTGATATCGCAATCCCCTTGTGTATGACAGTCAACCAAATCATGGATCAACTAGCTCTACCGATGGTTCCGTTGATAGTTTGCACCGATAGCCGCAGTCTATACGAATGCCTAGTGAAACTCGGAACCACTAAGGAAAAGCGACTGATGATTGACGTCATGGCTATTCGTGAATCATACGAACGTAGAGAACTTGCTGAGATACGATGGATAAACGGTAAGGATAATCCAGCAGACTCTATGACAAAGGCAAATGCAACTTCAGCTTTAAATAAGCTCATTGACTCGAATGAATTGACAGTCAGACTGGAAGGGTGGGTCGAGCGAAAGTAGAATCGAAGGGTACGGCAGCCGGCATAATCAAATTTCTTGATATTGGTTAAAACATCACTTTAAAGAGTTGTCAGTGTATGAATATTGGCGTTGCTTACGTAGATATAGACTTAAATCATGTGTTTTAATTAGCGAGGCGTTGGGGGATTACTGTTATTTGGCAGGCAGGTAATTTAGAAATGGAATAGATAGAGATTTACCACACAATTTTCCGTACCTGATTTCAAAGCTCCGTGCTAGCACAGTAATCTACCGGTGATATACCGACAATTAGCCTCAGTACTAAGTTATGGTGCGCTTCGCCGGTCAGGTGGCTGCCTAGTTTGATTCCACACGTAGTGAACCATTCTTTAATAATGTCCATAGGCGTTTCTGACAACTCGTGGATAAATGGCCAATTAAGGGTGGGGAACGGAATATTACTATTACTATTACTATTAAAATTATTCGATGTTGTAACTGATAAAACTTCGGTATTACGTCGGTCCTGTTCGGCGGAGGGAAAGAGAAGAACCTTGCAATGAGAGAAGTCTGTGGGCCAAAGACATCTAGAAAGTTCGCCTGGAAACTTTTTCGTGAGCCATTTGAAGATGTCTGCTTGCCAGGCATTAGGGACGGCATACGGTATGATGGCCAGTGAAATTGGCTGTGGACTGTCGTTATTAAGCTTGTTACAAGGAGATTCATTAGGTCGAGTAAATCGGGATTTTTGTCGCTACCCGATGTGAGGTCTGATGAACGCACTTTAATGTCATGCTCGGGACTTATCAGTTTTTTTGATCATCTGAGCTATAATTCGATGAGTCACTGCTGGTATCACTGCTTGTATAGTCTTCTTTTATTCTTTTTAATTTATTTGCTCTCAGCAATACTTCAGGATCGGAGGGCCTTAAAAGAAGTTGATGGTCGGGATGGGGCTCCCACTTCGGCGTTTGAATTTTCACTCTTTCTTTGTCTTTGAACTGGTTATTGCCTGGGTCTCCTACGGTTATTGTAAAGTCTCGGATTGCCAATATAGCATTAACACTATATAGCCACGGAAGTCCTAATAGAAGATTCGTTGAATCTGGTTGTCCCGGTATCTCTGGTCGGATGAAAGCGTGAATTTTCCGAAATACATGTCCTACTCCTACAACAAGAACTGCAAAATCGTTGAGCGGAGTGATCGAACCGTCCGCTGTTTGCATTTAGAAGCCTTTCAGGCCATTCATACTTCTCCTTTCCAGTTTCAGGTTTTTTACTAGTGAGTTCGAAATTAAATTCAGGTCAGAACCCTGATCTGCCTGAACTGTACCACTCTGAAATGTCACTCTTGTTTGTTGGTTACTAATAACACATGCTGTATTTAACCTAAATGGTCTAGCTTCTTTAGGGATCCCCTTCAGCTTGGGTGGTTCTCTTCTCTTACTCCTTTCTGGTGGATAGTCTAATTTTCCTACCTCCACTGGCCCGGTACCTTTCTTTCTCCACCTTTTTTCATTTTCTCGAGTGGCTAAATGTCGGAAATGTTTTGCGGCATCTGGTGACGCTTGACAGAATTCTAGGACGCTCATCGTAATCATAGTGTTGGCAAGGATGGACTTGTAGTCTAGCGGACCTTCACCCCTTCGTCCATTGATGGGTTTTAGAGATCCCCTTTTAATCTTGGGGTATATTCTCGGGCCATTAGAATTAAACTGATGGTTGTCTTCTGGAACTTCTGTACTAAATTTGTCAAATTCTACGTGTCGTCTTTTTCTTGAAGCCTCAACTTCTGCTACTTCAGCGTGTGCTTCTTCCAGAATATATTTGGCCGACCTCCGTCCGTCCTCACCTACGACGACACTAAAATGCTCAAGACTTCCTGAAAGGTTTAGAATGTCTAATTCTGCTGAGACAAGCCCCCATGCCGCACTTCTATCCAAAGAATCGTATACTATCTCTGCAGGTAGCGACTGCATGACTTATTCTTCAGGCTTGTCACTAAAACAAGGCGCTTGACAGATCTGTCGCTCCTCATCTAAAAGCTGCGCTCCAAATTCTAACGAGTCTACCGCATCTCCACCAGCTCTGGACGAAGACGTTTCCCTCTGTCCTGTTGCCTCTTCGTATGTCTGCGCCGGGTAGTTGCCATAATCTTCTTCATTACTTTGAACACTTATATCCATCACACGAGGTACCGGAGATCTTGGTCGCTGATGAGCGGTGGGGTTCGGAAAGGCTTGTTGGTTTTGAGGTGTAATCTGGTTATACATGAACTGAATAGCGTCTGCAGAATTTACTTGCCTCTGGGTCGATGCCAGGACTCTATCAACGTATCTATTGTAAAGCATCGTCTGTTCCTCCTATGTCAAAACCTGAGGAGTTGGGCAATCTCTGGACGGGTGTCCCAATTCACCGCACTTGAAGCAGTGTTGTCTAAAAGGAATTGTTCCATTGACCACCGGATGTCTAGATAGCAATGGATTGTACCCTTGAGGTAGCTCTCTCTTCGTTGGCAGTGGACGATTTCCCGCATATCCACTCGAAGATCTAGGTGGTCCTTCGTACCTGGGTTGTTGTTGGGGGATGTTATTTCCCTGAGGCAATTGAAGTAATTGACCAGATATAACAGGGTGCGACACGTTATGACTATTCCAAAGTGGTGCAGGTTGGGAGAGTACGTTGGAGTTCTGGCTAAGTGACTGTGACTGAGCAATCTGAAAATTCGGGGGAGCTGACGATTGTGACCTGTTGCTTCTAGAGTAGTAATCATTCCTAAAATTACTAGTCAAGGACAAAGGAAAGATCTGGGCTGCCGGTTTATGAGGCGTCAGGTTATGCTGATTGACTGCAGATACTTGTAGAAATTCCTGAGGTTGTTGTTGAGTCTCGGCTAAGGCTTTCCACGCGACACTAGCTTGTGGACCGTAGAAATAGATATGCTGTAGGGTCTGTACAGCTGCATTCACTTTCGAAATGGCGTCCTCTAAATCAGTCACTCCCATGGTACCATTCTCGATTGCCTTAAATTTTACCACTTCCTCGTATAATCCCGAAACAAATCCTTGTACAATAACCTGACATCCCATATCGTACATAGGCTCCACCTGGGTAGTTCTCCTACCGCCAGCTGAGCTCCAAAGCTCTCTCGCTCGATAAATATACGCGGTTAAATTCTCATGTGGTTCTTGCTTTAGACTTTGTGCATATAAGAAAGGGGAAGCTTGCTGCGTGATGGCTACACGTCCTGGGAAGCGAGACCGGAATTCGGCTTCAAAGATTTGTACTTCAGTGATCGTTGCGATCTGTCCGGTTGTCATTATATTTTTGATTTTTAAGGTTCTGTCCATCCATTCCTCTGCTTTTCCGGCTACCTTGGTGTAAATCGCCTCCAGCCAAAGTTGAGGATGAGTTTCTCTGTCTATGTTCGCGGCGCCAAAGTCCAGTTTCAACATTGTCAGCCATCTATCTGCGTTTTGGCCGTCTCCGTCAAAAAGTGGGAGATTCAATGCAGGCATTCTTGTCACTGGAGGCTGGGCCATTCTTGTTGACTTTCCTGTTGCTACTTCGGATTTTGCTTCCAATCCTGGTCCTCCGGTAATTTTGCGCGCTCTTTTAAATGACGTTGGTCTGTTGAAAATAGCGTTCAGCTTAAGGCTTGCAGTATTGTTTCTTGAATCAGCTTTTTCCAAGTCTTCTAGCTTGGTTGTCTTCTGTTTTACTTCTGATAGAGATTCTTCGGGGTTGTCTGAGTCCTCAAAAAGATGAGCACTGCCAGGCCGTGTTCTCAGGGTGTTAGAATCAAACATAAACTTAGCCACTGTCCTAGAGGGCGAGGCTTCTTTTTCTTTTTCCTTTTTTTTTTTTGACCGTTTCTAGGCAAGCAAGAAATTCTTTTTTTTTTTTTATCGGCTTTTTAGAGCCTTCAGCACACTATAAATTTTGAGATAATATTTGGCGCTTTCTCTGGCAGGCTTAAGTTATTCTAAGCAGGTGTCGAGAATGAGAGGTAAAAATTTATTGTTAACGATGTTCAGATAGTGATTTGTCAGAATTTTTATTTTGGCGGGTCAAATACCTATGTCGAAGAGAAGTTGTTCAATGAAAAAGTCGATCCAGAAGGCAAGAAAATATGAGTACTGAGGTTTCCAAAATGTCGTCATTTAGAAATAAAAAAAGTGACTTTGCAATAGCTTCTCAAACAATTTACCAGCGTGCGGTTCGTTTTTAAGTCCCTGCGCAGGTCACCAGAAAGACTTGTCGTATCATGAGTAAGTTATCTCTTCTAAGATGTCTATGGCAGGCTTCTATATAACAAACTGGTAACACGCTAATAGGCCCTTGACACGCTAAACTATAATAGGACAACTACCTGGTTTTCTCTGCTTGTATTAGCAAGTTTCAGCATAAGTGAAACACCCTACAGGACCGGGCCATGCAAAATTCACTATCTATGTAAAGTCTGTGCACGCCTATGCACAACATAGGCTACAGGCATAAACCAGCTTACCAGCTGCTACACCCTTGAGTTTCTTTCAAGAATTTTATTGGCTGGCCATGGTTTTTTGGGGTGACAATCATGAAAGGCTTGGATTTCAATTTCACCTTGAAGATCATTGTATGCGATCCATTCCTTAGATCCATCACTCCATGTGACTTCGTATTCAAAGAGAGCATTCTTGAGTCTAGGGTTGGTGACATCCTTTATTGTTTTGAATGATTCTTCATCATCTACGAATCATTCCATACCGTACTCTTGTTGTCCTTGTTGTGGAAGAGTAGCCTTCTCAAGTTTTTCAATGTGGAACATGTCATGAATCTTGCCCACTAATTTCTTAAGCTCTAATTGGTATGTTTGGTCAGTAACTCTTCTGATGATTTTGAAGGGTCCAATTTGTTTCTCGGCGAGTTTTTTGCAGGATCTCTTGGTACAAATATGTTTGATTTTCAACATTGCACAGTCGCAGAGAGAGAATTGTACATTAGTGTGTTTCTTATTATAATGTTGTTTTATTTTCTCATTTTCTAATTCAATTGTGGTTTTTAGATTGAGAATGATGTTAATTTTTTTGGCATGCGATGCCGCATTTTCACTCGTTAGCTCGATACCCTGTTCTTCATCTTTGATTTGAAAATTTGCCAGGTAGCCTTGATTGGCGTAAATTGGCACCATTCCTGTCACCACATGCTTTGAATTATTCCAACAAAACTCACAGAGGTCTAAGTAATTGTCACAATCATTTTGTTCGAAATTGACAAATGCTCGCAGGTAGGCTTCTATTGGCTGGTTAATTTGTTCCGTGAGGCAGTTTCCTTGTTGGTGGGCTGAGGTGGTGGGTACGTTTTTGATGCCCATGTGTTGTAACAGGTATATGATTTGGGTGTACATACATTTAATGGGAATAAGCTGCGCGTGATGTGAATGCTCACAGAGGTTAAGAAGAATAAGGTTGGCAGTGTACAATACTGTTTGGATAAAAGATGAGTGGGTTGATTATCTATTTCTCGGAGGAAAGCTCCCTACTTATAGTTCTACAACAGACGCTAACTAGATAATGCTAACCCAATCTAGCAGAGCAAACATACAAAACATATCCAGTCGCGTTGCCTACCACATTTGAACTGTGCGCCATGACATCCCTAGTGTCATGACTATGCGAGCCCTAGGGTCATCAGCACAACACCATGCTTTATCCTAATAGTTTCCAAAATTTAGTTATGAATTGTCTTCCACAATCTGTTATAATTAATTTTGGTATGTCGTGTTGTCTAGTCACGTGTCTGCGATAAATTTCGGCAGTTTTTTCGGCAGTGAGTGTGACGGCTGGTAAGCCGTAAGATCCTGTGGCCTATGCGAACAGACATAGGCGACCTTGTTTATCCAACGCGATAACAAATTAAGGATGCACAAATTTACCGACCAACAAGCATTGTTGAAGTTACCCATAAGGACTTGATGAAACAGGACATGTTTCTTGTTTCCTCTAACAAAAACAAGTTATTGAATTATGCTATCAACGAATGATGGAGGAACCCATGAGTTCGGAAATTATATAGGATGTCTGTAGACTATGTACATATGTTTATTTATACTTGTATAGTTTCCCAGAGGAGATTCTTTCTTCATAGTAAAAATATAAACTTACCATTCTACATACAAATACTCTTTGCTTTTATATGCGATCCGTGACAATTAGGCCTGCAAGCTTGCAAGCTATAAAGCGGCTGTGTTTAGTTGCTGTATTACCATTTTTAGTTTTTGGTAGGTCTGTGATAAAATCCATCGCGATTCTGTATAAGGGTCGAAAGATAAGTGCTATTCGCAGAATATCTAGAGCCAGATACAAAAGAAGATCTTGAAGTGAAGAGCTATTTCTGAGGCAAATTCCCAATATTTCCTTCTTCAACATTATTCTCCTGACTCTTGTCCAGAGAGCCTTTTCCTTCTTTACAAGCCTCCAGGAAATTCAACTTCATGCACATTTACCCGCGCTGTTACACTCGATCAGTTATCAGTTAGAGAATAATCTCGCTGCATATAAGTTTCGTCCATAAGCCTCAATTGACGGTCTCACATATGCTTCATGTTTGTCCATTAATTAAGTTCGTTAAGGTCATGGTCCAAGCTTGCTATTTATAGTGTGCGCATTAAGATGAGTCAAGCAGCCCGACCCACATTATACGTGTTATAATTAGTGACCCTGGCGTCTTGTGATTAAATTTGTAAGCAGGGATAGCTGATGAGTAATTATGAATAAATAGGCCTTAGTCTAATGAAAGCCAGGCCTCAGTCCTGTGACATTCTGGACCATCTGCCCTCAGGTACCGGTGATGGATTAAGATTGCCATATTGTTTGTGAGTTTTAGACTTGTTACGAGCGCAGATTTGACACCCAGCGACATACTCTTGTATAACTCGGGTCATATTGGGCCAGTAGTAGTTGCGTTGAGCGAGTTCTATAGTTCTTGATCTGGAGTACCATAGCGAGTTTCTTCGGGCTGTAATTTTCTGCTCCAGAATGCAGCGGGTCTTTTCACTCCATTGTGTTTTTGAGAGAGTATACCTGAAATGCCCCCGCCTGAGGTGTCGGTCTCAAGAATGCTTGGTAATTTTGGGTCCCATTGTTGTAGGATTGGTGAAATCTTGAAGCTTTCTTTGATATTATTGAATGCCTCGAGTGCTTTCTGGTCGAACTCAAATGATTTTTGTGTGGCTTCTTTTCTTAATAGGTTGGAAATTCCAGCACTAATTTTGGAGTATTGGAAAATGAATCGCTTATAGAAGTTGATGAATCCCAAGAATTGCTGTATTTGTTGAAGAGTTTTTGGGACCGGCCAGTCTGTGATCGTATTGATTCTTTTTGGACTTATTTTTAGCCCCCCCCCTCTATCACAAAACCTAAGAAGTCTACTTCTTGTACTTCGAATGCGCATTTGGACAGTTTGCAGTACAGGTTATTTTTGAGCAGTTTTTGGAGAACGGCTATTGTTCGTTGATGCAATTCTTGCTTTGATTGTGCATGAATTAGGAAGTTATCTACATATGAGACGATGCCGTTACTATCGTCTCGAAAAATTTGATCTATGAATGCCTACCATCTCGGGAGAGAATTTGCAAGGCCAAACGGCATGACTAGCCATTCAAAACAATTATCAGGAGTTCAAAATGCGGTCTTCCATTCGTGACCTTGTGCAATGCGAATCATGTTGTATGCTAAGATGATGTCAAGGCGTGTGAAATATTTTGCACCGCGAAGTTTGTCGAGAAGATCATTGATGTTGGGTACAGGATATTTATCCTTTGTTGTGATGGCATTGAGCCTGCGGTAGTTCATGCACATTCGTAGTTCTTAAGAATGAAGTTTTTTAACGAACAGGACATTTGCAGGGGCTTGGGCTTTACATCTTCGTATCCAACCCTTTTTGATTAATTTGTCTGTTTGCGATTTTGCTTCCTCTCTTTCCTTTTCGGACAGTCTTGCCATAGGAATGATACGAGGGAGTTTACCGTCTGCGATATCAATTGTCATATCAATGCCACTGCGATGTGGAGGAAGTTGAGCTGCATTTGTTTTGGAGAATGCGTCACTCTAGTGTTCGAGGTTTTTAGGAATAGTTACATTATTATCTTCAGCTTGAGTATCATCTTTTAGAAGTATGTTAATTTCTAAATCCTCAACTAGATCGTTTATTTCGTGGTCATTACTAGATGATGAACCTTCTTTGAGTCCTTTTGAGGCCGAAAGGGGCAATTCTAAAGAGTTCTGGAGTACACTTTCCAGGGATACATCTTTAGTTGGATTTTTGGTATCGATATCATCAGATAATTTATAGCTGAGGTCATAGCTTGATTGTTTTTGTAACCCAGTCGATGTCAGGATTGACAGTTTCGAGCCAGGGAAGGCCTAAAATTACATTGTGAGACTTGATAGGTGCCTCTACGAAGTTGGCATAGCCCTCGAAGAGCTCTGGTACGTTAATCCTTAATGTCGACTCATACGCGTAATTGGCAGGTACAGCTATGTTTCCGTCGAAGGAAGAGATATGTTTATTGAGTAAAATTTTATTTCAATCAGGTTTTGTATTCATTATTTTAGAATTACATGCATTGACCTGGGCAGCTCCATCAACTAGCATTTTTATCTCTATGCCCTCAATCCAGCCCATCACCTCAATAGATTTGCCCTTATTAAGACTGGCTATTATCAGTGGTAGAAATGATACTAAGTGAGCGGGTGTGGGTTGGTGTACCTTGGAAATGTGTGATGGTGGAGGTGGCGGTGGTTTTCCTTCTCTGGCCAATTTTTCAATTAGACGTTGGCACAGGTGGGTGGGGTGATTACCACCATCAAACATGCATAGATTGTTGTCTTTACGGTAATCTCTGATTTCTTGAGAGATTTTACCTCTTGCTTCTGTGGATTGATGGGGTCGCTGGCTACCACTGATGAAGGCATTAGAGACATTATTCTGGAGTGTAATTTTAAGCTTGGGTGGTGTTTTGAATATGTCCGATCCACTATTACTAACCGACCTTAACTCTTGACGAATCCGATAACTGGTATCGAATTGAATAGCAAGTTGTGATATCATCTTTTAGTTAGTATAGTCCATGAATGCAACACCGGCCAGCTTGTTTAAAATCGGGTCGGAAAGACCCTTAAAAAATTCCTCTGCCCAGAATTGCATAGGACAGTTTGACTCTTTCCAGAGGATAATTCGTCTCTTTGCAGAGATACTCAAAGCGTTGCTTGTATTCCTGAACACTCTTACTGCCTTGCTTCAAATTCTGTCTTTCCTGAACCCTTAATTGACGGAGGGCGGGGTTCAGATAACGCTCCCTTAGCCTTTGCGTAAAAGCGCGCCAATTATCTCTAAGTTCGGGAAAGAGCTGCAATTCTAGTCTGGCCCATACTTTTGGCGCATCAGATAAGCCGTCACTTGTAGATCCTTCAAGGCTTTCAACAGCTACCATGACTTTTTGACGGTCAGTGGCGTGGTAGTGTGGTTGAAGTATGTATCTAGTGTTGAGATCTTCAATGAACTGATCTATATTTGTTAGTCCAGAATACTTAGTTATAGCAGGCACGGGCGTTTGGAAGGAAGGATGCGAAATTTTTGCCTGAAAATTAGTTAAGTTTGCTGGCTGAGGCTGGAGTTGAGGTTCCGGTTGCGGTTGCGGTTGATGAGTATTAGTTAGCATTTGCTGTTGCATTTGCAGGAGGATTTGTTCCTGTAGAAGGTGTAGCTGTTGTTGCTGCTGCTTTTGCCGTTGCAGATTAGCTTCATTAGCGAGTGCGATTTGTTCAAGAGCAGCTGATAGCCTTTCTTCTATCGTTGACGTAATTTTGGTATATTCCATAGCATTACTTTGTGGATGGAGTTGTGTAATTGGTATAGGTGGCGGAGCGGCTGGAGTTGTGGAATGTTTGTGATTTGGGGCGGTTGTGGATTCAGTGGGCGACTTGGAGATTGGTGTTTTAAGAATAGGGGTTGGTGGAGTGGGTAGGAGAGATATTTTTCATTATCCTCCGTATGATGCGTAGACTGTTGTGGTCGACGCCGTTTTTCTGTTAAAATATTGTTGGTGGCAATGCCACTTAAAAAAATTTTGGTAGTGACATCGTGGGATGAAATTAAAATATGAGTTCTCAGGTGTCAATTCGATGAGCTTTATTGTTATGACACTTAAGGCAAGACAGTTAAGAACTGTCAAACAATAGTTTGTTTGGAACCGACCAATCCTTATGTTGAGAATTACTAGGTGTTTGGTTGATACATGTTTTGGAGTTACTTGTGTTTGATATGGACACAGACGTTTCGCTTGGAATATAGTGATAAGCAGTCTCAAACTTCTGACTGAAGATGTTCCATTCTTAGATACGAGTAATTTGTTTCATAGGGGCATGTTTGGAAGTAAGCAACAAATGGTCTTTTTTCTGAAAATAAATAATCTAGATAGAAACATGGAGAGAGGAAAATATATACCATTTTTACATCTTACATTTTTCTCAATTGACTCTCTGAGTCTAACATGGTAGCATTATTCTAAGAGATCTTTGAATTCCTCGAACTCATTTTTTCCCTTACTAAGGAAATAGCATTACTCTCCCTCACAAAGGAGTCACTTACCTCTGCGTTCCATCTTTTCATTACCCGGAGACGCTCGCAAACTCTCTGATTAAAAGGTGACAGGTCATCAACATGAGTTCATCAAAAATCGTTCTAACCAACAGCTCCGACTGGAGACCATGGCTATCGTCATTAAAACCATGGCAGTAAGTGGCGGAGTGTGGAAGTATATCAATCCAGATCTTCGAACACAAATCGCAGAGCCAACTCGCCCAGTGGCGCCTTCACCAGCTGAAGCTAGTTCAGTAGAGGGACACACGACTTTCGCAACTCTTTCTTCAGATGAAAGAGAAATCTTCAAATTACTCTATAACGAATACAAGGAAAGCCTTTCACTAGCAAGACAGGAGATGGAAACACTCAAAACAATCAGAAACCACCTTGTAACTTCAGTGAGCAAAGATAATATAGTGTACATCGAAACAAAAGATACGATCTACGACATTTTAGTAGCCTTAAAAAAACGACTGGCTCCGACAGATGAAGCTCGAAAACTGAAGGTTATTGATAAGTATCAAAGGCTTCGGCAGTTTGACAGAAATACTGATGTTGAAGAGTGGTGTAAGGAGTGGGAGACAACCTATGCAGATGCCGTAGCCCTTGGACTACCAGAAGTATCGGAAAATCGTTCACAAAACGACTTTGCCATCGCCTTGAACACCATCGACGAGGCCTATGCAACCGCCCAACAATTTTGGCTTAGACAACTATCCAAAGAATCATCGGGTAAAAGTGTTCCTTCGTTATATGATATGGTCGAAGACTTCAGAAACAATTATCGTCGAAACCAAGCACTTAAAGCGAGTGTTAGGATGGGAGCGTTTTCAGCATCTTCGGAAGAAAAGAGAAATGTAGGCGATAAAGATTCAGATCAAAAATCACTGAAGCCTTGCTTGTGTGGAGGTCAGCATAGGTATAAAAACTGTTTTTATATCACACCATCAGAACGTCCACAGGGCTGGAAAGTGAGTGAGAATATCTTCAGAGAAATTAACACGAAGGTTCGGTCTCTGAGGAATAGGGCGGGAAAGCCGTTAAAGAGCTGGTTTCTTAAGACATTTAAGTATGATGGTTTCGGGAACCCACCCATTCAGCCTGGAACAGATGCACCTGAGGAGCCGGCGAGGTCAAAGTCGCTCGGAGTTTTTACCACGTCTTCATCCTTTGAAACAACTTCTAGCGAGGACTACAAGCTGTATCACTCATGGACTTTGGATTGTGCGTCGGACACCCACGTCTGCAACGATCCGGCAATGAGTGACTGGGTAACGACAAGAAATGCGACTACAGACGATGTTATTTTCGCAGGAAAAACCTCATATCCCATCGAGGCATTTGGAACAGTGACGGTAGAAGTTCAGACAAATGAAGGACCCGCTGTAATTCAATTACAGAATGTTGCGCTGGCTCCTGGTTTTATGACAAACCTTGTGTCATTGGACATACTGAACAGTAAGGGAGTGCATTGGAACTCGGAAAATCCTGGTGTACTTCACCGAGACCAAAAAGACTTTTCCCGGTTACACAGAGTGGGAAAACACTAGACATTGCAGAAAGACGTCCGTAATCATGGTGCCTTCTCTACCTCAAGCCACGCTCCTCGAACTGCTAATATCACTGCCAAGGAAATCCACTCAATCCTTGGTCATGCTGGTACCGAGGTGATTGACCAAGTAAAAGGCAGTGACATAAATATTGATTACACAGTTCCTTGCCCAACGACTATTGAGTGCGAAACATGCTCATTAACAAAGGCAAAGAAGCAGATCTCAAGGCGAAAAGAGGTTGAGCGGGAATCAGACGGTAATCCTTTTTTTCGAATAGCCTGGGATATGATTGAATTTGAACGATCCTATAACGGGGATAATTATGGCAGTCATATTCAATGTCGCGAGTACAAATTTGAGTTTTCAGGTACACATCCGACGAAGCCTGGAGCTCTGAAATTCTTCAAAAAGATTATTATATTCATAGAAGAAAATCTCGGATACAAGATCCGCTTTTGCAGACTGGATGGTGAAACGACGTTCGGTCGGGATTTTCGTGACTTCATGGCAGAACGTGGAATATCGGAAGAACGTACAGCTCCTTACACTCCTGAGCAAAATGGAGGATTAGAGCGATCTGGGGGAGTATTAGTTATAAAGGCTCGGTCATTTATTATCGGGGCAAAGTTACCGACAAATCTTTGGAACGAAGCCTTTAATACGGCAACATATATCAAAAACCGTACTCCACATCGAAATCTGGGATGGAAAACTCCCTATGAAATCATTTATAAAAATCAACCTACTTACGCGCACATGCACCCATACGGCTGCAGAGCCTATGTCTTGGAAAATAAAATACCTAACAAGCTGAAGATGCTTCCGCGTGCTCACATTGGGTATCTGGTTGGTTATGATTCCAGAAATATTTATCGAATATGGATACCGAGCATGAAAAGGGTAATCCGAACTCGGGATGTGACGTTTGACCATGCATCATTTTGGACACCAGACGATCTGGACATCGGAGACATCCTTAAAGAGTCAGCAAATGATGTTATAAGATTGCTCGAGTTACCACAAGTTGATGCTCAAGAATTGGTAGATGAGGAGGATATTTCGGAGTGTATTGGGATGGAAGAAAGATTGACGGATGGAATTGTCGGAGGTTCGAGGGAACTAGGGGAGAATAACGAGGTGTCGAGTTGCATATTTGGTGTCGGGCATAATCACGAAGTTGAAATAAATGCACGTGATAATATTATTGCGTACCTCCCTTCGCCTAGGGATACCCCCGAGCCACCGCCGGCTGGGATAAGCGACAACTTGAATACTAGCGCCAACGATACCAACAGTTATCAAAGTGCATTAGTTGAGGGACAAAATAACATACCACTACCCGGTTCTACCACTGGAAGCCGTGTTTTCCAAGGAATAGATCCACGAAACATTTTGGAAGGAAAACGTTCAAGAAGAAATGCCCACTCAGCTCAAAAACTTACGCGGTGTTCAGGTTATCATTACGCATTTTCACTAGCTATCCGAGTCCCAGAAAAGGTTCGTATCCATCGAAATACCCTTCCTCAAGCACCTAGGACGTTCCGTCAAGTTAATAAACATATACACTCAGCACAGTTCAAACAAGCCTGCGATAAAGAAATGAGCACTCTTTTTGAAAAGAAGATGTTTGATTACGTTGACGAGAAAGATGTCCCTGAAAACGAAATCACTCTACCTCTTATGTGGGTATTAAGCTACAAGTTCGATGAGGACGGCTTCCTAACTAGGCATAAAGCTCGACTTGTAGCACGAGGCGATCTTGAATTCAATCAAGATGACACTTACGCTTCTACCCTTGCGGCACAAACTTTCAGAGCAATGGCATCGATTGCAGCAGCCTTCGACTTAGAGATAAAACAGTATGATGCTGTTAATGCCTTTGCAAACGCAAAATTGCCTCATCCAGTGTATTGTAAGTGTCCAGAGGGCTACGAAAAAGAAGGAAAAGTAATGAAAGCAACCCACGCGATCTATGGCCTACAAAAATCACCACTGTTGTGGTACAACGAGATTACTCTTGGCTTGAAGAAACTAGGCCTTTCACCTGTGACCGAAACTAGTTGTCTCTTTAAAAACGATTGGCTACTGGTAATGATATATGTCGATGATCTTTTACTAATGTATCATTCTCGATACAAAAAAAAGTTTCTTAAGCTACAGGCCCAACTATTAGCACTCTATGAATTTCGCGTCATAGGGGATGCCAGTCATTTCATAGGCATCAGAATCTTACGTAACAGAATACATCGTAAGTTGTGGCTAATCCAGGATAGCTACATCGAAAAACTTTCAGAAAAGTTTAGCATCAAAACGGATAAGATACCCAAGACACCTCTACCTCTAGGAGTTGAATGGTCAACTTGGAACGAAAATGCGACCCCGAATGAAATATCTGCTTATCAGCAAAGAGTTGGGAGTATTGGATTTGCTTCTTTTGCTACACGACCAGATATTTCCAAAGCTGTTTCCGACCTCTCGGGGGTGCTTCATAACCCATCTCCAGAACAATCAAAAGCTGCTGAACATTGTCTTCAATATCTTGTAGGTACTAAGCACCTAGCTCTAGAATTCGACGGCCTATCTCAAGGACAACGTATCTTCGGAGCATATATCGACTCTGCCTTCGCAGATGATATCAATAATAGGTATAGTTCTCACGGTTTTTGCTTCTCACTCTACGGAGGGCCTATTCACTGGAAAGCTATCAAGGGTAAGACAGTCACCACATCTTCTACAGAAGCTGAACTTCTTGCGATTACATTTACTGCTAAAGAGTTCATTCGATGGGTACGCCTCTTTTCCCATCTCAATTTCAATCTCCAAGAAAAACCAACGATATGCTGCGATAATCTTCAGACAATCCGTATACTCACGAAGGAAGCTCCAAAATTGGAGACAGCATTAAAACATGTCGATATCCACCAAAATTGGCTTCGACAAGAGGTGCAATTAGGGCACATACAAGTCGACTATATTAATACAGCCGATATGGTTGCGGATGGATTTACCAAAATTCTCCCAGCGTTGAAACATGCAAACTTCATACAATAACTTAATCTCTACGACATCAGGACAATGATACAGAGCCATTAATTCATTTTTAGTATTTCTTATTAATTAGATTCGCTCTTATATGCCAGGAATACCCTCAATTGTTGCTGATTTCAGCTATCCCTGGGGGGGTGTGTCAAACAATAGTTTGTTTGGGACCGACCAATCCTTATGTTGAGAATTACTAGGTGTTTGGTTGATACATGTTTTGGAGTTACTTGTGTTTGATATGGACACAGACGTTTCGCTTGGAATATAGTAATAAGCAGTCTCAAACTTCTGACTGAAGATGTTCCATTCTTAGATACGAGTAATTTGTTTCATAGGGGCATGTTTGGAAGTAAGCAACAAATGGTCTTTTTTCTGAAAATAAATAATCTAGATAGAAACATGGAGAGAGGAAAATATATACCATTTTTACATCTTACATTTTTCTCAATTGACTCTCTGAGTCTAACAAGAACTCAGATAAGAAGTTTAATAAAGCTGAAGAGCTACTCTAAATCTACAAAGGCAATTTATATTCTTGGTTATGTTTACGCGAGCCGTGAAGTAAGTGTAAGCAATGCGCGGTGACTCCGTTACTCAGTGGGTATCATCCAACACCGTGCCCATATGTACTCCCATATTACCAATAATTAACATTGAGGGAGAGGATTGTCAGAGGCTTTTGATGTCTTTCGCGTTGGTGTGTTCTGCACATTAAAGCTGCATTTGATCCTAGCTCAGGTCCCCCTCGACTGCTAGTGCTTCAAAGGGGTTATTAGTTTGTAAATGATTCTCTGCACTAGACGGGGTTGACAAAGCTTCTACGCCCGAGGAATCGCTGTTCGGCGCGGGAGCCGGAGTTTGCAGTGTCTTGGTGGTTGCGCCTGGGATGCTGCTGAGTTTTAAATTGGTGCTCGCTACTTGCTATCTCACACACCCGGCTTTCGCCTGAGAACGCAGTCGACCTTCAGCACAAACCTTCAGGATTGCGGCTACTTGCGACTTGGTGATCAAAGCGTCTGTGTTTTGGGGCGTGGGGGGCATTCGGGTCGTCTGCAGCATGGGGGCCATAACAGTGGCAGCAGCGCCGTGAACATATATGACCAGACCGAGCGGCGCAGTTGTTAGCGTGGCCGGCCTCTGTGTGCTGGGACGATCCGCAGAGACGGCATCTAAGTGAAGAATCGCAGCTGCGGTGAGTGCATCATGCATAACTGTTGCCGTTATGGGTGCGAGATCGTATTTAAGGTCGTCCTTTATTGTCCCGTGCGTACGAGGGACGTTCTCTATTCTGTATGATACCCAGGGTGTAGCATTTTCAAGCGCAGCGTCACCAAAAAAGCCAATCGATGTGATCTTCTCTTTAAGTTTTGAAGTATCCCCATCCTTAGGGCACAAGGCAAAACCAGTTTTTGTTGACTGTACATTTGAGAGGAGCTTGCCATTTGCACCCAGCCTAGATTTGAGATGGGACTGCAACGCGTACGCTGAGAAGTTTCGCAGCTGGCTTTCTTTGTTAAGACAAACAAATAGCCGGTCGTCAGATCGAATTGTGAGATCTGGAGCCTTAGTAGCTTTCGCTGCAGGGGTGCGCTGTTGGTCGGAGTTACCAATGGTTGTTTCTGATCTACCACAGCGAGCTGCATTGGCATATATGGGGATAGGAGCACGAGAGTTGCGGCTGGGTGCATCCTTGTTTGCGGGGGGTGAGGCGATAGGAACTTCCGAGACCGGACTGTTATGCGTGTATGCCTCGAAGTGACGTGCAGCAACTTGAGCATTATCTTTGCAGAAGTTTTGGAGAGCGAGTTTTTGTTTTTCGTTACAAGAGGCGCTGTCTACTGCGGCGCAGTGGTTGTCTAACACTAATGCGAGACCGCCAAAAAGGTTCTCAGCTTCTCAAGCGCGATTATTTGTAGCTTCGAGGGTTTTTGTTAGGGCTTCCTGGATAGGGCCAGGAGGGCTGGAATCGGTGAAAGGGTCGGCCAGGGATTCATCGTAGTCTAGAATTTCGTCATCTGGGCCCTGCTGTTGGCTTACACTCGGCGTATCCCAATCTGTACCGGGTACATAGAGTTCATCGCGACTAGAAACTGGTTGAGTCTGCAGATAATCCCGCATTTTTGTGGCTGCCGAGCCCGAGGCTCGGTTTGGTCTTGTCAGTAATTTGGCGGTAAATAGTGGCTTTTTCTGCGGCTTTCATATTGGGAGGAGAGCAGGCAATGTGTTGGGAGCAATATGTTTTCTTATTGGAACCAGAATTGTAATGGATGCGCAGAGTGCAATGCGACCAACAAACCAACCCAGAGGCGATGTGGGATATACTTCCTGGAGAAGATATGCTGGTGTGTTTTGCTTATATGAAACTCAACTATGAGGACGCTATGGTAATAAGCAGTCGTGTTACAGTTATGAGTTAGGGAAGTATCATCATGTGCTGACTTTTGCAAAGATGTCACTATGGTGTTGCGGGAGAGCGTATGAGAAGATAATGTATAATAATTGACATGTAAAGATTGAAGTCGATGTCTATCTAAGATGGCGAGACGCCTACTATTTATACTTCACTATTCTCGCTACACAAACAATTCTATTCAATATTCACGTGACTAGTACAAACTCATGTAATTGTGTGGTATAGCATATTTGCATTCTGCACACATGATTACACAACACTCCCCCTGTCGTTAACGACTCTTGGTAACTTCTGTATTAACACCGAAGACTTTACCTTAGTCAAGGGATCGGCCAGTTGGCTGGATGTTGCAATGTAAGCAACCTCAATCAATCCCTTTTGATGTTGCTCGCGGGAGTAGAAATTTCTGAGGGAGATATGTTTTGAACGACGATGGTGATCATAGTTTCTTATGAGTGAAATTGCTGACTGGTTATCCACATGTAGCTTTGTGCATTGTGTGCCTTCGATGTGGTCACTCAAGTTAAATTCTTGCAGCAATGATTTTGTCCATTGAAGTTGTCGACATGTTTCGGTGGCAGCGAGATATTCTGCTTTGGTCGTGGAGAGGACAACTTCCCGTTGGAGATGCGAACGCCAGCTCACTAGCCCAGACGATAGCAATATTAGTGATCCTGAAGTCGATCTACTCGTTGACGGGTCTGCTGCAAAGTCTGCGTCGGTATATGCTTCGATTGTGGGTTTGCCCACTGACTTGATAAAGAAAATTCCCTGGTCTGGTTCTTTCGCGATGTATCTCAATACACGGAATGCTGCCTGGAGGTGCTCATTTGAAGGATTGACTAAGAATCGAGCTAGGTGGTTAACTGCAAAAGCAATGTCGGGCCGTGTGTTGTTTACAAGAAACTGCAGGCCGCCGACGATTGAATTGTATTGAGTTACTTGCTCTGATGCGCTCTTCTGATCGTTCGGGAGCATTAGACGCTCAATGTGAGATAATGCAGGTTTGCAGTCTTTCAGACCGTGCCTGTCGATTAAAGTGCGCGCATATTTGCCTAGGGGCAGTGCAAGGATTTCTCTTCTTGGGTAGCTGATATGGATGCCGAGAAAAAGATCCGTGCTCACTATTTTTAGCTTATACTTTTTATGTAGGGCTTGCATCAGGTTTTCTATCTTGCCTAAGTTAGGACCCATCACTTGGAAGTCGTCTACGTGCATCACCACAAAGAGATCTTTGTGTGAGTTGGTGTATAGACACACGTCTGATGTGGTTGGACAGAGAACCTGCTTAGAAAGCGTGGCTTTTACGTCGTCATACCACAGTACGGCTGCTTGTTTGAGACCGTAGAGCCCTTTTCGATGAAGTATAATGCATCATTCTTTCTCATATCCCTGTGACATCTCCATGTAAAGGTCTATATCAAGATCAGGGTTAAGAAAAGCGGTTGGGACATCACCTTGTCTTCGATGCCAACCGAATTGATGAGCCAAAACAAGCATGATTCCGCCGGTTTCGGCGCGTGGGGTTGGTGCGAATGTCTCCTGGTAATCTATGCCTTGTCTCTGAGTGAAGCCTTTTGCGGTGCATCGAACTTTCCATCTCTCAATGCTGCCGTCAGCTCGGAACTTCTTGAAGACCCATTTGCACTTCATGGATTTGCGTCCTTTGGGAAGCTGAGAGCGTTGGATGATTTTTATGGCTCCTTTGTCCTTGAGGGAGCGAAAATCTTCATCTGCAGCTTTCTTCCATTGCACAGCTTCTGAGCAAGTCATGGCTTCGTTCCAAGTCTTTGGGTCAGTAGAGGTGTGTGCTGATTCCCCGTAGTGGAGACGCTTGTAGTCGTGCCATTTAACTATCCTCCATCGCTTGGTTAAGATGATTTCTTTGGATGATGGATCTACTCTATCTGGTGAGTATTCTCTTTCTGGCGAATGTGGTCGTTTCTGCCCGGCAGTAGGACGTATGAGATCCCAGCCAGTCATAATACGGTCGTGCGGCCTTTCTTCCGAATCATCCTCTGAGCTTGACTCCCCCTGATCTTCTGGCTGCAAGGTAAGTTCTTGTGAATGGCTGTAGGGGGAATATGGGACAGATGGATTTTGCAAAGTCTGGTTAGAGTGGTGGGATTCGGCTGGTTAACTTTGCTCACTATTGTATGGATTTGGGCTTGGACTTTGGGAGTAGATGTGTGGTGGTTGCTCCTTTTCGACACTAATTGTCACTGGGTCATTGTTGCTATATAGAGGTGTATGTGGCTCATCTGCTGCGGCAGGGTCAACTGCTGGCGTGGATGGCCGGTGCTCCCCCTCAAACGACTCTGGAGTTTGAAAATCTGGAGTCGACAGTATGCTACTCTGTTGAGCGTTAATAGATGCCTCACTAAATCAGGAATTGTAGTCAGCCCAATAGCTATGTGTATGCTGTTTAACAGTGAATGGTAGTTCTTCACCAAACATAACGTCTTCATTAAAAGTTGCATGAGGGGTGAAGCTTTCAACCCATTTCTAGCCCTGCGCGGAAGCGTAGTGGGGATGGTAAATGATGAAGTTTTTGTTGGTATTATTCTGAAAACCTATAAACCATCCTTTTGTAGCTGTGGGTTCGAAATTGCCTGGTTTCGGAGTTATTAGCTTGTAGGCTCTACAACCAAATCTGGGGGTGTTTCTGAGATCCACTTGACCTGTATGGGGCTGTTGGAGATCACGCATGAAATAAATGAGTGGAATCTGTTTTGTCCAAAGACAATACAGTCTGTTGACTAAAAAACATGCGTGGTCAACTGCCCATGGCCAATATATGGGGGGGCATCTGCGCATCTATCAACATTGATCTAGCTAGCCTGAGTACGACTTTGTTAGCGGATTCGGAGGCGCTATTTTGCTCTGGCGTGTATGGAGCAGAGACGTCAGTTCGTATGCCATGTTGGTCACAGTAGGATTTCATGCGAGCGAATCCGGTGCCGTCGTCTCTACAAATTGCGCGAACTCTCTTACCAAAATGTAGATGTTGGAACTCAATCCATCGTATTAGTAGTGGTGCGATTTTATCTTTGGATTGGGTAGTGATGGCCCATCGCATCCGTGTCTTGGCGTCTGTATTAATTACAGCGTATTGGTGGCCATTTATTGCTGCGGTGATCTTGCCAATTGTATCAATAAATATTTCATCTAATGGAGCGTGCAGCGTGGGTTGTGGCTCTCTGGAGACAAACCTCTGGGCTTTACTTTAATAACACGTCTCGCACGTCGTTAGTTCACTAAGGTCTATACCTTCTAGGCCCTTAGCATGTTCTGCAGTTTTCTTGACGATACTTTGACCTGTGTAATCAAGCTGCTAATGCCAACGTTGCGCACTTGTAGTGGTAGGAATACTGGCAACACCTGGGGCTGCTACAGGGGTTTCGTGTATTGTGATATTGTCTAGGGGATGGATATAATAAACATCATTATTGCATATCAAACGTGCAATGGTTATATCTGGGCCGGAAGACAGTTTTTTTTTGACAAATGATTTTTCGTGATTTGCAAAAACGTTAGATAGTCTTTGGAGTCTTCCTGCAGATACTATATTACATGAGGAGCTTGGGTAGTATAGAGCTTTATGGAGCTTAATAACAAGCCTTCCAATCCTAAGCATTGCTGTTCCCTGGCTGTGCAAACTTGTATTGCCTACTGCTTGATCAAACTTGAAGGGTTTTGATCGCTTCTGAATTTCACAAAATAGGTTTTCACGTGCGATAAAATAGTGCGAGGCACCGGTATCGTAAATGGTAAGGGTTCTATTAAGTCTCCAGCTTGCTACTACAATGCTTTCGGTGTCCGAATCAGAGTCTTGAGAACTGTACTCTGCCACCGCTTTTCTTTTTTCCTTGTTGCCATAATTACTTCTTTTGAGTACCAGCTCTAGGTGCAGTCTGTAATAGTATCTGTTCTTATGCCTGTGACGACATCTTTTGCAATAATCATTTGGGTCTATGTCCTCACCGGTGGGTAACGTGGCAGCCAAAGCCAAATTGGGTTGCTGCTCACGATTACCTGCAACGGATCGGAGAGACGACATTAGTGCTTGCAGGGGAGCATACTTATTTTTGGATTCATACGCCCGAGTATCTCTCCACGTATTGAGCCACTCGACTCTCCTTGTGCCTAAGACAAACATTGCAGAAGCCGTACCATTGCCAATGCGGTACATGCTGTCAGACGGCTGGGTAGTCATGCCGTCAGCCGCATTATTGACAGTTTGGTACGAGGCTAAGAGTTGGTCAATATAATTGTCTGCCGTGCTAACAAACCTTATTCTCAAGAATCTTTCAAGGGCTATAACATAAGGGGCTGTTTGTAATGGCTGTGGACTTGGACAAGAGCAATGGCAAGGACAAGATAATCAGGACAAGATAATCAGGACAAGATAATATTCAAGAGGCTAAGAATAATCTAAGATAACAAGACTCAGAACTGAAGAGTGCTGAGAGCAAGGGAAGACTGCTACTTATACACCAAGGAGGCCCGGACCTCTATCTCTTAGCTAATTCAGCAGAATCTTCTAGAATCCATATAGTAATCCAAGCCTTCCAGAGAACCTTCTAGATAATGTACAAATATATTTGATAGAACTACAAAGAATAGGGCTTTACATAATCCGCTCAGATCATGGAAGCATGGCGAAATTAATGGAAGCAGGACTATAATGTCACGTGATAATTAGCCTGACAGTTGTAATTAGGCCCTAACAGACCTGTTTCTGACACTGTTGCTGTCTCTTATCGGCTGTTAGCAACCGTATTGTACAGCTGTTAAGCTGTTATGTTGTCGTAGTTTGATGGACACATTATTGGGGAGAGTCGCTGCGCGATTATATACTTGAACTGAATCTCTCCAAGAACCTAGCGTTCTAAATCAATCATATACCTCTCGGAAAGTTGCGCAAGATCTTTATTAGCGGGATCGGAGGTTTCTGGATCAATTGGCATATTGATTTGTGGAATGCCTGTCATGCTGTGAAAAACGTGCCCGAGGACATTCTTTCTGGCCAATTTTGCTTGGATCGCCATCTTCCATGCGGTGAACGAGACTCTGGAGCCAAGGATCATCTTGTCTAGGCCGTTGTGCATGATTACTGGATACTTGGTTAGCGAAGTGTTTAATGGCTAACGGAGGTGCGCCCGGGCTCATAACCTGTTACAGTTATGAGTTAGGGAAGTATCATCATGTGCTGACTTTTGCAAAGATGTCACTATGGTGTTGCGGGAGAGCGTATGAGAAGATAATGTATAATAATTGACATGTAAAGATTGAAGTCGATGTCTATCTAAGATGGCGAGACGCCTACTATTTATACTTCACTATTCTCGCTACATAAACAATTCTATTCAATATTCACGTGACTAGTACAAACTCATGTAATTGTGTGGTATAGCATATTTGCATTCTGCACACATGATTACACAACAAGTCGCTTTGCAGATTATGGCGGATTCGAGACCCTGTCTGTATGCACATATAGACTATTTTCTAACGATACCATACCTAATGTAGGAGAGACCCTATGCAGCAAGAAATACAGGTGGTGGAAAATGCCTTGCACTAAGCACTGCGTATGTGCACCAAGGAGCATCAGGACACCTAGAGGTATCAAATACGAGTGTTGAGCCACGCACAACTACTGACTGGAGACAAGATATCTACTACCCATGGCCAGAAGGGAGTCGTTAGAATAGTTCCGTATGCAGACCTTCCTGTGATAGTGATGAGAGACGGAACAACAATGGTGGCGGACCTATACATGGCAGTTGCGTCTATTACATCAAGACAGACAGTGGGACAGGTATTGGAAGCACAGCATGGTCTTGATGCCGCTAAGAAGGGCCTAATGGGAGAAGTTGCTGGTTCTAGAAATATCATACTTGAAGACTGTGACTACATGATAGACGGGGAGACGGGAGAGCCTATGCAGTCGCTACTACCAGATGGTACTACGGAGTGCATCCGCGCCTCTGTAGGGTTTGCTCGGGTGTTCAATCAGACCCAACTCACCAGAGAAAGACACCACCTGACACACCTGACTCAAGGTAAACATAGCTTGGGAACTGCACAGGGGCGAGCTGCAGGAGGAGGAGTCGCTACTAGCGAGATGGATTTCCACGCCATGTTTTCTAGTGGCATGCTTAATTGTGCTCAAGAGTTGCTTGATAGGGGCAATGTCGTGAGAATAAATGTCTGCACTGGATGTAGGCATATTCAGGTGCTGTTCGACTGCGCCGAAAAGGTTCACAAAATGGCCGCAGTCAGGATCTCATACGACACCGTTATATTCGACGTGCTTTCCGCATGTAGTAATGGCTCCGCAAACACATATGAGGTCGAGCACATATAAGATTTTAAAACACTACCTGCCGATGACTATATGCAAGCTGCTGCGTAGGGCAACTAAATCTTCTTTGTGGGTAGGACAATCCAATCCTGTGATATGCTCTGCGTGTATCAGTGTAACACAAGCAGGGAAGTCTGAAGATTCTACAGAAGGCTCTATATATTGCTTATCACTCCCCCATTTCACCACAGCCTCAACTGGACTCATTCTTCTCATCTCTATGCCACCCACATCTATTATGGAGCCTCCCGGAACTACACTGTCGTAGAGATAACATGCTCCGACGAATGGCACTGAATTGGACACTAGAATATCTATGGAGTCTACTATGAATTGTGCACTCAAACATGCAACTACACATTTTAGTTCAGGGAGCAGCATAGAGGACACAATTGTATCAGAAAGTACTTGTTCCAGTGTTGAGTTTACTACACAATACCTGGACTTGCCCGATTTGAGAGAGCCTACCACCCGTATCAGCACCCTGGGGTCCTTTTCGTACCTCTTGATACTCAATCTGTTACAGAGCTTCTTGCACTTCACCTCGCATGGTTCTATCATTACGAACGAGCACCCTGACTCGGTTGTGTGGTTGTTACAAGACTGGCCGTCTCCAGTTCCTACGTCCAGCACTATGCGTTTCCCCGGAGAAGACTCAAATGCTCTCCTGTACACTTCGTCGCGTATGCTGTTGGACGATCTCCATAGATATGTACGAATAGCCTTTTCTGGTATTTGAGTACACGAGGATTCTACAATAGAGCGTATCGCGTTTAGTGAGTTCGCCTTGACTTTATCTGGGCGTCGGAATGCGTGTCGTATCTTACATTCCTTGTCGCAAATCTCTACTCTAATTTCATACATCGAGCCCACATCGTACTCTGCTTGGCCTGTAGCCATGAAAATGCCAATTCCTTCAGCGGAGCAGAATCTACCCTCCTTTGTGTATTCTAGTTCTATTGACTTCACAGCTTTGAGTTTAATCATATCCACGCCCTGCTTCGGCAATGCGACTACTCCGTCGCAAGGATATGCCACGCTTGCAGAGTATCTCATTCCGGATTCGTAAGAAGGGCAAAGTTCGCGCAATTGTATACGAGCCAGGTGCGGCAACTCGCTACGCATTGCACAAAATGTGGAATACACCCATTCTATACTCCTATCTCTTGGGGATACTGTGCCGTCAGGTAGCATGAGTATGTCTATGAGTATTGGGGGATGCCCTATAAGTACTTCTACGTCAATGACTGGTCCATACTCTGCTCTCTCTATAAGAGATATGGACTCGTCTATGTCCCACCCTACTATAGCATGGTGGAGTAGTCTCCTAGAAAAAACCCATACGGATCCTATCTTGCTAAGCCACATCCGTTCTCCATTAGCCTTGGAAGTGAAGTAATAGTCCTCTCCCACAACTGAAGCTGCATCATTACCGCGCGCGCTGAGGTTCGACATGCTACCTACTGAGTTGCGAGGTATGTAGTCAATTAGTTGTACAGGAGCAACTGAACTGCTATACATGTAGCGTATGATTTCCTGTATACAAAACAGATCGTCTGCGACACGCATCGTATGATAGCAGGTGCAATCAAGAGATATAATGTGGTTGCCTTCTGAGCTCTCCTTCCCATATCTGAAGTTCTTGTACTCTGTATCGGATCTACCGCTATGATAGAACATCTCTATAGGTATGATATGGATATCAGGAGCTATATTCAGTCTAGTATGCTCATGCACTGCCATTCCTGCAAATGGACCTGTTCTGTAGCATCTGAAGAGTCTGTTATTTTCATCAACGGAATTGAAGCATATGGCATGTGCAAGTTCTGGCAGAGGCACTCTCCGTATCCTCCCCGCTACAATATAACGCTTAAAGCATTGGGACGAATCTAGTTGCAGAGTACATTGCTGGTGACGCATAAAGTTAGCGAGGTGTATATGGGGCAGAGAGGGATGTGTGAATATGCTAAGTTTTGAAATGTCGAGTGGACAGTTTGGACATGCACTGACTGTTTTCTGGGCTTCGTCTGCTGCTCTTGCCTGGTACTCTATCGATTTCAAGAGCGAGCCGCATGCTACACAGTTCATTGTGGCAGTACTATGTGCAGCGTGTGCTGCAACGTGCACCTAGGCAATCTTGGCATGCAAGCAATGGATCCTAACTCTCGGATAGCACGCTACAGGATGCACATACAACCCCTTTCAGACTACGTAGCGTCCATAGAAGAATCTATGAAGGTGGGGCACGACAACGCAGAGAATATAGACTCGGATGCTATAAACCCTAGCTCTGTAGTACTCGAGGAGTGCATGAAAGTTATCTTTGGGGACATGGCGTGGTGCGAGAGACGTATGAGAAGAGAGGGTATACTGACTACGCTCTGGTCGAACAGATTCGGATACCTGCATCGTAGGCTTGCGGATATACACGGGCTATACAAGAACAGACCAGTTTCAGAAATGGTATGCATAGCAATAGTTAGTACTGATCACGAGACTAAGGAATTCGTACGCACAGACGCTGAGTATATAGCGAGACATTTGGCTATCCAACATATAGTCATAGACCACAACCGTTACGGAGTAGACTGGCTCATATGTCTACCACAGGTGGGAGTCATACTTACCAGTCCTGATACAAGCATAGCCAGTCCTGATAGTAATGAGGACTGCGACTATCTTCTTCCTATAAGTACTCCCATGAGTACTCGAATAAGTTGCATATCGAGTCTGTCTGGCTCCACTCAACAAGTCCGAGTCGCAGTAGTTTACTCTCCACTGGATCGTAAGTGTCTCAAGAGAGTACTACCAGAGCCCTGTCGCAAAGGAACGGTGCCGGCTTTGAGCAGCAAGAAGTTACTTCTAGTGTCTATGGAATATTAGTGCACTTTATAAGCTTTCATTCTTCGGTTGGCATTCTGGGCTCCACTTATCTTGCTTCTAGCATTATATGCTTGTGTTCTTTAAAACTTTGGCAACAACCAAGTTGCACAGGTCACATTGACAATGCAAACATTCTCCGCAGAAAGGCATATATACGATGGGTCTGATCCGTCCGACGACTGGGTTGTTACAGCCGTGGGTCACTCCAAACTCAGGCTGCAGAATATACTCACAGTACCGGTGCGTTCTATGCACGAATACGAAGCAGGTTGCAAGCTCCACGAGAATTGCTTAGGGCACTTGATGAAAACAGATTCCGGTCTTCTTGTCCCCCTCCAGTCTATGTCTATTCACAACATAAATATCTCTAATGCTGTGTACAAGGCAGTCGAAATCGCTCTGCAGAATACGGGAAGTTTTAGCAAACTGAAATACTCTCAGATGCTAAGAGATTCCATGAAAAGAAAGACTGGCAAGATGAGAAGAGGAATACTCAACTGTCACATAGATGGCAGCCTGCGCATGGTGATTACACCGCAATGGGAATTTCCTCGCAACGTAATGGTGGTACCCTGGTATTTGAAAGACAAGTGGCGAGTCTGCAGACTAGACAAGTCCACCAATAAATACAAGTCCGCTCTGGTAGAGGACGGAGACTTTGCTGTAGTGGTAAGACCACCCTCTCTGTCTGCCAAGTCTGTGCAGCCCATGGTAGTAAGATACTGGAAGCACACATGCATGGGCATTAGCCCAGAGACAGTCAAGGCATTTGATGGAGATTATGATGGAGATGAGATGCATGTGAACCCGGTGTATTCTAAAGAAGCCATTGAAGAATGCAGCAGGTGGCAGAGCACTCCCAATAGCATCATGTCCAAGACAGAAGGTTTCTATGTGTCTTCTGCACTATACCGTTCGAGCGCAGCCACAGGAGACTACATGTCTCACACTACCATGTCCTTCAAGCAAATGGCAGAACTATACGAGCAACCTGTTATGGCAGAAGCGACTCGTACCAAGAAAGACCACATAGCAGCCATAAGGAACAGGATACTGCACCCGAAACAGGTACATGAATTGTTTGATGTGAAATCTATGAGAGGCATGGCAGATATCAACAGAAGGTACCTGACTCAACCTATCATAGGGGACATGTCCCGCATAGCAAAGATAGTCGCATCCTGTGTGTCTCAACAAGCAGATGGTACTATTGGAGTGTGGACAGCATCTGGGTTCAGCCCAGCTACTAAAGTTCCTATGGACTCTACTGCAGGGAATGCTACCATGAGAGGCATATCTACTATATGCGCTTCTGCTCAGCAAGTAGCTTTGGACGCACACGGGGTATCGAAAGACTCCCTTCCCTCTCACGATATGATATCGGACCTTCTAGTGGGTTCTGACTTTACTACCGTGGCGTTGCATCTGCGTCCTGGAGACGATGTACGTTGTGTCTTAGACTATCGAAAAACTGTCCCGCCAAAGGAGGATGGGTTCCCCGGAGTTAGGGATACAGGGGGAAATGGTTAATAAAACAAAAATGTATTTAAATCTTTTGTCATAGCTATGAGGCTGAATACAATATGATTTAAAAAAAAAAGAGTCGTTAATTATCGACGCGCAAGCCTCAATCGACATAATTAACCGCCTTGGCGCGGAGTGGAAACGACAAAGGACAACGGAGATAACGGTATTGGAGAACTCAATTTTTTTTAGTTTGCGTTTCACTTTGAAGAACGAAAAAATTATCATGTAGCATCAACTGCAGAACATCCAACCTTTAACTATACATGTAGATTTTTTCGTAGCGAGAACATTTCAATATGTTGTACAGTAGAACCCCTCTTAGCTAATAGAGGGTCCCGGTATAAATGTTGAAAAGATTCATTGTAACTTGCACTTTTATATTTGCAACACTTACCCTTACAGGTCATTTTTCGTGCAGGGGTAAGTATTGCAAATATAAGCGGTACAATTTCTATTAATCTCTTCAGTAATTTTACCGGGACCCACTATTAGCTAAGAGGGGCTCTACTGAACCTCTTTGTGATCAGTTGTCGACGATATTGGATTTTTGTGGTGAAGCTGCTTAGTTAATTTATAATAGGTATACAGTGTTTCAGCCCTAAAGATTGTTAGTGGCTGATATTAAATTTGTATGCTAAGATAAGTGGCTGCAAGGTGCAGACATACATACCAACATCAGCCACTAACAATCTTTAGGGCTGAGACACTGTACATATTATGCTGCTAGGATAAGAAGGGCACAGTGGGGCCAGACTTCGCTTCAGGGGCCCACCCCTACTAGTGGGTGTACTAGAAAGGGGGCTGATATTTCAGAGTTTCTATGATTTCCAAACGGTAACCTCCACATAGCTCATCTCAATATCGATTATGAGACAACCATCATTATTACATTTTCATTTATTTTGATCTTCGAAGTTCCATACTTATTTTGCCTATCATACACAGATTTTTTGTCAGTAAAATTAGAAGTATGTTAACATGCAGGCTGACGATTCAGTTGGCTGAGTTGTCTCTAAAATAGATGGATCAACCTCAAATACCCCCTTCCACGCCCTCATCCAAACGTTTAAGCAGAGATCAGTGCATAAAGGTGAATATTTAGGCAAGAGAATGATACAGAAATATGAAATAGCATAGATTAAAGCGCTTCACGACGCTGGCATAAATCAATCAAAAATTGCAGTCCAACTCAACATTTCGCGAAAGCAGGTTAGTTATTCTCTTCGCCGCGGATCAGTGACGCCCAAGAAAGCTTGTGGTCGAAGTCCATCGCTTTCATCCGAAGATTTCGGTAAGATTGAGGAATTTATCAAAGAATCTCCTGAAAACCGACAAATGAACTACTTTGAACTTGCAATTGGACCGTTCAAGCACTTGGGCGTGAGTGAGAGAGGGATAAAGAGTGAACTTGAGAAAAGGGGTTTTAAGCGCTACACAGCGTTGAATAAGCCTACAACATCTCCTGAGATTAGAAGGAAGCGGAGAGAATGGGCAGAAGCCCGCATCGATTGGACCCTTGAGCAGTGGATGTCCATCCTTTGGTCAGATAAAACTTGGGTAACAGATGGCCATCATTCGAGACGCTGGCTTACTAGAAAGGTTAGTATCTTACTGTCCGGCTGGGATAACTCACCAAAACTAAAATCTTTATCAAGCCAGGGGAGGAACATGACATCAATTGTATTGTTGAGACAATCAAGAAGAAGATTGGTTGGATGTTTTGGGCGTCCTTTGCGGGGTCTGAAAAAGGTCCCTCTCAGTTTTGGGAAAAGGATTGGGGGAATATCACTTCCTCAAGCTATTCTGAGAGGATACTACCTCTTTTAGACGGTGTGACTAGATTTAGACCCGGGCTTTCTGTCATGCAAGACAACGCTCCTCCCCACGTTGCCGCGAGGACGATGGAAGAGTTCGAGGAGAGATCAATCACTCCTATTGATTGGCCCCCTTATTCGCCCCACCTCAGCTCCATAGAACATATCTGGAAAAAATACAAGTATCCGGATTTGAATGGGGGCAAGCGGAGGTCATCAGATCAAATTCGTGCGATCGTGAAGGAGGCGTGGGATTCTGTGTGTACACAAGAACTCACAGATCTCATCGAAAGCATGCATGACAGATTTCAGGCCGTAATCGATGCCGACGGAGGCCCAACTAAGTGTTAATCTCTAGATTCTTTCCGCCATATTTGTAGATTTTGTAGTTAGATAATCAAAATGTTCAAGAGGCTTAGTTCTAGGAGCTCGCTTAAATGTGCAAAATCAACCGTATGATAAAATCACTGTACCAATTATCCTTGCCAATTCATCAAAGCGGGGCACGCCTTTCTCAACTAGGACTAACGGACCTACTAAACACCCCTGTTTTGGGCCCACTGTGCCAAATCTACCCATGAAGCATACAGTCATCCCTCTCTAACTCGATAGTGGGTCCCGGTATAAGTGTTGAAAAGATTCATTGTAACTTGGACTTTTATATTTGCAACACTTACCCTTACAGATTATTTTGCATGCAGGGGTAAGTATTACAAATGTAAATGGTTGAATTTCAATGAATATTTTCAACACTTATACCGGGACCCACTATCGAGTTAGAGAGGGACGACTGTATAACTTTTGTAGAATCCATTATTGTGAGCGCTTGTTCAATGGTGTAGTTATAATTCCTTTTACCGTAGCACTAGAAGATAAACTGGAAAGGGGTACAAGAGATCCTGAGCCGTATTTACTCTACCCCCAGGGTAAGTTTTCAGCATGCACTAAAACCTCGCTTATGAATATTATCCCCACTAGTCTTATAAAATCCCTGCTAGTCTTCACACCAAAAGAAATTGAAAATGTTGGCCTGAGTGATCAGGCTTTTTACTGGACTGCTTCTCTGATCTCTTTCTCCCTCTCCCTCACTTACGCACTTCAATTGACATCGTTGCTGTTACTGTCTACAGAATCATCATCATCAGCATTTTCATCTAAGAGAATCATTAAATCGTTACTCTTAACATTTAGCATATTTCATTGGCCAATTATTCTTTGAAAGATGAGCCAGGTACAACCAGCAGCTCACACAAACAACGCCAAACGATTAAACAGAGATCAGCGTTTCCAGGTAAGCCCAAATTTCATGGTAAATAAATATCTGAGGTAACACGTCTAGATCAAAACTCTCCACGATTCGGGAATGAGTCAGACAAATATTGCAAAACAACTCGGCATATCTCGAAACCAGGTCAGATACACCCTTTACACTCCGTACATTGAACCCAAGAAAGCTGCAGGTCGGCCCCCAACACTGTCCTCTTCTGACGTTGTCCGGATTGAGGCTTTCATAACATCATACTCTGAAGGCCGTCGAATGTCATGGTTTGAACTTGCCCATGGCCCCTTTCGGGATTTTGGAGTGAGTGAAAGGGTTATTCAAAGCGAGCTAAAAAAAAAAGTGGTTATGGACGTCATCCAGCGCTGAAAAAGCCTCCCTTTCTGAAGAGGTTAAAAGGAAGCGTCGGGAGTGAGCCGAAGCCCACAAGGACTGGACTGTTAAGAATTGGATGGCGATTCTTTGGACTGATGAGACCTGGGCCACAGACGGCCAACACAAGAGGGAATGGGTAACGCGAAAGGTTAGTATCTTTGTACCTCAACTAATAAAAAATACCGATCTAACTCTCAGTTCAAGATAGCTGAAGAAGTCAACGCCACCTGCGTAGTGGAAAAGGTGAGAAAGAGCTTTAGCTGGATGTTTTGGGGAAGTTTCGCAGGGATAGAGGAAGGTCCCTGCATTTTCTGGGATAAGGAATGGGGGTCTAACACCTCAGAATCATACTCTCAGAGAATTGTATCGCTGATTGATGGAATGGTGAGTTTGAGACCATGTGTTCTGTGACGCAGGACAATGCTCCTTTACACAACGCAGCGGGAACAATTGAATAGTTCAGCGAGAGGTTCACTACTCCGATCGACTGGCCTCCGTATTCTCCCGACCTGAATCCAATTGAACACGTATGGGATAGTATGAAAGATTACATACAGTACCATTACCCGAGATTTGAAAGGGCAAGGCAGCGATCCTAGGATAAACTTCGAAGAATAGTGAAAGAAGCATGGAATGACGCGACTAAGCCGGATAAGCTTGAGATGCTTCAGAAGCATGCCCACGAGATGTGAGGCAGTCATACTTGCTTAAGGCGGGCCTGTAAAATATTAAATCTGCTATTTTAAGTAAATTTGCATGTCCTTGCTCATCTGAAATTGATTAAATTCAAAAAATGTTACCAACTTGAGTTAAGCTTGTGAACTAGTTCCAGTGGTGAAAATTTCTGCCGGGCAAAAACACCATACAAATAATCCCTGTCAGAATGTCTGAAAATCTTATCTCAGAAAAGATCCTACCTAACTAGGCTTAAAGAATCCGATTTCGCCCCTTAATTTGGATCCATTGGTGAAAACTTATCCTGGGGGTAGAGTAGATGCTACAACACTGATAAGCGGAACGCCAACGAATTATCGAAGGAAAGCGGTTGAGAAGTAAGTTTTATTGTTTAAAAAAATTTCAAATTGACAATTCGGGAACCTCAACATTTTTTAGATTAGTTAGATATCCGCATCCCATTTGTTACTCTGTTCAAGCTCCAAAATGGAATAGCATCCTGTTTGATTTGCTCGCTAAACTGAGAGGAATGATTTCTTTGATCATATCTACGTATTCTTTATTCAAAAGACTTCTGTCCTCTTCCCTCGGAGCTCCTATATCTCTTCAGCTTAGCTCTAGATCGATGATTCACAATATGGCTGTAGAGGATGGGTAACCTTGTTAAACAGTGAATAAAGCGTCGCAGATGTTATTATATCTCTCCTTTAAAGCATTTTCTGAATTTCTATGAGTATAATGTTCAGAATATAATTTTACAATTTCTTGATGCCAACTTAAAACCATATTTTGAAAAGGCCGCACGAAGTGATTGTTTAAATTCAAAATCGTTGGGATCCGAGGCAAGTTTAAGATATCCTTTGATATTTTATCAAGGGTGCGTTCAGACTAAATATACACTTGGATTGTTCCCATATAAAATTGAGCAAACGTTCTTAAGCATCCGGATACGTAGTTATCATCTACAATCGAGTCTATCATTGGTTGAAATCTGTGGAAAATCTGCATATCTGAAATATGCCGTACATGAGGTTCCGAATCCTCAAGGTAATCTTGGCTCGTGAAATACAGCGTCACATCATAGTGGGTGAAGCCTAGGTAGAATTCAGAGATCATATTATGAAAATTGTTCCGAAGGAGCAATGGCACCGTACAATCCCTATTAAGATGTGCTAAAGCGGTGAAATATTGCCGTTTTCAGGATCCACATATATCTAATCCTGATATCTTGGACTGATAAAGAATGTAAATAGGGGGAAAAAATCTTGATAACCCCTAACAAAATGTTGGACTTCAGTATAATCTATATAACATAATCCTGACTTTATTCTGTAGGAAGATTCATTCCAGAAGGTTGCACCTTGAAAACAATCTTGGCGGATCCCGAGTGGATATTAAAGAAAATAGTCATATTTCTTGGATTCACAGTTCCGGCCGACAATCTACATATTAGAGCATCATATTTATTTTCTCTCCTTCTCTCTTTTCTTTTCACAAAAGGATGCCCTTGCTGATGCTAGTGTAGGTATATGTAATTCATCTACCCAGAGAGATCCATCTGCGATTCTTGGGGAACTTTGCTTGAACCTCTAGCAGAAGACTGAAGGAGATTCGATATGTTAGGAAACATTATAAATATGCCTGTCTTTTGGCTGGTAGACACAGCTTTTTAATGTATATCATACCATCTTCAATGAGCTTAAGAAGCATTCGCAATATATTTGTAGCTCATTGAGCACAGCCTCAGCTCTTAAGATACCAGTCTCCTTTCTAGCAACCAAATCGATCTTTTTTTTTTTAAAAAAATCATTTTGTATTCAGCCTAATAGCTATGACAAGTGATCTAAAAAAAAAAATACAAAAATATATCAAATTTCCCCAAGCATAGGTCATGATAGCTCATAACTTTATTAGTGACCCTGCCAAATTCCCAAATAATTTCCACAAATAAATTTAGACAAACATTGAAATCCCAAACCGAATCGATCTGTGGTGTCGTATAAACGCATATCTCGGGTATTTGCCATGGAAAAGAGGGGAGTAGGAGATTGACGAAGCATACTCTGATGATTAAGATTGTCTGCAAAGAAGATAGTCATCCAGGAAAGGATTAGGAACACATTTAGCTACAATGCAGTGCACGCGTAAACTCCTCCTCTCGAGTCGGGTAGTGCAGTGGTACACTGTCCGGGCTGTCCTCCCAAGCGGAATATGGGTAGCTTGGACACATACCCCACTTGAGATGGGAGAGAGCTAGTACGAACACAGCAAGACCCTCACACTTAATCTTTCACGAATTCGTAGGATGACGAAGACATATTCAGATAGCCACAGGTTTTTCTCGCTTTTCCCTGTGGTGGGTATTCACGAAAGAGGGAACATGCCGTAAGGGGTTATTCTTGTAGTGGTATCTGCAAATGAAATCAGAGTATGAGTGTTCAAAACGTCACACAAAGTTATTCTGCGAAACTAGGTCCTGGCCCTGCGGCCCTGCGCTTCGCTCCGGGGCAGGGTTCCTCGCGTCGCTTCGGAAGTGGGACTTGAACTATGGCTGGTAATATATTTCAGATGGGATATAGGCTGTGGATTTAGAGTCTATGGAGATAATTTCAGGTTGCAATAGGTTTACAGGTGTTAGTTTCCTACGGGACACACGTTTGGAATTCAAGTTGGGCTAAAACACCCGAAGATGTTTAGCAATTAATCAGTGTGAGCATGAGTACTATCCAATGAACAACGCAAGGAAATTGTTTGTCATTTGAGAATGAGGTAGTTAGCGTATCTGATATATTATAGATCTAACTTTAAAAGCGGCCTACGACCTCTGAATTCTGCGGGGATTCAACCACACAAACCATGAATACGGAAAGAAAACAAAACACTATGCACTGTCGCGGCGGGATTATCAACTATACTATTGAGTGTATGATGTGGTGCAGATCCGAGAGATAGTCTCTATAACTCGTTAGTATTAGTTATCAGTTCATGAATTATCAACATACCATGTAGATTAAATATTATTTCAAGAGAAAATATGAATCATACATGTAGAGGAGTATCTTCAGGGCGGCTTTTCTTCGGGGAAAGTGGGTCTGGACCTCCGTCTTAAGCATGATAGATAGAATCCCAAAGGCACATTTACAGACGTACCTGATGCCGGTTGTATTTCATCAAGACAACCTAAATCAGTCTGGGCGTGGAACTTCGGGAAGGAGTTCGGTGGGCGAGTTGCGTGACCTTCTCAAATCACGTTAGTAATAGGTCTTAATATGTTACGCACTGAATTTTGGTTAACTCACTGGATACGGAATTGACGGCTCTTATACTATCGGATATCAGTCAAGACTTCTGGGTAGACGACATTTTGGGTACGGCCTCTGTTCTCGGTAGGTAGCAGAACACTCAGGCCTTCGACGCGTGAAGTTCGAGAAACACCAACGTAGAGTTGACCGTGGGTAAAAACCGGCGTCCGCAAATCCAGCCCTACGGTGTGGAACGACTGACCCTGTGATTTGTTGATGGTCATCGCAAAGCACAACCGGACCGGAAATTGCTTCCGCTTTAGCTTTACTCCCAAACTATTGTCATCGGAAATTAACTCGATACGTGGGAGAACGCATTTTTGACCGTCCCTGTCACCACCAAGAATTCGTGCCTCGATACAGTGCCTCCTGAGATTGGTCACAACCATCCGGGTTCCATTACACAGCCCTTCAGCTGGTGCAAGGTTCCGTAAGACCATGATAGGTGCACCAATCTTAAGAGCCAACTGAGACGGCGGTAGCGATGGGAGGTCAATATTGCGCAAAACTTCCGCGGGAAACTCGTCTAGACCTGATTCGGCGACGTCGGCGTCCGTTATATGAGTATCTGTTGACTGATACACCCGTAATTGCCCTGGAAGTCGTCCCAGAATCATCCCGTTCAATTCCGTAACTGTCGTGTTTAGAGTCGACAGTAAACATCGACCACAAAACACAGTAGGATCCGTCCCTGCTCGCGTCATCATGTCTTGCGGATAAATACGATTAATAAGGCTGGAAACATCAATTGGTTGATGTACGTAACTCGGAATCTCAACTTCGTGGCGTTGTGATTCGGAGTACGGGATGTTCCCAACCCAATCCACAAATTCCGCGCCATGAACTCCCTCCCGGACCCTCATATTTACCCGGAGGTTGAGCCGTCTCAATCGCTCCCAAACAAACGACTTCTGCAAGCATGCCGCAGTGATGTCATCCCTAGAACCGTTTGACACAACTGGAAGGATCTGTGCAAAGTCACCGCCAAGAATAGCTGGGACGCCCCCAAACAAATCATTATCAGAGGAACCCCGCAAATCTACCAACAGCCGGTGGACCACCTCGAAGCAGTACTTGTGCTGCATGGGCACCTCATCCCAGATGATCAAATCTACTTTACGGAGTTGCGCAGCCAGCATGCTTTGTTTCTCAATGCCGCTTACAGACCCCTCGTTCAATTCGATCGGTATCTTGAACTGGGAGTGCGAGGTCCGCCCCTCAGGTAGTAGCAGGGCCGCAATTCCTGTCGACGCCACGCAGAGTACAGTCTTCCAAAGCCCACGATAATAGTAGCATAACGTTTGGTACACAAACGTCTTCCCGGATCCCCCCTGACCTTGCAGGTAGTAGTGCGCCGTCCGTGGTTCCGTAGAGATCGCCGTTGTGATCTCCGTGAAGGCTGCTTGCTGGTCGACATTCATTTGAACTCGCATAGCTTCCGCGCGAGCACACAGATCTTCCCTCTGCACTGTGGCAGCCCACTCGACATGGCTGCGACTCCAATCCCAAACGTTCATTGGCAGTTCGTGATCGGTTAGAGTCTGCTGCTGATCCGCAAGTCCAGCTGCAAGCAAAAAAAGTCCGTAGTCATACTGAGGATCAGGTAAGTCTAGCGGATATCCAGAAATTCCACGGAGCTTGTGAGCCAGGTCGTCACAGAGGTAGTGCTTATATCTTTCCCAAATAGCCAACGGATCCGCAATTTCTCTTTGACGAAGTCCGGTCAAGAAAAGCGTCCGAAGACCATTACCGGTGGTGAACAATACTGCTTCGTCAAAACACTCGTACCACTCTTGGTCATTCTGGGATAATCCGCGAGCAATACATGCGGCATGGTACGATTCGTAAGTAGAACCCTCAAAGTTGTAGAGCTCCGCAAAGGACTTGACGTTGCGGACGACGGTAAGTAGAAGTCGCAAGTAAAATCTCTCACCTGCAACTGGACTGCAGTGATACATTCGTCCAATTCTGTTTTCCCCACGCTTCCGGATGGTCCATTCCCTTAGCTTCTTGTTCCAAACACAGTGTGCCGGCATCTCCGAGTAGAGCCAGTCTCCGGCCGTTGGATGATCCGTGTTGAACTTGAAGTATCCCATCAGCGTGGTTCGAGTGGATTTCATCTTTGCAGCGAGTTGCTCAGTTGTCAGAGTGTCGGGGAAGTACACAGTTTGCTGCCCCTGGAGATGCACCTGAAGGTGTTGAACAGGCGGGAATTCTTGATGGGTCCAAAATTCAAACAATCGCCAGATTGCTTCCGGAGGGCTCACGTACCGAGCTTGGAGGTACCGAGTGATTTCGTCTTCCGTGTTTGCAATCGCTAAAGTTGTCCGATCAGCGCCTTTGTAAACGTACTTGTGAATGTACTTTACGGCGTGTACTGATCCGCAAACCTCGACATTGATATGCGATTGGTATTTGTTGAGCAAATACGGATTGTACGGCACCACCCAGCGGTTATCCATGATGACCTGTCGACCATTTTTCTGCACATTGGACGTACTTTGGTGAGCGGTTAGTCAGAATTCGATATGATTGAAGATAAAATCACGAAACATACCTGTATCACGACGCATGTAAATTGGATAACCATCTTCGGTGATGGTTGTCTCGTTAGTAAATCCCTTTGGAAATCGTTTTTGACATTCCAAGGGGCTGCTTGGGTTCTTCCGGGCCATGCACGGGTTATTTGGATACTCAATTCCACAGGGCCCATGGAGCATGTGAGTGAGAACTAAGTCTCGCAATTTATCCGACGGATCCGTACTCTCAGCCGGAATTTCTGCACTGACGATCTCGTTGACTTTGGCAGCGGTTAGATAGCTCCTCGCATCTTTCAAGAAGAGCAAAAGATGTAAATGAGGCAAACCACGCTTCTGGTACTCAATCGTGTAAACATGCCCCTGGTATTCACCAAAAATACCTTTGCGAACATCCTGCAAGAGCTGCTTCACCTTTAGGTGAAAGACGCGAGCAATTATATCAGGTCGATCGGTCGCATGCTGACCCTCCCTCAACTCCAACCTAATTTCCGGCCAATTCGGGTTAGCTGTGAAGGTAATGAAGAGGGTTGGGCGTCCGAAAAAGCGCACAATCGCCATTGAGTCTTGAAACAATTGCTGCATGAACCGATCACCGCCAACAAAAGAGGAAGGGAGAACGCAGCGCCGGCCAACATCTCGTCCGTTCACGTCAGCTTGATCTTCCCGAATCAAAGCGTCCGCAAGCCCGTTATACACAGCCGCACGGATAGTTGTCTGATTAAGCCGTAACCAGTCAAGCCGAGTAATTTCACATGCGACATAGGAGTCGACGACGTATTGCTGGAATAAGCGACCAGCAAGAAACAGAAGGGATTCTTCACCGACCCGTTGATGGAGCCTGAACCGATAGAATGGCTGTTGGCCAAGACGTAACTGCTGCCGGTTGTTATGAGCATTCAACAGCGAAAGTTTCCAATGCCAACCCGGCTCACCGAACGGAAATAGTAGGAAATAGTGTAATGGCATGTACGCAGGATTTGTCACGGGTACTCGGTGCAATTGCCGTCCGTCCTGACCCGGTTCGCGGACCGCTAGAATCACATCTCGAAAGCTGGCCTTGTCATATTCGTCTGGGATGATAGCAGCCACCTAGCCCGTGAGTGGAAGATTTTCACGACGACGATCGGCTCCGGTTTGAATGACTAAGGTCATTTGTGGACTAATGACCATACGAAAGTTGCCTTGTTGTGTCTGCAGGCGCTCGCGAGCTGTCTTGTAGATCCGAATGAGCGGATTTACCTCCATCATCATGGCGTGTAGATCACGAAGAATGGTCGAGTCGAGTTCTGGATCACGCCCTCGACGTAGTTCAGCCGCATATTCAGGGTCGTAGAAGAATAGCTGTGCGAATGCCGGAGTTTGCTGCGCGCCCGGAACCAATGGCCCCTGCAAATTGTATAGCTCTCCATGAGCCGTGAATGTTGTGAGCCCACGCCGCAAATCCACCCGATCATCTTTTCCCGTGTTGACAAATGTAAAAGCCAACGCAGAGTTGTAGCTGCGAATCTTCTTTCGGAAGCTGATCGCACGTGGATTCTGTCCGGTGTAAAGCTCCAGCAGGGTCTGTGGCGGATTCCGTAAGAGCGGGAGAGCTACATCCCCTTTCTTGCAACATAGCACAAACTCACCACCTGCAACCTTTTCTTGGGCAAAGTGGAGAGCCTGGCAATGTCGACACAGGATTTCCATTCGACCAACATCGTGTGAATCCGTAGCTCGAAAAACGGATTTGAAAGCGGCGGGAACCGAAATCGCTGGTTCGGGAATGACAGGTTCAGGAGTAACACGTTCGGAAGACGGAAAAAGAGGAGGCAGAGTTGTTGGGGCAGGGAGTCCATTGGCGATATGTGGTAGAGTCGGACCGATATATGCAGGTTGAAGAACAGCTACGGCCGCAGGCAGGGCAGTTTGTATTGGAGCAGCCGGTCGCCATGGACGTCTGGCAGGCCGCGGTTCATCTATAAGACCGGCAACTGCACTATCGCGTGTCTGTCGGGGTGCTGGTACATCAATTTCTCCTATCGTATGGTTCAAGGCCCGGTTCCTCTGTATAAATTATGTCAGTTAAAGTTATCAACACACGATTGATAGACATACCCGATGACGATCACATGTTTTATAGTAGCGTCCTTGTCGGTTCAGAGAAAAATTTGAAAGAGGTTGCTTCCTCTTGCACGTAGAGCAATATGACTCCAGGGAATCCATCTGGAGAGTGAACTTTCGCTCTAACTCCTCGAAGCATGTTAGTTACAAATATCAAAACGCGAATTACAGACGTACCTGATGATAGCTGACGGTAGTTGTAAATTTTCAAGGCGTCCGGAGTTTCGTTGTTGAAGTGAGATTGACTTGGCAGCGCTTTAGGAGTATTGACGTCTGATTTGAGTCTTAGACACATGTTAGAAGCAGTTGTATATACATGATGTACAAAGGTACCTATTGTCGATTATTTGTTTGGTAACGACGGACAAACTTTTATATTTGAGGCAATACGTTTACAAAGACGTTGAATTGTGGATGGTGATAAGTGTGCTTCAATATTAAGACATCGAAAATTTATTTGTAGGATGTCACGCAGCCTCGCTAGCTGCGACAAATCAACATTATGTAATATAAATATTGTTGACATTTATTATGTGGTTGGAGCTTTGTTTTGCAACACTTACCATTACAGGTAATTTTGCCTGCAGGGGTAAGTATTGCAAATATAAACGGTAAAATTTCTATGAACCTCTTCACTATTTATACCGGGACCCGCTATTAGCTATGAGAGGTTCTACTGTACATGAAAAACAAATCGCGCCAAGGAGCAATTATATTTAATTCTTTGCATAAAACCGAATATTATTTGGGAATGCCTTGCTTATGTCAGTACATGAGGTAATAACTTGCCTTGTTGCATTTAAAATAGTTTGTACAGGGATATCCCTCGCGGTATAGTACTTTGTAAAAAGTCCTCTTCAGGGATATCCATGGGTACTCCTGTAATTGAAAAACGATTATTGAAAAACGATTACTTCGAGAATACTTATGATCGCTTTTCTGAATGTTACGTGAGGAATATCGGACTTTGAGGGGCAGCGACGACCATAGTTTGTCAGTATTGGGATACCTATGTCGCTGTATCTTACATTTGAAGCTGTCGCTGCTGATTTCCATTGTTAAATCCTGTGATTAATTATCAGTTTGGTTGGAGGACGTACCTGATTTTGTGCCGATGATTCTTCCATTGCGACGACCTGTATAATCGTCAGATTTCAAGAATGGGGTCGCGGGTACTTACCTGAAGCTTCCTGTGATTTCCTGTAGATTGTCGGCGATGAAATATGAACCACATACCCAATCCGGAGAATGTTACTGCTGCATCGACGACCTGTGTAATTGTCAGCAATCAGCGGTGCATACGACGTACTTGTTGGCGGTGGTTGAATATTTGATGACGACGATATTTGAAAGAGGTTGATGTGGAGAAAGAAAGCGAAAAAGGGTTATGGGAAATGATGAAAAATTTTCACTTTAATTGAATCAAGACGCTAGCGGCGACGAATGAGCATTCGCGGATTTTCAAAGTGTATCCACATTTAGTCTTCTGGGTCTTAGTCAGCCGAAAAACGCTGCGTCGACCAATTGTACTGCTTCATTCTTGCGGATTTTGTCGCCCTAGCGCATTGTTTCATGATCACCCAATGAGCATTGTCGGATTCTCAAAAGGTATCCACATTTAGTCTGATGGGTGTTTGTCAGCCGCACGTACCACTGTTCTCCGTCCCTGACCAATCATCTCTGTCCATTGCCGTCCGTGTTCTGCCATTTTCGGGCGGTCAGCTAAATGACGTCGCCTCCTGGCCTCCTGACCAACCAGCGTGTCACCATTAATCCCTGAGTGTCAATAAATAAAGCAATATATTATAGATAGATAGAAAAAAAAAGAGAAGAGAAGAAGATATGCATGTCTTCCATAATCATACGCGTCATAGCCTCAGGCTGCATGCGGTAAAATGATTTAAAAAAAAAAATTCCTCCACTCCCTTCACATCACCACAATAGTAATCACGTTCTCCCTCACAGCATTTGCTTATTTAGTTCTTGTCTTCATGAGCAACTCCCGACGACATCAACTTGTTGGCATAAGCACCCTCACTTACCTGCTGTGCAAACCTCCTCCAAACCCAGCTAGATCGGACTTTCGAATGGGGACGGGAGAATGGCCTCACCTTCGAAATTTCCAAAACTGAACTCCAGTACTTTCACAGGAAACGTGGCTCACCTGTGGAGCCAAGTCTCTTTGCCGATGGAGTCGAAATTAGGCCTAATGACGTCACCCGCTGGCTGGGCGTTTTCTTCGACCGTGGCCTTAAATTCCAAAACCACGTTAAGAAGGCCTGTGAAAGATCACTAGCAATAACCCGACACTTAAAGAGAATCTCTCTAACCACTCGAGGTATCCGCCCCCCCTCACTTCGTCAAACTCTCCAAGGAGCAGCCTTCGCAACTCTTTTCTATGGAGCTGAGACTTGGTATTCTAATAATACGCCCAAGGATCTTCTTGAGCGAATTCAGCTGCGAATAAACGATGCCGCTCGTGTCGCCCTCCCCGTCTACCGCACAACACCAGTCCCCGCTCTATTGCGTGAGATCGGCTCGGGTCCAGCGCGCGCATGGCTTGACCAAATAAACGACCGACTGACCATACGAACTGCCTCGGCAGACCCCCGACATCCACTCCGCAGACGTTGGAACTCTACACGCATGCTATGGGCTCGTCAAAGAATAAACCCTGAACTCGCTGGAGACACCATTCCCCCCCCTGGTCCAGAAGTAGAGAAGAAAACCTCAGCGCCATCGGTGCCGTAGGGAGAGCAGCTGGCGCACGAGCGTTTAAAAACTGGCAAGCTAACGGCCCCCCCTTAGATCTCTTCGTCTTCTCAGACGGGGCACTAATAGAAGACCGGGCCGGTGCCGGATACTCCATATACCGGGGCCTAACGCAGAAGGTTGGACAAGGATCTCTACCCCTTGGATCTTCCGCAGAAGTATACAACGCAGAAATAGCCGGAGCCACTGCGGGCCTATCCGCAGCTCTCACAAATCCTATGGCTTACTATGCTACCAACGTCACGGTCTGCCTAGATAACCAAGAAGCTGCTCTTCGCCTTCTCATAGACACTCCCACTGCAACAAGCTCCCCACGTACAGCTCTCTTTCGAGAGCTCGCATCCACCTGGACACAAAGATCCCGCAGCCAAAATACTCTCCCAGGATCAGTTAATGTTAGATGGTGCCCTGGTCATGCCGGTATTCCTGGAAACGAAATTGCAGACGCCCTTGCGAGATCGGCCTGCACGACTCAATCCCCAATACTCCTTACCTCTATCGCAAGGGCTAAGAGGGATTTAAAAGCACGATACCAGTCACACGTCAGCGCCTACTGGCAAGAAAACGCACCCACGAGATATAAGGATCTCGGGATCAACTTCAACGTCAAAATATCCCCAGAACTCGCCTCCCTCGACCGCCGCACCCTCGGCCTGCTTATTGCAGCTCGTACAGGACATGGCGACTTTGCCGACTACCACCGGCGGTTTCACCACGATGATGCCTTACTAGAATGTACCTGTGGAGAAGAAAAAACCCCGGATCACTTCTTCTTCTGCCAGCTCGGCCGCCTCCGGGCGAGACTTGACGGACCTCGACACCCGCCTACAGGTATCCGTTGGATCTTAGGCTCGAAAGATGGCGCACTCGCCTTCGGAAAGTGGGTGAAGAAAACTCTCTTTTTCGACGAAATCTAACTTCGCCATTAAAACGACAGATTTTTAACCGATCACAGAGCTACCCTTTGGGTAATCACCTCCCACCGTATTTATATCCTGTACTTTCACTGACATGTACTTATCCCCGTATAAATCCTGTAGATGTAATCTCCACTAGATAAACTTAAAGCGGCTCAGAGGAAGAGTTCGTTTCTTTGTAAAATAATTGTATAGTAAGGCGCTAGATGTATAGATCTAGGCCCCTTTAGAAACTGCTGGGTCTCTAAAGACGCCAGCACGTCGGGTAGCTTTCTACGAGGCTGAGCTAACCGGCACGTGGTACCTTGTATCACATGCTGCGCGCAGGCACGACGCAAAGTAATAAAATAAAAAATAAAATAAAAATTCATGAGCAACTCCATGAAAAGATGTTGTTTTGTGATCTGATTTTGTCTGCCGCTCTTCTTGGAGGCGAGTGTATCACTGCGTAAAATCCCTCGATCGAATTTGAGAGTCGTTCCGACACGGTATCAATGCCTGGATAAAACCCCACCGAATAGTACCAAATTCTGCATAGTAGATCTGTATAGCCGTTTGGGGCGGAATTGTACTTAAATTAACAATAAAGATTTAAGTCGATACAAACACGTGTAGAATCTAGTTTATTCGAAAACTGAGTCATTTTTTCCAGCATTTTCGGAAGAGCATGGGCCGAGTTCTAGGAGTTGCACGAGACTCTCTCTTTTCTCTGCTTAATAACTCTCTTTCAAGAGAGACACAGATCTTCGACATGTAGTGTTCGTGTGGAACTTGCACTCAAGTCGCAGGTAACCCACTTACTCCGGATGGTCAATTTCTGGGGTTTCACGTCCGCTACAATATTGATGTTAGGTAGATACATCGGTTCATGAAAAATAGGCACAAAGTAGACCACATTTATGTTATGACTGTAAATCTATTCTAGATAATAACAGTAGGAAGAGTCAGGTCATCATATATCAAGATTTTGTCATGGATCCCGTTCCAACTCCTGCACCCCGTCAGATGCATATGTGTACTTGCTCAGTCTCAACTTGATCTCATATCGACCATCGGTAGAAAGAGAGGTTCCCGTACGCGAATCTTAGACCGTACATGTTCCCTCATGAAGACTTCCTATTACTGCCCAGAGTTCGAACACTTAAAACCAAAACCGATCATACATTGTAGCTTGTCGTGTTAGTGTCACTCGGGTTCTTCCCCCGTACTGTATTACATCAGAGTTACGTGTACATGTACGGGGTATCGGTTAAAGGATCTGAGTCTGGGCGGAACCCTGTGATTAGGTACAGGTATATCTACGTACCGGTCCTAATATTCGATATTTTACGTGGGAGTGAGAGCGGTACACGTTATTGGATCATGGTGAAAGAATATTTGACGAGCTCTGAGTAATAGAGTGATCGGTGGTAGCTGTGGAGAGAAAACCATCGTTCTAATACCTAAAATTTTATATTATCAGCGCCTGGACCTCTATAACAACGTGTTGGCTACGCCAAAACTGTCCATTCGTTGGTCTTTCTGAACCTATTTTCCCATGTCCGTACTTGTATACTGTAATTGTCTCTGATACGTTGGATACTTTTATGGAATATCTCACAAAATGTCACTGTCTTCAATCCTATCATTAGTAAATACTTCAACTATATAGAAAACGGAGAGCAACGAAGCTGCATTAATTGAAATGTGCAATCGAATATTTTTTGATTCCTCTACGTGACCAACTGATGAGGCTCGTAAGTCAGTGGTTCACGCCAGATTAAAAAACTGTTGCTGAGATGAGGTAACATTTAGAGGTTGGATAGTTTTTCAAATATTCATCAAATATGCTCGAATTTTATCCCAGTTAAAGCGCGTGCGGGGACCCATCTCTGACAGTGGCCGGAAGGTACATTTACGCACATATATGTGAAATTACAGACGAAGAACGAGAGCACATAGAGAAGTCTTGATTCTTTGCTTCGTCAAATATCATAGCAAGCAGACCATACTGTGGCCGAACTTATATCAAAGTGCAAGTAATCATGGAAGAAATCTTTCTTATGAGAGGATTTGAACATTTCGTCCGATGCAAGGATATAATTTGTCCCTTGTCTCAGAGAACTTTGTATGAGATAGGCGATAAAGTGCATCCTGAATACAGAGTATTACGCTCAAGGCAATTCCCTGTTCGACGAGCTCTGACCTCGTAACTTCTTCCTTATTGATCCTCATCCGGTCCGCTATCGGTCCGAGCAGTTTTGAATACAATAGACGAACTCCTCAAAGTAACTTAAATATGATTTGAGGCTTCATGAATTTCGAGCAATGATCATGAGCTTGAGACCTTTAAAAATTAGTATTTTAGCGGAATTGATTCTGAACAGATTGTGAATGAGCTAGATGGTAACCATGAAGACTGATGATCATGATTGTAGAATAATTTCATCTGCGCATATTGCCGCACTCACGCGCGCTCACTATAATTGGGTAGCCCATAAGCTTCAATGATCCTCCATCGATGTTATCACCACAATACAAAAAAATTTTATGATCACAGGCAACAAGATACTTGGGTTAACGCTAAAGTGTTGCGGGGGAGGAGGTGGAGGAAGAGGACTTAAATGAGTTCCATAAGTTAAAGTTCCTACGACGGAAATCCGGAATTCGGAAAATTAAAATCGAAATATCTTAGCGGTAATGATCAGAGCTTCAATACACTTGTACATCGTCGCAGTCTATCTGCCATGTTATCAGACCCCGATGTCTGTTTATCCACTAGTCCATGGTTGTGCAACGTTCGAAGGCCTACCGTCGAACTATCTGGCCACACTGATTGCGGTGCCTTCATACCCTGCAACTTTCAATCCGCCGACTCCGTGCTATCCATAGACTAAATCGTGGCGCACCTTCAACGGGCTCTTCTGAGTTGATTCCAGAAGTAAATGATGTGCTTTCGAGCAAGAAATGAGCCCTTCTCAATACCTTCATGATCAAAATAAAAATCGGCAGGCTGATATCCAAAGTTTGGCAATGTCTTTAATGGCCGTATCTAATAATGTCCCTCGCTTCCCGACTAATGACTGGCGAATGTTTGGCGGCGGCGGTGTTGGTGGCGTGGACTTGTTTGGTCAAGAGTTCGCTCCGGAAAGATGCAATTCGTTGTATGTTACTTGTTCATGTGACACAACCACAAAGTTGAAGGAGATGTTCTAACCACACAAGCATTTAGGAGCATTGGTCGGTCTGATATTACTTCAGTACCGTACACTCCTATCTATGACAAAGCAGATATATTAAACACCTACGACATGCCATACCCTGATCAATCTCCGTTAGAATTTCCGAATACCTTTGAAACAAAACAAAAGCTTCCAATGACGCACGATTCCAACCAGTCTGCAGTAGAACTAGATAAGAAACTGCTTGGCTTTAGTAGTCCCATAGGCAAGGCTGCTCTATTCGATGATACAGGGCAGACATGGCCTATCATGGCGGCGGAATTATACGGCATGTTTTTTGTAGCAGAAGACGTCTTTGGTGAACAAACCACGAGAGCGAACGAATTGACGTGCTACAGGAGAAATTTATTTCAGATTAATGGAACGATCATTCTCAGTCGGGGAACAAAAGGGATAATGAATGAGCAGGGCCAAGTAGTTCCATTTTACAATCTTGAAGCCACAATTAGTGCTTTTGAAAGCATCGAAGGAAAGGCGACAAACTTAATTTCAGTCCCGTGGAAATCTGCAACTTGTCTGCCGAATGAAGAGAAAACTGGAAGTAGACCACCTCGTTTTCCACTTGATCTAACCGCGAATCCGGAATCAGATCCCACGATGATTTCAGTACCGCTATCCTGGAAACGATTGCAGTTTAAGCATGCGACGGCAAATAATGGGAGGAGAAAGGGCTTGCAACAACATTATGTAGTCCAAGTAAACCTAGTCGCAACTCTGGCCACCGGTGAATGTCGTATTTTGGCTGAAATCCAGAGCGGTCCAATAATTGTGCGCGGCCGAAGTCCTCGAAATTTTGACTCCCGGATAAGAGAAGGAGAAAAGAAGGTCGAAGTAATAATGACTTCCACGAATGAGTCGGGTAATTCACTTCAGGTGAAGCTTGATCCCGGGGCAGGGTGTGATAAGCAACTCTTCGCAACAGATCCTTCCCAGGTAAAAATTATTCTGATGTAGAGATATGTCATCTAATATGAAAATAGGGATCTTCTCCTGACCAACAAGACTGGCCCAGAAACAACATAATAGACAAATCAGATCTTCACCAGATGAAAAAGTCGAAGACCTCATATTTACCGGGATCTAACTTTCAAAGTTCGACCCATCAAAATATCTGGAAACCAGAGAGCTTCTCGAATAAAACAGCTCTACAGAGTCCTATCGAACTCTCTCTCACTGAAGATGACTACAGCGTGGGGAACTCGACCTCTACAATCGGTTCTGAAACTTCCAACATTCCCCGAAGCCCAGAAACTGAAAAATCGAATAAGAGCATATGTTCCAACAATTTGATAGAGAGCACAGACTTCTTATACGAGTACTTTCCGCTTAGTGTCGATGACTGGTGAGTATTCATAGCAGCTTAACATGAAGTTTTTACTCTAACTGGCCTGTATAGGATGCCTCCTGTAGACGCAGTATATCGACCTCACATTGTGCATCACATGATTATACCTGAGGACCAGAAAGCCCAACATATTCAAGGCAAAAGAAAAAAATACTTCTCTGCTAGTGATTAATATCTAACACAGGATTATACCATCCCTTTATGATCAATCTTCGCTGATCTAGTTTTGCGAATTCCTAGATTGTATGGAATAAATGTGTTGATCACGTACCCCGCTTGAAAATTCAGTGGAAGTATCAGGAATTTCATGATCGATGTACGAGTTAATACTGCAGTTTAAGGGTATTACTGGCACCATTCCTCTTTTGCTGCACAACTGAAGATAATATAGGTGATCATATGTTGATGAAATAATGCCTCATTCCATGAACTGCTACCAAAAAACACGATGCGAACAATAAGAGGAATCTGGTTTTGCCTTAGTCCCTGAGACTAGCACTAATCTCAATGGCCAAAATTATCAGTCTCTAAAGCTTTGTTGGCTCCTCACTGACACATCTTCCTCCGTCAGCACTCAAGAAAAAAAATCCCGATAATCTACACCACTTTAATTCAGGCTATTAAAGTGTTACTTTGGCTCTCTGAAACACGACTTAATCTAAACATCGATCAGAGATTTTCACCGATATGCCTTTTAATTCTTGCAACATGAATATTTTTCAGACACAAGTCGTTTCACTCTGGAATATGATGCAATAGCGGACATTGAGACGCATTGATATGTGCAGACACAAGGAATAAATCAACGAGGTCTTAATTTTTGCATGAGCTTACCTAATTATGTAACTCATTACATCAAAATAATAGGTACACGTACTAGGATCCATCCACAGGAGGTCTTGTATCTTCAAAGTATCGGTCGAAGAAGGTCTGAAAAAAGTTCTGATTTTTTTATGATCGTGATGAGTAAAGCGACTTGATGCCCTTTGCATGGCGTTTACTGGTGGGGAGTTGAGGGATATATGATTAAAGGAGTCAATTCGGATTTACACATGCACTGCTTGACGGTGCTAGCTTAACTTCTTATCTCTTCGAAATGCTAGTTCAGCAAAACCACAAAACTTTTAGAGGCTACGCGTCAAAATTGCCTGTCCTTTTGTGTAAAAATATTCCTGTAATCTTATCTTTGTATCCTGAAACGATAAGATATTTTTTTTCGTTTAACTGAATTGGCGCCATATTGCCCCTCGTGGGCACTTCCAGATAATACCCATTGTCCAGAAGATGACCCAGTTATGACTTTTTGAACGCTCATACTCAAATTTCACTTGCAGATACCACTACACAGTTAATCCTTTCAGCATGTAGCTTCTTCTGTGAATACCTACTGCAGAGAAAAGGAAAAATACCCAAGTTCATCTAAGCATGCTTTCATCGTTCTGAAACTTCAAGATCAATGCGAGAGATTATGGTTTGAGGGTGTGGCCGATTCGAGCTAGCTTTCTCCTGCCTCAAATGGGGTAGGTTTCCAAGCTACGCAGACTCTGCTAATACTTGGGAGAACAGCTCAGACGGTGTACCACTAAACTGACCCCGCAATTCCCCGTCAGTTTTCAGATCGATGGCTGATGCGTTTTCAAGAGACTCCTCGAACTAAAATGCTCGTCTAGCGACTTGAACTCGAATCTAACCAGCCAAAAAGTGACAGGGAATTTCGAGTATTATTCCTCATGTAAATATCTGCTACCAGTCGACTTACTATCAGTATACTGATGCTCTCCTTCCTGTCGTCTAGCTATCCTTTCTTGCGGAACGGATGGTGCAGTGGTACGCTGTCCGGGCCGCTCTCCCAAGTAGAGTCTGGGAAGCTTGGACACATGCAATACTTGAGACAGGAGAAAACTGGCCCGACTCCAGCAAGACCCTCACGCCACATTTCTCGCGATGACATTGTATTTGTGGGATGACGAAATAATACCCAGATAACTGTGAATTTTCCTCGTTTTTCCCTATGAAGGGTATTCACAGTAGTGGGCACATGTCGTAAGGCATTATCCTCGTGGTAGTATTTGCATCTGAAATCTTATGAGTGTTCCCAGCGTCAAACCGAGTCACTTTGTGAAAAATACATATCTTCCCAAAGCATTCGTGCCCCAGCGTTCCACTGCATACACAAAAGAGATTTAAAAACATATATCCCTTCATGCGCCGGAATAGAATCATTAGCGTGATAGCCCGAGGGCTGCGTACACCAGAATGATTCTAAAGAATTACTATGCTGATTGGAGTTCATGCCGACACGTTCCGGAGTAACTCAACTTCCTTAATATTTTCAAATTCATTCGTCTGTCGTTGACTACCGTGCCGCTCATCTATCTTCCCCGTTGACGTGGCAAACTTCCCCATTAGCCTCCAACTCTACACAATTCAAAATAATTTGTTTCTAAACAAATCCAGCTTTTATCACTGATCAAAAGTTATGTGTCATCGTCATCTAGCGTGAGTCTGATCAATTTGTTGAAGTTTGGGGATGTAAACAACGTTTACACTCGAGGGCTTCAATATAATCGATTTGATTGATCGAGGATAACTTAGGAAAGTATGATGGCTTAGCTATCTGCTCTACGGATACAGGCTTATTTATGAACATCAGTTCTAGTTTCTAAATAATTCTAGACAAATTAATAGCGATGGCAATCTAGTAACGTGTACATGATTCCAGAATATTCTATCCCTAAACATGATGATTGGCAATCAAATTTCCTCTCGCGCTAGCTGGATGTGATTAGCGCTTACTTCAAAACAATTAACAGATGACGATGATTTTTTTTTCCTTGTTTAGCGTTGTCCCGGCGCACGGCTACAAGTCTTGAAGTGACACGTGCGGATTAGCTCAGCCTATAATAGCTACCCGACGCGCCAGTGACCCAAAGGGCCTTGCTACACAAAAATCAAGCAAATCAGAAATTGCTCACACACTTTACATATCCATTACAATTCTGGCTCCAATAAGAAAACATATTGCTCCCAACACATTGCCTGCTCTCCTCCCAATATGAAAGCCGCAGAAAAAGCCACTATTTACCGCCAAATTACTGACAAGACCAAACCGAGCCTCGGGCTCGGCAGCCACAAAAATGCGGGATTATCTGCAGACTCAACCAGTTTCTAGTCGCGATGAACTCTATGTACCCGGTACAGATTGGGATACGCCGAGTGTAAGCCAACAGCAGGGCCCAGATGACGAAATTCTAGACTACGATGAATCCCTGGCCGACCCTTTCACCGATTCCAGCCCTCCTGGCCCTATCCAGGAAGCCCTAACAAAAACCCTCGAAGCTACAAATAATCGCGCTTGAGAAGCTGAGAACCTTTTTGGCGGTCTCGCATTAGTGTTAGACAACCACTGCGCCGCAGTAGACAGCGCCTCTTGTAACGAAAAACAAAAACTCGCTCTCCAAAACTTCTGCAAAGATAATGCTCAAGTTGCTGCACGTCACTTCGAGGCATACACGCATAACAGTCCGGTCTCGGAAGTTCCTATCGCCTCACCCCCCGCAAACAAGGATGCACCCAGCCGCAACTCTCGTGCTCCTATCCCCATATATGCCAATGCAGCTCGCTGTGGTAGATCAGAAACAACCATTGGTAACTCCGACCAACAGCGCACCCCTGCAGCGAAAGCTACTAAGGCTCCAGATCTCACAATTCGATCTGACGACCGGCTATTTGTTTGTCTTAACAAAGAAAGCCAGCTGCGAAACTTCTCAGCGTACGCGTTGCAGTCCCATCTCAAATCTAGGCTGGGTGCAAATGGCAAGCTCCTCTCAAATGTACAGTCAACAAAAACTGGTTTTGCCTTGTGCCCTAAGGATGGGGATACTTCAAAACTTAAAGAGAAGATCACATCGATTGGCTTTTTTGGTGACGCTGCGCTTGAAAATGCTACACCCTGGGTATCATACAGAATAGAGAACGTCCCTCGTACGCACGGGACAATAAAGGACGACCTTAAATACGATCTCGCACCCATAACGGCAACAGTTATGCATGATGCACTCACCGCAGCTGCGCTTCTTCACTTAGATGCCGTCTCTGCGGATCGTCCCAGCACACAGAGGCCGGCCACGCTAACAACTGCGCCGCTCCGTCTGGTCATATATGTTCACGGCGCTGCTGCCACTGTTATGGCCCCCATGCTGCAGACGACCCGAAATGCCCCCTACGCCCCAAAACACAGACGCTTTGATCACCAAGTCGCAAGTAGCCGCAATCCGGAAGGTTTGTGCTGAAGGTCGACTGCGTTCTCAGGCGGAAGCCGGGTGTGTGAGACAGCAAGTAGCGAGCACCAATTTAAAGCCCAGCAGCATCCCAGGCGCAACCACCAAGACACTGCAAACTCCGGCTCCCGTGCCGAACAGCGATTCCTCGGCCGTAGAAGTTTTGTCAACCCCGTCTAGTGCAGAAAATCATTTACAAACTAATAACCCCTTTGAAGCACTAGCAGTCGAGGGGGACCTGAGCGAGGATCAAATGCAGCTTTTATGTGCAGAACACCCCAACACGAAAGACATCAAAAGCCTCTGACAATCCTCTCTCTTAACACTGACAGAGACTGCATAGCACACGACATTGAATTATCTCAAGCCCATAGCAACCAGATTGACGTAGCACTGATCCAGGAACCGTATATTTACCGGGATCTCTCTCGCCGCACAACAGCACATCATCCCTCATTTGAAGCATTCTCCCCCATTGACGACTGGGCGTCAGCACCCCTAAGAGTAATTTCCTACGTGCGAAAGGGCGCAGGCATCCGACCAGAACAGCTTCGAGCGGGTGTCTCACCTGACCTACTATTCTTGAAGCTGACCTCCCCCCGCTGTCAACCTCTTACAGTAGTCAATGTTTACAATGCTCCTCCTGGTTCCATCAGGGCCGGAATTGCGGCTAGTACTCTCATCTCCAGCACGCTAGGCTCTCTCGAGGGCAACTACTGTTAGATATAATTATCATCGGCGAAATGTATAACTGCGATATGTAGTATGTCGTGTGTAATTGAGGAAAGTTATGTCATGGGCTATGTTTGGTACATTTGATATACTTGGCCCGAGCCTTAAGCGAGCGAATTAGGGTATAATTATAGGGCTGTCTGCCGCACACTGTAGATCATTACCATATCTTACCATTCTTATGAAATCAATTAATCAACCATCTACTTCAGACTGATATCAACTTGATACAATCTTTGATACCATCTTTGATACCGTCTTCACAATCTTATTCTTCATCCTCAAATCTTAAACACCGAAAAGTTCTGAAAACTACATACTACAAGAAGATTTTAACATGCATCATACGCGGTGGCAGCCCTCCATGGGTCGTGGACTTTCAGCTGGTGCTGAGCAGTTTGTAGAATGGATAGACTTAACCCCATTCACATTCCTCTCCCTAATAGACAAACTCACACACAATCGCAGCAACTTGCTTTTTTTTTCCTTGTTTAGCGTCGTGCCGGCGCTCAGGTACGAGTCTTAAAGTGACACTTGCCGGTTAGCTCAGCCTATAATAGCTACCCGACGCGCCAGTGCCCCAAAAGACCTGGCCTGTTCGAGGCGTCTCCCCTCAACTAATACGACATGTGATAACAGCCTGCGTTCTCCCTGTGGCCTTTTTTGCGGCAGAGACCTGGTGGCCTGGTCGTACTAGGTACAGCAACAGACTAATCTCGAATCGAGTTGAAGGACACTTAACCATTCTCCGCAGGGATATTCTAGCAAGCGCTAGAGATGTCCTTCCTGTGTATCGGATCACGCCAGGTTCAATTCTATTTCGAGAATCGGGTCTTCTCCCCCCTGATTTAGAGCTAGACTCAAAATCTAAATATTTGGTACTACGCATTCACCGTCTTGACCCCCGACATTCCCTTCGTCAAAGGGCTGCTCGGGTTCGAACGCATGAAAATCGAGTCTCCCGCCTCGCGGGCTGGATTCTCCAGGGACCTAACACGGAAATGATTGATCCACTTACACAGCCGCCATGGATCGAGAGAGAGTCATGAAACCATAGCGTAAAAAGGGTTACGCGCCCGTTTATTAACCTCCCTAACGACATTCCTTTTAGTGATCTAGTTGTTTACACAGACGGCGCCCGGTGCGAGCTAGCAAACTCACCAAGAGCAGGTGGAGGCATAGTTATCTTCCAGGCCGGTCAGCTGATATATCGCGAAAGTCAATCCTTGGACTCGTCGCTGCTTCTTTTTGACACAGAGGTAGCCGCCATGGGAGAAGCGCTCAAAGCTGCGCTATCTCTCCTAACAGGTCGCTTCTCCAAAGACCTTTGGAAACTTGCAGATAATTTAGACGTGGCTCGTCTCCTATTCCGGTCCCCCATATGCTCGTCTCAGGACGTATTTCAACAAATTCAGATCCTTGCCGACAACTGGCCCCACCGCAGCCGGCTCCCACGCGTCCCTCCTGGAAGAGTCCAAGCCTTCTGGATCCCAAGCCATTCGGGTATCTTGGGTAATGAACTGGCAGATGCCTCTGCCCGTGAGGGGCTCTCAAAATCACCTCCCACTCCTCGTGGTTTTGTCTCCTTTGATACAGCAAAGAATCTTACACGACGACCCCCTCGGGCCCCACAACTGACAAGGAGCCCCAGAAATTTCTTATTAGGCACCTGGGAGGGGGCCATACGAGTAGTCAAGTGGTTTGCGCTCTCCGAGTTCTACACAAGGATCTGCCCTAACCAACCTATGGAAAGAAATGGTCTGCTTTAGAACTCCGCTTCGTTCGGGTGCTTAACACAGCCGCAGGTCAAATAAGAAAATTGGCGCTGGGGTACATCGACGATAAAATTAATTTACTCAACATTTGATTAGCTTTAAATCAGGAATGGTTGTCTTAGACATAAAAGGGTTAAAATCTTCTGTAATTAGCAGTTTAGATGTAGGTGCCTCGCCGCATCCAATCACGTACAAAATTCTAGTAAAATCCTTGCGCACCGGGTCAGGTAGCAGCAGGTGCGAAGCCACCAGAGCAGTAAGCGCTGGCGTCCATGCCTCTATTTAATATAGTAAGTAGTAAGGTCCCAAGCCAAGGCTTGGCTCCCCGACGGATGGCAAATAATAAACAAACAACAAAGGATCTGGCCTCTTCCCATAGATTCAGACCTCTCTGCCTGGAGTCTTTCTGCCTTAAATACATACACAAAGAGTACCCTTGCACTGGGCCTTTGAATGCTTTAAATGTAGACTGATAGAAGAGTTCTCTATGTCAACGGGACATACCAGCGACGGAGCTGTATTTTGTCAAAAAAAGAGGTAGCTGGAAGCCAAGAGGATCCTCAGACTAGGTATGCCAGGGGGTTGGATGGTGCAGTGGTACACCATCCAGGCCATACTCCCAAATAGAGTCTGGGTAGCTTGGACACATGCCCTACTTGAGACAGGACAAAGCTGGTTCGAATCCAGTGAGACCCGCACACCGCTTCTCTTGTAGTGATACTGTTTTCGTAGGATGACAAAAGCATACTCAGATAATCATAGGTTTTTCTCGCTTTTCCCTATGGTGGGTATTCACGGAAGAGGGTACATGTTGTAAGGCGTTATTCTCGTAGTGGTATCTGCAAATGAAATCTGAGTATGAGTGTCCCTAACGTCAAAATGAGTCGTTCTATAACAAAGAATTCGTATCTTCCGAAAATACCCAAGGGGGCCTTCAGGCGCCGAAATAGGATAATAGAATGATTTATTTTTTATGCCAGGGTATTGACGTCATGTCTAAATTATCCATCTTATACAACCCGGCACAAACTGTTGTGTTGGCTCGGCTGAGATTATGAGGATCATCAGATAAGTGAAGGATACTGTAGCATTTGGCATTGGTGGAATACTGGAGAACTTGGTAGAAGCTTTGATTCCAAAGATACAAGTTGATACTAGAAGATTCCATGATCTAATTATGGAAACAAGGGAACAGTGTGCTAATACACATGTCAGATACCTAGGTGTCTGATCCCTCCTGTTTGCAGTTTGGAGTATTGGAGTATTGGAGTTTCGGGGTTTTGTCAGGAATGCCTCTGTTGTATAATATATATATGGAGATAGCCATAACATAACGTTCTATGATTTCTGGTCTGGTCTTTTAGCCAAGTGGTAATGTATCTATCTCATGTAGTATGTGTCACAGGCTAAATGCTTTATTTCTGATAGTCTAGAGCCTAAATTAATCAAACTAATTTCGTTCTTGACAACATTAGTCATTGTTGAAATGGATTGCTTACTCAACTAGTAATAATTAATTATGTCTTACAATTACTCGCTCAATCAGAACCAGTTGTTGCAACAGAATAACTTAATCATTTCATTCAATTTGCAATTCGTACTGATTAGGCCTTCTCATAACTATTCGACCTCAAGAATAAGCTTTGCTGTTGCAAGATGCATCATGCAATCTCACTGACATTAATAGCTAATCTCAATCTTGTTACGAAATTGATGCAAAATTACACGTCGTTGCATCGCGACTCAACCACAATAATCAATTATCGCTCGACTCAGATCTTGGGACAATAAGGTAGACGGAAATTGATATGGAGAAATGAGAAGTGTACAATCAGACTTTTGATATGATGTTAAGAGATATATTTGTAGATAAATAGCGGAGATACTTCACCCATCCTTTTTTTTCTTCACTCCAAGATATTCTAGTATATAGCTCTGAGTAGTTTGTGAATAACAATTACTTTAAGACTGTTACATTATGTAGGACAGCATCCATAGCCTGACATCACGGGTCATGTCTTGTTCTTGCTCTTTGTTGTAATCTGCAACTTTATGCAAGGATCGGCATATTAGCTGGTTGGCATAAGCCCGGGTACATGGGGTCGTGCACTAGCCTGAGAACTAGGGTACGTCAGACTTGTAATTGAGTATGGAATGGAATGGAATGGAATAAAATGGATTGGGGATCAGGTGAACACTCGATCACGGTGAATGGACCCTGGCAAGAGCATGTATATATTATGAGGTCCATTCCCTCTATTGTAATGTAAGCGTTTTTAGTTATTCTATTCTGAGTTTACAACAGTTACAAGTCATTCCTTGACATCATTACCTTCTCACCTTCAAGGTAGTAATATACCCCGTAAGCGCTCATAACTGTAACACTCTTGTCCGCTGTCTACATGCCATTCATGACAGGTTTCTTTGCGTGTTCAGATACGGTCAGACGTTTTTCTATATCAGGTCACTCTTTATCTCATTCGTATTTATTTTGAGATACGATGGCGAATATTTGACATTTTCACTACAGGTAGCTCATCTCAAATTGTAAATATCATAGTTCTATCTTGTACCCTAGAGTCTCCATGCTTTGTTCTTTGTCATTTATTAGACCTTCAGAATTTACTCTTTAGCTTCTTAAATTACCCTTCAGACTTTTAGACCTCAGACCTCTAGACCTCAAGACCTTCCAATCCTCGAGCCTTAGCCAGATTCTGTCGAGTCACGCAAAGCCTACTATTGTGACAACACACCTCTTGTATATAAGATATCTTTTCCTCTTGCTGTATCTCTAGATAGATTATCCATAATTATAATACGCATATAGTATTCATTCTATTTCTATTCTCACCATCAGCATACGCCATCCTCTGTGTATACTGCCATCGTTGTCAGGGTTAGTATCTGATTGGTGATATCATCAGTACAGGGATAGCTATAATAGCACAGGGTAGCCCGCTGAGGCTCTGTTATGTTTCCTTTTGTTTGTTTATTATCTTTTACTTGTCCGGCGTTAGTAGGATTCTCTGTGACACTAGGGCGCCGATTGGAAGCACTCGGCTTGACTGTACATTTGTTATCTCCCAAGATGAACAGGAGTCTCGGAAGGTTGTTACAATATGCCGGCGCTAGCCTTCGGATTCGTGTATAAAAAGGTGACTGCGCACAGATATTAGGAATCGTGCGACGCCCTTGTTATAAATCCTTACTATCTTAACTTTATTTACATTTACCCTCTTCTCTTTCCTCTACAATTCCTTGACCCCCTTCCATCCTCTAACAATCATCAGTATACCCCATCTTCTGTGTATACTGAAATAGACTCAGTATCCAACATCCCGTCCTCCACCAGCTCATAACCATAACACTTTGCAAAGGAGTCGGCTTTTTTGTTGCTGAGGATACCAACATGTGCTGGGCACCAGCGTATATTTACTGTACCAGGTTGTGTGAAGGAGCTGCGATTTTTCGTTGTCTAGGAATCTGAAAGCTCCTGGAAAAGCTTCATACGTTTTGAGCTGTTCGGTGTGAGAACGTTTGATTTGAGCCAGAGAGCAGCCTCTTGGTTGTCAAGGCAAACTGTGATGTTGATAGCAAATCGTGCCATGGGGCTATGGAGAGCAGCGGCAAGTCCTTCAATGGCCCCAAGTCTTTCTGCATTATACTCTTTAGTGGAAGTTCCAAAAGGGAGAGAGCCTTGGTGGATCTGCTGTACAAGACCCCGGTAGATAACAAATCCGGCACCAGACCGACTTTCTAATAGGGATAATGATGATGAAGATGATGATTCTATCTGATGTCTAAGCTCTGGTCATATGTCTGTGGTACATGAACGTCCATCCCCATAGAGACATAGGACGCTAGAGCCAGAGCCCTAAGATTTGGGGCTTTTTAGTCTAAAATTACATTGCTGTACTACGTTGTTTGAAACTGCAGACAGAAGATAAACCCAGCGCTACATAGCAGTACTTTATGAGACTTCCTCTACCTCACAACTGCTGATTAACGGATCTCTCTCACCCGCTCTCTCTTTCCCTTCAGTAGCTCACGTTCTTAGAGATGAAAGTAAAGAAAATAAAACAAGACAAAATAAGATAAAACAAGATAAATGAAAAACATATTTATCCCTCATCGCGGACATATTTCTTTGGAAAATCGAGACTGATCTAGCCATTTGCTTAGAATTTTTGCTTCTTTTGATGTACCAAATAGGGATGGCAAGAGCTAGTTAATAGGTCCTTAGGGCCGGCCCCTGCGCCGGCGGGGAATCCGACAAAAGAGAAAGTGTATAGGTGTTTTGGAGTGTCCGCACAAGCATGTTGTCATGGCTTCCGAGTGTTTGAAGTGTCACAGACCGGCCCAGCCCATCTTCATTTGTTCCAGTTAAGCTTTTCGCTACTGCCGGAATATATTTTTATGTTCTAAATTAGTGCTTGTTATCTTTTTGTGCTCGGTTGTCAATTATTGCCTAAATAAACTGCTGTTAATGTTTCCTCTTGTCGATTGTTATCAATAACTTCAATTACGTATTTATTGTCGATTGTTATCAATAACTTCAATTACGTATTTATTGTCGATTTACTCTGCTGATCATTAAGGGCATATGAGTTTTGTTTATTTCATTATTCCTTAAGATTCTTTCAGATTGAACTATGATCCATAGCATTCGACGAGACCTCGGTGTGCTAGGGTTTTCGCTAGCGTTCGGTGTCAAGGAGAATCTATTCGAGAGTTCAAGGAACCAGGTGGAAGGGTTATAGGTATAAATATGGGTCATGTCTTCATAGATTAAGCTTTTCAGCTTTCAGTCTTGTATTCACTATCTCTAGTCAAGATCCAAGATCCTCGCATTCTAGCTATCATATTTCACGTATTTAAGATCTTTCAAGTGTCCAAGCTATCAGAGTTATTTGTGCACATCAAGCTCCAGTTAAGTCATCAAGTCCAAGCCCAAGTCCAAGTACCACGACACAAGCAGGCTCCCAGGACTTATCCCGGCCTCGTGCCTCCCTAGCGGTACTTAGCGTGCCTGCGAAACATAAGGCTTTCAGACATATCTAGTTGTCTACTGACATCAAACTAATTAACACAAATGGTCCGAGAAACTCTAGAATCATTGAGCACGTCATATTGCCCCCGCAATTTATCCCAGAAGAATTGCTAGATCTACAGTACGTGTAGCCCAGGCAAAGTTTTCTCCGCCTTAAGTCCCTTTCTGAGAACCTAAGTCCTGAAATACTTAAAGATCTATAAAATAGTTGTTTGAGCAAGAGACTCGCAAATATTACTAGTAAGGGGCCCTTTCACAATCAACTTGTGAAAAGCTTTTGCCCCTTCCGATGTGCTAAGAATCCATATTACCGACTCGGTTGGGTTCCGAATTGTGAAGTTGCTAGGTCGAACATTGCTACGTCTAAGTAGCTGACAGGAAGAGGGATGTTCTGGTGACTTTTCTTGACCACAGGAGCAGTATATCTCAGGTCCTGTATGCTTAAATCTTCGGTGATACTCCGCAGAGTTGCCATGTCCAGAGCGTGCGGCGAGTAGTCTGCCGAGGCTTAGTCTCGGGATAGAGAAAAGCTCTATGGGAGGGCGAAATTTAATCTCGATTCCAAATTCCTTATACCGCCTTGGGGCCTGTAAGTTCTAATCCTGCCCTAATTCGTCCCGGTATCTTTCCTCTGAAAGTGATTTAGCCCGAGCTATAGTTGCCTCTGAGATCTCTGTTGGCAGGTTGCACGCCTCCTTAGCTAAAGCGTCTGCCCGTTCATTTCCAGTAATTCTTTGATGGGCTGGAACCCATCTCACTTCTACGCTTCCAGGTAGAGTAGCTGTAGCTCTCCCTGTTTTTCCAGGTACCCCGGAGCTCTTGAAAACTAAAATTCGAGTTAAGCTCGAGGGCGAAGGTTGTCCAGCGTGGAGTCGGATCGCAGCCTCTTTATTATCGAGATATATAGCCACATTTTTTGCAAATCAGGCTATCAAGTGGGAACAGGCTGCCCGCAGGCCAGCGACTGCTCCTATGACCTCAGCTTCGTATATTTGAGCCTTTCTACTAAGTGGGATATGCCCATGAAGTATCTCCTGAATGCCGCGGCATACACAGTAGCCAACCCCTGAGTTCCCGTCTTCGTTTGTTGACCCATCTGAAAGCACTGTAAAGTCAAGGGGACTGCGGAGCCGCGTCCAGCATTCGTAGGATTCTAGACCAGTCCGACGTCCTGCAGCGCCAATTTCTTGTCGGATTGAGTGATGATCTAGCGAAAACCAGGGCGGGTCGTCAGTGTCGACCAATAGTTCAAGAGCCTGCTGCCGTCGTATCAAAGCAAAATGTTCGGAATTCCATTGGTTGCGCGATGGGCAATGAGGATCAGCCGAAGCGACTCTGATGGCCAGTTGGTCATGTATACAATTGAGCCATGCTTTTGCAGGCCCCCATTCTGTTTCCCTTAGGAGTGCCGGAATAGGAAAAGTTTTGTAAACCAGAAGTACCACTCGAGCGGCGCGATTAATTGTCAGTTGTACCTGGCTCAGTGCCTGTTGAAAAGAGCAGGGAATTTTGAATCAATGTCAATTGATTAATCACGTGTCACTTGGAGAGAATAAGAAGATTGAAGTATTTTTGTCAGAAACGCACAGTGGAGTTGTTAATTCCTCACAATCAGGATCTAACCAGACTATATATACTACCAATATGTAAAACTAACTAACAGAGTTTACGTGATTAGCAATAAATACGGTTAACCGCATTTAGTAAGTGCATTAATTAGTATAAGTGCACTAAGGTAGGTATTCCCTTCAATACGCATGATGATTAGTAAATCACTAATGAAACCCTCTGTCAGGGGAAACACATTGTTTATGCTGAAAATAGATTTATATTTAATCTAAAGAAAGAAGATATCATACAGTAAGTTCTACTATGTGCACATGCAAGCCTACAATCATTTTTGCTGAGTCATCACTCAGCCTTATACTGGTTGAGCGATGGCAAGCGCAGCTCAAGCACAGTTCACAGCTGTCACATTAGCCCCCTCCTCCCACTCTTATAATTAACTTATACTGGTCCATTATTTTTAGTTATTGGCCCATACAGTGATTGAAATTTTTTGAGTGCTACAGTGTTGGTAATATTTTCGATTGGCTCCCATGTTGGTTGCATGTATCCCGTCCACTTTACTAGAGCCTCTCGTCTAATTCCTCTTCCTTTACGTTTGGATCGTGCTTGCAAAATTTCTTCAACATAGTATTCTTCATTATTTTCATCTGCGATAATGGCTGGCGGTTGTACATCTGTGGTATTTTGCAAAGGAAGCGGATCTGAACATACCGGCTTTAATGGTGACACGTGAAAAACGTTGTGGATACCTGGTGGTGTTTTGAGTCTGTATGCATGGGAGCCTATCGGTTCAATAACTTCATATTTTGCATGAGCCCAGTCAAACTTTTTTGATGGTCTATTTGTTTTAATGTTTCCAAGATCTAATCATACTTTATCACCTTTACGAAAACGATTTGCCAGACTCCGATTAATATTAGCATAATGTTCTTGTTCTTGCCGTGCTACCGCAATAGCTGCCTGAGCAAACTCTCGCGCATCTTTTAACTTTGCTGCCAGACGTTCCGCCCTAGCAATAGGATTGTCAGATACCGTAGATTGCGGCACTTCGCTAGACAACTCTATTGGTTCTAGATGGTAGCCATGACTCAAAAAGAAAGGACTCATTTTCGTCGAACTTGCAGAGCGGTTATTAATTGCAAGCTCCGCGTGTAGCAGTAGATCCTTCCAGTTATCTTGTTGATATGTAAAGAAGATGCGTACAAAATGCTGGAGCTCTTGGTTTACACGCTCAGTTGAGCCATCTGTCTGTGGATGGAAGAATGTGCTGAGCTGTCGCGTGATTTTCAATAATTCACAAACTTTCTTCCAAAATGCGTTGACCCATTGAGTTCCTCTATCGCTGATAATGTCTGTTGGTAGCCCATGGTGCCGATACACGGCGTTTATAAAGGTATCCGCAGTCGCTTCTGCAGTCATTGAACAGACAGGCTCAAAAATAACGCCTTTAGTCAAGCGATCTGTTATAACCAGGCATGCATCATATCCTTGAGAACTTGGCAAATCTGTAATAAAGTCCATTGGAATAGAACGCCAGGCACGATCAGGAACTGGTAATGGTTTTAATAGCCCCAAGCGTCTCTGTCGCCATACTGTAGCACTTCCACAAATATCACAATTCCTTGTGAATTGTTTTATGTCCTGGAAGAACCCAGGCCAAAAGAATTGTCATCCCAGTATATCAATCATCGTTTCACGGCCTGGATGACCAATCATTTGGGAATCATGAACGTTTTGGATAATCTTAGTTCTCAGGGGCTCGAAATCAGGAATCCAAAATCTCCCTGAACGATATACTGCTCCATACTCGTTAACTGAACATTGACTAAGTTCAACACCCCGGATTTTCAGTTTAGAGGGCCATTGTAATACGGTAGATTCTATGGCATTTTTGATTTCCATATCTGTTTTATCAGCGGTCAGCGCCTTGTTCCATAACTTGGTAAGCTCTTCATCCGGAAATGGTGAGCCTATGCCGTACATTTTTGTAGTATAAGCATGCACAGGTTCATCCCAATTAGGTAATAGCTTCATTATTCTCTGATCTAATCTATTGTCACCATACTCTGGGATATCTTGGTCCCGTCGAGATAAGACATCTGGTACCACTGCTTGATGTCCCCGCCGATAGCTTAACTGGTAGTTGTAGCGTGATAACTTTTGTGCCCATCGCATTTGTCGCTCAGTTAATTGACGTGTTTTCATAAAGTGTTCTAGGTTACGGTGATCTGTTAGAATTTGAAATGAATCCTTAACGCTGCGTAACTCTTCATCCCATTCATCTAAACAGCGTATAATAGGAAGTAATTCTTTGTCGTAAATTGGGTAGTTACATTCTGCCGGTAGATTCTTTTTCGAAAAGTATGTCACAGGTCGAAGGACTCCTGTGTCATCATTTGCGATAAGACGCCTCCAACAGCCCAATTCGAAGCGTCTGGTTCCATAACAGTCTTGGGGTCAGGGTCAAAGCTTGCTAAGATGGGATCTTTTACAAACATTTTCTTGGGATCTTCGAACGCTTTTTGGCATTCATCGCTGAACACGAAAGGAGCGTCCTTCTGGGTAAGACGTGTCAACGGTAGAACAAGATCAGAGTAATTTTTGATAAACAAGCGGTAAAAATTCGCAAATCCTAAGAAGTCACGAATACCTTTGACTGTCTTAGGAGTTTCCCACTCCTTTATAGCGTTGACTTTTTCAGGATCCATACTAATTCCTTTCTCAGTGTTGATAACATATCCAAGATATTTTGTCTGTTTTACTTCGAATTCACATTTCGAGATATCAATAGTAAGTCCACCTTGTTGCAACTTCCGTAATACTTGTTTAACTTTTTCCTGATGGTCATCCTGGGAACTCGAAGAAAATATCAAAATGTCATCAATATACGCAGTGCAAAAGTTGTCTAAATACTCTCTTAGAAGCCAATTTATATAACGCTGAAAAGTGGCTGGAGCTCCAGTGAGACCGAATGGGACTACATTCCATTAGTATAGTCCATATCTTGTTCTGAAAGCCGTCTTCCACTCTTCGCCCTTTGCCATCCTTATCTGATGAAAGGCTTGGCTAACATCTAATTTTGTTAGCCATCTTGCCTGGCTCAAAGCTCTCAAAGTTTCTCGAATGAGTGGCAATGGGTACCGGTCCTTTTTTGTGATAGAGTTAAGAGCCCGATAGTCTACACAAAAGCGCAGTCCTCCTCCAGGCTTCTTGACAAAGAGAACAGGGGCTCCTGCTGAAGATTTGCTCACCCGAATGAAATCTTTTTCTCAGAGCTCGGTTAACGTCTTTCATAACACAAGTAGTTCATCGCGCGAATTGTTGTACATGGCACACCAAGGAACTGGTTTCTCTGTGCCGTTAGTATCTACTTCTAGAGGAATGTGGTGGTCAATTCCTGGTTGATGGATTGGTAATTTATTTGCTTCTGCAAGTTGGAAGTTTTTTTCAAACTCTTGACCTAGCTATTTAGGCATCACTTGAGATGGATCTACAGTTTTCTTCGGTGCCAGAGCTTTATCTATGTCCGCAGGCGTCAAGGAGTACGCCTCTACGTTCTTAGTTTTTTGGCAATTTAGATTGACCATTGCAATGTAAGTTTCTGGCCCTATCATTGTAGGGCGATGTGTAACTCTACTTAAGCGCTGTTTGTTTGGTACGACATGGCCTGTAGCTTCAAACTCAAGGGCTTCCGCTGCCTCGTTGATATTTACCCTGTTATGAGTCAAAAAGGCTCTGCCAATCATCATGTTATGCACTTGTTTTGGTACCACATAAGCCCAAATCCGTTTTTTAAAGCCGGCCAGATCTGCAGTAAACTTAGCCGCATGAGTAATTTTAGAGCGAGCCCCAGGAAGGAGCCCCTCCATTATTCTAGGTTTGATTTCGATGGTCTCTGGTCTGTGTTTCTTTACAAATTCGTCACTAACAATTGCGTAAGATTGGCAACCGTTATCAACAAGGGCCTCTTCACATTGAATTTCATTAATTATGATATCTATTAAAAAAGAAGGTGATTCCATTTTTGACCTGAAATCAGACCATTCTTCTTTTAACAAATTTACAGAGTCTTGTTTCCTCCAGCTGTCCAATTTTTGGAGCTCCGTAGCACGACTTTGCGACGGAGCTATTTGTTTTCCGACAGCCCCTTAAGATAATTGCAAGTTTCTAGCTCAGGCTCTCCCATCAGTAATGCGGAATCTACATTATTCAACCCTTCCAGACTATTTATTATCGCACGATCTGGGTTTATAGGAGGTCAATATAAACAATTTTGCTGGTAATACTTGGGATTGCCACATCGAATACAGAAATTGGCATCTCGTCGCGCTTTAATGTCTCCTTTGATACCCATTTAGATCGAGGTCGTTGGTATGACCCATTGTTAATTCTACCTTGGCTGTTCACTGTTGGCGTCCAATCCATAGGAGTTTGCGAGGATACAGAAGTTACTGTCTCTGGAAGGCGCTGCTGGGACTGACTAAAATCTCTTCTTCCTGTCAGCGCTTCTTCATTGGCCATATTTGCGGCTGCGTTTTGTAAATCAATTACAAGCTCTTCGTAAGTGCTGTAATGTTTTGTTCTTGGTAAACAATTACGAAAGCGGGAGTTGATAGAGCTTTTCAAAAACATAACCTTAATTGACTCTTGGAAAGAGCCGCCCCCGGCGTTTGCGAGCTCTTTTTCAAACATGGGAAAGTAATTTGCAAATGATTCTCTTTTTTGTTGTTTCATGTTTTTCAAGTTATTCAAGGCCTTTGCTTCTTGAGCTGGATCAGTGTATAGCCTTCCTAATTCTTCTAATAGACCCTCATATGTTGCCTTTCCTTTGGAAAGATTCGCATTTACCCAATGTGTAACATTCTTTGCAGCATTTCCTTTCAGCTTGTTAAATATGGCATAGAACTGTACCTCTGGGTCCGGTCCGCATGATTTTGCTTTACCGCGAGCTTGTATCTCCCATGTCGACCACAGGGATCTATCTTCTCCAGTAAACTCTACAAGATCAATTACTTTACTCACATTAGATCCGGTACTGAGTTCCGTTGGCACAGACGATTATTCGATTAAGTTGTTCATTGCCATTCCCAGATTCTCAAGAATTTTATCGCTTGATGTGCGTAAAGCACGATTATCTTGTCCCTGCGACTGTATTATATCAGAAATTTGTTGAAGGGTGGCCAAGAACCTATTCATGATAGCGTCTGCTTGCTGCCCTGCTGACGGCTGGGTTTGACGCTGGCTATCTATCGTTTAATCAATTGCTTTGTGCTTATATATCTGCTATATTCGTTTATCTTGGAGCTTAAATCGTCGTTTACTTGGACCCTTAGTCATCGATTATCTTGAAGCCTGAGCTACCTTTTAATCGTGTAGAGATTAAATATATTGTCAGGGGAAACGCATTGTTTATGCTAAATATAGATTTATGTTTAATCTAAAGAAAGAAGATATCATACAGTAAGTTCTACTATGTGCACATGCAAGCCTACAATCATTTTTGCTGAGTCATCACTCAGCCTTATACTGGTTGAGTGATGGCAAGTGCAGCTCAAGCACAATTCACAACTGTCACACCCTTATTTCCAACAGTGTCCACTTAGAAGTTTGTGGCCCGTACCATGTTTCATCCCCGTAAAAGAGTGTAGCAAAGGCACAGCCTTGAACTGCCTGTCGTAGCAGTCCAAGGGAAGCGCCACAGGTAGTGTTACATTGCCGTCGGACGCAGTCGATTACCACCCAGTGTCACGGAACGTCCCGCAGAAGCTACACTAAACCTTCTCTAACACGATAGTGGGTCCCGGTATAAGTGTTGAAAATATTCATTGCAACTTGGACTTTTATATTTGCAACACTTACCCTTACAGGTCATTTTGCGTGCAGGGGTAAGTATTACAAATATAAATGGATGAATTTCAATGAATATTTTCAACACTTATACCGGGACCCACTATCGTGTTAGAGAAGGTTTACTGTATGATTGACTTAACACCTGAACTCACGTGCGGTATGGTGCACCTGATGCGATCCACATCACGGTTATGTAGATCGCTGATGTCAATAGCACAACAGATTGGTATCTCGGGGAATAATTGTGCCATCGCGCCACTCTGTATACATCTGGTAGGGAGTTGGAATTGTCGACTATTGAGTTGCAGTAATCCTTTTTTGCCCGTCGCACTGTTTTTTGAAGCTCAATTTTTTCCCAATTTGCGTTGCCTTCCCGGCTGTTACGGGATAACCCTGTGAGACTAGTCCTGGCTGCGCCAGAACATTAATGCACTTACTACTAGTACACAAAGCTAGTAATTGCGAGGCTGAGGATAGTAATACTTGTGAGGCTGGTATTGTCAGGAATGCCTCAGTATAATACAGTAGCTTACAAAAGTGGTCGAATAAATCACCAAATCTAATACATTTGACCATAACTTTACAACATGATCTTGAAATGGAAATATTACAGCATTATATGAAAATTTAACTAGTTTGCTATCGCTGAGACAATTTTGAAGCAAAAAAAAAGAGAATTGATTACTCTATTGTGGTCTTGACGTTCTCAATTACTTGACCAGTTTTGGAAGCATCATTTTGATACAAGAACTCAAAGATCTTTTCCCAACTAGCCATTCAATCCACAAGATATTTTCTCTTGCATTCTGTAATTTCTTATTATCTGTACCTTTAAACAACCATGGAAAATGAATCAACCAATTTCTGAGCTAATACATAGATGAGTGGTGAAGATACGACCTGTCAATTAGGTAAAAACTACAAAAGTAGCGTTATTTGAAATACAATCGAATCGATTGGTGAGGTGATAAGTGCATCTGTAGCGTAAATTGAATCTCAATGGAATTCAATTGATTGGAAAGGATAGGGTTTGAACTAAGGCGTAAAAGAACTCCAACCATCATGTAAAAAGGAAACATAAAAGTCAGATTAATTGTATTTATAGGAATTATTCAGCCTCCACTATCAAAATTATTTAATCAATTGATTCATACTTTTATTTTGAAAATACTTCTACCCTGAACAAGATTATTTGGGATTTTTATCAAAGTATTCTTTTCTTTAAAAAATTTGAAAAAGATATCTCCTGACCAAATGACATCCATTGCAAAATAAGTCCATGAAGGGAAATCAACAAATGAAATTTCAGCAATATTAGGACTCAGTCATGCCACTGTTGTAAAATACTGAAAGATGATAGTGAAGGAAGCACCGAAATTAAAGAATGGACGGCCACAAAAACTATCAGCTAGAGACAAGCAAGAAGTCGCTTGTTTAATGGTAAATGGGAGCGCTAAGACGGCAGTAGGAGCGTCCAAACTAGTAAATTCAGAAAGAGAAGATAAAGTTTCCGCTCAGACTGTCCGGTGTCACACAGCGGGGGTGCGAGAGGGTTACAAGATAATAAGAAGGCGGTATCTAGAGAAGATTGTGCGGTAAAGTTGGGGATAAATGTTTATCTGAGATTGTGGTCAAAACAGGATAGTAATTAACAAGATGTTGCACTACCTTCTTAGGAAGGTCGACAGCAACTATTAAATAGGAACTGTTTATCCCCCCTGGACTAGCCCCCACCTAAGTACTACCGAGGTCCCACAAGTGAAAGAAAACGTTGGGGCGGTCTAGTCTTCGAGCGGCCGCGCCTTCATGGCTAGCCCAGTAGCCTGTCCAACAATCTACAAGGATGAATAACGAGACAACACCAGCCATACTCTTACATCCGGCGGGCTTTAAGGGAGCAAGTTCTGAAGGCGATAAAAAAGAAGAAACCAAAGCTATCAAAAGCTCATCAGAGAGCTCGCTTGAACTGGGCTTTATGCCATAAAAATTGGACGAAAGACTGGAAAAAGGTGATTTGGTCAGACGAAACCAAAACAAACAGGCTAAATAGCAATGGGATTAAATATTCTTGGGTTAAAGGCCCAAACAATTTGAAACCAGAAGCAATCAAAGAGACCCTGAAGTTTGGTGGGGGCAATCTAATGATAAGGGGGTGTAAGTCATGGTATGGTATAGGTGGAATGGGCCGTATAGTTGGACGAATGGATTCTAAACAGTATTTGGAAGTCTTGGATAATTTTCTAGTACCTACTATGGATAGAATTGCCAGAGAGCCTGACTCGGTACCTGCAACTGAGCTAATCTTCCAGCAAGATAACGACCCAAAGCACACATACAAGAACACAAAAAGCTCGATAGCTTCTAAAAATCTCAAGACAATGAATTAGCCCTCTCAATCGCCGGATATGAACCCGATTGAGCATCTTTGGGGTCGGCTCAAGTGTCGACTCGGTGAGTATCCAGAGTCACCGAAAGGTATACATGAATTGTGGGAAAGACTTAGGGAAATTTGGCAAAACTTAGATCCAATTTTAAGTCAGACTCTAGTTGAGAGTATGCCGTCGCGTGTTGCAGCTGTAATAAAGGCCAAAGGGGGTCATACTAAGTATTAAAATGATGCTTCCAAAACTGGTCGAGTAATTGAGAACGCCAAGACCACTATAGAATAAACAATTCTTTTTTTTTTGCTTCAAAATTGTCTCAGTGATAGTAAAGTAATTAAATTTTCATTTCAAGATCATGTTGTAAAGTTGTGGTCAATTGTATTAGATTTGGTGATTTATTCGACCACTTTTGTAAGCTACTGTATATATATGGAAATAGCCAGAGCATAGTTTTCTATGATTTCTGATCTTGTCTTTCAGCCAAGTGGTAATGCATCTATCTCGTATATCATGTAGGACAGCATCTATAGCCTGTCAGCATGGGTCTTGTCTTGTTCTTGTCCGCTGTCTATATGATGCTCATGACAATTATGAGGCATTTCCAAGGTTAATTACAGTGAGGGTGACTTGACGAAACCAACGAAGCTGGATGTTCTCCTGGTGGAGATTCATGTTACATCAGTGGGATTGGTATTCGAAGGAATTCAAAGTCATGTGCAGTCTTAGGGCATGACAACAAATATGTATATGTATGAAGATATAGATACTTCATAAATTTCTTTTGGTAGATTAGAATAATTAACTGATTTTTACTTTTGGACTTGCTCTGGTGTTTACCACCATCAATTAATCCCGCAACACCGGCGCGCCCTGCGATATGAGTGAGCCGCGTATCGGGATTCGTCGCTCCACTAAAGAGCACCATACTTTCGGCGACTTTCTCGGCATGCCCCTAGGAGCGCTGTTCGGATGTTTCAACAATATTACTAGCTTCAGTCTCTAGGTCCTCTTGCGCGGAAATTGGATCAGAGTCATGGTGACTGTTGAGGAGCCGAAGAAATAGATCCTTTTCGAGGGCTGAATATCAAAACTTTGTAGCACCATGAGGCAGAGCGCTCCAACCTAAGGATGTGAGGAGCGTTTCGTAGTCAGAGGATGTGTTCAGATCTGGACGAACTTCGCACTTCGCGCTGTTATCAGTACAGAAGACAAGATCTAGAGTTCCACCTCGGTTGTGAGTTGGAATCTCTGTAGGGTTCAGGAGCTTAAGTCTCTTGTTTTCATACCAGTTGATAAGATCAGTGCAGGTCCGTTGAGCATAAGACACTGAAGAGTCCCAAAGAGGATGTCGTAAGTTGAAGTCACCACCCACGAAGAAGGGGGAGCCAGAGCAGCAAAACAGATAGGATAGCCCTCTTCCGGTATCGTCTAATCCTGTAGGGGTATTATAGATATTCCAGATGGGCAGCTCTTCCATGTTCCTGTGAGTGATGACTAGTTGAAGAAGGTCTCTGGGCAGATCACTGGCTACTTGGAAGGGTCTGAGTCTGGACATCTTTCGAATGTATGTAAAGACCCTTGGCCGTAGGTGCCAGGTTGACAACGGAGCAAAGGCCTCGTAATCTCGATGAGACGTGGATATTCAAGTGGAAAGGTCTGAATGAGTCCATGATTCCTGTATGAGTAGAACGTTGATTCGGTTTTCTTGTGCAACATTGAGTGCGATGTCGTGCGCTGAGGAAGACCTCCCCACATTGACTTGCATGACCTGTAGGATAGTCTCATTGCCCTGGCTACGTCTTCTCACGATTCTTAATTGAGAGGTGTGACGTTTTCTGTTCCAGCGTTACCACCGGAGGAAGTGGGGGCTCAGTGGGCTGTTGACTGTTTGCTTTCGCAAACTCTCTTCTACATGTAGCCCGGATGTGCTTGAGTTGAGGCCTAGTTGGACGAAGAAAGACTCCATTCAAACGCCTAGGCCGAGCAGGGCAGGAGGTGTCGGTGGAGCTATGGGAACCCCGACAATTAAGGCACATAGGAGATTTTTCACAAGGCCTACTGTCTGTATCCATATCACAGAACTGGCATTTTGCAGGCCGGGCGCAGCTTCTAGTGGCGTGGAAGCCGTGGCACTTTTCGCACACCAAGATCTGTTGTCGTTTTCTGATCCTGCGAACAGACACAGCTTCCCCAAAAACGCGAAGTCTCGAAGGAAATCTAGCAGCTTTGAGCTCGGGGACACAAATTCGAATATAACCATACAGTTCATCATTTTGAGAGCGTTTAGTCCAATTAGTATATCTTATAGGCACAGCTTCTCGGATAGAGGCGAGCTCTTCAAGCAGAAGACTGTCCATGGGGTCACGGAAATCGTCAAGGCAGCGAACTTTCTTCTGAATAGGTCCGATTACAATTGTTGTCCATATTTCTTGTCGCTCAACTGTCGCATTACCGAATCTTTCCTCAATCGCAGTTTTCGCTTGCAAAATAGCAGCCGACTTGGCTGGAGTTGGAGCGAGCATAGCGACTTCTGAGGGGACGCTCCATATATCCGATACGAGAGAGCTATCAGGGACCAACTTTTGAATCGCTTGTCGAAGTTCAAATGTTCAGGACTTTCGGGCTTCGTGGTCGGGGCTTGGCCGGATCATAACCCGGCGATCTTCTTTACTCTGCCCCTGGGGTGGGGATGCTTTCGCAGTTTGCCTCTTTATGGGGAATTCCTTACGTTTTGAGCCCTGAAATGCCGCTCTATCAGCCCAAGAGGAATTTGCTGGTTTGGGGGGGGGGGTTGGATGAATCTTTGCTGCATGCGTAGGCACGCTGTCCACACATTGTTGTGGATGCACCATCAGCTAGCAGTGCTAAAAAGTCCGATCCGACTCCGGGGTGATCTTTTTCCAGGTCTTGTAAGTACAGTCGTCCCTCTCTAACTCGATAGTGGGTCCCGGTATAAGTGTTGAAAATATTCATTGAAATTCAACCATTTACATTTGCAATACTTGTCCCTGCACCCCAAACGACCTGTAAGGGTAAGTGTTGCAAATATAAAAATGCAAGTTACCATGAATATTTTCAACACTTATACCGGGACCCACTATCGAGTTAGAGAGGGACGACTGTAACCTATTTTTCATTAAAACAGAACTATTTGTGTACAATACTACAGGCCTAAGTCAACGATATTGCATTAGCGTGACAGGGGTTTTTGGTGAGGGAATTAAAATATTCTATCTCAAATAGGCAGCTACAGTACAATCTCGCTGTAACAATAAGGGGCAAAACTTAACCAAGGCTCCCGATTGGAGGATACAATTGAATTGGCCAATAAGAACCCTTGTTTAAGTTTTGCCCCACATTGTTATAGCGAGATTGTACTGTTTCTTCAAATTAAACTCTGATTTGTATGTGAAAATTGCTTTTTATTTTATCGAACTATAGTGAACGATGTTCTAAGATTCTGAAATTCTTATTTTTTTTGTTTCAAATTTGGATTCATTTAATTATTTTTTCAAATCTTTACTGTGATACGCCTGTTTTTGCTACGAATTCTATCATTATTCACACGAATCTAGACAAAACACAGAAAAACAATCCGAAATTTAGAAACGGGTGTGCCCCCCATTTACATCCTAAACTGCCTGGCATCTCGAATGCATACTTGCGAGAAGTGGCGTAAGATGTTCATCAACGATTAAGTCCCAGCTAGCTTGGACTATTGCACGAATCCTTGAAACTGGCAGCCGCTGCCCGTTTAATTCGGGGAAATAAAACTGCATTTTATCTTTCATGATATTCCAGACATTTTCAATAAGATTTAAATCTGGGAAGAAGGGAGGCCATTCCATCAACTCGATGCCCGCTCCAGCAAGTTCATCTAACACCCGTCCTCGATGAGCAGGTGCCGAGTCTTGCATGAGTATTAAGCCCGGGTGCTCTCTATGATAGTTGATAATTGATGGCACAACCCTTTCACTGAAGCTAGCTTGGTTATTTTTTCCCCATCTTTTGTCCTATATTACATGTGGACCTTTTTGAGTCCCAGAAAAGATCCCCAGAACATCCAGCCATTCCCCTCCAAACACCTTATATCTACACAACAGTCGTCAACCTGTTCATCGACTTAAATAGCGCATTAGAGCTAGACATAATTTAGATAGCTTCAGTATTTACTTATCTAGTCACCCAATTGTTTTTGTGAGGGTTACCAGTAGCCCATGTCTCATCGGTCCAGAGAAATTGACTCCAATTATCCAAAGACCAGTTTATAAGAGTTTGGGCAAACTCAATCCTCTTCGTTTTGTTAAGGTCACTCAGTACCGGCTTTGAGCGAGCCCGGCGTCGAGAATATCCCCTACTGTTGAGAGCCATTTGAATGTATCTTTGACCAACGTTCCATTCCCTAAATTGATCTAGTGACAGATCCAGATAACTCATACATCGAGCCTCATGAAGACCTTACAAAGGCCACCAATTGATCTATCTGTTGACTTGAGAGTACAGGCGGGCGCCCAGTCCGAACACTAGGACTCTCACTGTGTCGGGCACAAGCGTGTTGAACTTGGTGCCAGGATAACCCTAGATCCTTGGCAATTTGTTCAATTGTTTTGTTCGTATGTTTTCGCAATGTTTTAACGCGAATACAGTCTTCCGATGAAATTTAATGTCGACGGCGCTGCGATAATAAAATAGTGGTACTCATTTTTTTTGATCGAAGTCGGTGGTAGAATGTAATTATTTGTACGTGGGGAGAAGATATTTGGGTATTCCAAGAATAAGAGTTTAACAGTGCGGGGAAACAGTAGTATTGAACGATTGAATAATTGGGCACTAGAGTTATTACCTCTATTGTAATAGTCATCAATTTAAATAGGCCCCTGTCACGCTAATGCAATGTCGTTGACTTAGGCCTGTAGTACTGTAAGTTGTGAAAAAGGGGGTGGTTCGGTAGCAATCGTCAATCTTTAAGGCTGAGACACTGTACATGTTCCATGAACACCCTGTTGGCCACGCACGGACCAGTATAAATAAAAAAAATCAAACGTCCGTTAACCTCGGACAGAAGCTTCCAGTGCTACAGTTGCAATGGAACTATTACATTCCTTCTAGAATTTTATTTTTCTCTGGTCCTAGAAAAATTAATTTAGGACAGGAACAAAATACAGCCTTGTACCGAATTACGTGTGTCTAGGCTAAGAATAGTAATGTTAAGAGGAGACTCTAGCTTAGGGACCTTGATGGAAGGGGAAACCAATCTATTAACATCATGTGCCAAGCGCTGTGCTTCAATCAATCAAGCTTGAGCAGCAAGATCGTGCCTACCAAAACTGTAACCTTGACGGGAGAATTAGATTGACACCAAGTCACTCTCTCTTCGTGATCTCAATCTAAATAAAACCACACAATATCCCATAAACTGCCGTCCAGGCCCAGAATCGGAAACATTTCACCGTCTATATTACTAAATCAGCTTTGTAACTACGAGAACTTATTTCCTGTCAATCAGCTATCAAGCCAAAGCCGGCGGCTGGCGGCATATCTATCTTGACAATTTTCTTTTGGATTCAATCCGCGGTGACTGGAGAGAGATTAATATGTCTAGATCTAACCTACTTTGCAGCAATGGTGGTCTTGAGCTCCTACCAGAGACATGTTTGCAAGTGATAGAGCTTTTGTTTGTTTCGGATCCCAAATCCATTGATTATTTGCAGCTTGTATCTAAGGTAAGAATTCTCGTTGGCAAGAAAGCATCGTAACCACTTTCATTTTTGACCAGTATCTAGTCATTGCGTAGCTTATTAAAGACATACGAACGATCTGTGATTAAAGCTGTTGCTAAGAAATTTCATGACCTTTCATTTATGAGTTATCAACGATACATTACACCTTCGAGAAGTCATTTGAAAGATTCAAGGTTGATGAGACATACTTTCCCCTGGCTTGCCGAAATGCACCACCGGAAAGCAACTCTGAATTTCCTTATGAATCATGAATTAACGGACATGGCTGGGACTATTCACGGTAGGTTACTTTGAATATTTATTTGAAACGAGATGAACTTACATGAACAGGCTGGCCCGCACTTGAGGACGATAAACAACGACTGGAAAACCACAATATAAATAGATTCAAAGCCAAAGCAATCGGCCTTTTGTATGGATTAGCAGATTGTGCTACAGACCTGAGCAGAACCCAAGAAATAAGACATAAACAATCCAGCTTTCTTCAAAAACTTTCCATAACAGATTTGGCATGTCTTGGCGTAATTGTTGAAGTAATTGGCCACAACTTCTATAATATAGCCAAAAGATCTCGCTTAAAAGTTGGATGTATCTCAGTTGCACCGGGCCCCCATGATTATGAGTCTACGTTTAAAGCCGACCCTATTTCTGACTTCACGCGCACAGGTGTAGCAGACGAACCATTAACAGACGGGAATTGGACTAACGAACTTATGTGTGTCTTCGAAGATCTCACTCAAAGACATGGACCATACTTTGCCTGGGCGTATTTTGAGGGTTCGAAAGAAGTGCTGCACCGACCCGATAAATGGGCAATGGAAAGAATGCAAGAAGGCCTGAGAAATATGTATGCCTTTGAGGTTGGATATACAATGGCTTATGCAAGTTTGCAGAGTGTAGTATGGCGGGTTTTTCGACGGAAAATAGGCTGTAGTACGAAAGAAAGCTGGCCGATGGCAAGATTGTTAGTGGAGAGAGCGATGAGTGCGAAAGCAGCATGGCCTAGCCACAACACGACCAGTCAAATTTCTATGGAGCCGGTCTCTATATAATTGATATCTTCTATTTGTGGGCGGCACGTATTTTTTAAAATTCCAGGGTACCTGTTATGCTACAGCCAAGTAGAATGACGGCGAAGTAGTCGACTTACGTATGTGTAGTACCGATAAAAAAAAACTGGTCCCTACCTATTCTAAATGACAGTAAAACCTTTGTAACCCGATATTGTTCCCGGTTTAATTATTGAAAAGTTTCATTGTAATGTTAATATTTATAATTGCAATACTTACCCATGCACGAAAATTGGCGTGCATAGGTAAGTATTGCAATTATAAATATTAACATTACGATGAATATTTTCAATAATTAAACTCGAACCCACTATCGGGTTACAAAGGTTTTACTGTAGCTTAATTGTCGGCGTAAGCTTAATTACATCTACAGTACAATCTCGCTATAACAATGTGGGGCAAAACTTAAACAAGGGCTCTTATTGGCCAATTCAATTGAATCCTCCAATCGGGAGCCTTGGTTAAGTTTTGCCCCACATTGTTATAGCGAGATTCTACTGTAAATATAGTGCACATAACTTATTCTCTAACCTTCGTTAACTTACCCTTGTCCCCCTGTACAGCGGAGGGAAGAATCACAGAGGAAATGAACAAGCAGATAACTTGCAAGATGAAAGCCACACTAAGTATAATGGTGTTTATTGTTAATAATAGAAGTTGGAAAAACAACCTGTTAGGGTTTCTATCTATTCGACTTTAAGTTTATTATCGCGATGTATGTTTTAACGAATCGTGATATATAAAGTCGAAGTTATAAATTTGGTGACGGTGATACTCGAGGCAATATAGGTCACTGAAGAAATAAATTATGATGGTGATAATAGTATATTTCTCAAGAATGAACCTAGACCGCACCCCTCCCATCTAGATGGATCAAGAGGCTATTTATCTACATTTAAGCCCCGCTAATAGCTATATTATTTCCTTGCCATATCTCAAAATAACAATTTAAAGTTAGATCCGAAAATCTTAACAATAGATATTGTATCATGACAGAAACCTGGAACGCCACCAACGAGCTTGGTACATCGACAAAACGGATTCCATCTCGAAAACTATCTCTTAATTCACTGAAGACGTCGAGGGAGAAAGAAGAGTCTGTAATCGTGAAGTGGGAAGTTGTTTTTTACTTCCCATCAGACAAAGAGTGTACTACTTAAACGTATTATACAAACAGGGATAAGCAGAAGAGTTTCATGTTTGTCATAATTCAAGTGTCACCCTATTGAAATAGACCAGACTCATACTTATCAAACGTATTCTCGTATCTCTACCGGATACTGTAAACTAGGAACACTCATTTCAAAATTTATATACTTGCCGAAGATGATTTGGGAACTAGGAGTAACATTTAGAACGAACTGGGTAGAAGCAAGGGGCTTTCATCGGATGGTATTCCCTAATGTATTTTTCATGTTGTTTGACAACGGCGGGGAACCATTGAATGCAGCGAACCGGGTCCAAGGCAATAAACAGTAGATGTAATTAATAGTTTCTATTTGCTAGACAGTACCACGCCGCATTAGTGGTTTAGTGGTAAAATCCGTCGTTGCCAAGTAAGAAATCGACGGGCCCCGTGTTCGATTCACGGCTGATGCAAAATATGCCAAATATTCTGTGAAGGTCTTTTGTTGCAGTTGAAAGGCAAGGTCACGATAGACACTGCTATGGTACATGGTCCGATGACTCAACTTATTAAAATGGGCACCCACGCTCGAACATTATGTGAAGACATAACTCGTAGTTAGGCGCCTTGCAGTCTTTCAATCCCTCAATCGTACATGTCTGCCGCAGGTACGTACTTCAGCCACCCACAACTAGCCAGCGAGTCTTCATCATCGTCACATACATGACCAGTCGAGAAATGTAAAAGGTCGCGGGGTTAATACTTTGCCCGCATAGAGTGAGCTCTGCCACTTTGTGCGGGCAAAGTATTACCCCCGCGACGCTGTAGAAAAAAGTCTTGCCGGATTCAAACCAGCTTTCTCCTGTCTCAGGTGTGACACATGCTTTGGCTACCCAGACTCTCCTTCGGATAACGGCCCGGACAGTGTAACGCTGCACCATCCGACCCCGCGCAACCGGTTTCCATGGCTGTTCTTTTTCTAGTTTTTTGAGCCGAAGGTTCCGTAGAATAGGTGGTTGAATTCTACGGGTAATTACTGAGTTAAATGACTAACCGTCATGGGTCAATGTATCGATGATCTTAGGTTCGAGGTGTAAGGGGAAAGGAGAACTGTAGGTGTGGCCTGGGTCAGAGAGGAGCCCTAGTGCTATAATAGACTTGGACTCTAGATAGTACAGATGAATACAACTATTACCCTGGGTCATTTTTTGATTATTTATTACGTCGCGCTGGCGCACAGTACACAACCCTAAGGATCATGTTCAGTTTAGCTCAGCCTATCTATGGATACCCGACGCGTCAGTCTCCCGAAAATTTCCAGCCAAGTGGATATCTCTTCCCTACCCACACCGCATGAGATTCCTCCGAGCTAATTCCACCTTGCGACGATCTTTCCAGGGTCACTGATCCCGTGGTTTCTCAATTAGCAACTGTCCTCCCCATCAGTTAATCCAGATATAACTCTTGAAGATTAAAAACGGCTGTTATTGTTTACTTGATTATTTCTGCTATCTGAATAAGGTATTATTGACATACACAAGACCATGTCTTCATGAGGCAAAAATGTACTTGCACATTCCTTCCACATTTGACACTTTCTATTGAGGATGGGGAGGCTTCCTTGATATCGCTTATGATATCACCAATCAACAATTGACGATACCCGATATTCCGCTACAATGTACCTTGATTTACTGGAACTTCAACAGTGACTTTTCGACCAGAAACCATGGAACAAAAAACAGAACGACTGAGGTGGTGCCGTTCCACAAATGTACTTTGCCAGCTGAAGGAGCGCCAGCAGTCTTGGGCACAGGGTGGGTTAGAAACATCTGATTTATGCCTGTATTTAGAGTATCGGCAGCACTTTTTCAAACGTTACTCTGGCACACGCACAACGCATCACAGTCAAAATTCCTCATGATTCCCCCTTCAAACCCCTTTCCTTCTTCTCTCGCATCTCAATACCCGTCCGTCCTTTTCCTTAGAGATTCCTCCAGATGTAATCCCAAAAAGTAAACCGTATGTCTCGTCTTCCTTCCCAAATTTGTACTCCAGGACTTAAATCCTCCGTCGGGTGTCCATAACATCGGGAGCATGTATGTGGGTGTTTATCCAGTTAAACAATGATACTGTTTTTTCTAGGTGACTTCAGGAAAATGGGGGCTCCAGTTGAAAAGACATCTGGGCGTGAGAGACTTAGGATTGATTGAGTCCGGGTCTTTTCAAAAAAAATTGTTGAGAAGCTGATGAGCCATCGACCGAGAGTACGTTGTGGGTCTCCAATTTCGAAAGAGTTGCGACTCTTCTAAGCCATTCCAGATATGCGAACATATTGGGCGTTTACAGCCGACACTACGTCAAGGTGAAGAGTTCAATCTAGCTGGCCAAATCTGAGTTATGTTAAGGATATGAGTCGTGATACTAACCCCCCCTTGAAATTTTGTTGCAACAGTTTTTTGATGCTGAATCCGTCGAGCGGTGAACGCAAATTGAATTAAAAAATAATAAATTTTTCTATTATCCTATTTCGGCGCCTGAAGGCCCACGTAGGTATTTTCGGAAGATACGTATTCTTTGTTACAGAACGACTCATTTTGACGTTTGGAACACTCATACTCAGATTTCATTTGCAGATACCACTACGAGAATAACGCCTTACGACATGTACCCTCTTCCGTGAATACCCACCACAGGGAAAAGCGAGAAAAACCTGTGGCTATCTGAGCATGCTTTCGTCATTCTACGAATACAGTATCACCGCGAGAGAAGTGGTGTGAGGGTCTTGCTGGATTCGAACCAGCTTTCTCCTGTCTCAAGTGGGGCATGTGTCCAAGCTACCCAGACTCTACTTGGGAGAACGGCCTGGACGGTGTACCACTGCACCATCCGACCCCGCAAATTGAATTACTAATTAAACAGAGTTTGATATCCGCGTCGCTGTAGCAGCAGATGTAGTCACGTCCAGTAAAATCATGTGCAAATTGTAAATAACTATCGCGTCATCGAAACTGGCGAGGCATATCTGGCCTCTTTCAACTCATTAAACACTTGTAACTTACTGTCGGAATAATGCAAATTCCGGAATGATATGAAAATATCATAAACCGGGGTGCTTAAGCGAAGCCGGGGCTCACCCAACATTTCATTTGACTTTGTAATAGAGAGGACCAGATAGATATATATATTTAATTGAATAAAAAGCATACCATTAACGGATCTAAGTCGTAGACTTAGAGTTACTGTTGTGCATCTCTATCTATTGTGCTGCGAAAAGATAGAAGACCCCTTTTCTCTGCGCTGCAGTTTTAAGGGAACTAGCTAGCTGTTATCCAGCTACTAGGAAATAAGGACATCTTTACTAGATCTATCGTTTACTTACCCAATTACTTCAAACGGTTCACCTAGTGAACCGACACTGATCAGTAGTCGACAACAGATCAGAAATCACTTTGAACCGAGTTTAGAAAAGCGTGAATCATGTCAGATAACCTAAATAAGAACGAGAAGGACATAATGCAAAGCTCAGAGCCAGATCGTGATTGGGCTGCTGGTATAAATCTTACAGCTGATACCGATGAGGACGTGAAGGAGTTCCTCAAGAATAGGATCGACGCATATAAGTTCGAAGAACACCAAGGAGAAGATCTCTGGTGGGATTTTTATGACGATTTTAAGGAATTCGCAAAGATCGAAGATTTTACACGTGCAGGGAATGAGCTACCAAGGAAACTAAGAGATGTGCTTCGCTCACGAGGGGTTTACATTCCTAAAGACAAGAATGCTATCGCAGGAAACTTACTAGCTTTGATAAAGCTAGAAGAGCCCCCTCAATGGCCTCACTATGACAAAGACTACAAGCGTATTTCCAAGATGCTTAACATGGAACTTAATGACGAGCCAGAATTGGGATTGCCAATAAATACAAAGGAAAAAGGGTATAATTTCAAGTTTGAAAACAACGAATCCTCTCGACCAGAAGCTATACAGTCACGTACTATGCCGTCATTTGCCAATCCATCAACTCTTGCGATGGGTATCAAAAACAATCAATATAATGAAAAAAGAATATCTGAATATAAACCCCATGGCTATTCTCGACAACTTACATCATTGAACAAAATTTATGATAATCAAATGAAATATTCTGGTAATGGCGACACATTTGACTATAAATTTGATATTTTTCTTCGAAATTGTGAAAATGCAGATATTCCTGCAGACGCTCTTGAAATCGCTTTCCCTACAATGCTTAAGGAAGAAGCTCTTGAATTCTATCATAGTTTCTACTCTAGCTGGCAACATCAAACCATAGAAGAACTATGCAAGGAAATCAAAGATAATTTTGAAGGTGTTGAATACAGGAGAACTCTTCTTGCAAATTGGAACAAGCTTACTTTCGAGTCCATTGTAAATGACAAAGAAAATAGTGGAAAGACAATTAGTGAATGTCTCAAAATTTTGACTCAAAATCTTCGAATTATGCAACACGGACTCGATAAAAGCCTTCGAAATGATGCTTTTATCCATAACAAAATTGTAACTGCCTGCGAGAGGCAACCAGCATTTCGCAATGTCTGTGAACGACCAGCAAACACGATAAATGGCCTTCTGAGTGATCTGCGATCTGCCGCAGAATATCATGATCGAATAGAGACAGCCACCTATAAAACTAACGAAAACTTTATCACTGATAGGCGTTACCACCGAAATGAGCATGGAAATCATCAATCTAACCATCGAGGTAACAAAAATCCTTCACACGCCACTATTCCTTATGGTAAGAACACAAGCTCATCTAATACATGCGTGGTTTGCCATAAAGTAGGATGTTGGTCAACCAAACATCCAAGGAGAGAAAGAGAAAAGGCTTTTGAAAAAATTAAAAAAGACATGACTAACAAAATAAATAATTTTTCTCAATACTGTTTGGAGGTTGAGGGAGAGCCGCCCGCTGACGAATCTGAAACTCAGTCTGGTATAAGCGAGGATGACGAAGAGGCAGATAAATATGAAAATTTTGTCTTTGATACTGATTTACTCCAAACATATGGAAAGAAGCAAACTTCATCGATGTTTATCACAGACAGCCTAGATGAAGTTGATGGAGCCGAAGTCGTGATGGCGCTTGCAAATCGAGCAGCTTTACACTCTATCACAGGAGAAAGAGCAAACCCAAATTCGCTGGAAAGTTCGAATCGATATGGACCAAATAAATTTGAAGGAATTGTGATAGACACTGGTGCAGCTCATTATTCCACTGGAGGATACGATCAATGGGTAGCACTACAAAGATCTAAAAATATTCCTATTGATAAATCGACTAGTGGGACGGTAAATGTACAATTTGGGATAGGATCCACAACGTCAATTGGATCCGTTAAGATTGACACACCAATTGGAAAAGTACAATTCCACATAGTTGAGGCTAATACACCTTTTCTATTATGTTTAAGAGATCTGGACAGAAATTGCGCATACTATAATAATCTCATCGACAAAGTATACTGCGGTGGTAAATCATTTCCAGTTATCCGCCGATATGGACACGCATTCCTAACCTGGGGAGAAACTTTCATTAACTACATCACTCAGACCATCTATCTCTCTGAGACAGATCTACGTCAACTACACAGGAGATTCGGACACCCTTCGGTGCGTCGTTTTGTGAATCTAATGACCCACTCAGATCACGAAGTTGATCCAAAATTAATTGAACGGATCACTAAATATTGTCAATACTGTCAAAAATTTGGCGCATCGCCTCGGCGATTTAAATTTTCTCTTCGAGATCCTGATCTCCAATTTAATCATGTTATTATTGTTGATATAATGTATATCGAAAATAATGGACCTAAACCGGTGCTACATATTATTGATCAAGCCACTCGGTTTCAAGCCGCTAGATGGCTTAAAGATATTTCTTCACAAACAGTTTGGAACACTTTACGAGCTTGCTGGATTGATACATATCTTGGTCCGCCAGATATTGTCAGTCATGATGCAGGGACACAGTTTGTAAGCAATGAATTTCGACAATTAGCTAATTCTATGGCCATCACTACAGAGCCAGTACCTATTGAAGCCCATAACTCAATCGGTATAGTAGAGCGATATCATTTACCTTTGCGCCGAGCTTATGAGATTATTGCTGAAGAGCTAAAGGGAAGCGGCTGTGGTGTCGATAGAGAAATGCTTCTCCAGATGGCTATTAAGTCTATAAACGACACTGCGGGGCCTAATGGTCTTGTTCCTACGCTTCTTGTTTTTGGCGCCTATCCACGGATGTCTAAACTTGATCCACCAGCTCCATCAATTTTACAGCGGGCTAAAGCCATAGAAAAAGCAATGATTGAGGTAACTAGATTACGAAACAACCGCCAAATCCAAGATGCATTGCGTCAGCGTAATGGCCCACAGGTAGACCACATGAAAAGCCTTCCTATCAATTCAAAGGTTTGGGTCTGGCGCGAACGCAAAGGATGGACAGGACCACACTACCTTGAATCCATTGATGAACAAACTTGCACAGTTCGATTACCTAACGGACCTTCAAAATTTAGAATCACTGTTGTTAAACCATATCTAGATGAGAGTGATAAAGATATCCCGGATAGCCAAGAAAATAAACCAAAATCACCAGCCTCAGCCTCAGCTATCAACAACGAAGAACCTGAAATTAGACGAAATCCAAGCCGCAATCGTCAATTACCTGAGCGCTATCGCCAAAATTTTGTTATAGCTACATTTCTAAGCCATAAAGAAGAATTAGATCAGGAACTGTCAAAGAAATTACGAGCAGAAAAATAATAATTGATCCAAATCCACCCTTCTTCCTCTCTCGCCAAAAAGAAATTGACGGCTTAATATCTAAAGGAGTATTTGAAATTGTTACTGATAACAGTGGCACTGGACGATTGTTTAAATCTCGTTTCGTAGACGAAGTTAAAGGAAAAGCAACTAACTCACCGTTTGAAAAATCTCGATTGGTCACCCAAGCATATAATGATAAAAACAAGGCAGATATACTCACACAATCTCCGACTATTCAAAGAGCTAGCCAGAGAATCATTATTTGTATTGCTTCATCTACTTCTTATAGTTTACACCTTCGAGACGTATCACAAGCCTATGTGCAATCGAGCACAAATCTAAACAGAAAAATTTTTGCCAAACCACCTAAGGAGATTTTACACACTCTTCCACAAAATTCTATTTTACATATCAAAAAGCCCTTGTATGGTATCCCAGAAGCTGGTACTCACTGGTTTCAGACATACCAGAAGCACCACATCGAAAAACTCTCAATGGTACAGTCAACATTTGATCCATGTCTATTACACACTGAAAAATCGGACTTATTCGGTGTCGTAGGTATTCAGACTGATGACACTCTGTTTACGGGCAACGATAAATTTGTCAACTTAGAAAACAACGAAATTATCAAGGCAAAAATTCTTACCAAGCCTGTTGAAAAGTTACATCCTGATAATCAAATTATTTTTAATGGTGGAATAATAATCCATGATGGTACATCTATTCTTCTAAAACCTAAGAAACAGGGAGATAAAATAAGCGTTATAGATATCAAATCTTCTTCCTTTAAAAGCGATTATGTTGCCCAGAGAGCAAGAGGGGCTTACATAGCTACGGTCTGTCAGCCTGAAGCTGCTTTTGATTTGTCGTTTGCGGCCCAAAGTGCTCAAAACCCATCTTATGATGACACAAAACTGCTCAACAAACGATTGCGATGGCAAATTGAGAATAAAGACAAAGGCTTACGTTTCATAAAAGTAAACCTTAGCCAAGCTAAATTGTTCGTCTTTGTTGATGCTTCCTTCGCCAATAATAAGGATTTTTCTTCCCAAATTGGATTTGTCATTGCGTTAGTAAATGAAACTAACAACAATGATGACAAGCATTCATTCAAGATCTCTGGCAATCTATTACACTGGAGTTCGATAAAATGCAAAAGAGTCACTCGAAGTATACTAGCATCAGAGCTATATGCTACAGTACATGGCGTCGACTCAGGAATTGTCATTAAAACTACAATTGACAAAATCTTAGAACAACTTGAAATGCCACCAATACCCTTAGTAGTTTGCACCGATTCTTATTCACTTTATGACTGCTTAACCAAACTAGGGACAACTAATGAGAAAAGGCTAATGATCGATGTTATGTCTCTTCGACAATCCTATGAGCGAAGAGAAATAGCAGAGATTAGATGGGTAGATGGAAGAGATAATCCCGCAGACTCAATGACAAAGCATACATCCTGCCAGGCGTTGAAAAATTTTATTGATAAGAATGAACTTATCGTAAGGGTTGATGGTTGGATTGAAAGGGACAGAATAATTACATGATGATCTTTAGTATCTTAACGGGTTTTTAAAGAAGGTAAAAGTTGCCAGTGTCGGAATAATGCAAATTCCGGAATGATATGAAAATATCATAAACCGGGGTGCTTAAGCGAAGCCGGGGCTCACCCAACATTTCATTTGACTTTGTAATAGAGAGGACCAGATAGATATATATATTTAATTGAATAAAAAGCATACCATTAACGGATCTAAGTCGTAGACTTAGAGTTACTGTTGTGCATCTCTATCTATTGTGCTGCGAAAAGATAGAAGACCCCTTTTCTCTGCGCTGCAGTTTTAAGGGAACTAGCTAGCTGTTATCCAGCTACTAGGAAATAAGGACATCTTTACTAGATCTATCGTTTACTTACCCAATTACTTCAAACGGTTCACCTAGTGAACCGACACTTACAGGCTGATTGCAAGATGAATCAAGAAATAAAAAATATACAAAACTCACAAAACACATGTACTTCAGGCCATTTACTTGTTCCACAGCCTCTCAATTTCAAAGGTTCTATCAAGTAATCCTTCATTACTAATTCATCTTCTAACTGTTTCCATGTACGTTTTTATCAACTTGAGCGTAATCGAGGTCCAGCTCTAAAACTAACAATGGCAGAATTACTTCGTCGAAATTTAATCTACCCGGGCCTTACGCTTCTATCAAAAAACTATATGAGGCGGTCCAAAATCACGTTAGGTCTGCTGGACATGCCATTACCGCCAGCAACTCAAAATAGAGAAAAAGGCGAAGAAAGAAACTCCCAGCCTATTAGAAAAGTATAATGTTTCACAACGAAGTGGACGAGACATGCAGGAAACGACGTTGATTGACGCAAAATACCAACTGTCCATTCAGATTTAAGGCCAGAGAGGAGCCCTAGTCTTATGTTACTCTTAGACTCAAGATAGCACGAATAAAAACAACTTTACACATATTAAGGCGCATGACTGGCAGCTGGTCGAGCCTGTCTCAACACGAGACTATGCCAAAAGTTTTACGATATTGCATAACTTGTGTTGAGCTCGGATACGATAGAATAAGATATCAAAGATTTAGGGCAACCGGCTATAATCATAGTTATTGTCCTAACACCTAGTGATACTCCTCACATTAAATTAAAACGATGCCACGGAGCCAAATTATTTTGGGCAATTGAGTCAAATTTTGACCAGGAAGTAGTTTTAATTGATACTAAATACCCGGACAGATTATATATGTAGTAGATTTACCAAGTTGATAGAGTATCTGATTTAATTCTATCACGAATGAGTTAAAGTCTGTACATTGTCCAGAAACCCCAAAATAATAAATTGTTGTATTTCGTTATCGTAGTGGTGGTTTTGATTATGTAAGAAGTTGTTATGTGCTTACTAAGGATAATATCCGACGTGTATATAGTTACATGTAGTTACTTTAAAAAAGAGAACAGATCGGTTTTACTCCCCATCTTACCTTGCTATCTGATCAGATATCGAGACACTGCCTATCCAACATTGATCAATAGTTGTTGGCAACACAACCCTTGACTTGGAAGATAGAAGAGACAGTGATACTACAAGTTATTGACACTGACCCCTGTGGTATCATTGTGCTACGACATCGCGGTTTACAATACTGTTGACTTACTTCTAACCTGTTGTAAATACGTGAGAAAGGCAACTTCCGAAGAACTTTGAAAGACTTTCCTAGGACTAAAGAAGAAGCAGGCGTCCCATCACGCCAAACCCTTACCAGATCATCCTCTTTTACCCAGCATATCTACTTCTTTGATACAATAAAATGGCCAACAATTCTATTTCTGATGAAGGACCCTCCTCTCATAATGCTTCCGAACCTTCAAATATCGATAAGTTAACAATTGCACGATACATGAAGGGAATCGACTTTGTCCCTGGCAACCTAGATTTTATCGAACTACCCTTCTGGGGGACAGATCCCACCTCGAAATCCACCCCTAATCATCTGGCTACCCACGTTGCTAAGATGATGTCTGATACTACTGCCGAACGACAATTTGACGATAATCTTTTCTATGCTTATCGTGAGGAGTTCGAAGGTTGGAATATTGATATGTTTGCCAAGCTTCCCCGAGCAGTCCCTCGGCAACTCAAGATATTTCTTCGTACTCGTGGCGTTTTCACAGGAAAGAACAACGGCAAGACGGCTCCTCAGTTGATGGAATTGATTACTCTTGAAGAACCATGGCAATGGATAACTATGGAGTTGGCACAAACTGAAATCGTTCCAGGTTCCCGTTTTCACTAGGACAAGAATACCATCTCATTACGGGAAGCTGTAGCCAAATCGGAAACCGCAAGTTTTCCAATCTGCAAGCAGGAGTTTCAAACCTCTAATGAAGCCACTGTCCGACAACTTACCAACCCACCAACAAATCCGTCAGGACTTTCCAACTTTTCTCTGAAGGGGGCATATACCCAAACCCCGGAGCAGTGGCCAAGCTGAAGCCCCTATCCTGTCCCGACCCCCTACACTCCTCAATTGCGTTCCGGGACATATGATCCTTACAGCTCTCTTCCTCCAGTTCCTGTCCCTAATAAGCAGCTAGAGCCCTCGATAATGCTACAATTTACTAAGACGTACGACCGAGAGAAGAAGTACACCAGTAATGCGTACGACTTGTTGGATGACAAACTAAAGATCTTTTTCAATATCTGCTTCCATACAAGGATTACCCCTGGCCAATTCTACGCGGTATTCCCTCGGATCTTGACCGGAAGAGCAGAGCAGTACTATCTTCACTACGTTAATCGGGAGGACGACTTCTACACAGCCTATACGAAAATCAAAAATCACTTTGATACAGAGGTCAACCACAATCACTATTTTACCGATTGGACAACCACAACGTTCATGAAGATTCGCCAAGAAAACCCCGAAAAATGTCTACAGGATGTTCTTCAAATTCTCCTTGATAAGTTACAACTGTGCCAGAGGGCTTTGGGGCCTGAGTACGCTGGAGAAGGTAACCTCCGTAATACTGTTATTAAGGCTTGTCGTGGAGTTCCAGAATTGGAACGTGCTTTGTTCAAACCGGCTCGTCTATGTGAGGAACTTTTTTCGGACCTACGATCTTCCATTGAAACGGCTCTTAGTCGAACCACATCTCTTTCCTCCCAATGTTTTCTTGCTGATCAGGAGGATGTAGACAATCAATTTTATCTTGACTGACGATACAGCAATAACAGCAATCAGCGCAAATTTCCTTCACGTAACCCCTGTAAAGGTTAGAACCTCAGGAGCTAGCTCGGGCTCTGCCCTTGTCAGTGTGAGGGTTAGAACCCTTATTGGAACTCGGGCCGTGGCCCTTGTTTACTTATCCTATCTGATATTATCAGCTAGCGCCAAAACTATTAATCTCGCTAAGTGCTGCACATAGTCATGAAACTGCGTAGCGAGATTATGATAGACTTATAGATAGACGTCGGATGGTGTTTAGGCGTTATGGACTTTTCCAGTAGCTTCGTGCTGATTCTAAAGATTGCACAGATTGGTGTGAAGGACTTGGGTTGGATAAGTTCTGGAAACTTATGGAATCGAATGAAGGACTTATATAGAGCTGCTTCCTGTACATGAAATCCTCACACACTTCTTAATTAATAGATTTCCTTAAACCTATACTTTGAGCTATTCGAGTGAGGCCTTTCACAACCCCGGCCAACACGAACGCCCCGGGTACCACCAGTCTTCCTCTAAGCCTGGAGGCCGTCAGTGGCGAAGAAAGTGCTTTATCTGCCATAAAGAGGGCTGCCGGTCAACAAAGCACTCGGAAGAAGAACGTCGACGCGCAAAAAGACAGTATCTAGCACACTGTGTATTTGCTGGTGATTCAACCGATTGTTTTGCTACGTATCTGGCCGATTATGAAGGTCATGAAATGGATTTCCATTTGGTGCAGGATAACAAATCCCTCGAAGGGAAAGAATACAGTGAACAGGCGATTCAGTATCTGACCGACCAGGCTTTTGTTCACCACCTCACAGGTATTGATACCTTTGACCTGTCGGAAAACACAACCCCGGCAGACCAGTTCTTGATCTAAGACCGATACTCCCGCACTTGCTTCCAGGGGATTCTAATCAATACTGGGGCAGCTCGAGTGTCTACCGCCGGCTTTGAACAACTCCAAGCTCTTCAAAATGAACACAAGGATATTACCCTAGATACTTCAACCAAGGGACAAGCCTCTATTAAATTTGGAAAAGGATCAGTCACAGTTTCAATGGGCTCAATTAGTCTTGACACACCTATTGGCCAAATCCAGTTTCACGTTCTGAATGCGTCCACACCATTCTTACTGTGCTTAGCCGATATGGATTGATTGAATGTCTATTTTAACAATACAGCTAACCAACAGGTCCAAAATGGAAGAACGATACCAGTCCTCCGATAGTGGGGACACCCTTGGCTAGCTATTCCTCGAACCAAGAATGCCGCTCTCTTTCTGACAGAAACAGAACTTCGACGACTACACCGACAATTTGGCCATCCGTCAACAGACCGTCTTTACAAGCTGTTGTCCAGAGCAGGTCACGAAGGTGTCTCCAAAGAAACCCTGAGTGAAATTTCCAAGTTTTGCCACAATTGCCAAATACACAGCTCAGCACCCAAACGATTCAAATTTTCATTGAAAGATGACCGAGAGTTCAACTACGAGATACTGGCCGACATAATATACCTGGATAGCAAACCAGTACTACACGTGGTTGATTCAGCTACCAGTTTCCAAGCTGCACAATTCTTGACAACGATGAGTGCAAAAGAGACCTGGCAAACATTACGACTACTATGAATTGATACCTACCAGGGTCCCCCCGATGTCATCACTCACGATGCAGGTACTAACTTTTCATCAGTGGAGTTCAGGAACGAAGCCCGTATCTTGGGTATCACTTGCAGAGAAGTACCCGTCGAAGCTCACTGGTCGATCAGCAAGCTTGAGCGGTACCTTGCGCCCCTTTGCCGGGCTTACGAAATTCTTTCCACAGAGCTCCGTGGAATCTACAGCCCCAAGGCTGTTCTTCAGATGGCTGTTAAAGCTGTCAATGACACAGCTGGACCTGACGGTCTAGTGCCTACGCTCCTTTTCTTTGGAGCGTATCCTAGGATCAACCTGGACTCTCCATCATCGCCAAATACGGTGCAGCGTGCCGAGGCAGTCCAGAAGGCGATGAAGGCATTACGAAAAATATCGGCTGAACAACAGGTCCGAGATTCCCTGAATACTCGAAACGGGCCTTCTGTAAGCGAGGTACTGGCTTTACCCTTACAGAGTGAGGTACGAGTGTGGCGGGAAAAGAAAGGTTGGCAAGGCCCCTTCAAAATCCTGTCAATCGACGGCCATTCAATAACACTGGACCTGCCTCATGGACCCACAGCTTTCAGGTCTACAGTAGTCCAGCCCTACTACCGAAATTCAGAAACTGAACGCCAGATTGAATCACTTCCCGATCCTGATACTAACGACAAGGATAATTCAGAAGAAGATGGTTCCGAATACGAAGATCCACCATTGCGCCCAAAGCGTGGCCGAGGCCGCCCTCCAGCTTCGATTAATAAACGTAGGCCCGTGACAACGTACTTTTCAAGGAAGGAAGAAGGTGACCGTCTACTGGCTGTCAAGCTACGTAACGAAGGAATTACCACTGCCCTTGGCGCCCCGTTTGAAGAATCAGACGCAAAGTAGATCAACGATCTGATTGGACGCGGTATTTTCAGCTTTGAACTGTTTGCCGAAGTCCAGCACGGACAACACCGCTTGTTCAAATCTCGGATGGTTCGTGAAATCAAGGGTAAAACTGACAAGCCCCATAAAAAGTCCTGGCTAGTCATCCAGGGCTACAACGACCATGAAAAGAACGAAATCCTTACCCAATCGCCTACAATCCAGAGGATGAGCCAACGTCTGATCCTGGCTTTAGCACCTTCCCTCTTGAAACAGGGCCTATATCTAGAGCTGCGAGATATCACCCAGGCTTATCCTCAATCCCAAACAAACCTCAACCGGGTGATTCTGGCATCCTTGCCAACGGAACTTCGATCCAAGTACGCAGAAGGAACAATAATTAGGGTCATCAAGCCTTTATACGGCATTGCTGAAGCAGGTGTTCACTGGTTTGCAACCTACCAAGGTCATCACAAGGACAAGCTGCAAATGGAAACGTCTACTTACGACCCCTGTCTGTTGATTATTACAAAAGACCCATTTGCAACGATAGGCATGCAGACAGATGACACACGTATGCTGGTAACCCCTGAGTTTTCAGGTAAAGAAGATAACAAACTAAAAAGAGCTGAATTCAGGGCTAAGGACAAGACGAAGTTGACCCCGCGTACGCCACTTGACTTTAATAGTGCCAAACTTTCAATGATGGACGATGGTGTTATCCTAATGTTACAGAAGGGCCAAGGATCTAAACTAGAACCTATCAATAAGCTCGCCCCTGATCGTAGCCTGGGATACTTGGAACAGCGAGCCCGTGGTGCCTATATAGCCTCCATCTGCCAACCAGAGGCTTCCTTCGACTTGTCGACAGCCACCAAAATCCAAAAGCCAGAGCCAGCAGACTATGAAAAGCTGAACCAGAGGATTCGATGGCAAAAAGAAAAGATTGCCAGGGGACTTTGTTTCGTACCACTGGACTTGAAAAAAGCAAAATTATTCATCTTTGCAGATGGATCTTTTGCAAACAATAAAGACCTTAGCTCTCAAATAGGTTTTGTAGTGGTGCTGGGCAACGAAACAACCCAAGAAAACAGCTTTACACTAAATGGTAATATTGTTCACTGGCCGTCAACCAAATGCAAGAGGGTAACTCGGAGTGAACTTGCTTCCGAGATCTACGGAATGGTTAATGGATTTGATGTTGGCATTTCTCTAATTACTACAATACGAATGATTACTAGCCAGCTCAATCTCCCACCAATCCCTTTGGTCGCTTGCACTGATTTGTACTCCCTATATGAGTGCCTAGTCAAACTAGGTACCACCAAGGAAAAACGTTTGATAATCGACATTTTGGTCTTACGGCAGTCATACAAACGAAGGGAAATTACAGATGTACAGTGGATTCATGGAAACAATAACCCAGCTGATGCGATGACCGAGGCATCACCCAACAAGGCCTTGGATCGATTGATCGACGTAAACGAGGTGGTGGTTAAGATTGAGGGATCTGTAGACCAATTATTAGAAGAGGGTACACTGGACAAAGACTAACAAAAAGAAAAAAAAAACTGCCAGTGTTGTATATTGTTATTGTAGTGGTGGTTTTGATTACGTAAGAAGTTGTTATGTGCTTACTAAGGATATTATCCTACGTGTATATAGTTACATGTAGTTACTTTAAAAAAGAGAACAGATCGATTTTACTCCCCATCTTACCTTGCTATCTGATCAGATATCGAGACACTGCCTATCCAACATAAATAGAATGTAAAATTTTGAAATGTCGTTCAACAAAGATGTATAAAAATAATTGAGCATACATATACTTGTACGTGCGTTTAGTATTTATTTACAGTTTATAATCAGACAGTTTTTTTTCGTAAATGTTGTGGGGCTAATCAATAAATCCATATTTCCAGGTAGAATAGGGTTTTCAAGGGGGGTTTTGTATCACGACTCAAGGAGATCGATCCATGTTGGGGAATTGTCACGCGATACGGATAATTGGATCTTTTTGTTTTCATTCCACTCCCGTAGATAACCTTGTTTACCAGATTTGACCTTGTCAATCTTCTTTACTCCATATCCCATGACGTTTTATCTATCGTAGCACATCCTATTACTGCCATAGCGCTTAAATATCATCCTCAGTACTAGTTGAAATTGAAATTTTAACATAATGTTACCAAAATGAAATATAACCTTTGGGATCTTGGCGGCGGTAATAACACTCAATATCAACTTCACTACCAACAAAGCGGCGCTTTCATACACAATGAATATAGCGATCGGGACGCCGCTTTTACCCACAATTACCTTCTCTTCTGTTCAGTCACTAACAAAAAATTTTCACCACTGCCATGTGAGGTGAAAATCAAGCCATTAATATCTCAGCACTCGGCAATAAAGTTATGATCCTGGCGTGCTCTTACGTCCAAATAGAAAAGGAGTCCGACTCATTACTAGAGAGGAACTAGGAACTTGCAGATAAAATTATTAAGCACTGGAGGAAAAAAATTCGCCCTCAGCAGCTTACTCCTCTCTACAACAGCAAAGTTTAGTCTTCAACAAGTCCAAAGCCTAGAACAACAACTTGCCCTAAATTCTCAAATTCAAGTACAGAATGTCAGCCTTCAAAAACGTATTCAGGACCTCGAATAATTATCCACAGCTCTTCCCAAAAGCGTATTACCCATCAATAATAGGACCGCGAAACATCTTGACCAGGACGTATTCTCTGCCAATAAATCTGAATTACGCAAATAATTTCCCCTATTTGTCCAAAAAATCAGCTTGATGTTTACAGTAAATGGAGACTGGCATCCCCCAGAGCAGAGCAAGATGATCTATCTAATCTCCCACCTCAAAGGCAAAGCTTATTTTACTACAACCTATGGCATCAACAAGAATGGGACAGTAAAATTTACTTCCGCTGTTGCAATACTAGTCCTTTTGGAGCAGGTATTTGTAGATGTGGATGAATGCAGTTCCACTCGTCGAAATATTCTTACCCTAAAGTAAAGCTAAAAGAATACCTTGACCCATATCTCTGACTGGTTCAAGGTAGCCCAGAAGACCAAATTCTCCGACAATGGCCCCATCAACTACCTTTACAATTCCTTTCACCTGGCAATTGTGAGTCATATTCAGAATCGGGTAATGTTACAACAAGTATTACCTACAGATTTGACGTCCTATCTCGTCGAAGCTCGTCACTTTGATGCCGTTCTCTGATCTACCAATCAGACATATAGGAAAAGTAAGTCAACGCTTAATACCTTCCATCTGTTATGGGCTGTGTGCAACTTATGGCTAGTCTTGAAGATCAGCCCAGCAACAATCTGCATGCACTAGTGGGGTCGGGATACGCTCACAGCGTAGAAGGTATATGGGCAGGGGACAGAGGGACAAAGGATCGGGGGGGCTCAACAATTAGCAAGTGCAGGAATGTCGGGAGGAATTCCCGGCAAGCAATTAAAGGATCGGGCGTCGCCTTAGATTTGACTCCACAAGTAGAAATATGTTGAATTTTTACTGTATTCTCACCTCAGCGTATGCACGCGATATCGCCGCCTTTACATATGTATTACCACTCCGCTGGGTTTTTTTTAAGAATTTTTTTTAATGATTTTTGGAGTCCCTGATCTCGATATCGACTCCACCTCGTTTTTTCATTCTGTTGACAGAATGTCAGGCTCAGTTCACCATACCCAGGATATACCAATAGCCGGAGCAGGCGTCACCGAGGACGCTCTGAGTGCGCAAGATATTCGCGACTTAATGAACCTCGTCTTGGAAAGAAGATACCAACGACTCTTTTACGACCAAGCACGTCTTCCAAGGCCAACAAAATGTGATGCAGCTTTGCCAAGGTGGAGTGGATCACTCCAGGATTTTAACTCCTACATCTCTCGACTGGAAATGAGAATCGAGTCAGATTTTGCGCCCTTCTACAATGAGCGATCAAAACGCCCAGATATGATTGACTCTTACCAGAGGAGGTAAACAGGAGGGCATCAAACTGGTTCGTGGCGCGGAACGTCTGCAGACAGTTTTCGCGGAGAGATTTCGTCCAGCACTTTAAGGACACTTTTGCAGACCACTAAGCACAGCAAAAAGTGCCGAAAATACTCAACTGCATGGAGCAAGGGGAGGATTAATTCTTCGCCGACTTTCTTCAGGATTTCCAGCATCTTCTCGTGCAGAATGGGGGCAATGAGGCCTACACATCGATGGGCAAAACCTAGAAGCTAAAGGCTGCATCAATGGTAAGCCACGGAGAGCATTAATAAGACTCAAGCTACCTGATATAAACCGGCTTGACGACTGGGCGGAAGATGTGTGGGTCATAGCATTGGAACTCCAAAGTTTGGCAGACTACTGACCTCACGACTCAACTCAAATAGTCTCCAAATTAGGAACCCCTAAGAGTGGTACGGCTCAAATTATCACAAGAAATACGATGGAAAACGCGGAGAGTGATGTAAGAATGGAAGGAACTGACGTGTTGTTAGCAGGGTTACATCGCTTGATGCGCGAGCTAGAGAATAAGTGTCAGGAGAATGAAGCGGAAGTCTTGGAGCCGGAGCAGCGACCAGTTAATGAGGGTGTTCATGCGGTTGTGGGCGAGACAGCCAGAGTGGACTTACTAGAAGCCCCGTGGCGGTCACAGGCGGAAATCTAGCAAATTATGAAACAGAGAATTTGTTTAAAGTGCGCAGGAAGGGGCTTTTCGCCAAAGCCTACCCAAGGTTCCGCAGAAAGCGATCACCTAGAGGTCCGGCAAGGATGGCAGGAATTGCGAAAGGGGACCAGAGAAACGAGGAATCCTAGGGAAAGCCGCCCTCAGCAGGGATAATGGGGACTTGGCAGCAAAGCTTGTTATTTGTAAATTACGACTGTCAGTAGGTTGCTCTATAAACTATTCTCTTTTTGTAAAAGCAATGATCAATACATGGTGCCTATGCTTTGCCGCAATTGGCGAAAACCTCGTGCGCATCCACAATATTTACTTCAGGTCTACAACCCCTTGTTAAATGAAATTAGCAGGCGCTACTCAAAATTTCAAGATAGCCTCATCCGCTAAATTTAAAATAGATATAGATGGGCAAGTGGAACATATGTGGGGATACATCATGACAAATTTTGCTTACCCCCTAATAATAGGAAAACTGTGGATGGAACAAATAGGGTGGCATACTCATTCGGAGATCAATCTCTTAACATTGGTTGAGGAAGGAATTAGCTAGTGGTGAGGGCTAGCGGATGGAGCGGCTAGATTGCTCGGGCAGTCTCAGAGATAAACTAGAAGCGGTGCGGCTGGATGAGAGTGCAAAGATATTGCACAGTGGTCTGAGTAAGTGGCTGCAGAGGACCAAGAATAAAGTAGAATTAATCTTAATGGGAAATATCAAAAGAGCATTGAGGCCCGGGAAATCTTTGACTTGGGAAGAGATTGAAAGAAGCCTCCCAAAAGAAATAAGGAAGTTCACTAATCTATTCCTGGAAGATACGATCGGTGACGGGTGCTCCTTACCGCCAAATCGAGCTAGTTTAGACACCAAGATCCCAATGAAAAAAGACAAACAAGGTCGAGAAAAAGAGATGCCCTGGGGGTCGCTGTATGGGATTTCTCGGGAAGAACTATTGGTATTAACAAGGACCCTGACGGATCTGTCGGACAAAAGCCGTTTAAGAGCGAGTAGCTCTCCGGGGGAGAGCATCCGTGTTCTCTATTAAGAAATTAGGAAGGGGCTTTAATTTTGCGTGGATTACCGAACGTTGAACGCAGCTACGGAGCTGAATCGTTATCTACCACTATTAATAAAGGAGGCAATCCAGATGATATCAGGCGCAAAGTGGTTGACAAAAGTGGACGTACGATCGGCTTTGCATAGTTTAACGAAACCAAGCAGGCTGTGATAGAATTCGACTTACAACCTGCTTGGTTCCATCACATTTTGAATTAACTTAATTCTACTTTCACCCGTTATTGAGCATATCACGAGTTTCTTTCCGTGGCTCATGATCTCTTTTAAAATACAAATTCAAGGGCTGGTGCATGCCAACATTTGCAGCTCCATCAACATCGAGTGACAGCAGTAGCTCACAAAGCAACGATTCTTTCTGGACAGCAGTGGAGTTAAAAGAATTCGGATTAACGACTTTGGCCGGTAATAGCAGTGACATCGGAATGGAAATAGAAGAGATAGCAAATAGAAGGGAGTATATTCTGATAGAACAAATGAATATCATGAAACAGAATTACAAGCAGCAGATACAGTGACCAGCAAAACTGTTCGAATGTTTTGTAACTTTCGCTTGTAAGCCTCATAAAATTTTATCTGCTTGACCAATTTACAAAATTTTTACATTAATAAAAAATTCCAATTCTATGGTTTCTTTTGATATAAATTAGATGATGTGAATCGAAAATTTGGTGGAGTAATCGCGATTGAAAGGGCGTTGGTCATTCATACAGTTTTGCAGGGGGGGTATGGGGAAATTTTTGAACTGGTAATTTAGTACTTTACATGCCCACCTTTCGCCTTAATCACTGCATCTATGCGCCTAGGAAGACTCTCTATCAGCTTCTGAAATTCCTCTGCAGGAATCTTTGCCCATTCATCCTGAACTCTGTCCCAAAGCTCCAGGATCCCATTTGGCGGTTGGGGGTAATCCTTGAGTCTTTTCTTGATGTAATTCCAGAGATGCTCGATGGGATTAAGATCAGGGAAGTTTGCTGGCCAAGGGAGAACGGCGAGAGAATGATCTCTGAGGAATTGTCTGGCCTTCTTCGAGGTATGCTTTGGATCATTGTCCTGCATGAAGATAACGGATTCGGGGGTTTTACCGTATTCCACCAGCGTTTGTAGGAGATCCTCCTCCAATATCTCAGTGTATAGATGCTAGTCCATCAACCCATCAATCTTACACATATTTCCCGTCCCCTCCCACAGCATACAGCCCCAGATCATAATATGACCGCCACCAAATTTGAGGGTCTCCTCTACCTTTCTCTCTATCAACCCTCGTCCTCGCCTTTTCCAGGTCCAAGATCTTCCATCTGATTGCAAGCGATTTATCTTCGTCTCGTCTGACCAAACTACATGCTTCCAATCATCTGTAGTCCAGTACTTATGGGCCATAGCAAAGTCAAGACGGTCCTTTTGCTTTGCTGTTAGTTTTGGCTTTTTCTTTTTCACAACAGCTTTTAACCCGGCTTTTTTGAGGGTCCTTCGGACTGTATCAACAGAGATAGAGCAATTTTTCATGTCCCTGATGTTTTGGGCAACTTCGGCAGCGGTATCGGCCTTACCAAATGTTATGGTACGGACGGCATGACGAGTGTCATGCTTGCTGAGCAAACAAGGTCGCCCTCCTAAGTTCACCTGAAGATCTGGACGGTGTCTCTTGCGAATACATGAAACGGTAGAAACTGAGACATTGCATTCTCGAGCTGTTGAACGGATGGAAAGTCCATGGTCAAGGTGGTGAAGAATGACATCAATTTTTGATTGAGATAGAGGCCTCATGATAAAAAAAAGATTCGAGTAACATTAGAAAGTGATTATGTGCTGTAAATGATTACAAACTCAACCTTTCATGAAGACCTACAGTGCTCCTGATACCTAGTTATACTTTCTCCACATCCCCCCTGCAAAACTGTTTGAATGACCAACGCCCTTTCAATCGCGATTACTCCACCAAATTTTCGATTCATGTTGTCATAATGGGTCACGATTACATGTAGATAAAGGCACGTGACGGAGGTAACCATACAAATAGCTAAGAGCCTTAGATAGAAGTAGAATTAGAGCGGAATAACCTTTTGACTTATACGTATCGATACTTGACTATATACTTATACCCGGTATTTCCAACACTGATCAGTGTTCCATCGGGAACACAGATAGCAAGGAATAACTTTGGAAGAGACAACAGTTTGTAGCCAACCTCACAGACACAAGCAAATTGATTGTGCTAAGGATAAGACGATCATCAATCTCCATCACTCAGATCCCCGATTGGTGTGACAAGCTTATCAAGGACTTTGTTGAAACAGTAGACTCTGTGGCGAACCTCACCGACACAAGCAGAGACTCATTTCATTCGAAATCTGCGTCAATCACGCACGACAATACCGTCAACTACAACCGACGAAAACTCACATTCTTACTTTTATCTACTCCATAATAACAGCCAATCTAATTAACAATGACAGAATCAATTGAACCCACTATGAAAAGAAACAATGTCAACGAGGAGATTACTGGTAGTCTTGATATTACAGTGGTGGAAAACCTTACAGAAGCCAATCTCAATAGTATGGCATACTGGTTCATGCAATCATACGATGAGAAAAGTGTTTTCGGTTCTAATCTTCAATGGGCATTTCAAGATGTATTTGAGGGATGGGAAATAGATCACTTCAAAAGAATGAACAAGAATGTTGCATTTCAACTTAAGGAACATATGAGATTCAACAGAGTATTTCTCAAGCAGGGGAGAGGATACAACCCACCAAAGGTTCTGGCAGGACTAGTTAATGAAGAACAGTATCATAAGTGGACGGATAAGGAAATGATTGAGCAATATGAATCACCACAAGCATCATTCAACTCTCGGCTTCGTTTTCCCAGCTATGCTTCTCTTACTACAGATGTAGCGGATGTATATCAAGAACCACATCTCAAACCTCTTACACGATCTCAAAAAAGAGCTATTACCTTCGAAAGCAATAGAAATTCCTCCAATCCTCAAAACCCTCTAGATAACTTATCAAATATAAAACAAGACCGCATAGATCAACGCATACAAGAATCGTCACAATACCCACAAACTGGCCACCCACAATATGCCTCAAGTATACAACAAGAACTACAAGGGGAATGGGACAATAAAGAGGAAGATCGACAACAACAATCAAAAGATCATTCGACCCTGGCATCACAATTTTCACGCGAACTTGGAAATCTTGCAAAACTTTACAATGATGATATGAAATATGGCGGAGCTGAGGACTCCTTAGATATATGTCTTGACATTTTTGAAGATACTTGCTTAAATGCAGGACTGCCCCCAATTGCATATTCTTTAGGAACCCCTACAATGCTTAAAGGAATTGCTCGAAAGTATTACTATCATCGAATTTCTAAACTCAAACTTGGGCACGAAGGCTCGATTAAACGACTCAGAGAGCACTTTGAGACGGAAGCAAGACGACAAGATCACCTAGCGCAATGGTACGATCTTTCATTACAAGTCATCGTTCATGACAACCCCGGAAAACCTCTCACGGAATGCTTTGACATACTTCTTGACAAACTACACAAGCTACAAAGTGGACTATCAGAGAAAATGAGAGATGATGAATCAGCCCGTGATCGGCTACAAGTTGCCTGTCAAATGATTCCTGCATGCAGTAAGGCATGTTTTAACCCTAATCCTACGTTTGAAGGACTCACAGCAGAGATCCGTAATGCTATTTCTACTGAAGGACGACTTGTTCGCGTGAACGCCTCGTACAAAGGAGATTTGGCATACGCCAACTTTACTGATCGAAATTTTCGAGGCCCCCACTACGAGAAACAAAACTTTCGCGAACATGATAGAGAAAGAGGGAAACGATTCGAATATCAAGGTCTCTCAAAAGGTAGAATAAGTAATCGTCAAAAGAAGTGTATAGTCTGTTCAAGGGAAGGCTGTTGGTCCACGAATCATCCTGCTAGTCAGCAAAAGGAGGCATTTGATCGTGTTAAAGCACGGATGCATAGCTTAAACAAACCTCACAAAAATCATCACATTCGACAATTTATCATTGATTACGAAGGCGAAGCAGAAGAAAAAATTGATGATAGGGATATAGATATTGACCAACTGATAATGGAATTTGACTTTAGTTGTGACAGCAGTGACGGCGAACCTGTCACTGCACAATCCAGCTATACATCAAATTGTTTTGACAACAGCTGTGATGTCAGCCTCAACTTCTTGTCAAGTTATGGAAAACAACTCGATGGTCATACAACAATAAAATTTATGCAGGACCAAGCATTCTTGCACTCAATTTCCAAATTACCGACAACAGAAGTCTTTACGAACGGCCATCGCTACGGTAGTTCATATTTTCAAGGGATTATGCTGGATTCAGGAGCTGCTCAGTTCTCTACTGCTGGCTACCAACAACTAGTGGCATTACAGAAAATAAGGGAAGTAAAGCTAAATCCCAAGACTGCGGGACAAGTACAAGTTTGTTTCGGGGATGCCAGAGCAATTTCTTCAATTGGAACGGCTGCTGTACAGACAAATATAGGAACTGTTCTATTCCATATCCTCGAAGCATGCACCCCGTTTTTACTTAGCCTCGCCGATTTTGACCGTATGGGGCTTTACTTTAACAACTTGGAAAATGTGATTGTACAGGGTGATAAGAAAATTCCCATTGTACGTAAATACGGACACGCTTTTATGATGTTAGAAGATATTGAAAATACATTAATTACTGCGTACAATATAGGATCAGGTATCACAGAATGTCACCTGACAGAAACAGACCTCCGACATCTTCACCGAGTTTATGGACATCCATCAATACAAAAGTTTAAAAATCTTCTTAAGCGAGCAGGGCAGGAATGGAATTCAAAATATCTTGAACAACTCACCAAGTACTGCGACATATGTCAACGAAATCAAAAGTCGCCAGGACGTTTTAAGTTTACTCTGCGGGATGATATCGAATTCAATTACTCCTTGTTCATGGATGTACTCTGGATCGAAGGTCTTGCAACCTTGCAGGTAGTCGATGAAGCTACTAGGTTCCAAGCAGCACGATTTCTCAAAAGCATGTCCACCAAAGATTTATGGGAGGCCATTAGAAACTGCTGGATCGATGTATACATCGGGCCGCCTGAAGTTATCTCTCATGATGCAGGAAAAAATTTTGTTTTGGCAGAATTCAGACAAAATGCAGCCGCAATGGCCATCAGAGTCAACGAAGCGCCTGTTGAGGCACATAATTCAATTGGAATTGTAGAGCGATACCACGCGCCACTTCGACGGGCCTACCAATGTATCTCACAAGATTTGCTAGGAATGAGTGTTTCTAAACATTCAATTTTGCAAATGGCAGTTAAAGCTGTAAATGATACAGTTGGACCTGATGGGCTGGTACCTACATTGTTAGTTTTCGGAACATTCCCAAGGATGTCGGCGTTAGATCCCCCAACTGCAACAATATCACAGAGAGCAACTACAATCAAAAGAGCTATGAAAGAGGTAAGAAAACTCCATGCCGAACGACAAATCAAAGATGGCCTACATACCAGGAGAGTTCCTCGAGTTGCAATGTTGCACGATTTGGCGTTGGGCTCGGAAGTTAATGTTTGGAGAGAAGAAGAAGGATGGACGGGACCTCATCGTCTACAAGGAATAGAAGGTGAGACAGTTATTGTGGATCTGGATAATGGAAGAGAGGGGACTACTCGTTTTCGATCCACAGTGGTTCGTCCACATTATCGCCCAAAGGATGACCCCAAAGAGGTAACGGATGATTCGCTCACAGATGAACAAAGACAAGTGCAAACAGTTACAACGGTACTGCCGCCACTTCAGGATCAGCCAACTCCACATGTCGTCAAACGTCCTCGGGGATGACCACGAAGATATCCAGCTACAGAGGTCCTAATGATCGAACAGCTTGAATTTCACTTTAATTGTGAAATATCTCCCGACCCTGTAGCTAATGTCTACCTTTCAAATAAGGAAATTCTTGATCTGAGACTCTCAAAAATTGCGACAAGATGGTATCATTGATGCAACTGGTCAACCGTTCGAATTGTCAATCAAGAAAGAGATTGAAGGGTTGATTGCACAGGGCGTTTTTGAATTTATCCCCTATGATCACAACTCCATGGCAAAGCACCGATTGTTTAAATCACGATTAGTCAACGAAATTAAAGGAAAAGGCACACCTATGCCACATGAAAAATCTAGACTAGTCATCCAGGCTTATAACGACGAAGATAAAGCAAATATATTGACTCAGTCTCCGACAATTCAAAGAAGTAGTCAACGTTTATTGCTCGCCATTGCACCATCCCTGGCACCCAAGTGCAAAATTTATCTTCGAGATATTTCCCAAGCTAACGTGCAATCCAAAACAAATCTCAATCGAATCATTCTCGCGCACCCGCCAAAGGAAATTATCCAATCTCTCCCGCCGAATACAGTAATGCGTATTGTTAAACCCTTGTACGGAGTCCCTGAAGCCGGAGCTCATTGGCACAGAACGTACCATTCGCATCACGTCGATAAGCTCAACATGGTACCTTCAACTTATGACCCATGTTTGCTAATATGCATTGAACCAAAACTTATTGGAATAGTAGCGATGCAGACTGATGATACCCTTATCTTAGGAAACGAGGCTTTCGCGGAAAAAGAGGTAGAAGAAATTGCTAACGCCAAGTTCATTTCTAAGGAGCGGGAGGAGCTTGACACTAAACTCATCTTCAATGGAAGCATAATTATCGCTGGTAATTCTGGCCACAATCTGACTGTAATTCAAAAAGGCCAAGGACAACGTCTTGAACTAGTAGACTACAACTCTCCAAACTTTAAAGGCGACTATGTCGCCCAGAGAGCAAGAGGCGCTTATATCGCGTCTGTATGTCAACCCGAGGCAGCATACGACCTTTCAGTGGCAGCCCAGCATAAAGAACCTTCAACTGAGGATGTCAAGAAACTCAATAAGCGACTCGCGTGGCAGAAAGAAAATGTTAAGCATGGAATTAATTTTATTCCTCTTGATCTTGACAACGCAAAACTTTTCATATTTGTTGATGGTTCGTTTGCTAACAACCAAGATTTTAGTTCCCAGATTGGATTCGTTATCGTTCTTGCAAACGAAGGAGCAACTTCAACTCCACCAAATGAATTCAATTTACGTGGCAATATCATACATTGGAGCTCTACTAAGGCTCAACGCGTCACTCGTAGTGTTCTAGCTTCGGAGCTGTATGGAATGGTTCATGGAATCGACAATGGATTAGCTATTGGTACCACAGTCAACCTAGTTATGAAACAACTCGGAAAAGACAATATTCCATTAATTGTATGCACTGATTCATTCTCTCTCTACGAGTGTACAGTAAAGCTCGGCAGTACCAAAGAGAAACGCTTAATGATCGATATCATGGCGATCAGGCAATCGTATGAACGACGAGAGTTAGAAGAAGTGAGGTGGATTTCAGGATGCAGTAACCCTGCCGACGCAATGACAAAAAGTAACTGCAACAAGGCTTTGCAAAAGCTTCTCGCCACAAATGAATTAATCATTAAAATGGAGGGATATGTACAGCGTGAAAGTGCAATGATGGCGAGAGCATGGGAAGATATGAAGGCGTTAAGTATGGCAGAGCCCTTAAAGTATTAAAGAGACGAGGTGTTCAACAAGCTCCGCGTCAAAAGAAAAGTTGCCAGTGTTGTCATAATGGGTCACGATTACATGTAGATAAAGGCACGTGACGGAGGTAACCATACAAATAGCTAAGAGCCTTAGATAGAAGTAGAATTAGAGCGGAATAACCTTTTGACTTATACGTATCGATACGTGACTATATACTTATACCCGGTATTTCCAACAATTCACATCATCTAATTTATATCAAAAGAAACCACAGAATTGGAATTTTTTATTAATGTAAAAATTTTGTGAATTGGTCAAGCAGATAAAATTTTATGAGGCTTACAAGCGAAAGTTACAAAACATTCAAACAGTTTTGCTGGTCACTGTAAATCTCATAAAGAGTTATCATTAATAAAGGCAGAGGCGCAGCAACAGAATACCCAGTCATTTCCTCAGGTTCCTCCAGCAACAAATAATGAGTCAGTACGAAAAAGGAATCCTTTGAAGTGGCCGGAGTCCTATACCCATGAGGACGCATCTAAATGGCCTCCAACACACGGAGTACTCTTGTACATTTTTGAGTGTGATGTTAGTCAAGATGGATTCCTGGAACCATCCGATTTTTTTATGAGGCTTTTTAGTCGCGTTGTGACTGGAAATGCGAAAGATTTATTCACCAGACAAGTAGAAGATATGATGAAAAACCTGAAAACGTGGGACGCATTAGGACTACTTAAATCAATGAAGTATTTCGGGATCGAAGTGCGGATAGAACTGCATCAATGCTCCTTCATGCTTGTAAGCAATTTAGAGACGAGCATTTTTCCTCGTTCTTGCTTCGTTTTCAGAAACTACTTGATAGGAGCCCTAGTTCTTCTGTTGAAGATGCGCATAAGTTGCATTTCATCAAGAATGCAATTAACCAGTCTACCCGAAATTATCTTGTTGGACGTAGCCAGCCAGCCATGTTTAAGGATCTAATGGAGTTCCTTTACACGCTTGGCGGACAGATTGAGAAAGCAGGGGTGTTATAAACAAGAACTTACAACAATGGAGAGACCAGTATTTCCGACGACGGAACACGGGGAATTCCAGGGGGTAAATTGCTCGGGCGCAAACAAGAATTATTCCCGCATCAAGCAACTCCAGTGAATCACGAGAAAGATGCCGACGGGGATATAAAAATGACTGGCATTAATAGAATACGTGCGAGGTGGGTAACTCCGAAAGAGATTCAACAGAGGAAAACAGAGGGGCTTTGTATTAGATGTGGTAACACAGAGCACCAAATTGCCAAACGCCATTTCCTACCCCCTGAATGTCCGGGTATGATAGTTTCAAAGGCATCACTGGATGACAATAAGGAGAATCGCTCGAATGAGAAGATAAAAGAAATGGAGTTAAAAGGATAGCTCTTGGACAAAGTCGTGTTCAAGAGCCTAAAACCAAAGTAAGTGTCTGAATGTTGGCACCATTGACAGTGTCAGCCTTTGCTGACATCTTACGGCACGTTACTATAGCGCTGTACTAATATCACGTGACAACCACGCTATGTAGATGACATTAGATAACGTAGCCTAGAACTGTGGGAACACAAGCACAACAACAGTTATTAACAGTAACCCATAAGTTGCAACTGATATCACAAACCTGTGATACTAACACTAATCAGTAGTTAATTTAGCGTGCTAGGGGCAGCTAATTAATCACAGAACAGCAAGGTAAAAAGCGGAAGAGCTGACCCTGTAGGCTAGTATTACGCTGCAGCAAAGCTATAGTGCCCAACTTGAGAGTGTTTATCTTACTATTAGCAAGACAAAGTTGCTGGCGTAAGAACCGCGTTAAGCTATTGTCTAGATCTATTTTCACACACCATTTACTACTACCTAGATCCTCATTCCAAGACCTTATATTTACCCTTACTTTTGTACCTACCCCTCTACCCTCCTATTGACTACTCAACTACCCATTTCCGACTTACCAAACCTTTCATCTACTATATAGAACTATACCTCTAACATCAAGATGAGCAAAATTACCGAAGACAGCAGCAGTAGCGCCCAGACTATGTCCACATGGCTCGAAAAAGCCTTCCGACAGGCAGATATTCCAATTAAACATGCTGCAAAAATTGATCCCACCCTATGGCGTAAGACAGTGGACTACGAGCTTAGCCCTTCCACGTTCGATTCTACCACTGCAGACACTCACATACTATACTGTGTGTGTGAATATGAAGAGAATGACTGGTTAGGCAGCGAGCTATGGGAACACTTCTATGAGCACTTCTGCGACTGGACAAGCAATGCTTTTGCAAACGCTAGTAAGGAGGCTCTCACTACTCTTCGCGACTGTATACGTGACCGAGGGATATACATCTCCACGGCCTCAGGTCACTCAATGGCTAAGCATTTAGGAAATACAATTGATAGCGGCAAAGATGGTGCCTTTCACTTCTGGTCCCCGGAAGAAGTCGAAGCCGTCCAACGGGCTAGGAGGAAGTTCCGTCAGAGGCTCAGGAACGTCTCAAATTTATATGCCGACCTGACCGACCCGGGACCGACTGCTGAAGAGGCCAGGGAAGCAGCTAGGAAACACTACGCAGAGCTGAAGGAACGACGTCTCCAGGCACTACTGACAAAACATTCATTGTCCAAAAAGCCCACAACTGAAGAGAATGAAAAGGATAAGAAATTTGACAATGAACTTCCACCCGACCCTATCCAATTTAACCGATCGAATAACCTGCCCTCGCCACGGCAGAATACGTCGATTTCGCAATGCTTTTCGAGCGATGCCTCTAAATACGGTGGGGACAAATATGAGGCTATCGACGACGCCCTTTTTATTTTTCATCGCAACTGCGACATCAACAACGTCCCCTACCCTGCCCGTGGCCACCTTTTTCATCACATGATAAAGGGCGAAGCCCTAACTTTTTTAAGCAACAAATTGTGCCAATTTACTGAAATTGACAAGATAGTGCTATTTATGCGGGAGTATTTTTAGCCGGAGAGTAGCCGGCATCAATATCTGCAAGAGTGGGAAAGTGTTAGCTTACAGCACACTATGCAGCAGCACCCAGATAAATCGAAGGCAGACTGCTTCGATATTATGCTACAAAGATTGCTTAAAATCAAGAAGCTACTACCGTCCGACATGCAGACAGACAGCCACTTACTGTAGAAATATTTTATGCGCCATTGAGGAATATCTTAACGCGTGTTAGGCTTGGTGTTTCACTGTATATCAAGTTGGAACAATTTGGTGTCTGTAGAGAGGAGTAAAGTGGGAGTTCTTTATTACTCCCACCCCAAACTATAGCCCTAACTATATACAAAATTATCTAATAAAACTAGTTGGTGATTGTGAGTCAATACGGACTAGCGTATGACCAACCATAATGGTCTTAGCGCAGAATTTCAAACGGAGCAGCCTCGGCTCTACAAGTTTGCATTCCTTGCAGATCTTTTCCAATATGTAGAATTCATTTCAACACCCCTTCTCAATTTGCACGGAATATAGAAGTGCATAATTGGTTTAATCTAGGCCTTGGTAACGCCTTTGTACATATATCAGCAAGGTTTTCAACTGACGGAATATGTAGTACGGTTAAGTTCCCAAGTTCAATCTGCTCTCTGGTGAAATGATAAGAAATATCAATGTGCTTTGTTGCATCATTAAGTCTCGGATTATTTGCAAGCTCAATCGCGGAGGTGTTGTCTGAAAACAAAGCAGTAGGTATATGTTCAGTAGTTATCTGATGGAGACTCCCAACAATCCAGATGAATTGTTTGGTTGCAAGTGACAGCGCCATGTATTCAGCTTCACACGTAGAGTCAGCCACAGTTCGTTGCTTGCGAGACTTCCAAGAGAATGTACAACTACCAAGTTGGAACAGGTAACCAGAAAAACTTCGGCGTGTATCAAGACAATTTCCAAAAGATGCATCGCAATATTCATTTAGGACCAGGGGAGACCCGAACTCGTAAGTTAGCTTAAGGTCTCTTGTTCCCTTCAAGTATTGTAAGACTCGTTTTGCCACACCAATGTGAGAGACAGATGGATCCTGACTAAATTGAGAAAGATGGGCAATAGTATAAGCTAGGTCAGGTCTTGTTCCCGTGACAACATACATTATAGATCCGATGATCCGTTGATACAGAATTGCATTTCCCCTTGGCTCCCCGTCAACCACAGCTTTCAGCTGCTGATTTGGTTCCATAGATGTAGAGACAGAGTTGCAATCAAGCATAGAAAATCGTGCTAAAATCCGGTCAATGTACGCAGTCTGAGAAAGAGTAATACCTGTGCTCAAGTACTCACTTTGAATACTCAGAAGCCAATGAAGCGTGCCCATGTCATTAACTTTGAACTCAGATTTGAGCAGGCCTACAACTTCATCTATAAGCTCCCCCTGATCTCCAAATAAAACGATATCGTCCACATATATCACGACGATCAAGTTTCCTGATTTGTGCAGGAGGACGCAGGGATCAAATTTGGAAGAAACAAAACCATGAGGAAGAATGTATTCAATCAACCTAAAGTACCATTCTCGTGGTGATTGCTTCAATCCGTAGATACATCTGTTAAGACGTGCTACTTGGTTATCTATCCTGAACCCCTCAGGAAGTTCCATATAAATTTCTTCATTAAGTGTACCGTATAGAAACGCTGTCCTAACGTCAAGTTGTCTGGGGGTCTATCTCCTACTGGAAGAGATAGCAAGGAGCAATCGTAGAGAATCTAGTCATACAACTGGAGCAAAGGTTTCCTCGTAATCGAGACCCTGAACTTGGGTAAAACCTTTTGCAACATAGCGTGCCTTGAATCGTTCGACTTCTCCGAGAGCATTTCCTTTAACTTTGAAAACCCATTTTCCATTGACAATCTTTCGTCCTTTCGGACGCGGTACAACATGCCACACGTTGTTTTCTTTGAGTGATAAAATCTCATCCTCTAAAGCTCTCTCCCACTCAGACCAATAAATTGATCGTTTTGCTTCATAAAAACTTTTTGGTTCTGGTATCTCTAAAATGCTAACTAATGCACTGTCTTCCTTAGTAGTGTTGAATACGTCTGATGATTCAACCCGAGAGTTGGAAGTCTGAGCACGAGATCTTTTCCACCACTCCCCCAAAATTGTGTCAGAAAACACTCGAGGTCGTACTAAGCGGTTCGATCTGGTTTTAATAACATTTGGAGAAGGAGTTGGCTGAGCCCCCGATAGTTCATAAGAAGACACGTTGTTTCCAGAAGAAACAATATACGGCTGAAGAATTGAACATGGGACAACGGCATGATTTGTGATAATTTCACTCAATTCAAGTTCTTGCTCGTCATTATCGCTAGGAATATAAGACGGTGGCAAACTTGAACGTGAAACAGCATGAGTTTTATGAATATCATCTACTGGATTGAACACCAATGCCAGTGGGTTCCCATTTACAACTGTAGTTGCAATAGATGATTCACGAGAAGCATTTTGCTGATGTGAAGAGGTTGCTACAGCTTTATCTTCACTAGGAGGGAATTTAACATCAGCAGAAGTCGTCACCCGCCCGTTAGAGGGGGTATAAATTCTGTAGTGGTGTTGCGCATCACCATATCCTACAAATAAGCCTGGTTCAGCTCTTGGGAGAAGTTTACTACCTAAAGGAAGCTAAGCATTAGGTATGTGTAAAAAGCATTTTCCACCTAACGGCTTCAAGTGTTTTAATGTGGGTTTATAGCCATGAAAGGCTTTATAAGGTGTCTGACCACACACAGAACCATGAAATAAGCGATTTTTGGTATAAACAAATGTATGAACAGCTTCTGCCCACAACCGCTTTTCAGCAATATTGGATAGCATAGCCCGAATACCCTCGCCTATGGAACAATTCAATTGCTCAGCGATACCATTAGATTCAGGAGAATACGGTGGAGTCAAATCATGACGTATCCTCTTCTGAGTAAGGTAATTTGTAAGTTCTTTGTTAACATACTCGCCTCCATTATCAGTCCGCAATGCCTTCACTTTACATCCAGATTGCGTTTCAAGTTCTGCAATCGTATTCATTGTAGCTTTAGTAGCTTCCGCTTTGCATGATAAGAACTTAACACAAGAGTAGCGAGTAGCATCATCAACAAAACTGATGTAATAGAGCGCATTACCCAGGGAACGCATTGGGAAAGGACCACACAGGTCTGAATGCAAATATTCCCCTCTAGCACTTGCTCTACTACGAACTGCGTGAGGTTTTTTTATGAGTGGACTTGGACTGTGCGCACGCCTCGCAGTGAAAATCTTTAGGACATACAGGGATTAACTTGGAATCCTGTATAACCATCTCTGTTTTAGAGACTGTTATGGGAGATGAGTGGCACAAAGCTTGATGCCAATGTGTGTATGTCAAACAGGCTATATCTTGACTAAATGGATCAGACTCCACAACAACAGGAAGAGATCCTTTAAAAATTGTTTCAAGACAGATTTGATCACCTTTGAGTAGACGCATCACTTTACCATCATCACGTAGTTCATAGCCATTTAACCTTTCTCTGTTCCAAGATAAAAGAGAATAAGTCAACTTAGGTACGTACAGTACATCAGATAATACAAATTTAGAAATACAACCATTCGACAGTTTACATCTCAGGTTCACCGTGCCCTTTCCTCTGACCTCCATGGGTTCCCCGGAACTTGTATTGACAAGTCCGGAACATTTGCTGATGTTGTTGAACCGGTCTAAAGAAGGACACATGTGAGCCGATGCACCAGTATCGAATATAAAGTTGGATTTACTAACATTATCTAAAGAGCCGGTAGTCATATTTGCCACTTCAGTAGCTATGACGCCTTTTTTTTTATATTTTCCTCTTAGTCTTTCACACTTATTCCAAGTGTGATCGTTGGCTTGCGAGGGAAAATGTTTCTTGCAATAATTACAGCGTTTCTTCCTTGCTGCTTTCGACGGTTCAGTGACGACAGGGCAACTCGACTTGGCTAGAGTGACTAATGCTGTTTGAGGTTGCTCGGTGGAGTCAAGATTGTTTAACTTCTGTTTCACCATGGAATATGTTAAATCATCCTTGGTGGTCAAGTTGTCAACGACATTTTTCAATTTCTTGCTCAAGAAACCCAGCAAGAAATCACGCTTCGTCGAGTCTCTGTCAAGGAAAACACCAAAATCTCTTCTATATGGATCAGACGATGTTTCGGCAAGGCGGCGAAGTTTATAATGTTCAGCCTCGAAACGTCTGACAAACGCTGACACTGACTGCGTGTCGTCGAACTCAGAGGCTAGTTGGGCAAAGGTACCTAATTGGTACACCAACGAGTAGGTATTTTGCCTCTTATATTCACTTTTGAGATAGAGCCACATCAGGTGGGGACTTGTTTTCTCCGGCATGAGTTGTCTGATGTGTAGACTCACAGTAGTGATGTACATCTAGACCGCAATACTGGACAAGATCCAATGGGCTCTACGTTCCATTACTATAGCGTGCTCTACTGGCTGCAATCCTTCGACTACTAGCCTGTAGAGCCCCGTGCTATTCCATATAGCGATCATGTCCGCCTCCCACATGTCATAGCTTTCAGGCCCCTCGAGACGAATGATGTTTATCATGGTTACACCACGATGCAGGCCCTCGCCAAGGACATCATGAAAAGATGACGATATCTTGAGTTCGTCTCTTGAGAGACCTTCTATGATGGGCTCTGTGACAGGACAATCAACTAACTGGGGTGCAACATAATCTTCAGTCGAGTTAGGAACCTCAGAGTGAATGTTAGACATCTTCTTTAAAATATTTTCCCGAATTGAATTGAAATTCTGTAGAAATATTGAAAGACGCAAGGCATTAGCAATTGTTCATCTTCTATACAAGAATAGGTAAACACTAAGAGCACCGGACTCATTACCTGTAGAAATATTGTATGCGCTATTGAGGAATATCTTTACGCGTGTTAGGCTTGGTGTTTCACTGTATATCAAGTTGGAACAATTTGGTGGCTGTAGAGAGGAGTAAAGTGGGAGTTCTTTATTACTCCCACCCCAAACTATAGCCCTAACTATATACAAAATTATCTAATTAAACTAGTTGGTGATTGTGTGTCAATACGGACTAGCGTATAATATGACATACAACAGTCTTAGCGCAGAATGATAACCAGAGTGGTAATGTCTCTACAAGTTACATTCCTTGCAGATCACACCAATTAGTAGAACTAATTTCAACAATGTACCCACCCACAACAGGGGGAACGTACTTGATCTTTCCTTTGTATCTAACTCGTTAATCCTGGCTGGTGCAGAGTTGGCCACCATACCTGAGCTTGACGTCACATCTGACCACCTGCCAATCGGCACTATTATCCCCTGGGACAGCCGCTTCCAAGAGCCCGTTACTCGTCTCAAACTCGATACTTTAGACGAGAACCTCTTTCACTCTCTCCTTCAAGTAGAAATGGCACACATGCCCAGCTTACTGGTGCACCCACAGCCAGAAACTCTCAACACTTACGCTGAAAGTCTCTGCTCCGCCCTACAGAACGCTTTCAGAGGATCAGCCCGACGAGCGCTCGGGAGGGGAACTGGACAACCCTGGTGGAATGATGAGTGTAGAGACGCAGCTCGAGCACACAGGATTGCGCGAAGAAATTCACAAGGCCCAACAGCCTGCGCTGCCGCAAAAAAAGAGCTTCGGATAGCTGTTCGCAGGGCAAAAAGGCAGTTCTTCCAAAACTTACTAGATCAAGCCTCTTCGGCCAAAGACGTATTCAAGATGGTCAACTGGCACCGCTCGGCTGGATCCTTCCGAACACCACCCCTTAGAGACCCCACAAATGTTGCCGCCGCTCCCGTGGTTTCACTGGAAGATAAGCAGGATGTGTTGGCTAGGAACCTTCTTCGAAATACATCTGAGACTGACGACATACCGCTCGACGCACACACGGTTGGGCGCGCGATCCTCCCTTTCCCTGATCTTACTCTTCATGAGATAAGAGATTCAATTCTAGGAGCCGGCAACACAGCGCCTGGCGAAGATGAGATCCCTACGGCAATCCTTAAAAAGGGATGGTCTTTAATCGGGTCTGTAGTGACTAATTTATTTAGGTTCTGCCTAAATGTAGGATTCCACCCTACATGTTTCAAAAAAGCTATTCTTGTCATGGTAAGTAAACCAAACAAACTAGACAAGTCAAACCCTCGCTCTTTTCGCCCAATAGCCCTCCATTCCGTCTTGGGAAAAGGCTTCGAACGCCTTGTCGCCCGGCGTCTGTCTTGGGTTGCAATCAATGGGAAAGTGTTGGCGAGTCAACAGTTCGGGGCTACACCCCTACGCTCAGCAACTGACCTCACAACCTGTCTGGTTCATGATGTGGAGACTGCATTAAGCAGAAAACTCACCGCCTTGGTACTAAATCTGGATGTCAAGTGTGCTTTCGACGGCATCCTCCCAGGACGTTTGGTGCGCCGTCTCAGAGAACAGGGCTGGCCTGAAAACGTTGTTCTTTGGGTCACTTCATTTGTTACTAACCGGGTAGTGAGGATTCGACGAGATGGTTCGGTTGGTCCCGAAACTAAGGTCCACTGTGGGTTACCTCAGGGATCCCCAGTATCCCCAATTCTATTTATGCTTTACCTCTCTCCTTTATTTTTCCTAGGTTCAGCCAAAAACAAATTTGGTTATGCTGATGACGTAGCTCTCCTTCGAACTTCATCCACACTTCAGGAAAATGCAGTGCTACTTTCCCGAGACCTGCAAGAGGCAATTGACCAGGGCCAGGCGGAAGGTATAACTTTTGATTCTGGGAAATATGAACTACTCCACTTCACTCGCCGCAGAGCAGATCAGGATCCAAGACTTACACCCAGGGTCAGGGCTGGCCCACTTATGATAGCCGAAAACACGAGTCATCCTTTGTCAAAAGCGGTATGTAGACAGCGTGGGGAGAGAGGGGGTTCAAGAGGTGGGTGTCAGGCTAAAGGTTGCCATCCCACATGATACACGAGATAGATGCATCACCACTCGGCTAAAAGGCCAGACCAGAATCATAGAACACTATGATCTGGTAATCTCCATATATATATTATACAGTAGAGGCTTTCCTGAAATCCATACACACGTTGGCTTGGGATTTTATTCAATAAAAATTTTTCTTTTAAGTGGCATGCTCGCTCGTTAGCAGCGAAGGCCCTCAAAATTAGTAATACCCTCTCCCCGCTTGGTAACACAGTCCGTGGTGTCCCAGCTCACTTGCTTCGCCGCGCCGCTGTCGCTTGTGTCCTGCCAGTAGCATATTATGGATCTGAAGCTTGGTGGCCGGGCAGATCTCGCCAAGGAGCCCAAGGACGTATTTCTAACCGTGTAGATTCCCTACCTCAACTATTGGACAAAGTTATCCTCACATCAGCTCGTGCAATTCTCCCTGTTTACCGCACTAATCCCACAGCTGCACTCCACCGGGAGTCAGGGCTTCCTCCGTCAGAAATCGCGCTTAATAGACGGACTACAGCTGCCACCGTCCGCCTACGTCACCTCGACTCTCGCCACCCCTTACTCCGCCGCGCAACCAAAATTATCTCTCTTAACCGTCCCACTTCACGCTTCGCCCGCCGCGTACCAGCCCTTCCTCAGGCCGAGCAAATAAACCTAATCGCCCTTCCGCCTTGGGCACCGCGAGAAGGCCGCGAGGAGGCTTATGCAAGGGTAAGGGGCCCTTGCGGTGCCTCGAAGGAAATAGCTAAACAAGCTTTTAACTCATTTATTAGCTCGATCCCCTCTGGGGATATAATGTTATATACTGATGGCTCGAAACAATCTGATGGATTCGCTGGCGCCGGCTGCGTGGCTTATCAAGGGGGCATACAAATTCTCCAAAAAAGCATCCCTCTTGGCAAAGGGGTCGAAGTTTTTGATGCAGAAGCAATGGCAGCCTTAGCCGGGGCAAAGCTTGCACTGGACTTGCCAACTACAAAATTTGCGACAAACCTCTGGATATTCCTAGATAATCTGGAAGTTGCCACTCGCATACTCGCCCCTTTTTCTGGCACATCTCAATCTGTCTTTGAAGAGTTTCTCAAGATAGAGCCCGAATGGCAATGCCGATCACGGCTTCGTCATACTAGACTAGGGGGAGTCAAAGTTCGCTGGGTCCCAGGACACTCGTCCATCCCTGGCAATGAGGCTGCGGATAAGGAAGCTAGTAAAGCGTGCCATCTCCCTCTCGAATCAGATCCACAATACTCTAATGCCAGCCTAAAGCAGTGGGCAAAGTTGTCCGTTCCACAGGCATTAGAAAAACTTTGGAAATTTCTCCTCCCTCAGCTAGATACCTATAACCAATTAGAGATCTCTACAGCGCCCATTTTCCCCAAGGAATTACATCTCCCTCGACATACACTGGGACATATACTAGTCATAAGATCCGGGCACGGAGATTTCGCCGATTATCATAAACGTTTCTCGCATCATGATGCACATCTTTACTGCCGATGTGGTCACCGCAAAGCACCGCTGCATTTCTTTTTCTGCAACATAGCCAGGAGACGAGCCAGACGCCTTCCGGGTCCCCCATCTAAACTACTGCCATACCTACTTGGCACTCACCACAGTGGCATTAAGCTAGACAGTTGGCTGAAGCAGACCTGTTTATACTCAGATGTCTGCACCCTAGATGCTCCTTCTTTGGTCGACTAAACTAATTGCACAATCTCATTTTCAGTCATTTATTTTCATTTTTGCATTTCATCTCTTTCAAGTCTTGGTTGTTGGAAAAAAAAAAAAGCCATATAGGGATTGACGGAGTTGTGAGTTGGGTCCGGCGCGCGGGGGGGGCGCGAGAAAGCTGTTTCAACCTCTAAACGGGAGTCAATCCTTACCTACGAGGAGCAGCTATGTGAATGCGCTTTCTCTGATATGTATAATTTGAGACTTTATTGAAGCCCAGGACTCACGTCCTGGCGTCCTTTGTCCCGTCAGGGAATAGATAGAGCTCGTGCTACGCACGTGACTCGATAGACGTAAACTAAAGTCAATCAATCTTGAATCCTGACTAGATTAGATGCGTAGAATAAATACAAGACTGAAAGCTGGAGAGCTTTCGACTAGAAGGCCTAACCACTATTTATACATGAGTCCACCTATGTCAAGGAACCTTCAATCGACGGACGCTACGCGAGGATGATGCCATGTTGAAAATTGGTATTGGTTCTTCAAAGGACAATCCTTAGAGAATATAGGCCAATTAAATAAATAAAATTTTCAAATAAAAAGATTATATTATTATCTATCTGCAAACCTACTCCCCTTACTATATAGCTATATGTTAATTTTACTATTTAACATTTTAAGTAACTGAACAGAAATTTAGCCTGTATCCTATTTTCGTTTGAATACGAGGTGGCAAATACAAATCTCAGTAATCGTTTGCCACTCTGATCAGATCGGAATATCATCAATAAGATTCGTGTAGATACTATATGTAGTATCAATGGTAGTTACACGCATGTGATGATGTGCTAACCGGTCCGGCTGGTCCATCTCCTAAATTAGTAGCAATGATGCGAAATTCCAACACTCCTCCTGAGCAGCTGGACCGGTCGTGCCGAATCATTCTATCCGAAAGAGTTGTTGACATAATAAATTTGCTTTAGCGAACGGTAGTGGTTTTGTTAATAAATCAGCTAGCATTTTACTAGTCGGGATGTAGATGATGTTGATCTTTTTGTTCTTAACACAATCTCTGACAAAATGATATGATACATCGATGTGTTTGGTCTTAGCCGAATTGGTACCCCCTGCAATCGATAAGGCGCTCTGATTATCGCTGAACATTAACAGACCCTCACTGTCGATAAACTTATCATGAACATGAAGTTCTGTGAAAAGTCGACTGACCTAAACAGCTTGTTTGGCTGCCTCACATAATGCTACATATTCAGCTTCGGCTGTAGATGTAGAAACCGACTTTTGCCGTCTCGATTGCCAACATATTGGACCTCCGCCTAGCATAACAATAAAGCCGGAGACTGATCGACGAGTCACAACATCCCCTGCAAAATCCGAGTCAGAATATATAGCTAATCCTCCTCTTTCCAAAGATCCGGCAGAAGATGGTCCAAAACTATAAGTTATGCAGTAATCAATGGACCCTTTAAGATATCTCAAAACCCTGCAAACGCTGCTCCAATGTCGGCTGACTGGACAAGAATTGTAGCTACCTAATTGGGATACAGCAAAGGTGATGTCTGGCCTAGTTCCATTCGATGCGTATCCTAAACTACCTACAGCACTGGCATATGCTGACTCGTCTGCAGGAGGCTCATCTTTTTGTCCAGGCATAATTCCATCATAACCGTTCAATGGAGAAGTGTATGTTTTTGCATCCTGCAACCCAAATGAACAAATTTTATCTCCTATGTATTCAGCTTGAGAGATTTTCAAGGTCCTCGTCGCCTTTTCTCGAGTAATTCTCCAACCAATAATTACACCAATTTCTCCTAGATCTTTAATCGGGAAAGTTTTTGAAAGTTGTTGCTTGACTCTTACGACTTGCTCGAGGAGTTTCCCGCAAATTATAAGATCGTCGACGTATACTCCAATGACTATTTGCATCACTGTATGTATATAAATACAATGATCGCTTTCTGATTTTCTAAACATTAGGTTGGAGAGTTTCTCGTCCAGTTTTTGATACCAGGCTCGTCCGGACTGTTTCAGACCGTATAAAGCCTTTCGGACTTTAACATACTTAGTACCTGTCAGTCCCTCGGGACATCTCATGAACACATCCTCTTCCAAATCGCCTTCAAGATATGCCGTCTTAACATCAATTTGATGTATTTCCCAATCAAAGAAAGCAGAAACAGCAAGAAGGATTCTTAGTGAGTCCATTCGTAGAGTCGGCGAGTATGTATCAAAATAATCAACCCCGTAAACCTGGCTAAAGCCCTGGGCGACTAACCTGGCCTTAAATCTTCCATCGGATTTAATGGCAAAACCCCACCGAGAACCAATAAGTTTTCTTCCATGAGGGATATGGGTCAACGGGATAAATACTTCTTTTGATCTTAAGGAATCGAGCTCTTCATCAATTGCAGCTTGCCATTTCATCTTTTCTGGGCCACTAGTAGCGTCTAAAAAATTCTTAGGTATCTGAATCTTCTTTTCTGCATGTAAAGCCCTTGGCTTCGGATGCCAAGCAGATCGAGGTTCAATTTGCTTTCGTTGACGAGAACTTCGTCGCGGATTAGAAACTTGCGAGTCTACAGGCATATCTGGCACGGGCTGTGACTCTAATGGATCGGTACCATTTCCGATATTTGACGTTTCTCCAAATGTTTCTTCGTGGTTGCTGTCAGTTGCATTTTCATGTTCTCCAGTAGAAATGTAATCATTTATTTCTAGTGACGGAACTTTAACTCCTCCTACAGGTGCGTTATCAACTCCTCCTGCAGAAATATTTTCAGGCAGATTGACTGAAGATTGTAATCTGGAAACAGTCGGAATATCTGAAGAGCCATCTTCTGCCTCTGAATCAGTATTATTAGCAGCGTCGTCCTCAGGACTGAGTAGTTGGCTATTGTTTAAAATATCGTCTTCGATTAACTCTTCGCGCGATGATTCACCCCAATCCCAAAACGAATCCTCTTGGAATTTAACATTTGCAGATATTATCAATTTATTCGTGCCAGGCTTTGAGGGAACATAAACTTGATACTGAGTTATAGATTCACAATAACCGACAAAAATTCCTTTCAAAGACGTTTGCCTTAATTTATACCTTTGTGGGTCTGCTTTGTCAATAAGAGCATAACAGATACAGCCCCAGACTTTAAGGTGCGAAATTATAGCCGGATAACCATTCATGACTTCAAATGGTGTTAAACTACTCTGGAGAATTGGGAGTCTATTACGCAAATAGCAAGCCGTAAGGACAGCTGCATCCCAAAAACGAAGAGGAAGACCAGCATGAGAAAGCATACATCTGGCCATAGTGATCAAAGACCTGTTTAATCTTTCAGATACTCCATTTTGATGTTGCGTGTATGGTGCGCTGATTTGTTTGGTGATACCATGAAAATCAATGGTCTTATACTCTGATCCACCATCGAAGCGCATAGCTTTTATACATCGGCCTGATTGTAGCTCCTTTTTCTCCTTGAATGCACGAAAATATTGGGGTACGTCCGATTTGCTCTTCATCAGATAAAGCGTAGTTTCATGTGAGTAGTCGTCGGTGAAGGTTACATAGTACAGACTTCCGAATATCCCAGGAGCTCGACATTTTCCCCAAGTATCGGAATGTATCAATTCTAGAATAACCGAAGATCTAGAAAGAGGACCACGATTGATTTTTTCGACCTGTTTGCACAGGTTGCATACCTCACATGAATGCAAAACTTCAGCGTCGATTTGAAAATTTTGTTTATTCCCAGACTTGATAATCAAGGGTTGAAATCCAGATACATCAATATTTTTCAAGAGATGAGGACCGACATGAGCAAACCGCTCGTGCAGAATTTCTGTGGGTGACTTTGGAGTATCATTAGAGAATAGAACATTAGATTTTGTTCCAGGTAATTGAGGATTTGAAGCAGTATTAAAACAGAACAGTCCTCCTTTAGGTTTTGCCGACGCAATAACTTTCCCAGCGCTTGAGAGTACGCTAAGCCCACCATTGGAAGTGCAAATTTCGAAACCTCTCATCACAAGCTGAATCCCAGAAACAAGGTTCTTTGTACAGGATGGAACGTACCAGACATTTTTGATTTCGATAATCTTGCTACTTTCCCCTCCCGAGTATTTATAAACTCTAAACTTGACGTGACCCACACCACAAACTGGAATAGGAAGGCCCGAAGCGGTATAGATTGATTTTTTAATGGGGGAAATAGAATGGAATAAAGAACGATCGTGAAAAATATGATTAGTGGCACCAGTGTCGAGTATTATATCATCATTTTTCATAGAAATATCAGATGTCAAAGCATGTTCCTCCATCATCCAAATGCCTTCCTGGGAATCGTCCGTATCGCTGCCAGATTTTGTTAGGTTCGATTTTAATTTCTTCCGCTGGACTTTCTCTTGCAACATCCTAACCCTTTTGGCTTTCTCTGGATTCTTTGCTGCCCACTTCGATCCATCAGGAGTATCTAACCAGAGAAAACAGTATTCACGCAAATGGCCGCGGCGGTTGCAGTAAGCACAAGTTTTATGTTTTTCTGATAGAGAAAACGATGAAGAATTGCTTGCTTGAATATTATCAACTAGGGCAACTAGTGGAGTTGGATGTAGTTCCCGATAGACCGCTTGAGAAGCCCGAAGTGATGAAACAGCCGACTGAAGTGTGATTGCTGGGTCTCTTAATGATACAACTGTTGACATATAAAAACCTCCACAAGATTTAATGAAGTGGGTCAAAACACGCTTCTTCATACTAGAATCAGAAGGTGTGGAGTCTCTATCGATCATACCAATTCGACCCCTGATTTCGGCTAGCTTCTGTACAAATTCGTCGATATCAACGTCATCCTCAACAACCAACCCCCAGAATTCTTGGAGTAAATCATCAACATCTTCGTCTGAATTCGGACGGTAGAATTGTTTCAAATTTTCCCAGCATTGCTTTGTAGTATAGGTAGGACCAACGAGATGGAATGCAATATCGGGAACAAGTTGAGATATAGCGACTCGAATATTCCTATCTTGCTTAACATCAAGTGCGGTACTGCTAGATTTTGAATCCTGAGTAGTGGTCTTCGAATCCACAGGAGTAATAGCAGCTTTTGTATTCAGGTCCTTGTTTTCCAAGATAAAATCGTCAATTTCGAATAACGATAGAACATCTAGAAGGTGAGTACTCCATCTATTATAAGTTAACTTATCGAGTTTTGGAGCCCCTTTCATCGACTTGAGAATTTCAGCTGCCGACATGATGAATTTAATTGATTCGAATATAAAAGTATGTCTGAAATCGAGATAGCAACGGACAAAGATTGTGAAAATGAGAAAAAAAAAATATTTTACTCGGAGCTCAGAGTATATAAGCTTGGTCTCATAATCTGTTGAAAATTGGTATTGGTTCTTCAAAGGACAATCCTTAGAGAATATAGGCCAATTAAATAAATAAAATTTTCAAATAAAAAGATTATATTATTATCTATCTGCAAACCTACTCCCCTTACTATATAGCTATATGTTAATTTTACTATTTAACATTTTAAGTAACTGAACAGAAATTTAGCCTGTATCCTATTTTCGTTTGAATACGAGGTGGCAAATACAAATCTCAGTAATCGTTTGCCACTCTGATCAGATCGGAATATCATCAATAAGCTTCGTGTAGATACTATATGTAGTATCAATGGTAGTTACACGCATGTGATGATGTGCTAACCGGTCCGGCTGGTCCATCTCCTAAATTAGTAGCAATGATGCGAAATTCCAACATGCCACAAATAATCTATATTTTTCTATGAAGAATCTGTATACACCCCGAGCGCCTTATGGTTTAGCAGTCTATAACCCCTGTCAAGTGACGGCCCATATTCTGAATGCCTTAGGCCTCCACATACCAAGCTGGGCCCAAATATTAGCACTGCAACTCACAGAGGGTACAGCCCGTAACAACCTAGGATATTTCCTAGTACTGGTTACTAGAGCTCTATACCAACGAACGCCAACAAATATTGTAGAACATCCAAAACACCATCGATTGAATTAGAATTCTATAGAACTATGCAATGCCTGGAATTCAATTGTCGTTAATAAAGATCAACAAGAAAAAACCAACAACAATTAAGTAATTAGTGACGATTGGCAAAATAATTTATCAACATCATTAAAGCTATTGATGAAGATGGACAAAATGCATGAAAACCCACGCCGTTAAATTAAAGACAATATGTGAATAAAATTAATGCAAAAGAACTAAATGAATTCAAGCCAAAACGACTAGCTTCAGCAAGACGTTCCGTGACACTCGTCGGGGCCTGAAGCTGTGTTTCCTGCGCGTGGTATGGCTTCCTCAATCTCAGTTGTTGTGAGAGAAGGCAGCGAAATCGATCTTATGGCTTCAGCTGGAGCATTTGAGGGAATGTCTTCCCTTTCGACCTGGTCTCTGAGTAGATTTTCGAGTAAGACGTCACGTTCGTCTTGAGGAGATGTGACCATTAAAGGATTGGGAAAACGAGGGTCTTTGATCGGCGGGATTCTAAAGGAGCCGGTAGACTTATGCCATTTTGCCATGGTGAATCATCCTTGCTGGTTTTAGCCTGATCAAGTTTTCCTTGCCAACAGTCTCTTTTAGCACGACGAGTTACTGTACGCAAACACCACCGCGCTTCCCTTAGTTTTTCAGAAATTTCGGCTGAACGTCTTTTTTGTCGCATTAGCCTGGCAGCTTATTTAAAAGCCTCATTCCACCAGGGCTGCCGTACTAGTTGTTTCTTGCACGTTTAGCTGCGCCTTCGTATGCACCTTTAATTGCATTAACTAGACAATGTGTGTAGTTGTTCAGATCTGATAGGTCAGGTGATCTCGGGAGAGAAGGAATGTTGCTCCGGTTCATTTCAAGAAGCTTAAGAAATTTCGGGTGGTCCAGAGTTGCGAGACGAAGCTTTCTTCGAGAGGTCGAGGATCTGCAATCCCAGTAGAGTATGGAAAGCGTAGATAAATGATCGGAAGTGACGTTTAAGTGCGGAGCTACTATGCTGCTAGCACTAAAAGAGGCCAGTCGTTCTGAGCAGAGTACGAGATCGAGAACGTTGCCGCCATTATGAGTGGCTATTCCAGGCGTGGAGAGAAGGGTTAGGTGGGCTTGTTCTAACCAACTTTCAAGCGACTCGGTTTGTTGTGATGGCCCCCTTTGAAGTGCAGGATTCCATATCGGGTGGTGAGGGTTAAAGTCACCTGCTAAACAGCACTTATCGGCAAAGGTGCGAAGGGGGAGAGATAGAAGAGAGTGAACAGCTGCCCCTGGGTTTGAGGAGCCAGGCGGGGCATTATAGACATTTACAATAAGTAAGCCTTGTCCAGTAGTGGAGAGAATTTTAAGAAAAAGGTCTTTGTTAGCGTCTGTAAATATCACATTGTGACGGCTAGTAAGCCGATTGGACCTGTAGCCTACGATGGCCGTCGCAGGCAACCTCGTATTCATGCGATACTTACACTTGCGTCAAGCTAGGGACAGGACTGAGGTTTGTCACATGAGCTACAAAGGCGATGACGTATTTAAAAACGAGGCCATAGAGCAGTAGCCATAGCATCGTATTTTAGTGTATTATTAGATGGTGGATCCTGAAAAAACAGCACCTTGAAGGGACACAGGATGTATATGAGGCTGCTTTGCTACGTAGTTTATTTGTTCTCTATAGTTGAATTATAGAAAATACCATCTTATATCTGAAAGCTCTTTGCTTCATTATCTGATCCGTGACACACATTTGGGCGAATTTGCTCAGTTTCGAGCCCTACTCCCTTGCGAACACAAGTGCGGACACGAGGGCGAGCTTCACACCAGTAATCAATAGGAGAGGAGCATTCATAAGAGGGGTGATGTATTGTAATCCTTTGTGTAAGGTCTCGGTAGATATAAAACTCTTGAATGAGAACCACAACAAAGTTCTCTCGAAACGTGTTCGCCATTGCTAATTCATGGTTGGTGATTCCAGTGGCTACGTTAACAGAGAGAAGAGAGATTGGTTTGGTAACTTTACTAAGCCGATTTCTAGACATTAGATTTGTTCCTCGCTAAGAACGTGGAATGACGATTGCGTTGTAATCGCTGTTGAATAGGCTTTTGAGTTGACCTGCGATGATTGACGAGAGGCAGAGCGGCTCTCATTATAATCGGTGCAGGATGAAAGGACGATGACCATTTGTTCTTTACTGTTTTCAAGTTCTGGAATTTCTTTGTCCTGGGATGACGGATTTGAGTTCGGGGAGCTGGGTTGGGTTGGGGTTGTGAGTTACAGGTGGAATTCCTAAGGCAGATGCGGGCAGCTGAGCACTCAGCTCGAATTGAGCTAGTTTGAGCTTTGGTCGGGCGAGATTTCCCTGATATTGATCGGAGGAGGCAGTCCGGAGCATCAGCTGAGTGCTGACCGTGGCAATGAATGCATTTTAGGGGGCACGTGTGTCAATTGGAGGTCCCACACTAGTTAGGGTTTGAGGTAGTTTGGCTTCTGAGTCGGTAAAGTTGACAAACCAGTTAGATGTCGGCGCGTGAAGGTTCGAGCTGCTCGAAGAAGTCTCACTCACAGCCGAGGTGATGTGGCCAGAGGCTTCCGATATCTCGTCGATGAGTTGTTGTGCGGATAAGGGGAATAAGCAGTACTCGAATTCGTTAGACACTGGGTGTAAATAGAAACAGAATCGTGAAGTCAAAAAGTATCTCACTACAATCTTTTCTTCTCTATATCATTCCCTATATATCTATCTAAATCCTGTCTTTCTAGGAAGGATCAATTTCTACTTGTTTCCAAGAATTTACATGATGAAACAAATTATAGAAACTTGAGACTAAGATATCTCATGTTGGAAAATTGAGCCTCCTGATCACGATTTCCTAAGCGAAACATCATACCCCGAAACAGCTATCTCCAGACGATGTAACAATCAAAAAAATGTGTCTAATAATTTTCATTACTAGGTTTTGTTTTTTTCAAACTGCCCATCGTTTGACAGAATTCGTCGCTTAACGCTCCAAAGCAGCAGGGGATGTTGTTTAACCTAAATAATTTCCATGAGGTGGCTTTTTCTAGAAGAGCAGAGGCCCCGAAGAAATGTTTAATTTCAGCGTTTTCAATCAAGGCGGTGGCGTCTTCAGACATAGGAGGCCGTAAAGCAAACCCGGACTTCACAGCCTGTACCTCCTTGACTACAGGGCCAGCAATGCTTTTTAGTTTGGATAAGATGGCGTATGCGGAAACTTCTCTGGCCCAACAATCTTTTGGGAGCCGAACAAAAATACGGTAGTCCGACTTAGACATGGCGGTTTCTGGCTTAAGACGCTCCTGCGCTCTAGAAACCTTGCCATTTCATGTCGCTGAGGCACCTGAATTTCGGGCGGGAGTTTAAGTGGAGTCTCGGGGCTGGAAATTTACCGATCTGGCTCTAGCAATGAGCTGTGTGAGCTTGTTCCATGTGGGCACCTCAAGGTTTCTCGATTTAGATTTCGATGGTGCGGGCGTCGATGATGAAACAGTCTGCGGAGAAATATTTATATCCGAGTTGCCGTGGACATGAGGTGTGAAGCTTGCTAACGGCAGTGCTTATAAGCTCCTGATATGCTGCTCAAAGGATTCGTGGGCGACTGCTTGGAGGCAGTTAAGGAAGTCTGAATATGTCTTCCTCAGATGACGAGGTAGATCTGGAGCGCCTACTCTAAAAGCGGCTTCATCAATAGCAGATGCTACTTTTCCAAACATAAGCGTGGCTTAGTCATTCCTAGTGCGAGCGGCGGTAGTGGTACGGGTTAAATTCTCTGGGGTGCCCCAACCTGGTGACAGATGATGCGCAGAAGCTAGGAGAGGCATTAAATTTTGTTACATGACCAATGGGCGGAATCTAGGGTACAGTAATACTTCTCTAACACGATAGTGGGTCCCGGCATAAGTGTTAAAAATATTCATTGAAATTCATCGATTTATATTTGCAATACTTACCCCTGCACGCAAAATGACCTGTAAGGGTAAGTGTTGCAAATATAAAAGTGCAAGTTACAATGAATATTTTCAACACTTATGCCGGGACCCACTATCGCGTTAGAGAAGTTTTACTGTACTTGACTTGCGAGTACAGTACAATCTCGCTATGACAATGTGGGGCAAAACTCAACCAAGGCTCCCGATTGGAGGATTCAATTGAATTGGCCAATCGGGAGCCTTGATTAAGTTTTGCACCACATTGTTATATCGAGATTGTACTGTACTCTATTACAGGGGTAAGAAGTGTAGCCCCACATTCTGTGTAATTTACATGGGCTATCCCTGACATTCCGACTTTAGCGCTACGAAAATGGCTAGACTAAGGCAATAAGGCAACCGAGGCATTCCTTCTTCCTTGAACCTTCTCTCTTATGTTCGATAGTTGCACAGCATCCTCGTACCACACTAAATCGGTTGACACGACATATCGAATAACCTATATCCTCACGATAAACTGCGAAGAAAAATGAGCACCCCAGCATCTCCCACTACTCCAAGATCACGGAGCCAGCTTTCTAGGGATCAGCGAGTCCAGATATACACGTTACGTGGCCTTGGTTTTACTCATCTCGCCATCGGTAATCAACTCGGTATCACCGAAAGAAGGGTACAATATGCCCTTGCAAGGCAATGTCTGACGCCCAAAAAGCGAAATGGCCGACCCCACGCCTTGAACGCTCGGCAGGAAGTTGAGCTTGAAGAGTTTGTCACGTCTTCAAGTGAGGCCCGCCAGATGAGCCACCTGGAGCTTGCTGCTAAGTTTTCCCACTGGACTTGTGGCCAAATCGCAATCAAGAGTGCTCTTGAGAGAAGAGGGTTCAAGCGTTGCATTGCTCAAGCGAAGCCTACTCTAACGCCTGCACATATGAGGAAAAGATTAGAGTGGGCGGAAGAACACTTTTCTTGGACACCTGAACAGTGGTCCCAAATTCTTTGGTCTGATGAGACTTGGGTCACTGGTGAACGTCACACAAGAGTATGGGTTTCGAGGAAGGTGAGTCCAGATCTCAGCCATGTATCAACTGCATTAATCTAATTTTTTAGCCCGAGGAGACATATTATCACACTTGCCTGGTTCGAAAAGGTCCTCGAAAGCGTGGTTGGATGTTCTGGGGCTCCTTTTATGGGAACCAGAAGGGCCCTGCCCTCTTCTGGAGTAGGGATTTGGGGACTATAAAAGCGGAGAGTTACTGCCAGAGGATTGTTCCTTTAATCCACGCGGCAACACAACCAATTGACTCTCACGGCCCTCTTCTCTTTATGCAGGATGGTGCTCCTGCCCATTCTGCTCAACGTACGAAAAGAGAGCTGTCATCAAGGGGGGTAGATTTCATAGTCTGGCCGTCATATTCCCCAGACCTGAATCCAATTGAGTCAGTGTGGGATATGATGAAATCCCATATTGAAGGGCACCACCCAGAATTTGATTCTGGTAATCCATCTGAGGAAGTGCTCCGTAATGCAGTCCTAGAGGCATGGGAGTCAATTTCTCAGGAGCAACTGGCTACGCTTGTAGATAGCATGCCAGAAAGGTGCCAGGCAGTCATCAGAGCAAGAGGAGGTTCGATTCCTTATTAATGATGCTTAATTATTGGTAAAAATGTATTTAATACTTGATAAAAGCTAGCACTTTTGAATAGAATATCATCATTTCAACGAGTTACAGGGATCTCCTACACCTCTTTTATCACGTAAAATTTCCCATACAAATAAGGTTCAGCTATTGTCGGATTTGGTATGGTCAAAATATTGCAGCCAATGGCATATTGTATAATCCCTGTCAGATCTTGGCATCCAAGGGTTTCCTTCACTATTTATCCCTGCAATAGAGTATATTTGGGTGTGAGTGCCTATCATTTCAAATTGAGTCATAGCTCTATCTACCGTACCGGTAGTAGTAGTAGTGATTTATTTTACCTCTAGCGGAGCAAAAGCTTCGCACTTGCCCTGAGTATTCCCTGACGGGAAAAATGACGCCGAGGGTTTAACCCCACGCTTCCGCATAAAATAAATGATTACATGTCTAGGGCGCGTTAACGTAGCTAGCACTAGGTGAAAGAAAGGTAAAGAGTCTCCATGACAATGAAGGCATAAAAAAAGTGATGGACCGTCCACCCTGTTTCCCCTTAACCTAAACGCGACTCTTACTCTCATACATGGGTCCGGAATGTCAAAAGGGTATTCCCTGTCCATTGGGCTTTGTACAGGGTCTACCCCTAGTAATGTCTACGGGCTAATTTACAGTAATTATCCATTCATCTGACATAACGCCTGCTCCTCATCCAGTCACCCAACAAGAATATATCACCAACGTCTAGTTTTACACCAGTCAAAAATCCGAGCGACCTACACTGAAAGTGAGGCATGCTTTAAATGATCCTAACCCTATATATCGTACCAATTGTAGCGATAGATGAACAGCGAGGAAACATCTCCTGCGAGGCGTAGCTATTCGAGAAGAGCTTCAGCAGATAAGTGCCTTCAGGTCATTCTTTAGTGGATTTGGAAAGATCTCAGCTAAATAACTCCAGGTAATTACTTTACACAATGCTGGCCACGAACGAGGCAAAATTGCATCTATCCTCGACTTGAGCTACGAACAAGTTATTCACATCATTAATAGAGGCACTACCTCTCCCAAAAGAAATCCGGGTGGAAAACGAAAACTGGTTCAGGCCCAAGCTGATTAGCTAGAAACTTTTGTGCGACTCTCTCGAAGGAATTACCAGATGACGTAAATAGAGCTTGCCATGGAGTTTAGTTGCTGGGGCGCTGTGGTTTATGCGATCAGAAGTGCGCTCAAAGATAGACGTTACTCCAGGAGTTTGTCTCGAGTAAAGCCACCTATATCCGAGGTCAACATGATAAAAAGGTTAAAGTGGGCTCTAAATCATCGTCACTGGACCAATGACGATTGCGAGTCAGATCCATTGGAGCGACGAGACATGGGTAACAGATGGTAGACATCGAGATGCCTACATAACGAGAAAGGTTTGTAGCGCGTGTCATCAGCTAGGATTTAGATGGCTAATAATATACAGCCTGGTGACGAGCTTGAATACACCTGCCTCGTCGACAAGACTAGAAAGAGCACAGCCTGGATGTTCTGGGGGAGTTTTCACGGAACTCAGAAAGGGACCTGCTTATTCTGGGAAAAAAATTGGGGTTCAATAACAGGGCCGAGTTATTGCGAACACATTGTTCCTCATGTGGCTGACTACATGGAGGTGAATCCTGAATTGCAATTCATGCAAGATAATGCACCGCCACATAAAGCGGCCTTTACTCGGGAAAGTTTAAGGGTTAAAAATATTGAGCCCATAAACTGGCCTCCTTACTCCCCAGACCTCAACCCTATTGAGGCTGTGTGGAGCGAGATGAAGGATTATATTGAAAATCAATATCCTGAACTCGAGGATGGGCGTGAGCGGTCTTCGGCTGAGCTTCGCATTATCATACTGGAAGCATGGGATTCTATAAGTCATAACTCTTTGCAGTATCTCATCGGAAGTATGCCGGCGCGATGTCAGGCGGTGATTGTAGCTAGTGGGGGAGCTACGAGATATTGAAGATTTATTTTTACGGCTAGTCACTAGCTTTAACTTTAGTCGTATTTAGGGCGTAATCTGCTATAAAATTTACCAGATTAAGCTTAGTCTCATGAAAGCTCCAAGGTCCTCCCTTTTGACATTCGCGATTTCGAGTCCACGTAATATACACAAATTTTCGAGTATCCCTTCTATAGTGGGCCTAGATAAATATTTTTTATAGAAATTTGTATGGCGAGACCCTGGTCAAAAAGTGGGTTTGACATTCAGCACCCATCAACGAAAGTACTCAACCATTGCCATGTTAAAATAAAAATAAAACCAAAAAAATAAGCAAAACAATATAGTGGCACCAAAGGAAGACATAATTTTGGTCCTTTTCCTTTCACACCACAACTTTCAGGTGGCACATTTCTCCATCTTCGCCGAGAGCGACGGATGGTCCTGCAGGTAACATCTGACGGCACCCAGTTTCCGAGATTCTTTTCTTAAGCCACTTGTAGTAGCCTTGTCTCGGGTCACTGCGCCCATTAGGCTTCTTCTTCAGAGATGAAGACACCAAAGCCAGTTTCCTCTTCCGTTGGGACATCCTTCAAAGTCGGGACGGGTGTCGTTTCTAATCTATTAGCAGCAGCCTTCGCGCAGGCTACTGTAGCGTACCTGTTCTGTGCATACTACCAGATCGTGGCGAGCTGTTCTTCTACAACTGGGCCGGTCCTCGCGGGTCGAGCCAGACAATACCGGCTTTCTGATCGATGTGGTCCACCACATTCTCGGCATCTTGTAGAGGCCTTACACTTTCTTTGGAAGTGCATCTTGGATCCGCAATTCCAGCAAGCTGAGGCGCAGGAGCATCCATGTATCGCATGGTGGTCTAGGCAGCTTTTACACTGCTCGATACATCGGCGGGAACCAAAATTTGTCGCCCCTCCGGATTCGAAAAAAGCTTGAAGCCGGGCCGTAGAGCGGGATCGCATGGGAAGAGCGCTTTCCACTTTTGATGTGGTGCCCCAAGTATGCTGAGCTCATGGGGCCGAACCAGGGAGGGAACCGCGTCAGAAACTCGAATAATTTCCTATGACTGTTTCGACTTTCAATGTAACACTGGAAGTTAGTGAGTAGCCATTCACCAATACGGTGGGAATAAGGTAGGCTACCAAAGTTGAGGTGGGATCAATCTTATGACTTTCTTGGAGAACAAAAACAGGTATCTTTTCTCTACTTGTCTCATCTGTTGTTGTGATGGCAAAACGGGGTTTGACCCGCTGGACCAGAGAAATATTTGCCAAGGAGACTACGGCCATGGCGGATGTCTTTTGTTGTAAGAATGACGGTGTTGCATTCCACCAAGCGTCTTCTTTGGCTAGTCATAGGAACAGTTGCTTATCGACTTTCATCTTGGAAATGCTTTCGTTTGACTTTTGAGCAACTGGTGCTTCTTTTATTGTAGGTGATGCGGCGCTATAGCGTAGGCCATTACGAGCAACCTTAGCCCAGGTGCTTTTTGTGCCCTGTTCTTGAGGTGTCACCAAGATTGGAGCCTTTTTTGGGGGGCCCTCAATGGGAGAGGGCAAGAGGGACGGGCGGGAAGACTTGGTGGTATCGAGCCCAGGCCGGTGTATACGAACTGGGCTGTAGCCGCTCGTAGACCTATTTTGATACCGTTTACGAAATATTTTTCTTCTCGTTTAAAGTGGCGTGAGGGCTGCTCAACACTGTTTGTAGCTATTGAGCAGATGGAAAGGTGGGCAGTAATTCGCGCTACTCGTCGCTTCTAGCACAGCATGTAGCTCCGGAGGGTGGACCAATGCTTCCGTAGCACTGTGCGTTGTGAAGCTGGCACAGCTACTTCTCTAATAGGTGGGTCTGTGGACTGGGATAGCTTGTCTCGGACAACTTCTTCACCTTTACTTGAGCTCGTGACCTCTGTGGCCCGTTCCGAGCGTCGTGTGGTCTCATGACCGTGGTTGATCAGACTAAGTGGTTCAGCATCAATCATCTCAGCATCAGGAAGTTTTGGGGACTTCCCTTGGAGACAGGCCATTAACCCATTCACTCTTTTTAAATTTTGCGTGAGGCCTGATGATTCTGGACACGTATGTGCACGTTATTTGTCAGTGGCAGTTGACGTTAGCAATCGATTATTCCTCACCGGAGGCATTTCGGAGGCTTCCGATGGAGAACAATAGGAAAATTGAAGCACAACAAGGATCCCAGAGACGATTAAGAGATAGAATGAGCATTGGGGAATTTTTCTAGTTGTTGTATGTTTTGGATACCCTACCGTGTCATTGTTATACGTATCGTTTCCTCAAGTATGATTACACGAGAGTGTCCATAAAAAAATTCCACTAGCCTTGTGCGATATAAAATCACGCGTAGATCTGCGAACGACTTAGCCTATTAGATCCACTTTTGTCATTACTAATTGAGATGCACCATACAGTATATCAGGAGCAATTAGTTTTACTTGCATCTAATATTGTAGCCCTTAATGTTGTTACTAATAATTTACAAAATACCGCTGTTTAGTAACAATATTTAGGTCTGCAATACTACATGCAAGTAAAACTAATCGCCCCTGATGGCTTGTACACTCATACAAGGATAATGAATGTCAAAATTGGAATTGATTTTAAACTGCTATTGAAGCCGGTACCGATGGCCACTGCACAAAATTAATCATAATTCTGTCCTTCAATTTTCTTGCACAATTTTAGGCGGAATTTTTTACCATGGCTTCCATTTCGTCTAAACGTCCAACCTTTACTGTCTGAGCCGACTTACTTTCTTCTCTGATATCGGGCATTCTTTGTGGCCAAGAGATAAAACTCGTACCTTTAAATGCTCCTCTATTCTGATCACTTTCATTTTATTGAGGTGCATAGAGCAGGGTGTTCACATCATCTAGTCTTACTTAAAATACATGTAATGCGCAAGAGTGGTTGAGTTTTGGTCAACTTGGCTAGTAGCTGTTGTCAACGAGGCATAACATGGGTTGGATGAGCTTCACATGATGCACCTGGTGGACTAAGACATCCAAGAATGCTCTGAAATCAGCTCAGAAGCTTCTTCCAGGCACGATGAGGCTTTTATCAAATGCGAGCGGAGATCTTCTCTCCTTGTCATCCAAATACTCTTTGTAGTGGATATCTGGAAATTTAGATACTGAAAGACAGGGAGAAAAGTATAGGAGCTGTGGATATTCAATCTCAAAATACGAAAAGGTATTCTTGACCAAATTCAAAGTCAAAGTAATGGTGGACATGAGGTTGAATTTTAACTGCGACATTGAATGTGACAGTCAGACTTGAATCAAGGTACTTTAAATTCTACAGGACAGTACGAAAATGCAGCCATCCTAAATCATTGAACGGATCAGGCTTTGCACCATTTGGTTAAGTAGTCCCATCGAGTAAAAACTGCTTATACCAAGAGGTAACATCACATTGCTAGGCCAATGATTGTTAGTTACTAGCATTATTGATTAGTATTGACGTCCGCTCTCACGTAACATTGTTTCCCTCATTTCTACGTAAAGTCATATCCTTTCATTTTTGAAAAGCAAATATTTGGGAAAATTCTATCTCGGTAATACCCGGCTGACAACAAATACTTACACCAACTCTTCAAGGTCGCGTAGATGGACACTGCAATGAAGCGCGCGCGAAATACGTCTATTTTGCTCTGTCCGAGACTCTGACGGTAACTAAACGTCAACTAAAAACACTATTCAGAGTAGCACGATCTTGTAATAATTACGTGTACCCGGAATATGAATATTTGTTCCACTCCAACGGCGACACTTGTAATTCCAAGAATTTACTTTATTTCGACATGTGCGTACATGTTTATGTAGTCGCATACACATTGCTATACGACTAGGAACGAAGTAAATCCTAGAAGGGAAGTACAGTCGTCCCTCTCTAACTCGATAGTGGGCCCCGGTATAAGTGTTGAAAATATTCATTGAAATTCAACCATTTACATTTGCAATACTTATCCCTGCACGCAAAATGACCTGTAAGGGTAAGTGTTGCAAATATAAAAGTCCAAGTTACAATAAATATTTTCAACACTTATACCGGGAACCACTATCGAGTTAGAGAGGGACGACCGTATTACAAGTACCACTAATGGTAATAGACAAGTTTTCAAGGGTCCCTATTCACACCCCCATAAAGGGCGGAACGTTATTCGTAGGTCCCTGTCACTGTGTTGATCGGTTTGATTCGAGCTTGAGTCACTAGACAAGAATTAAGGGAACAAATGTATTTTTACAACGAATCAAAATTCGATCTGAAGACCGACAGAGAATTATGAATAACGTTCCCCCGCCAGAGGCCGAGTGAGACGAACGATTCTAGGCCAATCCTCGTCGTAGTGAGTGATTCTCGATAATTTCATTGGCTCGGCCTTTTAAATTTCTCAAGGGTATGTAGCGGTACGAGTGGATAAAATGTGTTTCAACTGTGCGACGTGGTCTTCCGGATCATCAAAAAATATGGGCATTTTGGCATACTTCTTTACCATCCAACTAAGGATCGACAATTTTCTGACACAATTTATCCTTTTCCCATCTCTCTCAAATCTTATGCACACTGTCCATGTACTGGTTCCACTTGTACTCGTACCGGCAAAGAAGCGCGCTTTCGACGTCGAATGGAATGCCTAATGATGAGTCATGTGATCGGCAAATAGCTTTACAGGATCAATAAGGATGGATGTTGACAAATTCCGTCCAAATATAAGATCTATAAAGAAGTCACAGCAGCGTGATGTTGTTGATTACCTATTGATCCGGGCTACAGATTCACGTCACCAAATTAACAATCCCTTTCAACTTCTTTCCAACTTTCACACGAACTTCCTCCAGTAATTCGGAACGCAAGCGCCTTCCGCTAGGTCATGCGCGGTCGGCAAATCCAAAATGTTCATGACATCATTTTCAACTTACATTGTTGCTGGCAAATTTGACGGAAAAGTGTCCGGCAGTCGATGGCTGGCGCGATTAGGATATGATATGAGGCGAGCCAATATTAAGGAGAGAGACGAGTGCTATTCCGCGGAATTCTTCGAAGCAGTCAACCTCATGTTCGCTGATAATGCCGCAATTTGGCTTAATTCGACCCCGCGCTACCGCAACATGGTTGATGGGAAGGAAACTGCAACCCTTAAAGATGTTCTTGAGTTCAAGCAAGCCTTATGTGAAGAATTTCCACCGCGGGATACACTCACGTGAATACAGTGCCTTCGTCTTGGTCCGTTGATGAAGGTGGTGACCCAGCGAACAGGCCTTTCGTGTGCGGAACGAAAAACTATGAATGTGTGGTCAAGGTCAAATATGCTAGGAAAGTGTTATAAATCCCAGTTGATTTGGTTGTGGTTGTCGATGCTCTATTTCACGACTAAATCTCCACGTGCCTGGCTCGACGCATCAAATTCGAGCGATGAAATCAGTTGGCATCATCTTGGTATCCTGGAAACATGTGCTCCTACGCCACGTACCCAGTTTTACTCATTGACAACGAGAGATAGTTCTCAGCTGAGACCGTCTGTCAGGATAATATCCTATTCTGTCTCGTCGCGTTTCAATCTCTGGACGGTTATTTCTAGTAAGTTTACGATAAGTGAGGACAGAACGGTCCAATAGCCGAAGAAGTTTGATCTTGGTTGGTCGCAAACCAATTGTCCTGAAAGCATGACCTGAATTTGGCTTAATCAACTTGGTCACGAAGAGTGATAGATTTAAAAAAAAACAGGGTGTTACTTGTATCAACACATATTCTGTCCAATTTAAGATTGATCCCGCTTATATACAATCTGGGTAGCTAAGAGAGTGATAATGTTGACGACAAATTCTTGTCATCGTCGATAGATACAAGGTATTACCAGTGTAAGCTCCAGGACGAGTTCACCACACATAGTTTTCAATCAGAAGATTATACTTTTTTCACTGTTGGGCAGAGGTCTTTGTCAAAAATGTTTATTAATTTGTGTATTGAGATTTAACGCTGATTCGATATCGATTATCAGAAAAGCTCATGGAAGTCGAATTGGGGGCACACCACAAATCACAGTTTCATTTGGAGAAAGCGAAGTACTATCCAACAATTGACTATCCTTCTACAATCGTACTCATTCAGACCCACGTTGGAATTATATATATGCTTCTATTTATTCCCCCTTGTTTGTTAGCTTACAACAAAACACAGACCACTACCGAATTTTCCTTCATAACCGTGGACTCGCGCCGAACTCCTAACTCTTCTCTCTTATAAATTTACTTACAATGTATGACCCGTTATAAATCCCTAAGGTCGGAATCCGTTATAAATTATTTCAATCGTGCCTTTGCTTTCAAGGCAAGGAAATGACTAACACTTCGAAGATCCGGATGATGAAATACAGCGAGTCAAACGCAAATTTTTCCTTTTACTCAGAGAATATCTTCGTCACAAAGAGGATCCCACTTTCTCGATGTAGTTTGATTTGATTTGGTAGTTCTCTTGTTGTAGGAAGGGTTTGTCCCCTCATAATCACCATATATCATCGAGATGGATGACAATCTGCTTTCACGCAAGGGCAATCTATGCGTTTTACTGGGGCTTGTTGACTTTAGTTTATACTTAAGTGATTCAACTTCTCTTCTTAAGCGTACATTCTCCATCTCAAGGTTTTCAGTGAGAATTACGTTAGCGTTTTCCTTATCTTCTTCGTTCACGGTATCGTTCTCAACGGAGCGTGTATAGATTTCTAGTTTACGATCAAGGTGCTCATCTTTCAAATCTGCCTCAGCAGCCCATGTAGATTTCCACCTTCGCACCTCAGTCTCTATCCTTGATTCCATTTCCTGGAAACACTCTTCTCGAACTTCGGCTTCTAGGTCTGTCATGCGTTCAGATAATGACTCCAAGCGAGCTTCTGCTTCAATTCTCCGATCCATTTCACATCCAAGCTCGGCACGCAATCCATTAATCTCCTCACTTAGGCGTGCAATCTCAAGCGCAGCAATCTCCATGGTTTCTCTTTCAGTCTCACCCGGATTGTTTCTTCCTCCCCCGTTGTAAGTGGCTGAGTGATGAGGGGCATTCGTTTGGACAAGAGTCATAGAAGATGCTGATGGTATACGTGGGACCGTTATCTCACGCGCAAGAGCTGAATAACGAAGAATTTGAGAGGTTGCGTTGAAGTCGCCGAATGGATCGGCGGTAACTATCATGATAGCTTTCTGTGGATTTCGACGAGATGATGGAGTAGATGAAATATTACTGGATGGGAAACTATTAGAGAAGAGAAGCTCCGTGAGCTTGCACTGTCGAAAGGGGACAAGATTGGGCTAGGATAAGATTAAACAACATAGTAACTTAGTAGAGGGATAATATTTACCTTAATTGTGCTCGTCATATCTGATTTCATTTGGAGACATTGACCGAGGTACATTAAGCTTTCGTTTATCTTACCTGCTTCTGCTAATGTAGTACCTTGGGTTTTGGCATCTCTTGCTCTCTCACTTCCAGCTAAATCGACAATTGTGAAAGAGCTACCTCCCCATGAAGCAGAAATACAATTTCGATTTCTTTTTTTAATCTCCACACAAAAAAAACCATGTGACCTAGATGATACACTGTTGGAACCTGTTCCAGCAACTCGACGTTCTTGTAAGCCGATTTCTAAGATGCTTAGAGCCTCTTTCATCGTACTGCAAATAATTTTTCTGAGACCAGCAACTACTTTTCGGTCCGGAGATTGCTCAGTATGCTTGTAAAACAGAGGCCGCCTGCGGTGATCCTTAGTGGATTTGCTGGGAACTGCTGGGGTGAGAAGATCGAATATTCTGTCGTTGTATACTTCGTACATAGAGATGAGAACAGAGTATTCGGCGTTAGGATCGATTTTAGCTGAAATATCGCTAATATCAGGGAAGTTAGGAATTGTCGTGGTCTGTAATGCCCGTCGGGAGGTAGGAGTCTGGTTTATTTCGCCCTAGAATTTATTTTTGATTAGATGCCACATTAATAATTCGGAGCAATGTTTAAAAAAGTAACGATTGTATCATTTTGCTAATCGTAGATTTTGGTAGTGATTTCTGATATATTTTTTTTCTTTAAGCTATACACGAGGTTTGACAGAGCATGTGTTAAGGCGATAAGAGAAGAAGAATAGCGTACCAGTAGAGGAGTCTGGGCGCGAGAACTTGCTCGACAGTCGTAGGATCTAGTATCCAAATATGCCTGGGCAGGTATGACCTGAGCGTCACAGGAATCTGTAGGAGCAACTGAAGGATTACAAGAGTTATATTTTGACGGTATAAAAACGTTGTTTGAAATAGATCGAAACAGAACTTCAAGGGCAAGCTGTGTAAGTCCTCGTTGAAAGCGTGACCCAAGGATTGTATGAGTCTAGTATGTTACTTGGTATTAGCATGTTGAAGCCAAAATTGCACAGGGAATCCACAATTATACCTTTCCGCTGCCAGTGACACCCAAAGTAGCCAGCAGGCCATCTCTTCCTTCGCCGCCGTTTGAGCCCAAAGTCTCTTCGATTAACGACAAAACACCAGTTCTGTGGAAGACATCTAGTTGGTTGGCATCTTCTGCAAAAATGTCGGTAAATGCGAATTTTTCTATAGCCCTGCGGCGATTGTCGTTCGGTGGGTTTAAAGTCACAAATTTGGGTGGTGCACTTCCATTACGTTCCTCAATAGTTAAAATTCGCTCAGATGAACTGTTGGCTAGAGTCAATGTGGTAGGAGGACGGAGCCTTAAGTAGACTTCAAATAGAGCAGCTTGCTTTCTCTGATTATCTTCCATCAGGAGCCTTTAATTCGTAGCAAGTTTGTAGAATTTACCTTGCCTCTCCCTCTGTTGCAGCGTGGGTAATTGTTTGCTTTACTGTGACCCGAACCTCTCCATTGTTGACAGGACAACCGGTGTTAAAAAGTTGACCAATTACTAAGCCCAAGTGCCACAATGGGCTGACTAATCCAAAAAGGAGTGTAAATTCATCACGCCCCTAATAACATAATCATTACTCTATTGCAGGGGTAAATAGTGAAGGAAACCCTTGAATGCCAAGATCTGACAGGGATTATACAATATGCCATTGGCTGCAATATTTTGACCATACCAAATCCGACAATAACTGAACCTTATTTGTATGGGAAATTTTACGTGATAAAAGAGGTGTAGGAGATCCCTGTAACTCGTTGAAATGACGATATTCTATTCAAAAGTGCTAGCTTTTATCAAGTATTAAATACATTTTTACCAATAATTAAGCATCATTAATAAGGAATCGAACCTCCTCTTGCTCTGATGACTGCCTGGCACCTTTCTGGCATGCTATCTACAAGCGTAGCCAGTTGCTCCTGAGAAATTGACTCCCATGCCTCTAGGACTGCATTACGGAGCACTTCCTCAGATGGATTACCAGAATCAAATTCTGGGTGGTGCCCTTCAATATGGGATTTCATCATATCCCACACTGACTCAATTGGATTCAGGTCTGGGGAATATGACGGCCAGACTATGAAATCTACCCCCCTTGATGACAGCTCTCTTTTCGTACGTTGAGCAGAATGGGCAGGAGCACCATCCTGCATAAAGAGAAGAGGGCCGTGAGAGTCAATTGGTTGTGTTGCCGCGTGGATTAAAGGAACAATCCTCTGGCAGTAACTCTCCGCTTTTATAGTCCCCAAATCCCTACTCCAGAAGAGGGCAGGGCCCTTCTGGTTCCCATAAAAGGAGCCCCAGAACATCCAACCACGCTTTCGAGGACCTTTTCGAACCAGGCAAGTGTGATAATATGTCTCCTCGGGCTAAAAAATTAGATTAATGCAGTTGATACATGGCTGAGATCTGGACTCACCTTCCTCGAAACCCATACTCTTGTGTGACGTTCACCAGTGACCCAAGTCTCATCAGACCAAAGAATTTGGGACCACTGTTCAGGTGTCCAAGAAAAGTGTTCTTCCGACCACTCTAATCTTTTCCTCATATGTGCAGGCGTTAGAGTAGGCTTCGCTTGAGCAATGCAACGCTTGAACCCTCTTCTCTCAAGAGCACTCTTGATTGCGATTTGGCCACAAGTCCAGTGGGAAAACTTAGCAGCAAGCTCCAGGTGGCTCATCTGGCGGGCCTCACTTGAAGACGTGACAAACTCTTCAAGCTCAACTTCCTGCCGAGCGTTCAAGGCGTGGGGTCGGCCATTTCGCTTTTTGGGCGTCAGACATTGCCTTGCAAGGGCATATTGTACCCTTCTTTCGGTGATACCGAGTTGATTACCGATGGCGAGATGAGTAAAACCAAGGCCACGTAACGTGTATATCTGGACTCGCTGATCCCTAGAAAGCTGGCTCCGTGATCTTGGAGTATTGGGAGATGCTGGGGTGCTCATTTTTCTTCGCAGTTTATCGTGAGGATATAGGTTATTCGATATGTCGTGTCAACCGATTTAGTGTGGTACGAGGATGCTGTGCAACTATCGAACATAAGAGAGAAGGTTCAAGGAAGAAGGAATGCCTCGGTTGCCTTATTGCCTTAGTCTAGCCATTTTCGTAGCGCTAAAGTCGGAATGTCAGGGATAGCCCATGTAAATTACACAGAATGTGGGGCTACACTTCTTACCCCTGCAATAGAGTGATGGCTTTGACAGCCAAAAGTGGGACAACGGCCCGATCCCCTTGGAGTACACCAGTTCAAACGCCATGGAATTCCAGTGCACGTACACTTACCAAACTCGAGTTGGGAATCCAATGTGGCCCCGTCATCGCGGGAAGCGTCAATCGAAACGACGTTTAGACGTAGTCAGCTATCGCGTTAAATCCATCTTCGCCTGGTACCGTGTACCAAGCAATCGGAAATTTAATGGATCTGCAGGCCAAGTGTTATAACACTTTCTCCTGTAATAGAATTCTATAATGACATCAGCTTCAGAATCTGACACCGGACGAAGTCGAAAAGAGAGCATTTTGTAACTCAAAATCAGATTTCTCAATCATGCATAAGGTCCGTTAGGGTCAAACTCTAATTACCCAACCAGAAGTTTTTCAGAAATCGCCTCTGAGAATTATCTCTAATGCCGCTCACAAACGATCCAGTCGTTGACCACAGTATCGCATGTTATTGAAAAAGACGCCGATACAGTTGTCAGATATATGTAATACGGAGTATCTAAGCTTGAGTGTAAAGGAGTTAATTGTTGTTTAATTCTAACCATAGTACAACAGATTTTACTCTTTCCCCAGTCAGCTCTGACAAGCACTAAGTCATATTCATCAACAGTAACTGTGAAGCGGATCAATAGCTGCTGAGGCTGATTAATTATGAACCTGATGAAGTTGACCCAAAATGCGCTTATCGAGCTCGCCCAGAAATTCGGTAGAATCTCCCTTTCTCCGAGTTTCTAAGCCAGTTACTGCGTGTTCAAGATGTGAGTAGTTATAATTGGAAAATCAGCCACATATCGCTGAAAATCTCCAAAAGGTCGCAGGTCGAAAAAAAAGGTTTGATTGCTATGATTTCGCAACACCAACTCAAAATCGCAAGAATTAATTTGTGTACTAGTGCGATGGGAAACTTCCTGTGTGTTCTGCGTGTAAGTCTGAATACAGCCTATTCAAGGGTGTCTCTAAGCTTCACAGGCCGGAAAGCTGGACGGGCCAACGAATGTTCAAGGGATAATGAAAAAGTCACTAAAGGCAGTGAGAGAAAGTTTGTCAAGATCTCAGTTTGAACGAGAGATCAGGCTAATTTTGATCAGTTATGTTGCGTCTTTGGAATCTCGCGTCGAGGAGCTCGAGAAGAAACTAGTCTTCGCAAGATCAAGAAAAGATTCATTAACAGCAGCTAATGTCGTTGACGATCCGCTTGAATCTTCCGATTCTCAGAGCTCATTTACTGCCATCCTCACAGTTGCACGCGGAAAAGCTGCTCGGAGAAGGGAAGCTGCAGATCTGGAAGAGCTAGTATCGGACTTTGGATTCTTGTTCGTGACCTAAATTAACGTGGTTAAGTAACTAAATTAGTTCTAGATCAATCAATGCTACGACCCAAGATTTTGAATCTACGTCCACTGGCATGACATTTGCACGCCTTGTTTTGGCCGCTGCGAATAATAAACCACTATCCAAGTGTCAGCCATTTAGAATCCCATCGAAAGCCGTAACAATAGGATTAATTGATTATTATGTTAAGAATATATTGCCTCTCTACCCCATATTCTCAGAAGCAGAATTGTACGGTGTCCTCGATACGATTTACCAGGATGACCCTCCGCCGATAACTGAATTTGAATATTGGCTTTTTTGCATGGTCTTGGCTGTCAGTTCAACAAGTCAGTCTCAGAACCAGAACGACAAATATTACGAGGACGGAGTAATGTGGGTCGGAAGAGCTATACAATCCGCAGACAGAGTTCTTGTACCGGGATACGTCTCTCAAATACAAGCACTAGTTATATTAGTGCAATACGCAATCCAAGATCCTTCTTATTTTGACAGCTGGATTCTTATTGGCTTTGCTTGCCGTGCGGTGGTCGACTTGGGCTTTCATCAAGATCCGCCAAAAGAGGAAGAAATAGATCAAGAGACTCTGAATTTCAGAAGAACAGTTTTTTATTGTGTTTATTCTCTTGATCGGTAAGGTATTGGTCTAGAAATTTAAATATATAACTAATCATGTAAAGATCCATAAGCATGGTCCATGCACGTCCGTTTTCTTTCACTGATGACTCGATTAACGTCACCCTTCCATCTCCTAAACCACAATGGTTTTCGAATCTAACGGACTCTCCACCTGTAGCCGAGCCAGTCTATACATCCATCGCCGTTAAATTGTTTAAGCTTAGAATGATTCAATCTTCTTGGTACCAAAAACTTTTTCAGTCTAATGACGCTTACCAGGACTCAACTATGTATGTCTGGCAAGTGTGTAGAGAAATGCGATTATGGGCTATTTCTTTCCTAGATAACATGCCTGATTCGTTCAGAGAATTATTTGAGATTGAACTTTTCTACAGCTATGTCTACCTCTTTACGCCTTCTTGCCCTTTAAAGATCAGATCTGCTTCCGAAAAGAAATTTATTTTTGAATTCAGTATTCAATACATACAGAAAATCTTATCTAGTCTCGGAAATCCTGCCAAGAGGCTATTTTACACGTATCACGATGCTCTGCGTGTGTTTTTCGTCGGGAGTCTATTCCTATCTGTCCTCTTAGAAAATCAAGATCAGCCTTTGAATGCTCTCTCATCTTACTCTCCAAGTACGCAAGAGTTCTTTCCTTCGTCCTCACTTGACTTGCAGACAGAAAACCTTGACAAAAGTTTAAATTGTATACATCAAATCAAGGAGGTCCTCAGAATTTTTGGTTGCCGATGGGAAGACACAAAAGTTCTCCTATCATCTCTCGAATCACAACTTGAAAACTTGCCCAAAAGTCTACAAATTAGAGAGGGTATTACGGCCTAATAAAATCGGTGAATCTAAATCGCCTACAAATTCATGGCATTTGATATATGCTAGCCAAGTCTTGAACGACTTAATCTGCACCTTTACAAAATTTAATGTCGAAATGTGATACATGCCCTCAATCAAGCTTTTTAATGGATAGCTTTGGCAACACATCTCGTAATGTGACAATAATGGTTTGAATTTAATGATATTCATCTACCAACGTGTTAAAAAATCTAACGTTCTCTCCTTCCCAAAAAAACTAAGGCCTTGAGCGCAGCTTCCTACGTGGCGAGGAAACTCATCTTTCAACTTTTTCTGATTATTCTCAATACTCTCAATATTCTCAATCATTTCAAATTCTTTATCTTAAATTCCAATAGAAAAATAATAAAATATTTTACCTCGTTGGATTTGCCTTTATTAGGACTTTTAGTATTCATTTTCCTAACAATTTCGGAACGTTTTTGGAGAGTATCTCTCTTTTCCGTATCATACCTCTTCCGTCCATTCACTTAAGTATGTACATCCATCCTCGTGAGATAAATCTGACAGGTCCAAATATAGAGACGAAACATGAAACGCCAGCTTTCATACACTTGGTCAAGGACCTTTATACATCCGCATTTTGTCTTGAATCGGGTCGTTTTAACGTTGACTTTGATATGCTTTATCTTTTTTAATCTCACATGCCTCCAATATCGAGAGACTACTCCAAATTTAAGGGGTGGCACCGCTGCTTTTAGTCATTCCTTGCATATCTATGGCGTAGGCTCTTTGCGGAATTGGACACCTCTTAATACTTTACTTCGGTGTTTTGACTCATACATCCTTGGTCCTAAAGCCGAAGTATTCGACGGGCGTAAAGACTTTACTATCATCCCCGGGGAGAATTTTGTGTCCATATCTAACGAAAAGGATCCCCAAGCCAATAATAGGACATGTTTTTTGAGACCTAAATATAACATAAACTGGCACAAGTGGAGAAAACCTCCCAAAAGATCAAGTACCAGCTCAAGTTGCGTGATTGAAGGTTTGTAATTTGAAAATGGTCATGATGACACATTTATGCTGATTGTGAAAAAAGTAGGTGCCTTAAATTGCTCTACATTGGGGAGAAATAGCAGGATTAACTATGACTCGGAAATTATTCTTAAGCCTAGACGCTCCAGTCGTTGGACTAAAGCCTACAATCAACGAGCTCAAGACATATCACTTTCTCTTCTTTCTCGCATTTATATTTTGAATCAAAGGATGCTAACAACAAAATTTTCAAAAACTCTTTCCGGCTCTTCCAGTACATCGCATACAAAGCGCTCATATCAATTTGATCCGCTCATTCTCTCTCGAAGAGACGTCAATCAAACTTTTGAACCCATAATTAACCCGAACCATTGTACAAAACTAAGTGGCCTCAGTAAAAAGGAGTGCAAAAGAGTTGGAAAAGGCGTTTTTATACTTTGCATACTGCTTCCTCTCGCTGGGAGTTGCTGCTTATTACTATGTGCTATTAAATGCCTTATCGCTTTCAAGAGTGTCAAAACGGCATTTTTGTCAAGCCCTGCAACAACGACAAAGTATGGTGAAAAAAATAGCAAAAATACAGCTATGGAGCAAGGTGGCATGTTATGTGACTCTGAAACAAGACTATCCGTTATAGCAGCAAGCATATCCGAAGACGATCAGATTGCATCTGACATTGAGAATCGTAGGGCAACGGTCGATGAAGAAGCGGTTTAAAAATAGAACATTAACTTTGTTCGTCGGAGAACATTTAGGAGTACGGCTGACCAAGTCATTAAGGCACTATTGAAATAAAAATATCTCGTACAGTAGCCCTTTGTAACACTATCTTGCTCAGTACATGTTTATCGTATTCCTGCTAATACCAGTCTAGCAATGACTCGGAGACCTGCATCAAGAGTTTAACCTTGAATGTTATATTTCAGGTGGGATTAAACAAGAATTTTTCAAAATCGGGTGTTGGCAGGTTGTAGAGTAACATATGAGATATATGTGGTCTAAAAACTTTGTCTTAGCATTGATGGCGCTTTCAGTACGCAGCTCTAGCCTGAGGTCGATCTTTGACACAGTATTCAGGTTTACTATCCCTAGCCCGATCAAAAGATATGAATCTAAACATTTCTAAAAACTTATTGTTTTCGTAGTGAAATGGCGTACAAGATATTTTTAAATTTTTGATGTTCTAAACGGGGTAGTCAACGTAACATTGTGGTGATTCCTTGTAATTGAGAAAGACGTAAATGTTAGTAACATTTCAATTTCACTTCTTAGTCTCTTTTTTACCACTGCACTGTTATTTCTTTCCAATCAATATCGATATCTATTGCTATTTGCAATAGTCCTCAAAATTAAAGAGTTTTAGTCCTGTGAGAATTACAATTCAGACTCGTTAACAGGTCAATTCTACCAAGTATAACCAACAGAACTTCCAATGCCAGAGTTCTAACAGGCCTGCTATATATCAATACTATCGTGCGATTAGAGCAACATTTTTAAATGACCCGTTGTATAGTTAGAGGTTTTCAGAGGACGGATATCTATGGCGTTAAAATATATGAGGCTTGAGCATACTTCCCGTGCCAGCTTGTACTTGGGCTATAGAAACAGTTTATTATATCCTATTTGGAGAATCTTCGATCAATCACTATCATCATGCACCATCTTCAGTCTCGCATCATATCTAATTCACATTTCATATGTCATCAACTCTACTACCACATGTGATCACATTTTACGTCGATTCAAGTACCTTGTTGGATCCTTCTGGTTGTCTTTCACGTGAGCGTACACACGCTGCAAAGTTTTGGCGAATCGCCTTTCCCCTATGAGTAGAAGGTAGTATGGGGCGGAGAGGAGGATGTTATGGGCAAAACATAATCATTGGCTACGGAAGGGCTAACGACGGCAGATGGCTCGCAAACCCAAATTTGAGGGAAGAGAGACTCGAGATAATCATCGTGCAAAATATAAGGACCTTTTAATTAGCATTTCAATATCAGTAGGCAAAATACACCCACCCGTATGCGAGCGGCTCAAGCAGATATATATTAACATCTCTGACATAAGGTACGTACCTACAACCAGCAAGCCGAAATAATTGAATGGCAAGCCAGAGGTGAGTATCAGCAGGCCCTTTTCTAGCGGACGTTGCTGCGGAGTTGGCGGGGCTTGGGATCTGGTATGAAGAGTGCAAGAATATGAGCTCTGGTATATGGATCGTGTTAGGAGCTAGATGTTGGTGTTTGAAACTTTGAAGGCATGAATCGAGGCTTGGCAATCATCTTGTTGGCTAACACTGCAGGATGATATACATCGTATGGGCTTGTGGAGAGGGTAGGTAGTGGAGGTGATGGATAGTGAGAATATGCCGGCGTAAGGCTAGAGACGAGGACGCGAGGTAATGGCTTTTACGTACTAGTAAATGTATAAGTGGTTGCTGGGCGATAAGTTGGTGCCCATTGTCACCCTCTTTCGCGTACCTGTGCCGGTAGTGCCACGATTGGGCCGCAACAAATGGGAGAATTATCATGAATGTGAAAGTACCCGAGATTTTTATGGTCAATAAATTAGTTTAAGGCCTTATGTATGGACCGTTACAAGGTGATTATAAGTTTCCTCTACCGTAGCCTGTGTAAACTCTAGTAAATCCCAGTTTAATTAATGTTAAGACCTATGGAAGGTTCGGCTCTCACTTTGCAATGCACACCCCGCACAAAATTTTGCGTCCGAGAATAAGCCTTGCAAATGTAATTGGGAAATTCAATAAATCCTCAGAATCATCATGCCCGGACCGACTAGAGCCAAAGATACGATTCTTAGGACGAAATCATAACTCTTCTCCTGTTTTCGGAATTCTCCTGGCGACGATAAACAGGGGTTGGCGAGATCTTTGCTAAATCTAGATAAACACGTGATATCCTCGGCACTTCTCAGCCTTGCGCACTCTTATTTACACAACGATTACTAATTTTAAAATTAAGTCGGATGGTGGTGTGGTACACCGTCCGGGACGTTCTCACAAGGTGAGTCTGGGTAGCTTGAACACGTGCCTCACTTGAGATAGGATCAAGCTGGTTCGAATCCAGCGAAACCCTTCTTACATATGTCGCTTGGTCATGTACTCTGATACTACGGTATTAATCGTGTATAGGCGCTAAAATTCGACTTTTACAGGGTATATAGGCTTTTACTAACTTGAATTAGCATGACGATAAGTAGATCTCCCCACCTAAACTTTAAATTTGTATGGCAAAAATTTCACAACGAAATATTCGTTGGTTTTGCTTTTTTGGTCCATTATAGCCCTCTATTCACTTTTTAATTCATTAATACATTTCATAAATAAATTATACTTCTATCTAGCTAATAATTTACATATCCGCCTTCAGCTTCGTAAACGGCTCTGATTCTTCGGGGCATCGAATCTATCAGTTTCTCCAAGTCATCCCCATTAAACCCCAGATCCCACGCCTCGTTCACTATTTGACGAAGATGCCCTTGACTCCGCTGCCGCCCTTGATCCAACGCTGGATAAAGACGCTCCATGTACGCTTTCATATAACTCCACAAAGTTTCTATCGGATTTAAATCAGGAGAATATGGCGGCCACTCCATTAGAGAAATATTCCTCCTTTCAAACTCACGCATAGTTTGCCTCGACTTGTGAGGAGGGGCGTTGTCCTGCATCACATCTAGTCCTGGTTCCCGAAAGACCGCACTCTCTATGAGAGGCACTATCCTCTCGCAGTAACTGGCCGCAGTGATATGGCCCCACTCCTTCTCCCAAATCAGGCAAGGCCCCTTCTGTCGTCCAAAGAAAGATCCCCAGAACATCCACCCAACTCTCCTCCGCGTCTTGGCTAGGACACAGGTATCTTCGTACTCTTCCCCAATCTTTGACTTAAACTTAGCTCAAGGGAACTCTAAATCTTAGGAGCCTTTAAGGGACTACTGACCTTTCTTGTGACCCAACGATCACTTTGCCGACCATTCATAGCCCAAGTCTCGTCGGACCAGAGGACTCTCATCCAATGTTCCTTCCGCCAGTGGAGATGTATTCTGGCAAACTCATATCTCTTCAGTTTGTTGACTGAAGAGATAGGAGGTTTTAATCGTGCAATCCTGCGTGCATATCCCCTCTTTGCCAGTTCACGTCGGATCACATTCTCGCTCACACCAAAGTGCCGAAATATAAAATGTGCAAGTTGGAAAAATGACATCCGACGATTTTCCGATGATAAACAGACGAAAAATTCTATTTCATCGACCTGGGAACTACTTAGAATAGGTGGCCTACCACTGGAGTACTGAGGCTCGGTATTTTCAACGCTCATGGTGTATTGTACCTGTCGCCATGTAATCCCAAGGCGTTGAGAGATTTTGACGTAACTGTGTCCCTCACTGGCCAAGGTTCTAACCTGCACATGTTACTCTCTTAACCTTATCAATTTGTAGATTTCAGACTTACTTGAATACGTTGAGTTTGTGTTAGGCGTTTTGCATAAGTAGGAGATGCTGATGATGGAGAAGGTTGTTGAGGTGAATCCATCTTTGCGGCAATCTAGTACAGTAAATTAAAATCTTCTAAAGTAGTTGACTTAAGGTTCAGATGCACTCACATGAAGTAAAAATTAGATAGATGAATGAAATAAAAGTATGCCGTTGAGCAAAATAATAGTAAATAGCTGACAATGATTTAAACGAAACGACCTCAGGTGTGCGCGAGTGAAGAAAGGTGCAGGCATGAAGGTGGGCGTTGGACTTCATATACAGATGCATATCTCTTATGCCTTAGGCCATAAGATTTTAAAATTTGAAGCTAACAGGGATACTGTGGATCTATCGTGAGGTAACCTGGAATATCACCACTTTATCTCCACTTTATCCCCGCTTTAACCCCTGTACCCTATAAGAAGCGGATCAACGAACAATACCCTATCATGAGAGTATGTGACGATGATAAAGGTACGCTGGACAGTCGTGGGTGGCTGAAATGCGTTCCTGCCGCCGACACAAATGGTTGAGAGTTGCAAGTGCTGTAAGATGTCTGACTTCGAGTCATGTCTTCAAATGATGTTCGGGCGCGAGTGCCCCTCATATCAAGTTAAGTCATCGCTCCATGTACCGTACCAGTTGTTGCTGTGACGTTTATTAGGACAGCGGACACAGTGCAGCCACGCACCCTAAAGGACCGGGTCGGATGGTGCAGTGGTACACTGTTCGGGCCGTTCTCCCAAGTAGAGTCTGGGTAGCTTTAACATATGCCCCACTTGAGACAGGAGAAGGCTGGTTCGTATCCAGCAAAACCCGCACACTACTTCTCTCGCGGTGATACTGTATTCGTAGGAAGATGAAAGCATGCTTAGATAACCATAGATTTTTCTCGCTTTTCCCTGTGGTGGGTATCAACGGGAGAGGGTACATGTCGCAAGGCGTTATTCTCGTAGTGGTATCTGCAAATGAAATCTGAGTATGAGTGTTCCAGACTTCAAAAAGAGTCATACTGCGTCACATACATATCTTCCGTAATCATTCGCGTCATAGCCTCAGGCTGCGTACGCAAAAATGATTTAAAAAAAAATAAAAAACCCTAAAGTTCCATATTGGCACGCAAGACCTCGGAAAGCATACGCTTTCCTCAATCGCTAGAACTAAGTTAATATGTTCCTGATGCTGAACACTCATATTAAGGGGGCATTCGCCGGCACCACTACAGGGTTACACTTGTTGAGGATTACGCCTCGCTTCTCCCTCAACCGTGAATACTTGCCCAAGGAAAAACAAAGTAAAAACCTCAGACTCCTCAGTATGCCTCATTATCCTATCCTTAGCGACCGCCCGAGATGGGATCTCACAACGTCCTCGTATCTTGTCGTAGCGGGTGTTCAGGCCACAGAACTTTCAACTTAGACATGACCCAGATAGCGGACAACAACACTATCTTTTGTTGATAGAGCCTTGGCGCGCACAAAGCCATCGAAGTCGAAATAGCCCCTCAAATTCCTATTTCAAAAACTCTATCCTCTCTCCACATCCTGCTTAGTTATCCTTCCGTCTCTCATAAATTCCCCACTAGAGCCGTATTCTTCCTCGATTTTCACGAGCTATCTCCCTTCCCAAATTTGTGCCCTGCGACTTTCTTCCTCGGTCGGGTATTCATATCATCGAGGGCGTATGTTTGGGGATCTTATCAAGGTAGGAGCTGCGTTAATTTCATCGGGGGTGGTCCAAGTAGGAAGATTATCGATAGGTTGTAAAGTTGACAGAGATGCGTGCGAGGTTGAAGTCAAGTTATGACAAAGAGAACTCTTGACGTGTTGAGAAGCCTCCGATTGAGAATGCTAGTGGACCTCTCACCCTGATCGTGTGCGACTCCTCTTGGCTATCTCAAATATGCAGCGAACATATTGAGCGTCGACAGCCGGCACCGCGAGAAGGTGAAGAGTTCGACATTGTCAGCCAGATACCGTACCATTATCGTTTGTGTCATAGCCTCAAGGCTGCATACACAAGAATGATTTAAAAATAATACATTAAAAATTAATTGGGAATGTTTTTATCATTTTGTTAGTAATTAGAACAATCCAATTCAAATTACCCCAAATTCTAATAGTTGATTAACAAAAGACTAATCTAACTATCCTCTTGCACGTCAATATCAACGAATATCTCTATATCTAGCTCCTCATCGATGCGCTTCCTAGCTTATCGAACTTTTTGCTCCGCAAATAAGCTCTCTCACGAGCTGTTCCTGCCTGGTACAGACCCCTGAAACCACATGCACCTCTTGAAAATCCTATAGCTGTTGTACTAAGCTCTGTTCTGCCTTCACTTACGTCCCACTTCGATCGACTCTTAGTGCTGATTTGGGGAACTGGCAAAAAAAAGAAGAGGAGAGCTCCTCATCTTTCTCTATAATAAAAGGCGCTGCAGTACCTGATGAAAGCTTTAACGCTTCATATTCATGCAAAGAAGGATCATGTTGAGTCGAAGATTTCCCCTGACCTTTTGCCTTGGGTGGAAGTTTTATTGTGCTACCTTTATGTCGACTTTTCCACATTACAATTTCAGGTTCGAGAAAGATACGGCAGTCAAGGTGAATGTTGAATTTAGGAAAAATATATTTCATTAAGCATATCAAATCTAAAGAAGTAATTTATTTATCAACAAGATACCATTATATATATATATATATATATATATACATATCTACAAGTGCCAATTCTCAACATTCAGCTTCGCGTCTATAACCCCCAAAGTCTCAACCTCCAACCGGATGAATATCAAAAGATTACCCGTAGGACTGTAGACGCGTGCTTAAAGAAATCTCGAAGGATTCCGGATGAATGCCGGAATGATCACTAATGGTTAACAATAATATTTGTTAATTATTGTTATATAGGTAAAATAATCGGCTCAGTGATAATCCGATTGGTCCAAGCCTGGACGGTAGCAGGTGGAAGGACCGGGTAGTTAGCCGTAGTGAATGACGTCGCTTTTATGCCGAGCGGACGGTGCGGATATTGATCCGGGTAACTAAGTCGGGAGGCGTTCCAAGCGAGTGACCCGGGAGATGTTCCGATCTCGCCTAAATCCAACAGTGAAGATGCTCTCCTTCTCTTTGCGGATAGTGCCAATCGGGATTGATATCAGTGAGTTTGATTGTACCATGATTGCTTTGTCTAGTATTTATTGCATCGAAGCCCCATGATTTGCTTGATTGTGCAATAATACGGTAATGGTACAGTATCCATGGGCTTTTTGGACAGTTTTGCTTTCTCTTCTAAAAATTCTAACAAGGTGAAAGGATGAAAAAATCTAACGACGCCCCGGAAAATTTGTATCTTGACTGCGTGACAGGGTTTCATCTTCCGCTGGGCGGTTTGTTGCTTGACACTGCGCTGTTGGTCTTGCCAAAAAAGGCAAAGAGCTTCAAAATATATGCTTCACCTTTGTTATATGCCATTATATTTGAAGTCGTATAGTAAAGTTGATTTTAATAACTAATTGTAAAATTTCCGAAGTCAATTTTTGTCAAATAGGTACAATTCCAGATTGAATTTATGTTTTAGCACCGAAGTCACAGTTGGTCTTTTGCACATGGAATTTGATATGCTGTATGCGTCAATAAAAGCAAATAATCCAAAATCACGTTGCTAAGGAAACAAGATACAGCCTATCACATGCAGTAAAAATATGATTTGGGCACGCGAGGCTGAGAAGTGCCGAAAATATCACGTGTCAATCTATATTTAGCAAAAAGGTATAAAGATTTAGCCAAACCCTATAATTAACTGTCAAATGTGTGCGTGCCCCTATGTATTCAAGCGATGCTATTACTAATCCGCAGATAAATTAGATGAAGATTCTAGTAAATTAAGAAAGTAGTACAAATTGGCTTCAGTATTGCAATAACTTCTCAACCATCTTGTGATGGTGTGGATCCAGAAGATTCAGATCATAGTATCCCTGTATAAGATTTGGACTACAGTCCAACCTCATCTATAGCGATAGTGGGTCCCGGTATAAGTGCTGAAAATATTCATTGAAATTCAACCATTTACATTTTCAATACTTAGCCTTGCTCAATATTTTCTGTGCAAGTGTAAGTATTGCAAATGTAAATGGTTGAATTTCAATGAATACAGTGAAACTTCTCTAACACGATAGTGGGTCCCGGCATAAGTGTTGAAAATATTCATTGTAACTTGCACTTTTATATTTGCAACACTTACCCTTACGGGTCAATTTGCGTGCAGGGGTAAGTATTGCAAATGTAAATGGATGAATTTCAATGAACATTTTCAACACTTATGCCGGGACCCACTATCGTGTTAGAGAAGTATTACTGTATTTTCAACACTTATTCCGGGACCCACTATCGTGTTAGAGAAGTATTACTGTATTTTCAACACTTATTCCGGGACCCACTATCGCTATAGATGAGGTTGAACTGTACCTGTTGCATGGACCACCATGTACAGTTTTCACATCCTCATAGAAAGTAGCATTTAGAGATATAGAATACATACCACAGAGATCACAATAAACCTTCATATACAGATATATATGTACAATAGGGGCCCAGTGATGATGATTCTATTTTTCGTCTGAGGCTCACGTCGCGTGCCCTTGGGCACGTGACAGTTTGGTCCCATATGGGCCAAAGGACGCTAGAGCCTGAGCTCTAGTTTTGTGACTTTCTAAGTCCTAAATACATGGCTGTGCAACGTTGTATGAAACTGCGCACATAGAAGGTGTGATGCTTATTGCGAATTTGAATTTTTTTTGAGACCTCCCCAAGCTCTATGCTGTGATCAACAGTCCATCTCGCCCGCTCCATCTATCCCTTCTACACCCCCCGATCATTTAAACCAAAACCAAAACTAAAACCAAAAAGAAAAACAAAAACAAAAGAAAATAAATCCGCTCTCAGCGAATGCAGATTTGCTCATAAAACTGAGCCTGGCCCAGCCAATTAGTCAATGTGACAGCCCCTTCCGGTGTTCCCAGGAGCTTCGGTAGGAGTAAGCGGATAGGCCCATCCGGGCGGCCATGGCGGCGGCGAGGAATTCTACAGAAGAGAAAGTGTTTTGGAGACTTTGGTGATGCGCAGAGGCAGTGCATATTTGCGTCCCTGTGATTAAAACGTGTATGGTAAGAAGAAAAATCTCCGTGACCGGTCCTAGCAGCGATTACTTGACCGAGGGCTTTCCTGCTCAATAAGAGCTCTTTGGGAAAGTTAGGGGCGGTGTTAATTCCTAGTTTGACATATGATTGAGGAGCATGGTTTTCCCACTATTCTCTCTCGCTTGACACATCTGTGATGTTTTCCACTGGGCTAACGCTGCTATTGAAAGTTTCGGTTGGTCATTCTGGAAGGGTGTAGACGCACCTTTCTTCGCCTCTGCGTCGGCAAGCTCATTTCCTTCGATTCCAGCGTGACTGGGTACCCAGCGCACTTTAATTTCTCCTTCACTAATGTGAGGGAGTCTTGATCGGGATTTCCAGATCTTGACAGCTTCCAAAGCATCTAAGAAAATTTCTTGGGAAGATGTACTGTTATTCTTGGTTAGGAACTTCTTTGCAACCTCCAAGTTATCGATGAATATCCAAAGGTTGTTCGAGAACCTTGTTGATGGAAGGGCGATAGCCGCTTGAATGCCTGTCAGTGCTGCATGGGCTTCCGCATCGTTTATTTCCTTGCCTTTGCCAAGGGGGAAAGCTTTAGTTAAAATTTTCCGGCCGAGTTGGAAAATGGCAAATCCACCACCCGCGCTTCCGTCCGGTGGTTTGGATCCGTCTGAGTAGACAAGGATGTCAGATGGGGGTATAGTGAGTAAGAAGTCACGGATTTTTCGGCCCTTGAGCTATTTGTACCTGTTGGGCCACCGATTCGGTACAAAACATCCATTTCTGAGTCTAGTATCTCCCATGGGGGAAGCAGAAGAGGGTTTAACTGATCCGACGCTAGAACATTTACGTATGCCCTGGAAAATCTTGTCAGTGCAGTGGTTTGGAGTGACTTTTGCCCACGACCTGACAAGGGATGGCGGGGATCCAACTTGCGGATGTGGACGGCAGCCCTTAAAGATATATTATTTAGAGAAATTTCGGCAGTGAGAAGTCCAGCCTCCCTGAGGAGAGCAGAAGGAGTTGTGCGAAATGCTGGAAGGATTGCTCTTGCAGCAGCTTTGTGCACTTTGTCTAACTTTTCAAGGTGCTGACCAACCCTGTTAGAAACCTTTTTATTCCCAACGTTCCTAGAAGCTTCAGGCCACCATGTCTCAGCTCCAAAGTGCGTGATTAGTAGAACGCAAGAAATTACGGCTTGCCTTTATAAGTGAGGTGACACACCACGCACGGTATTTCCAAGACAGCGGAGGGCATTCGCGACCTTGAGGGCCTTTGTTGCTTGTATCTGAGCATGATATTTGAATGTTAGCTTTTATCAAAGTGAACACCTAGCCACTTGAGATCGAAAACCTGTCTGTCAATACCCGTGGACTGCATCCTTTGTCACGGTGCTTTCTAGAGAAGTGCAGCAATTCTGACTTCGAAGAGTCAAACTCAAGCCCTTCTCCCTCGCCCCATGATAAGGCCTGATTAATCGAAGAACCAATCATCTGAGAATTTTCTTCCAGAGAGTGGGATATTACCGGTATTGCTACGTCATCGGCGTAGCCAAAGGCTTTCTTGAGACCTTCGAGCTTATAAAGAGGAGAAGTATAGAGCATGAATAAGATGGGAGAGATTGGGGATCCTTGTGGGAGTCCGCAATTTATTGCTCTTGGCGCCCCCACTTCTCCATCAAGGCGTATGCAAACCGTGCGTTCAGTAGCAAAGGATCCAATCCAGTTGCAGAGACTTGGTGGCCAGCCTTGCTCTCGAAGGTGTTTTACAAGCCTGCCTGGAAGAACTGTATCAAAAGCCCCCTTGATATCGAGTGTAGCAACAGATGCTGTCATCCCAGTAGCAAGTGCCGTCTCTACATCATGGGTCAGACAGGTAGTTAAGTCTACAGAGGACCTGAGAGGCAGCGCGCCAAATTGCTGTGTTGCTAGCACCTTGTATGTAATAGCTATCCACGACATGCGCCTTGAGATGACCCTTTCGAGTCCTTTTCCAAGCACTGAAAGGAGTGCAATGGGGCGGTACGACCGCGGGTTAGTCATATCTGCCTTGTTTGGCTTTCCAATCATCGCGATAATTGCAGTGCGGAAGCATAGGGGATGATGTCCAATTTCAATGCATGCCTGGAAGAGTTTTTGGACCAAGTCTGAGATTTTGGGCCAAGCGAGGCAAAGGACTGCCGTCGGAATTTGGTCTTTTCCTGGCGTCGTATTTCCAGCCCCTAGTATTGCTCTAGATACTTCCTCTGTCGTGAGATCTGGGAGAGGTAGGGACGTTGCTGGGATAGTCGGAGTTGACAGGGGGATATCTTCGACATTTGACTGATTGCACAGGAGGTTTTGGTACAAAACCTCTCTTTTTGCTTCTAAATTGTGAGCTGGTGCCGTGTTTTGAGCGAGCGGGTTAAAGAGCGGCGGCGTCCGGAAAATTCCCTTTGACTCGTGCCACTTTGTAATGTCAAACACTTCTTTGGCATGGCTCGCATCTTTGAGTTTTTTCTGAAAGAACAAAGCCTTCGGCGTTTTAACTGTCTTCCGGAACTCTTTCTTAGCGCTGTAACTAGGAATCGAGTTGCGGGATAGCTCCCTGTATCTCTGTTTGGCTTCCCTGCAACTCTGATTCCACCAAGCTTGTCCTTTGTTGGTTGGCAATGACTTTTTGGCAGAGCCAGAAAACGAGCTGTGTAGAATTTGGATTAATTCAGCTGTCATATAATCAAGACCGGGTTTAGATTTGACAAGTGGGCTTAGTCCCTCCAGGTCCATGCTTAATAGTGCCAAGAAGGTCTTTTGATCCACGGTTGAAAATCGAAGTCTAGTTGGCGGGGGGAGCGATTAACTTCTGGAAGCAAAATAAGTAAAGGCAGATGGTCAGATGTGACATCCAAATCCGCCTGAATAGAAGCGGAGATTTGCTTCGAAAAAAGCGAGTCTGTAGCAAAGCATAAATCCAGCACATTTCCTCGATTGTGAGTGGGTACATCAATTTGTGATGCAAGATTAAGCCCTTTTATTTCTAGCCAGCGAATTAATTCCCCTGTGCGCGGTGACGGAGATCCAGAGAAAGATGGGTGCCAGAGGTCGTGATGGAGATTAAAGTCCCTAGCAACTAGGGTTTGGAGGAAAATTTGAGTTTCAGGCAAGGAAAGAAGACATGAAAGTCCTGCTCCCAGATTGGTAGCTCCAGGGGGGCGTTGTAGATATTAATGACCAAGGTTTTCGGAAAGTGTGAAGCTTCAACAGATAGAAGGAGCAAATCTCCATTTTCATCCTGTTGATGTGATTCCAGTCATACTTGAGTGAAAATAAGACCCGAGTCCGTTCTAGTGTATGTCATAACTCGAGGACGGGTAGACCAGTCATCGACTGGAGTGAAGCATTCAAAGGGAGGATGCTTGCAGGTTATCCTTCGGGTTAAGTCTCTGGAGACGTAGGGTTCCTGTATTAGTAAGATATCCACACGTATTTGAAAGGCAACTTGAAGAGCAAGCTCGTGCGCCACCGAGCTTCTACCAATATTGATTGAGAGGATTTTTAATGATGATTTTTTGGTACTCATAATTGCATGTCTGAAGGGCTGCTATCCCGCCTTTCGCGGGGTAAATTATCCAGGGGAGCGTATTGACCCCGTGTGAGGGTGGGTGGAGATGGTTGAGAAAAGAGGGCTCTTATCGCAGGTGGTGTAGAAGGCGCCACAATTGTGGTGGGTACTGTCGCATCTAAGGGGGTTGCACCCAGAACTCTGCAGTGTGCCGCTTTCAGGCGTAGTCTGGCTGCCGACGCTGACCTACGAATTTCAGCAATTTGAGACTTGGAGGGAAGGGATTGATCCTTTCTAGGTCGAATAAGGCATTCCAAGGAGTCTGCAGGGTGAGGGCCATGGCAGTTCGCACACTTTGGTGGGCACTGGTGTACCTTATTTGGGTCGCATGAAGTATGTTGTCTCTCTAGATGTTGTGTCGATCCACAAAGTCTGCAGCGTGGGAGTCTAACACAAGATCTCTCATTATGCCAGCCAAAGCATTTACTGCACTGTGGGATTTTTATCTTCTTAGGGAGCAGTTTCGTTTGTATACGAATACCAAAGAGGGGGAGACTCCGTGATAGGGAAGCTGATTCCTCTGGATACAGGACTATCCAGTCTTTGAGGCTCGCGTATTCTACCTTGGCAGCATTTCGGGGCTCGAGGACGTTGACGGGGCTACGTTGGTGAGGTCTGTGAGAGCTTCTGCGATTACAGATGCTGTTATTTCGACCAATTCGACGTCTGTGCCGTTATAGCCAGTATAGGACTGTGGAATGCCTGAGAGGAGGTAGGCCTTGTGATTTGTCGGTTTTTCAACCTTGCATTGGCCGCGTGTAGAAAGATAGGTCTCTATTTCACCCATCCGCGCGTTAAGAGCTTCTTGGACGGCGCTTGAGGTTAGACAGATGGCAAATCCAGTTTTGGTTGTTTGGATTTCCAAGACCAGCTTTTCCTTTAGAAAGTTGTTGAGTTGAAGCATAACTGCGTAAGGGGACATGCTTAGTGAAGGGTGATCTGGAGAAACCCGAACTAGCAATCGGTTATCTTCTCGAGCTGTTTTCGGTTGTGCCTGTGCTATTGCATTTGTGGGAAACGAGATTGATGCTTTGGAGGTGCAGTGGTTGCGGCGGCAGCGTATGTTCGAGGTTTTTGCGAAGAGGTAACTGCTGGGGTTTTTATTGGGACTTTTCTTGCAAGATGAATAGGAGCTGCTTGTGAGGGTACTGCAGCAGATGAGTATGGTAAAGGCGGCCTGGGGGTGCCTCTTATATGACACTCAAAGTGCCGGCGTGCGACCATGTTTAGATCCGAGATGAAATTGTGAAAAGGTTTTTGCAGATGCTGTGGTAGGCTATTGCCACATGTTGCATCATCCAAGATGCTTGCGATATTTTGAAAGAGAAGCGTGGCTTCTTCATTCCTGGTAGTGGCGGCGGAGGTAGTTGTGAGCAGAATTTATGTCAGCGACTCCTCTCCACTCTTGCGGGCGAAGCTGTCTAAGGGGGGGGAGGGGAAGATTCGGCATGTTGGAGCGAATGCAGGATTGGATGTGATTATGGATTGAAAGGCAAAATATAACTTGAGGCTGTTGATGGCCCAGTGATGATTTTTTTTTTTATTACTTTGCGTCGTGCCTGCGCGCAGCATGTGATACAAGGTACCACGTGCCGGCTAGCTCAGCCTCGTAGAAAGCTACCCGACGTGCTGGCGTCTTTAGAGACCCAGCATTTTCTAAAGGGGCCTAGATCTATACATCTAGCGCCTTACTATACAATTATTTAACAAAGAAACGAACTCTTCCTCTGAGCCGCTTTAAGTTTATCTAGTAGAGATTACATCTACAGGATTTATACGGGGATAAGTACTTGTCAGTGAAAGTACAGGATATAAATACGGTGGGAGGTGATTACCCAAAGGGTAGCTCTGTGATCGGTTAAAAATCTGTCGTTTTAATGGCGAAGTTGGATTTCGTCGAAAAAGAGAGTTTTCTTCACCCACTTTCCGAAGGCGAGTGCGCCATCTTTCGAGCCTAAGATCCAACGGATACCTGTAGGCGGGTGTCGAGGTCCGTCAAGTCTCGCCCGGAGGCGGCCGAGCTGGCAGAAGAAGAAGTGATCCGGGGTTTTTTCTTCTCCACAGGTACATTCTAGTAAGGCATCATTGTGGTGAAACCGCCGGTGGTAGTCGGCAAAGTCGCCATGTCCTGTACGAGCTGCAATAAGCAGGCCGAGGGTGCGGCGGTCGAGGGAGGCGAGTTCTGGGGAAATTTTGACATTGAAGTTGATCCCGAGGTCCTTATATCTCGTGGGTGCGTTTTCTTACCAGTAGGCGCTGACGTGTGACTGGTATTGTGCTTTTAAATCCCTCTTAGCCCTTGCGATAGAGGTGGGGAGTATTGGGGATTGAGTCGTGCAGGCCGATCTCGCAAGGGCGTCTGCAATTTCGTTTCCAGGAATACCGGCATGACCAGGGCACTATCTAACATTAACTGATCCTGGGAGAGTATTTTGGCTGCGGGATCTTTGTGTCCAGGTGGATGCGAGCTCTCGAAAGAGAGCTGTACGTGGGGAGCTTGTTGCAGTGGGAGTGTCTATGAGAAGGCGAAGAGCAGCTTCTTGGTTATCTAGGCAGACCGTGACGTTGGTAGCATAGTAAGCCATAGGATTTGTGAGAGCTGCGGATAGGCCCGCAGGGCCCAGTGATGATGATGATGATTCTATTTTTCGTCTAGGCGCTAGTCACGTGCTACCGGCACGTGACCTTATGGACCCTTATGGATCATAAGATGCTAGAGCCTGGGCTCTAGTTTTTTGTGACTTTCCCAGTCTTAAATACATGCTGTGCAGCGTTATATGAAACTGCGCACAAAGTATACAGGTATGCATAAAGCGATTACTAAATTTTGAGACCTCCTCAAGCTCGTGACTGGTGATTAGGCCGTCCGTATCACCCGCTCTTTCTCTCAGAGCCCTCGATCAAAACAAAGAAAATAAATAAATAGACAAAAGCAAGGAAAATGAAATCCTCTCAGCGAGGGCAGATTTGCTCGAAAAACCGAGTCTGTTCTAGTAATTTGGTAAAAATGATAGCCCCTTCTGGCGTTCCGAGGAGTTTCGGGATGAGCGAGCGGATAGGTCCAGCGGGGCGGCCACCACGGCGGCGAAGAGTCCTGCAAAAAAGAAAGTATCTTGGAGACTTTGGGGATTCACAGAGGCAGTGCATGTTTGCATCTTTGTGCTTGAATCGAGTATGGTAGTTGGCGAAATCTCCATGCCCAGTCCTAGCTGCAATTATTTGTCCCAGAGATTTTCTACTCAAGAGGAGCTCCTCAGAGAAGACTGGAGCAGTATTAATTCCTAACCTAATATATGACTTAGGAGCATGGTTGTTCCACCATTTTTCACTGGCTTGTTTCATCTGTGAAGAGTTCCACAAATTTAGAGCTGCTATGGATAATTTAGGCTGCTTGTCTTGGTAGGGCATGGCCGCGCCTCATTTTGCTTCAGAATCGGCGAGCTCATTTCCTTCGATTCTTGCATGGCTCGGAACCCAACGCACTTTGATTTCACCTTCACTAACATGCCGAAGCTTGATCCGAGTTTTCCATCCCTTGTCCGCTTCTATAGCGTCGATGAAAACTTTCTGGGATGAAGTAGTAGCCGCTTTGGTTGTAAGCTTTTTTGCTACTCCAAGGTTATCAATAAATAGCCAAAGATTTTTGGAGAAACGAGTGGTTGATAGTGCGCGTGCTGCTTTGATGCCTTTTAGAGCCGCGTATGCTTCCGCGTCGTAGATTTCCTTACCCTTGCCTAGAGGGAAAGCATTGGTCTGTATCAGACGCCCGAGCTGATAGATGGCGTATCCTCCTGAATTCCCATCAGAAGCTTTGGATCCGTCTGAATATACTAGGATGTCAGATTGTGGGATTTTGAGTAAGAGTTCACGAAATTGATTCACTCTTGAGCTAGCCGCACCTAGCGGACCACATACTCGATTGAACACTTCTCTTTCCTGCTCTGGTATATCCCATGAAGGTAAGAATAATGGGTTAAATTGTTCTGAGGCTGGAATCTGCGTGTATGATCTGGCGAGTCGTGTTAAGGCTGGAGTTAATAGTAGCTTTTGTCCTCGTCTAAAAAGGGGGTGACGGGGATCTAGTTTGCGGATTCGAATAGCAGCTCTCCTAGATATATTATCTAGGGCAATCTCAGAGAGGGGGAAGTCCGGCCTCTCTGAGTAGAGCAGGTAAGGGGACAGTGCGATATACTGGAAGTATTGCTCTTGCAGCTGTACTGTAGACTTTGTCTAGCTTTGCTAGGTGTTGTCCAACCCTGTTTGAGACTATTTTGTCTCCTTTCTTCCGGGAGACTCCAGGCCACCATGTCTCTGCTCCAAAATTCGCGATAGGTAGAACACAGGCAGTAACTGCTTGTCTTGTAAGATGTGGTGGTACACCCCGAACCCTGTTTCCAAAGCAGCGGAGAGCGTTTGCGACCTTGAGGGCTTTTGCCGCTTGTATCTGTACGTGATACTTAAAGGTTAGTTTTTTGTCGAAATTGATACCTAGCCATTTAAGGTATGGACGCTCAGTATTCTCGGAAATCGAAAAGCTGTTTGTGGAGACTTGCGGGCTGCGTCCCTTATCTCGATGTTTTCTGGAGAAGTGTAGAAGTTCGGACTTTGATGGGTCGAACTTGAGCCCTTCTTCCTCACCCTAGGACAGAGCTTGGTTGACTGCGGATCCAATCTTTAGGGAATTTTCTTCTAGAGATAGGGAAGACTCCATTATTGATAAGTCATCGGCGTAGCCAAAAGCATTTCTGAGACCCTCCTATTTGTAGAGAGGGGAAGTGTAGAGCATGAAAAGTATTGGGGATATTAGGGATCCTTGTGGGAGTCCACAGTTTTTAGCCCTTGGCGCACCCACTTCTCCATCAAGGCGAATGCAGACCGTACGTTTGGTGGCAAAGGATCCAATCCAGTTGCACAGATTGGGTGGCCAGCCTTGTTCTCGAAGACGTTTTACGAGTCTACCTGGGAGGACAGTATCAAAAGCACCTTTAATGTCGAGTATTGCAACCGAGGCTGTCAGCCCTTTGACAAGGGCGGCTTCGACATCGTGGGTTAGACAGGTGGTTAGATCTACTGAAGATCGGAGAGGCAGCGCGCCAAAAAGTTGAGTTGCTAGGACCTTAAACCTAATTGCATTCCATGACATGCGCATTGCGACAACTCTTTCAAGTCCTTTTCCTAGCACTGAGAGGAGTGCAATGAGTCGGTATGATCGTGGGCTAGACATATCCGCCTTGTTGGGTTTGCCAATAATTGCTAAGATTGCAGTACGAAAGCACTGGGAGTGATGTCCAATATCGATACATGCCTGGAAAAGGCTAAGCACTGTGTCAGAGATATGAGGCCAGGCAAGACGAAGAACCGCCGTCGGAATTTGATCTTTGCCTGGGGCTGTATTCCCGGCTCCAAGTATTGCCCCTGAAATTTTCTCTGGGGTGAGTACTGGGAAGGGAAGGGACGTTTAGGACACAGTAGGAGTTGAAAGGGGGATATCTTCCACGTCTTACTGGTTCTGTAACAAGTTTTGCAGTAGAACTTCTCTTTTATTTTCTAGGTTGTAAGCTGGTTCGGAATTTGGTAGAAGTGGGTTAAAGAGAGGCGGAGTGCGGAAGATTCCTTTTGACTTTTGCCATTTGGTAATTTCAAAAACATCTGTTAGATATAAATAATCAGAAAAAATGTGTTCAGTAATATTATGTTAGAAACCCTTATTCCCTATTTTCCATTACACACCGTAATACTTATAGTAGAACATATTTTATAACTAATGCATAAATACATGCCCAAAAACATCTTCCGAGCACCAAATTTCGGTTTGTTCTCAACAACATACCCAAAACATCTTTCGAGCAGCGAGTTTCGGGAAACGTTGTTTCAATCTATGTCAGGAACAAAAGAAAAACCAAGTCATACAGGTGAAACCTGAACATCAAACTCTTGTATTTTCCAACAACATCTTTCGCATTGCTAGCATCTTCAAGTCTTTTCTGAAAAAAGGAGGTTTTTGCCTTCCTAACGACTCTCCGGTACTCCTTTTTGGCGTCACTAGAAGGTGACGAGTGACGAGATAATTCACAATATCTCCGCTTGACTTCCCCAGTGTTTTGATTTCACCAAGGTTGTCCTTTGTTAGTTGAAAGCGACTTTTTTGCTGAGCCAGTGAATGCGCTATAGAGAATCCGGATTAGTTCTAATGCTGAATGGTCAAGTCCGGCTATAGTTTTCACAAGAGGACTCAGTTCCTTCAGGTTCGTGCTTAGTAGAACCAAAAATGTTTTTTCGTCAACGGTTGAAAAACGCAGCCTTGGGGATAGGGGGATGCGACTGATCTCAGGAAGGGTAATTAGTAATAGGAAGTGGTCGGAAGTCACGTCGATGTCTGTTTCTATTGAGGCGCTTATTCCTCTTGTAAGTAAGGAATCCGTAGCAAAACACGAGTCTAGCACATTTCCGCGATTGTGGGTTGGTACGTCAATTTGTGATACAAAATTCAGCCCTGCTAGGTCAAGCCAGCGAATGAAGTTTTCCGCCTCGGGTGACGGAGCTCCAGGGAATGATGGATGCCAAAGGGAATGATTCAGGTTAAAGTCCTCTGCGATCATTGTTTGTGAGAGAAGCTCAGATGTGGGCAAGGAAAGAAGAGACAAAAGTCCAGCTCCCGGATTGATAGCTCCAGGGGGGCATTGTTAATGTTGACAACTAAGGTTTTAGGAAGAGAAAGGGCCTGAGCCACTAAAAGAAAAAGCACATCCCTATTTTCTTCTTGTTGATATGCTCCCGGACGGATTTGAGTATACGTTAGGCCGGAGTCCTTCCGTGAGTATGTCAAAACTCGAGGACGAATGGACCAGTTGTCGACTGGAGTAAAGCACTCGAAGGAAGGATTTTTGCGGGTTATCCTGCGATTTAAATCTCTTGAGACGTACGGCTCTTGCACAAGTAAGAGATCTGCACGAGTTTGAAATGCAATTTGAAGAGCGAGCTCGTGCGCCATCGAGCTCCTACCTACATAAACTGAGAGGATTTTAAGTGCTGATCTTTTCTCACTCATAGTTGCATTCTTGAGGGGTTGCTGTCGCGGAAATTGCAGGATTCATTTTCGAGCGGGGCATAGCGGCCGCACGTAAGGGCAGGTGAGGTTTGCTCGGAAAAAAGATCCTTTGAGGCGGTGGGGACAGAGGGGACAGCGGGGACTTTACTTGTAGAAGTTTCTGTTACAGCAAAATTTTTTATACCTAGAGCTCCACAGTGTGCTATTTTCAGACGTAGTCTAGCAGCCGCCGCCGTCTTACGAATCTCAGCAATCTGTGATTTTGTGGGTAGGGACTGATCCTTTTGGGGTTGGATGAGACATTCTAAGGAATCAGCCGTATGGGGCCATGACAGTTCACACACTTAGGCGGGCACTGGTGTACTCTGGTTGGATCGCATGAGGTGTGCTGGCTCTCTGGATGCTGAGTTGATCCACAGATTCTGCAGCGAGGAGCCCTACAACAGGCTCTCTCGTTGTGCCAACCAAAACACTTACCGCATTGTGGAAGTTTAGTTCTTTTAGGGAGATGTTTTGCCTGTATTCTGATACCAAAGAGTGGAAGGTTCCTTGACAAAGGAGAAGACTCTTCCGGGTAGAGGACTATCCAATCTTTATGGGCGGCGAATTCGGCTTTGGAGGCATTTTGTGGCTCGAGAACATTGATTGGCGCCACATTGGTTAGATCCAGAAGGGCTTCAGCAATTGTTGATGCAGTTATCTCGACTAGCTCAATTTCTGAGCCATTATATCCTGCATATGAGCGAGGTACGCTGGAAAGAAGGTATGCCTTATGATTGGTTGGCTTTTCGACCTTACATTTGCCGCTCGTGGATAAGAACTCCTCGATTTCGCACATTCGCGCTATGAGCGCTTCTTGCGCAGCAGTAGATATAGGATAGATGGCAAATCCAGTCTTAGTGGATTGAATTTCAAGGACTAGCTTCTCCTTGAGAAAGGAGTTGAGTTTGAGCATTATTGCGTAGGGATAAATTCGAAGGGAGGGATGATCAGGAGAGACCCGAACCAGTAGTTGGTTATCAACTCGAGCAGGTTTAGGTTGAGTCCGGGCAGGTTGCTTTGAGGGCTGCCCGAACTGTGGTCTTTTGGGGACTGCTATCGCGGCCGAGGCGTACGAGCGAGGCTTCTGGTGTTGTGTAGTCACTGGCACAGCGATTGGTATTGTTTTTCCGGTGGGGATTGAAGCTGACTTTGATTCAGTTGCAGCGGACGAGTATGGTAGAGGGGGCCTGGGAGAGCCTCTTATATGGCATTCAAAATGCCGGCGTGCCACCATATTTAGGTCCGCAACAAAGTTGCGAAAAGGTTTTTGCAAATGCTGAGGCAGGCCGTCCTTACTGTATGCATCATCCAAAATGCATCCGATATTTTGGAAAAGAAGCGTAGCTTCTTTGTTCCTGGTAGTTGCTGCGGAGGTAGTTGAGAGAAGGATCTCAGTCAACAACTCCACCCTGCCCGTCCGAGCAGAGTATGGTAAAGGGGGGGGGGCGGTCGTGAAGGGGGAGGAGGGGGAAGGTTGGTCATTATGGTGTAAGCTAGGTTGGTAGCGTTGTAAGGCCTTGTTGAGTATGATCGGTTGGCAATATACACGTGTATACGTATGAGGCCCAGTGATATTGGTATCTAAGAAGCACAATGATATCTGAGCCGCACATGACTTGGTCATGTGACAATCTTGTAATTACTTATAGCCTCCATAGTTTATGATCAAATTTTACAGAGAGCTTAACGTTTGATAGAACAACAAAGACATTGACACATCACACACACACAATTTTTACATACAATCACGTCTCCCTACTCCTCTCCAGCCGATCCCTCTAATTCGATTCCTCTCTTTCAATACCTATCAAGTGCACCTTAATTTGGTCATTGCGCTCGTGATGGCCAAATCACAACAACTACCTCCTCTGGCCCAGCGCGTCGCTGAAGAGCTCAAGCTTGTCCAGTGCATTGCAAAGGGTCGAGCTACTTGGGTCCAATCCTTTCATATCAAGTTTTGGCCAGCCGTTGAAGAAGTTGACCCTATCATTCAGTCCTTTGTGCGCGAGCAAATGGACGCGTTTCTCTTTGCGGTTGCTTCCAGGCACCCTATGCAACATGACAACCCAAAACAACCCAAGCCTTCAGGCTCCTTACCCAAGCCTAGCCTAAACATACCAGCACGTCCATCTATTCCTGCAGCTAAGCAACCACAGAGTTGGGCAGCGACTGCCGCTGGCTCTCCCGCCACCGTCCCTCTGGCGCTGGCTTTGTCCTGGCCCAAAACAACGTCCCGCCCCTCCTGCACGCCTGTTCCAAAACCAGCTGCTATCACCAAGAGCCCTAAAGCTATCTTCCGCCTCTCTGAGGAAGCTCCGCTCCTCAAAGCAGACGCAGCTGAAGTTAAGACTGCTTTCATCCACATCATTCCCGGTCTTGAGGATGGAATTGCCTCTGTTTCTTGCTGCTCCAATGGTTTTACCGTCGCTTTCTCGTCTGAGGCATTGCTAAAAATTGCGATAGACAATGCTGAAACCATGAAGGCGTCTCTTTCGGATTCTGTAATTCAAATTGAGGGCTGCATTGGATACGTTGTCAAGCATATCCCACGCACTATCTGGAATCCGGTCTCCAATTTGGTTTCCACTACGCTTGATGATGTCAAGAGCATTGCCCAAGCGCAGACAGGCGTCACTCCATCCAGAGCTCAATGGTCTGTACATGAAGATCGCCACGAGCCTCTGCATACGGCTGTCATTTTTTTCCCCAAAGAGGTGTCAACTTTTCGAATCATTGACAGCGCCCCTTCTCGACGGTATATCCCTAATTCAAAGGTAGTCCAGTGTGATGCTTGCTTTGGGTTTCACCATTCCTTCCGCTGCCGCACTCAGGCGTTGTGCGCTCGTTGCGGTGCCCTTCGCCACCACGAAGATTGCCGCCAATTTTGTCGCTGCATTAATTGCCTGGGGCCACATTCTGCAGACAACCTTAACTGCCTTCTCCGCCCTCGCCCTTTCAAGGGCAAACTCATCCATCCCCCAGAAAAGCGGTTATAGAACTCTGTGCACGTAACCGTAATAATCTCCGGAAACAGCGTCGCGCAGGGGCTGCCGTTGCCGCTGCTGCCAACTCCGCAACTTCCTCTCCCAGAAGCTCCAGCGCACCGACTCTCTCGACGGAATCCCCCTGTCCCTACTCAACCCACGCCTTCTGCCAGCCAGAACATGTTCTCAGCTCTTACTTCTGCTTTAGACAAGTCTATGGAAGTAAGCCAAGACGAGCAAGTCTCCAACAATACCTCGCACAGCACTTCCCATGAGCAATAGAGGCTATTTTAGGAGCACTCCACGCCTCGCCTCCGTTTTCTCTAAGAAAAAGTTGGACGTGGTGGATCCTCTCATCTCATTCTTCTACAAGCTGCATTTCAGGGTAAGTATGATGTGATCTTTGTCCAAGAGCCCTGGACAAAAACAATTAACCTAAAGAATGTAACCAAGTCCCACCCGGCCTACGTTACCTTCACTCCCCCGAATCGGGACTGGACCAACTCGCTCCCGCGTGTTCTCACTTATGTCCGAAAGAAATCTAACCTCCGACCCATCCAGCTAGACTGTGGTTCCTCACTTGATATCATCGTTCTCCGCCTCCAGTGCTCTCCTCTAGAGGTCATAAATGTATACCAACAACCTCAAGCTCAAATGCCTGAGAGCCTTGGTGCACTCTTCAGTTGGCCGGTTAAACCAAATACCATAATCGTGGGGGATTTTAACCTTCACCACGAACTATGGTAGCCCAACGTTTCCCGCTCCTCTGGCGTCAGCAGCTTTGTTGAATGGAATGACAACTATTCTCCGAGATCGGTTTTGCCCTATGGAGCTCCCACGCATCGGGCTGGCCATGTCCTTGACCTAGTACTCACGAATATGGAAGGACTTTCAGCCCGTGTGGATCCGGAGTCACATTCAACTTCCGACCACAAAACAATATCTGGCCTCGTCCAACTCTCGGCATCTAGGCGTCACCCAATGCTGAAACTGCTCAAATTCAACTATGAGAACGCTGAGGTATTTCGTCTAGCCCTCTCCGCGACCGCACCTCCTAGCTTTTCCTTGGAGGACCCAACCCCTTAGCGCCTGGACGTGGTGACTACATCCGGCATCGCCGCTCTCTCGGCGATTCTGCTCGCAGCTAACCCGCCGAGGCCTGCTTACGTCCCGTGCAAAAATTATTGGAATCGTGATTGCTCGGACCAACGACGCCAGTACCTCGAAGCTCGCCATAGTGGGGATCAAGATCTCATCAACGAGGCACACAACAATTTCCGGAAATCGGTAAGATGAGTTAAACGCGAATACAAGCGCTCCATGTTGGATAATGTGTCTTCGATCCTAGAGGCCCATAAAGTTGTTGGATGGCGGAAGTTATCTAGTCGCTTTGGTCCCCCCCCAATTCATTTCCAAGGTGTCACATATAGCACCCCGACCGAGCGGGCAGACATATTCTTCAGAACTAAGCTTGCACGCGCGATTGGCCAACCGGATTTACTCAGGAATACCCCTACCTGCCCACTGCGTGCGATCCCTGCACCTCTCTCTATAGACAAAGATGAAGTATGCCAGTGTCTTCTAGAAGTTTCGTCAACTACTCCGGGACATGACTACCTCTTTGTCTCAGCTCTCCGCCTAGTATGGGGAGTGGATACTTGGCGCTCGTAGATTGTCCACCTTTACAGGCTTTGCCTAGAATATGGTCACCATCTCAGCATCTTCCACCGTGCCGAAGTTGTGGTTATTCCTAAACCACACAAGGACGATCTTACTAATCCAGCCAATTGGCGACCAATTTCGCTTCTCCTAGTTCTCGGGAAGGGGCTGGAATGCCTCTTTGCAAGAAGCTTTGCCTTCTAGGCCTTGTCTGATCACATTATTTCCCCGACACAATTTGGAGCTCTGCCTGCAAGATCTGCCATGGATCTTGTATAATGTTTGGTTCACGACGTCGAAAAAGCGTGGGAGACGAAGCAAGTTTGCACTCTCGCCACCCTCGATACCCAAAGCGCTTTCAATAGTGTTCAGCCTGGCCGTCTCCGCGTTTGTCTCCGCGAGCAGGGATGGCCTTTACCATACGTGAATTTGGCTGCTTCCTTCGCTTCTTGCAGGACGGCTCGCCTCAGAGTGGCTGATTTTGTTCGTGACTTCTTGTATATTCCGCATTGCTTGCCTCAAGGATCTCCTGCTTCCCCAATACTTTTTCTCCTCTTTCTCGAGCCTTCATTCAAACTCGAGTTTCCTACATTTGGATACATAGACAACGTAGCGACTCTCTGGTCGCAAAAACTCTGGACAATACTTCTCGTCTGACCGCTGACAGGGTTGGAAGCATCACCCGTTGGTGCGATCAGAATGGACTCTCTCTGGCAGAAAACAAGACCGAGATCCTGCATTCTCACAGATCCTGTCAACCTTCTCCTCCGATAACCATCAACGGCGTCTTAAGAACCACTAACTCTACTCTGAGGTGGTTAGGCGTCTTCCTCGACAGCAAGCTCTCTTTCAAACAACATGTGCAAGAATGGAGTGCTAAAACGCAACGGATTAGCGCCCATATACGACAGCTTGGAATTACCTACCGTGGTGTAACAACAACCTTTCTGCGCACTGCAGGCTTAGCTGCGGCGCTACCTGTATTGTTGTACGGCGCTGAGGTCTGGTGGCGCGGTCACACCTACCTCCTATTGTATCTCTGAAGTTGTACTTATGTTTACTGATATGTGTAAAGGCTTAATTTTCTACTTTACTAACTGTGCGTTTGTAATATACATTCCTCGCTTACTAGCGTACCCACGTGACTTCTATTTCCACAGCTACATATTGTGGTGCTAAACGCAATCACGATACCTCCGCCGAGGACGTCCAACTTCAACCCAATCTCAGCACCTGGTAGACATGGTCTCTCGTGCTCTAGTCACCCTGGCTCAAGTAATTCTACCGGTATACAAGACCATGCCCACTTCGGCACTTCTGAGGGAGGTGTGTTATAGTTATGAGCTTACGGAGGACAGGATGTTGATTACTAAATCTGTTGCAGTATACACAGAGGATGGTGTATACTGATGGTGAGAATAGATATAGAATGAATACTGTATGCGTATTATAATGAATGATCTGATAATCTGCCTAATGATATGATGAGAGAAAGATATGTCTTATATACATTAAGATTATAGTTGCACACCGTCCCATTACTCCTAATCATGACCTCTGGAATCTTCTAGCATCTACTTGTGTTCTCTATAGAACAGAGTCGATGCTTCTGCTGACTTCCACGAGGTTCCATGTACTTCCATCTCATCCAAGCACAATTATCATTACTGATACCAGCACCTCAGCCGAGCCAGCACAACACTCCCCCTGATGGTGAGTGCTCTTCACCATCCTATGTGGGTCGTGACTGATGGTGCTTTGCTCATGGGCCAATGCAACACTACCCATAGTGGCGGAAACTCCTTACAAAAATATGGTGGGTGCTTTCCATCCATTACATGTGGGCTTTAATGGTGCTGCTAATTGAGGATTACTAGTAGATGATTTTCGAATGGGTGAGATTTTGATAAGGCTTTGGGAGGTTGCAATCTACTTCCGGGATTTCGTAAATTATGATTAAAAAAAAACAAATTATCTGACTCCCCCTGAAATTCAGAGCGGCAACTCCTTTCGAAATAAAATAATGATAAAAGTTGAATGATTGTGAAAAGGAAGCAGCATTAACAGATTACCGCATGACCGTCGTTGTCGCTGTCAAATGGCAAATTGGTAGTTGGTCAAATGAACAAATCTTTTCCTTTTCTATTTCCTTTTAATTTTACCTCTGGGACTTGTTTTTCATCTTTGTTTTCTTCATCAGATTCTATTGTTACCCAACTTTTTGGCGCCCTTTCTGGATGTTGTTTGAAGCAATCTTTGTTCTCGTTGCGAATTGGAAACTGACATCACGTGATGTATCTGGGGTAAAAGGGTAGGCAGGCGGATCACTTGCCTAATTCAACATATCCAAATCTTTCATAGTCCACAACATACAGCATACTCTATTTCATTCTGGCTCCACTAAGAACCTCCCTTCATCTTAACAAGTCATCTGCGGTTCTCAGCCACCGCAGGCCGCTACACAAACCTCCTATTTCATCCAAGCCTGTACAGTCCCTTAAACGTGTCTCGCACACAACATGGCCAACAATGGCGACCAACCAGGCTCAGTTGCCTGTGTCGGTCAGTCCCTATCATTTGCACATGGACTGGGACAGTCCTTGCCACAGCTCAGCACACGAGCCGGTCGGACTTCTTCAATATGACGATGTACCTCAAGGCGACCCTTTCACGGATCCCTCCCCTAACCCCCCTATCTATAATGCTCTAGCCAAAGGTATCAACGCAGCAGAAACCCGCGCTAACGAAGCCCGGAGTCTGTTTGGCGACGTTGTAGACTTTCTAGATAATCACTGCATTCCCTCATCACTGCCTTCAAACCAAGCTCTGGCACTAAAGAGCTTCTGTCAAGACCTTCCCAAAGTTGCTTCACGTCATTTTGAAGCATACCTGAGAGGCGTTCCTCCACCCCTGATTGATACAGAATCTTCGACAGAGTCAGAGCCCAGCCGCGACAAGCGGGCGCCAACTACTGCATCTTACGCAAACATAGCACAACGTGCTCCCAACGGTCGTAATGGCCGCTCCAATCTCCTTTCTAAGGCCCCGGCCACGCTCAAACTCAACCCTAAATCCCAGCAACAACGGCCAGACGATTGCCTCTTCATACGGTTACCAGAAGGAGATAACCTTAGGGAGCTTTCCGCGTACGCGCTTCAATCTTTGGCAACGCAACTATCGACAATGCCTCGTCTTGGACATCCTACAGGATTAAGCACGTACCCCGTACATATGGCACAATTAACGATGATATGAAGTATTGTCATAATCCAGTAACTACAGATGCAATGCACCAAGCGCTGAGTTAGGCGGCAGGTGTTGCCCCAGTGGCCATTCAACCATCACGCAATAATGAGTCAGACCAGAACTCTCCTTCTACGTCTTGGATTGTACGCTTCCCAGAGGTACACAGACGTCTCCAGCCTGTTCTTTTTCTGTTTGGTTGTAGGACGCTCACGAGAGCCCTTCCTAGGCGGTTCACAACTGTGCAGTGTTCTCGGTGTTGGCTTTGGCACAACACCCGGACCTGCGCGTCTCCCCTTAGATGCCGACTTTGCGGGTCCTGCTCGCATTCTGAGAAGGATCACGGCAACTAGTGTGCAGGCTCATCGGAACATATATGCCCTCCGCGATGCATTCATTGCCATGGCCCTCATCCTGCAGATGATCCCAACTGCGAGCTCCGCCCTATACCCTCAGGTCCAGCAAAGTCCAAGACACAAGTCACAGCTACCCGTAAGATCTTTGCAGAGGCTCGCTTGCAATGCCAAATTGTGGCCGAGTGTAACATGCCTGTCAAAAAGAATTCCACCACACACAGCTACACAACCAACACCCAGGGGGAGGCAACAGACAAGGCTCACCCTATTTGCGTAACACCCCCGGCAAAGAATTCAAAGTCCACCCCAGCTACCAGCTCATCTCAGTCCAACAATCCCTTCACTGTTCTCAACAATGAAGTGACTCCGAGCAACGGCGAAATCCCACTTTAATGCCCAACCCACACCGGAAAAACAAATCATCCAAGCAACTCATAATTCTCTCGCTAAATGTAGGCCGTGGCGCTCAAGCACATGAAATCGCTTTAAACAAAGCACACATGAATTCCGTGGATATTGTGCTTATACAAGAGCCATATATCTTTCGCGACCGCTCCCGTCGTATCACCAAAAAACACCCTTCCTATGAAGCATTCTCCCCAAGTGACGACTGGGCCATTGCTTGCCCTCGTGTCATGTCATACGTCCGCAAAGGTGTAGGCCTACATTCGCAACAAGTCTACCCGTTATCATCGCACGACCTTATGGTTCTACGCTTGTCAAAAACTGACGGTCAATCAATTGATATCTGGAACATTTACAACGCCCCACCCGGGTCACTGGGTACAAACATTTTACAGTCCCAGCGCACCCTTGCCACGGCAACATTCCGCAACAATTGTCTGCTACAAGGGGACTTTAATTTGCATCATACATGGTGGCAGCCGTCGTGGCCTCGCAGCCCATCTCCAGGTGCACAGCCCTTCGTAGACTGGATAAATTTGTGCAACTTTTCTCTCCTTTCACCCCCAGATAAGCCAACACACAATCGCGGCAACGTCCTCGATCTCGCCTTTGGCGTAGGCCCTCTTCTGGTGGATGCAACCTGCAGGACCCCCCCTCATATCAATTCAACTTCAGATCATCTGCCTCTCGCGACTATAGTTCCTTGGGAGCGGTCCTAAGACACAATTCGAAGGCTGCGCTTGGACACTCTCGATGAAACATTATTTACCTGGTTACACACTGTAGCTATTAGTAGAATTTCCGCGCTCTCTCCTTCTCCTCCACCCCAAGCACTTGATAGTTATGCCGAACAGATAATAGAAGCAGTACGCGATGCATATGCAGTATCAGCCCAGCGCTCACTGGGTCACGGGAAAGGGAACCCCTGGTGGGATAAAACTTGCAAAGATGCCCGTCGCCAGTTTAAGCAAAGCTTGAGAGCAAACCTCTCTGAAGACTCAGTAAAAGAAGTACGTAAGGCATATCAGAAAACCATTAAAAGGGCCAAAGAAAGTTTTTTTCGCTCAAAGATCGAGAAGGCCAACTCGCCAAAAGAGATATTTTCTGCGACAAAGTGGCATAAATCCACAGGAACATTTCGCTCGAGCCCTCTCAAGGACCCTAGATCCCCGGAATCCCTCCCTGCGGTCACATTAACTGAAAAGATTAAAGTGCTGGTAGATAATTTATTCGTAAACTCGGCGGAGGTTGGAGACATAGAAATGGATTGCCCTACAGTTGCTCAGACCGCACTCCCTTTCCCTCCCCTCACCCTTGAGGAAATTAGAAGGTCGATTCTTAACGCTGGTAACACATCCCCAGGTGCAGACGAGGTCCCAACTGCAATATTAAGGCTAGCCTGGCCTCTGATTGAATCCCACGTTCTTAATCTCTTTACTGGCTGCCTATCCACTCGCCATCATCCGATGTGCTTTCGCAGAGCTATACTAATTGTCTTACAAAAACCTAACAAAGTCGACTTATCCTCTCCAAGGTCTTACCGACTAATTGCTCTCCTATCTGTGCTCGGAAAAGGACTGGAACGAACTTTAGCAAAGCGCATCTCTTGGATTGCGATCCGCGAGAAGGTTCTCGCCAGCCAGCAGTTCGGCGCCGTGCCCTGTAGGTCAGCAATCGATTTAGTCGCATGTCTTACCCATGATGTCGAGCGGGCCTTGAATGAAGGACGCACAGCAAGTATGCTCACTCTCGATATTAAAGGTGCGTTCGACGCAGTTCTGCCAGGTAGACTCATCCGCCGGTTACGTGAGCAAGGATGGCCTCATAACTTAATCAATTGGATCAAGTCATTCACCACCGGCCGTTTAGCCCAAATCAGGCTTGATGGTGAGATGGGCCCACTACAGGATATCTCCTGTGGCCTACCTCAGGGCTCTCCCGTATCTCCAATTTTATTCATGCTCTATGTGGCGCCCCTTATGAAAATGGGCAGGGCTCCTAGCAGATTCGGGTACGTTGATGACGTTGCTCTATTGGAAACTCAGTGTTCGCTCAGTGCGAACTGCGAACAACTTTCAATGTCACTCAAGGAAGCACTCGATTGGTGTCAAGCCGAAGGCATCACATTCGACCCTGCAAAATCGGAGCTGCAGCACTTCTCTAGACGCCGGGATGATAAAGACCCAGGGCAGACTCCATCCGTATCAAACGGAATTTTCTCCGTATCAGAAAACACAACTCGCCCCTACACTAAATGGCTTGAGATTTACTTGGACAAAAATCTCACCTTCAAATGGCATGTTCAGCTTCTAACCGGGAAAGCATTAAAGGTCGCCAACGCTTTAAAATTTCTTGGTAATAAATTGAGGGGCGCCCCACCTCGGCTACTCCGTCAGGCCACAATAGCCTGCGTACTCTCCATTGCGTATTTTGGGTCTGAAGTCTGGTGGCCTGGCCGCAATAGAACTACACCCAAGGGCCTAATTGTGTCAAACCGGGTTGAGACCCATCTTTCTTTGATACGCAAAGTCGTCTTAACCAGTGCAAGGGCTATACTCCCTGTCTATTGTACAACTCCCTCAGCCGCGCTTTTCTGCGAGGTAGGTCTCTTCCCTCCGCTTATCGAACTTGACAGAAGGGCTCGCGCGGCTGCTCTACGTATACACAAACTGGATCCTCGCCACCCACTTAGACGCCGTGCCCAGTGGGTTGATACTTACAACCGCCGTGTCTCACGCTTATCAGGGTGGATTCTTAGTCTTCCCACAACAGAGTATATTGATCCCTTAGTCCTACCTCCGTGGGCTTCAATTGAAGGCTGGTACGCTAGCATAAGGCGCGTCACACAAAATTCAACCTAACTCCCGACATCAATCCCGTTTAACAACCTGGTGGCGTATACAGATGGCAGCCGGTTGGGCCCAAATACAAGTGCTGGTCTCGGAGTAGTAATTCACCAAGCCGGTCGTATCTTTTATGTAGAGAGCAAATCTATCAATCGCTCTTTCACGTCTTTCGATACCGAAGTCAAAGCTGCTGCTGTGGCTATGTCAGCTGCTCTACAGCTCCCTTCAGCGCGCTTTGCCAATGACTTTTGGATCCTCCTGGATAATCAAGACGTCGCGAGGCGGCTTTTCAGCTCCCCGGTTTGTTCTTCTTAAACTGAGTTCCTCCAATTTGCAGATAAGGCAAAATCCTGGGGCAACAGACCCCGCCTACCTCACACTCGTCCTGGCCAAGTGCAGGTCGCTTGGATCCCAGGCCACTCGGGCATACCCGGCAATGATCATGCGGACAACCTTGCCAGGTCAGGTTTGCCCTCTAGCACTTCGCCTTCAACTTATTCCTACGATGCAGCCAAACTATGGGCTATAACGAAGACCGAGTCAGCGCTCAAGGAATTCTGGAATTCGTATGCCCCTCAATCATACCGGGACCTTCAAATCAACAACTTCGAACGCTGCCCGAAAGAGCTCTCTCTCCCAAGGCCCTTGGTGGCTCATATTTATGCCGCCCGTTCAGGACATGGCGATTTCTCCTCTTATCATCTCCGGTTCGGCCATGCGAATGCGACAAACGAGTGTAGCTGCGGATACCCTAAATCCCCAAGTCATTTTATTTACTGCCGACTACCCAGCAAACCTGTCCCTCGACCTCCTCGCAACATCCCTAACATTTTTCAGTTCTTAATCGCCTCTAAAATCGGCACGCGTAAGCTGATCACATGGCTCGAAAACACCAAATTTTACAGTGAAATTTGCCCTAAATTTAGCCCAGTTTCTTAGTCAGAACCCCAGCTGGTGCCGTAAAAACCTCTGTTCTCTGCAATTCGCGCATCCAAACGCTCAAATCGCAGGAAATTTCCTATTGGTAGTTTTTGTCTCCTTTATCAAGTTTCTTTGTTGCTGGGCGGACCTTTTATCCCTCTGCTTTCTGCGTGTATTATTTCAAATTTCATCTTCTTCTGTGAAGCACAATGTAGCATCTGGTTTCTGAGGCAGTAAGCCTTGGCGTCTTGTATCCCAATTGGGATTAGATTTAGGTCGGCCAAGGCTCGGCTAGTTTAGACGTAAAATAATAAACAAACAAACAAACAACTCGCCTAATTCCAAAAGCGATAGGAAGATCACTCACTGGGATCGTGTAACGCCGGATCAATCAAGTCGTATTATTGTGGCTGGATCACTTACAACTAAATAGACATGTATTTGATGAGATGTTAGAATGTAGTTAGTTGATACAAGTTCATATTTTATATTCATCAAGTATATTTCACTTTCAACAGATTTTGAGACCAATTCTCTCACAGGATCACCAAAATTTTCGAAATCTGAAAAATCGTCTAAAAATTATTTTAAAGATATCATTATATACAGATCATTGAGCGCATTACAACCATTCTCTCTAAATTTTCATCCGATCTTTTGTTCCTGAGATATTGCGGTGGGAAGTTTGAGTGGTTGTGGCAAGCTGAACTTTTGGGAGGGCTGGCAACCTTTTCATCAGCAACTCACGCTAGCCACCTCTAATTGCTCCAAAACTTTGATACTAGGCTAATTGAATTTTTCTTTGGCTATATACAGATTAACAGAATCTGCGAGCGACAAGTTGTTGAGATATTAGTGTCATAAAGTGAAAGTTATGTGGTGAAAAATCTTTGTCTGCGCTTTTGGTCAATCTGGACCGCCAATAAGCAAGAAAAGTACCTTTCGCAATACAACCATATTTTTCAACAACTTTACCATTACACCAAGACATAACAACAGGTCATTTAAAAAAAAAAAATAGAAAAGGAAAAGGAAAAGAAGGTAAAAGAAAAAAATAACGAAATAATCATGTCTGAGCCTGAGGTTGTAATCAGAGTAAAGAATAATCTTAATAAGGGATCAGCCTGGGAATCAGCCCAGAGAAGTTCCAGCATAATACCAGAAACACCTGCTAAATCAACAGAAATACCAGACCTTCGGGTAACTTCTCCCAGCATAACCAGCTTTAATGATGATGAAGATATTTATATGCATGATGAAGAAGCAGACTTGACAGAGAAAAATCCATGCGCTAGTAATAAAACTGGACTTAATGGCCATGACTGGGCTACACATGACAACTGGGATCCTCCATCATGGGCAAGACATGGAGACTGGGAAACTCCATCTGAAAATAATAATGAGCCAATGAGCCATGATCACAATGGAGATATATTTGACTTTGACTCATATACATACAGCTCCTATGGACAAAAAAGAAGGATTAATCATCAAGAGAAGGTAGCAAAGAAACATAATGGGAAAGGACTAGGGTCACTTCTAGACATGATTGATGGCCCCACTGAGTGCATCTCATCCGCCAGGGACTTGTTAGTAAAAGCTGCCCACCAAGCAGAATCCCGGGCACAACAGACTAAGATATTAGATTTACTTAATATCTTCAGAGAATACTTGGAGAAAGATGGAAACTTACCCAGGGACGCCTCTGTGCTGACAGCGCAGCTTCAAAGACTTGAGCAAACAACTCAAGTTCTTCAATCATCAGTAAAACAAACAAAAATAAATAGCACAGGAACTACACCAAACCAGAATGAAAATCATCCAAGGACTTCAAAGAAGAGCAACAATCAAGTCCAGAATACAAGAGTCGGGCCTGTTAAAACTGTCCCTCCTGTGAAAACATGGGCAAATATAGTAGGCTCATCAAAAGGGAAACAAAATGAATGGATAGTTGTTCAACCAAAGAGGACAGTTCAGAAGCCGAGAAAGTCTAATCGAATTATACTAATTCAAGACAGTAATACCAGACAGAACTTCTCTCCACTACAAGTTAGAGACAAAATTAATCAGGCATTCAGAGCTAAGGGGGTTGAAGGACCTGTTGTAGCTATTGTATCAAGCACGAGGAAAGATAATATTGCCATAACAACTACTGAGCCATATTCGGCAGAATTCCTCATGGAGAAAGTAGACATTTGGAAAAATTTAGCACCGCATGTGTTTGCAATGAGAGATGAACCTTGGTTTAAGGTTGTAATCCATGGAGTCCCAACAACAGAATTTGAAAGCATTGAAGATCTTAGCAGTCTCTCTGAAGAGATAGCAATCTTTAATCAGGGTCTAAAGATAATAGGCCAACCATACTGGATAACTCCAGAAGAAAAAAGAAAATACCAAGTGGCAGGGTCAGTGGTAGTAGCTTTTGAGACTGAAGCTGAAGCAAAACGAGCAATATCAAGGAGGTTTATCATTGCAGGGAGATCATTAATGGCAGAGAAATATTATAATATTCCTGCCACTACTCAATGTAGCCAATGCCAAGGATTTGGACACTTTGATAAAAAATGCAGATGGGATGCCAAGTGCCAGTTATGTGCAGGACAACACAATACAAAACAGCATTGTTGCTCCATGTGCAAGAAAATTGGACAAAAGTGTATTCACTTGGTACCTAAATGCTCAAACTGCAATGGTAGTCATACTGCAGACTATATGGAATGTCCTCATAGGAGAGTTATCCAAAAGAGAGTCGCAAGTGAACAACAAACTGGGATAGATTCAACCGTACCTATATGACAGGACAAATCAAAATAATCCAATGTAACTTGAACAAAAGCAGACAGGCAACAGAAAGTACTCTTCAACTTGCAATTGAGTATGGAGTGAAAATATTGGCAGTGCAAGAGCCATGGGTCCCTTATCTCAAAGAAGGAGAAAATTATCAGGGAGTCCAGTCTATCAGTCATCCCTGCTATACTCAAATTTTCCCAACTTCCAATGATCATAGTATAAGACCAAGGACAATGTTTTATCTATCAAGATTACTGGACTTAGAAGTTAGCAACCTTTCAAATTATCCAATTGACCCAGATATCCTGGGTGTAAGCTTCAGAAATAAAAAATACAACTTCAACATTCTTAATATATACAACCAAAAAAATCAAAGTAGTGAGAATAACTTACCTACAATAGAAAGACATAAAGACAAACTGCAAGTCAAACCTAGGAGTATTGTAGTCGGCGACTTCAATGAATATCATCCTTATTGGGATCCTCTGCAAACTAAATCTAAGCTTGCAGACAACTTAAAAGAGTGTTTTGAAGATCAAGGTCTATCCCTGGCCAATAGGGCTGGGGTCAGTACCTTTTATAGACCAAATATGGCAAGTCCATCTATTATTGACTTAACCCTAACAACAGCAACAATAGAGAGACATATTCAAGAGTGGCAAACTATAACAACTGGATCTGATCACCAGGGAATCTTGTTCACTTTTGAGCAGCAGGGAGAATTTGATGTTCAAACAATTTCAGGGCCAGCAAGATTTAATACAGAGAAAGCAGATTGGCGTAAGTTTGAAAGTCTAAGCCAGAATCTATTCAAGAGCTCAGAAATATTTCAAGCTGAAAACTTCACAACTCTCAGCAACCAAACACCTGATGATATTGTTAATGACACAAGTGGTTTAACAGTAAAACTTGATCAAGTGGCTCAAGAGCTTACAAACATCATCTTAAGAGCTGCTGAAGAGGCAATTCCCAAGAAAAAGGTTGGAGCTAAACCCAAGCCTTGGTGGACAGAGGAGCTCAAGGAACTCAGAAAGAAAATGATGAAGACTCAAAGAACTCTATTCAAGGACTCAAATAACTCAAATAGCAAAACTCAGTACTTAAATTCTAGGAATAAGTACTTTCAAGAGATCAAGATTGCAAAAAAAGATCATTGGAATACCTTCCTAGAAAATGAAAACCCGTCAGCAATCTTTAAGGCCCTTTCACATACAAAGAAGAAGCAGTCAGACAACCTTCCCGAAATAAAAGGCATAAACAATGAACTAAAATCAAGCTTTCCTGAGAAATGCCAAGCCTTAAAACTAAAATTATGTCCCACCCCGCCTGCATCAACTCCCTTTAATTGGGATTAACATAAAGAAACTAATTGGGAATGGCCAATCTTAACCCAGATAGAGGTAGAAAGGGCTTGCTGCTTTCAAGCTAATGGAAAGGCTCCTGGTCCTGATCAAATAAACTGGGCCATCATAAGTCATGCTTATAGGGCAAATAAAGAGATATTCTTTCAAATTTACTCTTTGTTTTTCAATATTGGATATCAACCCAGGTGTTGGAGACAAGCTACTGGGATTGTACTGAGAAAGCCCGGCAAGCCAGATTACACACAGCCTAAGGCATATCGAATTATTTCCTTGTTAAATTGCCTGGGAAAGGCCTTGGAAAGGATATTAGCCCAAAGACTAGGTTTCTTAGCTGAAACAACAAATCTCTTGGACCCATCACAGGTTGGAGGAAGATTAAAGAAGTCAGCAGTAGATGCATGTCTTCTTCTACTTAATAAAGTTCAAACAGAGAAGGTATCAAAAAGAAAAACCTCTACTTTATTTCTAGATGTTAAGGGGGCCTTTGATCATGTATCAAAAAACCAACTACTAGGAATCATGAGTAGACTAGGATTACCATTGAGCCTTCTTAGCTGGGTATCTTCATTCCTCAGCAATCGACTTATAAAACTAGCTTTTGATGGCCAGATAGAAGAATTTTCACCTATTGACATTGGCATTCCTCAAGGAAGTCCTACATCACCTATCCTATTTCTCATTTATATTAGAGAGATGTTCACATCCAAAACAGTGGATTTTATATCTTATATTGACGATATATCATTGACAGTCTCTTCACCTAGCTTCAAAAAAAATACCCAAATACTAGAAAGGGAAGCACAGAAGCTACATGACCTTGGTTTACAAAATGCGGTTCAGTTTGACATTGAGAAAACAGAGCTTCTACATTTTGAGAAATCCAAGTTAGCAAATAGATGCCAACTCAAGTCGCCAGACAGATCATTTATATCATCAAAGGAAGTGGTCCGGTGGCTTGGAGTCTGGTTTGAAAGAGGACTCACGCTCAAACATCATGTCACCACACGAGTAGCACAAGCAAGGGCTGCCTTTGGAAGAATGGCAAGATTGACAAACTCAGAAAAAGGCCTTAGCCATATAGCTATGAGACAACTGTATTTAGCTTGCGTGACCAGTGTCTCTGATTATGCTAGCCCAGTATGGTGGAAGGGCCAGAAGAATTATGCAGAACAATTACAAAGACTGCAAAATCTAGCTCTTAGAAAAATTTTAGGATGTTTTAAAACATCACCTTTAAGACCTATGGAAGTCGAAGCATGTCTATATCCTCCTGAAGTTAGGCTTAATGATTGCAGAAGAAAATATGCTTTGAGGGCTTTAAATCTTGAAAAGAATCATCCTATTGCAAAGGCAATGAAACAGGACCTAGAGTACCTAGGTGATAACCTTGACAAGTTGAGGCCAACCTTACAGCTAATAAAGATCCAAGACTCATTGCCACAAGATCTAGATCTAGATAATGTAGAAACTATAATCAATAATTATTTACCACCCTGGGGAACAGAGCTTCCATATAAAGTAGATATTGGAGACCTAGGAAAGGAAAAGGAAAAAATTCTTCATAACCAAGTCCTTAGGGAATCACACAAAAAAAGCGTAGCAATTTATTATACAGATGTATCCTGGTCAGCAGAAGCTAAAGGAATTGGTGTAGCTTTCCAGTTATTTGATCAGGTAACTCAACATAGTCATGGGGAATTCCTTAATATGGGCTTGAGCAATACTGTTTATGATGGTGAGCTAGAAGCCATTGTGAGTACTCTAGAACATGCGGAAAAAAGACCTCAGCTCAGACAACAAGTCACAGTGTTCTCAGACAGCCAAGGAGCTCTCAAAAGATTGAAAAACGTAAATGACAAACCTGGCCAAGCTTGGGTCAGAAGAGCTATTACAGCTTCAGTAGGACTCAAAAATAAAGGAACTAATGTGGTACTTAAATGGGTACCAGGACATCAAGAGATCATTTGAAATTAGAAAGCAGACAAATTAGCCAAAGAAGCAGCACTTACTGACCCAGATCAAGGTTATCCATTAAGCCTTAGTTTTCTTTTGCAAAAATCAAATAAAATGAAAAATGCAGAGTGGGAAAAGCTTCTAAGTAGCTGCGGTGAGGGCAAACAGAGTTCATCATCCTCCTATTCCAAAATATATACCTGGCAGTTAAGGAAAAAGCCCCTAATCCCAAGAGGAACAAAGAAGAAGGTCAGTTCGGCCTTCTTTCAACTTAAGCTTGGTCATGGCTACTTCAAGTCATATCTAGAAAGAATGGGCCATTCTCCCCATGACAAATGTGGGTGCGGAGCAAAACAAATAGCTAGACATCTACTGCTGGAGTGTAGGAGGTATAACATTGAAAGAGGAAAAGTAAAAGAAAAAATTGGTGGCCAGAGACCAACACTTCCATTACTTCTTCATACAAATATAGGTGTCTCGGCAATATTAGGATTTATTCAAGAAACAGGTATCTCCACAAGAGAGTGGTACACAGGGGAAGATTGAAAAAGAGAATAGGTGGTTGGTAGGAAGAGGATTTTCATTTGTTTATTATTTATTTATATATCATTGGTATATTTCTTATGTCATATAAGAAGCCTAAGGGCGCTCAAGGGTTTCTAGCACAGAACAAGATCATAAAAACTGACCAGATCTGATAAAGATCAATGTAATTAGAGCATGCATTTTAAGAGAAATGCACATCCTACAATAGTCTTAGACTTATAAAGGATGTTAAAAGGAAAAAAAAAAAAGAGACCAATTCTCTGACCTTCTGAGACAACTTGATTTTTACTCTTTGTTCTCTTCGAGCCGACCAAGTTCATCTTGACATTTCGTGCCGTTTATCCTTGAGCACCAGTCCTGTTTGATTAATTTTGTATTAACTGGAGTCGTCACCAGTTAAAATTCAATTATGTCTACAGCTGATATCCTTAAAGGCGTCAAGAGTGCCCCAGTACTGAGCAAATCATCATATGCCAGATGGAGCAAGTTATTGAGAATATGTTTGTTCGGGCTCAGCCTCGATCAGTATATATTGGAAAATGTTCCAGAGCTCTCTGATGACTGCGAACCAAAACCAGCAAAGGCTTTTCAGAAAGTGGTCAAAATTAATGACAATTATTGGAATGGAAGATTTAAAGTTCAGTTGTTAGACTGGATAGGATCACTTATCAATCGTAGGGTAAACTTGGAACAAGTAAGAGTCTGTTAACGTAGTGTCTGGAGATGTTTTTTTCTCCCACTTCGAACAGAGTGCTATCTACTAATAAAACTAACTAATTAACAGTGATTGAGTGATCTTGCTAATAAGGATTAGCGTATTGATGCTCATAATACACTTTAGGCTTAAGGTCAATGCGTGTGCGATTAGGGAATTCAACCTTGCACAATCTTCCTCAGCCATCTCAATTAGAAGCACCAATTTCATCATCCCGCCTCACTTTGGACCAAATATACTGGTGCACAAGTGACTTAACCTTGGCTTTGGTAATGCTTTTGTACATATGTCTGCAAGATTCTCTTCAGATGGACAATGTAGTAAAGTTAAAGATCCGACTGTTACTTTTTCTCTTGTAAAGTGATAGGCTATATTGATGTGTTTTGTTGCATCGTTAAGCCTTGGATTGTGAGCAACATCAATAGCAGCTTGGTTGTCGGTCATCAATGCTTTTGGGATATCTTTGTCAACAAATTGATGCAAGCCACGTACAATCCAGACGACCTGTCTAGTAGCCGTTGACAACGCCATATATTCCGCTTCACAGGTGGAATGGGCTACAGTTCGCTGTTTGCGTGCTCTCCAACTGAACGTGGAGTTGCCAAGTTGAAATATATATCCAGCAAAGCTTCGACGAGTGTCAAGACGATTTCCGTAAGATGCATCACAGTATCCAGTTAAAATTAGAGGTGAATTTATCTTGTAGGTTAGCTTGAGTTCGCTTGTACCCTTAAGGTAGCGTAGTACTCGTTTTGCCATACTAAGATGAGTAACAGAGGGTTCAGTATTATACTGTGAGAGGAGCGTGATGGTGTATGCTAGGTCAGGGCGAGTGCCAGATACCACATACATCAATGATCCGACAATCTGCTGATACAGTTGTGCATTAGCCCTAGGTTCTCCATTGGCCGCCGCAATGATCTTTTGGTGAGAGTCAATGGGCGTAGAGACCGGGTTGCAGTTTTGCATAGAGAATTGATTCAAGATTTTGTTAATGTATGCATTCTGTGACAAGATGATACCTGCATCTGAGTACTTAATTTGTATACCAAGGAGCCAGTTGAGCGTACCTAAATTATTAACCTTAAATTCTTTCTTAAGAAGGTTGATTGTGTCGTCCATGACTTTCCCTCGTTCACCAAAAAGTACTATATCATCCACGTAGATAGCAATTATTAATTTGCCAGAGTTGTGGAGTAAAACACAAGAGTCAAAATGGGAAGAAGCAAAGCCGTGCGGATGGATATATTCTACCAATCTGAAATACCATTCTCGGGGCGATTGCTTTAGTCCGTTGATACACCTATTGAGGCGTGCCACATGGTTATCTATCCTGTACCCATCAGGAAGTTCCCTGTAAGTTTCTTCATTCAGAATACCATATAAAAAGGCGGTTTTGATGTCAAGTTGACGAGGTTTCCACCCCTTACTTGCAGATATAGCAAGTAGCAATCTTAGAGATTCGAGCCGAACAACAGGTGCAAAGGTTTCATTATAGTCAATTCCTTGGATTTGTGAGTATCCTTTTGCAACATATCTGGCCTTACATCTTTCGAGCTCGCCTTGTGCATTGCCTTTGACTTTACAAACCCATTTACCACTGACAATTTTGCGTCCTTCGGGTCGCGGCACAACTTGCCACACATTGTTTTCGTGAAAAGATGACATTTCATCTTCGAAAGCTTTTTTCCATTCAGGCCAATATGCTGAGTGTTCCGCTTCCTTATAGGTTCTTGGTTCTGGAACTTCCAAGATACTTATCAATGCCCTTTCGCATTTGTCATCGTTGACCATATTATTTGGTGCGAGCGGACTATTTGAAGGATGCACACGAGAACTTTTCCACCACTCTCCCGTAATCGTGTCATCGAACATGCGAGGGCGAACAAGGCGATTAGATCTGGTTCGTGACTGGGCATTGGAAGGATTGTTGGATATTTGGACTTGTGGAGCAGTTTCAGGGGCTGTAATGTGTTCGTCTGGTGGGCATGTTTTATCAGTTGGCTGAGAAACTATGTTTATTTCAACTTGATGGTTATCTGAAATTGTCTTTGAAGTGTTATCATTTGGTGTTGGCACATTGATGATATTTTTGATACGTTTTGCAACGTATGGAGCAAATATAACATAAGTTGAGACAATAACATGATTTGCTGCAGGAATAAAAATTCGATAGTGGTGGGGCACTTTGGTGTAACCTACGAACAAATCTTTAACCGCTCGTGGAAGAAGCTTACTGCCCGAAGGACGCTTAGCCTTGGGTATGTGTACATAGCATTCTCGCCCAAAGGGTTGTAGGTGTTCTATTGTGGGTTTTTCGCCATGGAAGGCTTCATAAGGTGTCTGCCCACAAACAGATGTATGATATAAACGGTTTTTGGTGTACGTGAAAGCTTGTACTGCTTCGGCCCACAAACGTTTTTCAGTGATAGGTAAAAGCATTGCGCGAATTCCTTCACCGATGGAGCGATTTAACCTTTCGGCGACGCCATTAGACTCAGGATTATAAGGGGGTGTTAAATCATGACATATTCCCTTTTGAGTTAAGTAACTACTCAAGCTTTTATTGATGTATTCACCACCGTTGTCAGTTCGTAATGCTTTAACCTTATATTTAAATTGTGTTTCAATCTCTGCAATTATATTCACAATAACTTGTTGTCACAGATCAACTAGTAGAAAGCAATGGGCGTTTGTATAGGAGATGGTAAAGTAATAATTCAACTATGAAGATCTATCTGGAGAATTTGGCAGTAACATATATACATCTTTAGTATCCCTTGCTCAACAGTCTCTTCTAGAAGGTTCTGTCCACTCAATATTTCCATCTGTAACTCTAGTGGTTCTAGCTGATTCTATCCCCTTCTTTGAGATTCTCCAGTGCTCGTTTACTGGTGTTTACATAATGGTCTCGAAGAATATTCTAGAACACTCCTAAGTATCCCAGGAGCTATGAGTCTATCCCTTCCCTTAATTGTAACAAAGCCTACGCTGGCTATCGTAGGCTACAGGTGAAAATCGGCTCACTAGCCGTCACATTTGTGCAGCGTCAGATTTTGACTTTAAGAATTGAACAATTGTATACCTGGTAGCATCATCAACAAAACTGATGTAGTAGAGGGAATTTCCTAAAGATGATACTGGAAATAGACCACTGAGGTCAGAATGTAAGTATTCACCTTTTTCATAGGTTTTCCGGATTGCGGATCTAGGCTTGTTGTGAATTGATTTTGACAAGGCACAAGCTTTGCAATGAAAACTTTCGGGACGTTCAGGTATCACATTAGGGTTCTGAATAATTTTTAGGGAGTTGGATATAGAAGATGGAGCTGCATGACACAGTGCATCATGCCAAAAGTCATATGTTAAGCATGCATAATCTTGAACTTTGTAGCAGATTCTGAAATCAGCGGAAGTGGTCCATTAAATGTAGCTTCAAGGTATGTTTTATTATGTTTTGTGAGCTTCATCACTTTTCCATCATCAACTAACGTATAGCCTTTATGTTTTTCTTGTCTCCAAGAAAACAGAGGATGCTGTAACCCAGGTACGTACAAAACATTGCTCAACTTGAATTGCGAAACAGTTTTATCAGATAACATGCAATATAAAACCACTGTCCCCCTTCCCAAGACTTTCATATTTTGACCCGAACTGGACATTACAAGTCCGGAACAGTCAGAAATACATTCGAATCTCTCTGGATATGGGCACATGTGAGCTGTTGCACAGGTGTCAAGATAAAAGTGCTTTTGACTGACCTTTTCGTTGATAGGCCTGACTAACGTCATGTGGGCTTCATTGGTAGAGGCAATTAGTTGTTTAGCTTTTTGTATATTTCTCTCCTTTATTTTGGGGCATTTAAACCACGTATGGCCAGATGCTTGGGTTGGATGGTGCTTCTTACAGAAACTGCATGACTTTTTCTGAGAGATGGCTGGTTTCATGGTTCTAGGCTTTTTGAATCCTTTGACAGCTGTAAAAAAAGCTGTTTCAGTAGACTCTTCATAGTCGAGGTCTATGAGTCGTTGCTTGACTTCAGCAAATGTAAGATCGATCTTTGTAGTCAAGTTATCAACGACATTTCTCTTGTGGCGACTCAAAAATCCAAGTAGAAAATCGCGCTTGGCACAATCTTCTTCAAGGAAACTTGCAAACTTGTGCCGATAAGAATCCGTAGAATCTCTGGCCAGTTTGTGAAGTTTAGACCATTCAGTCTCGAAAGACTGAACAAAGGTAGTTAGAGAGGTCGACGTGTTTATAGAGGTTTTTAGCTCACACAGGTTGCCAACTTGATAGACTAGCGCGTACGCTGTGTCTCTTTAGTATTGAGCAACCAAGTGCGTCAACATCAAGTGTGGGTCTTCCTTATTGAGAACACTTTGGATGATCTCAGGGTTGACCACATGAATGTAAGCAGCTACTGCCTGATTATACAACACTTTGTACGACTTCTGCTCCTCAAGACCAGCACTAGCCGTGGGTTTTACCCCTTCGACTACCAGCTCATAAAGTCCCATGCTGCGCCATATTGCAGTCATGGTTGTAGCCCATGAATCGTAATTCGCCTGTCCATTTAGGGGAGTAATGGTTGTTAAATTCATACTACAAATAGTGTACTCTTTGCAGAGGTTCGTGAAGAATGATTCGACTTGAGTAGTGGGTTCAGACATTGTGAGGTTTCTATTGAAATGGAAGATTAGCTTCGCTGTCTCCAAAATTTTAATTAAGTGAATTTGTGCTTTAAGCACCGGGCTCAGAACCTATTGGAATGGAAGATTTAAAGTTCAGTTGTTAGACTGGATAGGATCACTTATCAATCGTAGGGTAAACTTGGAACAAGTAAGAGTCTGTTAACGTAGTGTCTGGAGATGTTTTTTTCTCCCACTTCGAACAGAGTGCTATCTACTAATAAAACTAACTAACTAACAGTGATTGAGTGATCTTGCTAATAAGGATTAGCGTATTGATGCTCATAATACACTTTAGGCTTAAGGTCAATGCGTGTGCGATTAGGGAATTCAACCTTGCACAATCTTCCTCAGCCATCTCAATTAGAAGCACTAATTTCATCAACAATAACATTAAAGCCGCTCTACTTCAGCTTGTTCCCGAAGAGGTGTACTTTATTATTGAAGGTAAATATACTGCCAGACAAATGTGGGTAACGTTAAAATCCTATTATCAAACCCAGGGAGATGGAGTGGTGGATACCTTGTTGGAGGAGTTTTGGAGTTTCTCTATGACTGAGGAGGCTGACGTCAACGAGTATGCCAACGAGCTTACTCAAAGACAATCTTAAATCGCCTCACTCGATCCCGCAAAGCGTCCCTCAGACACAACTAAAAAGAGTCGACTCCTTTGCCACTTTGAATCGACTTCCAATGGTTACTACGGAGGGGTAGTTGCGTACTTGAAACTCAACCCTACAATCATTTTTAGCCAATTGGTTAACACTCTGAGGGAGGCTCAATCAGGGCTCAACCAACGGCATGAAGCTGCGACCGTAGCCCACGTCAAGCAAATTGAAAGAGATGGACCACATCAGTCAAGAACGTGTGCTTATTGTAATGGTACAAATCAAGTTCGTGAGAGTTGTTTTGATTGGATTGGGACTCCAGATGGAACAAAATGGGCTTTTAAAAATCCTTCAGAAGCTGCAAGTGTATTTAGGCAAAAAGAAAAGTATGCTAAAAGAAAGGAGCCGAAGATAACTGAAGAGACACCTAGTGACTGGGTATGGACTCTAGAAGAAGAATTTGCTTTATCCTATACTCGTCCCAAGAGCTCTGACGTGATCCTTGACACTGGTGCTATTTGCCATATATTTCACAATAAATCCCTGTTTACCTCTATGTCACCTACCGAGAAAAGCGTCCAAACAGCCTTGGGACATTCATCAACTATATCAGGAATTGGATCAGTTATTTTTTATGTTGCCAGTATCAAAGGTAAGAATAGATTTCGGGCTCTCACACTTAATGACGTCTGGTATTTACCAACACGTACCAGAAATCTAGTCTCAGGCTCAATATTAATCACAAATGGATTTAATATTAGAACAAATCAAGTTGGTTTAGGAGTGTATTCATTGGAAAACAGGCTTAATGCAAGCGCCCGGATGGAAGACGGTCTATTCCGTTTCAGCATCATAAAACTGAATAGAACAGCTGCACCGGGTTCCTTGGCAATAGATCAAGCTCTTATGTCCCAGAGCTTTAATCAACTGACATCCAAACTAATTCACAATCGATTTGCTCATGTTGGTTTAGGCCTTTTGAAAAAGATTTGTGCCTCTGATCTCGACCTACACAACGCCAAGAAAAGTGACTTGCCAAACTTTCATCTTACCACAGACCTAGTTCAAAATTGTGACACTTGCAATTCATGCAAACAGGTTGAAAAAATAAATAGAGGACCAGTATCAAGAGCTTCCAACCCTCTTGACCTTGTTCATTCGGATGTTTGGGGAAAATGTCGTGTGAAGAGAATCCAGGGCAATAATTTTTTCGTTTCCTTCACAGATGATGCCTCCCGAGAAAGTAAGATATATCCAATTAAATCTACTAAATAGGTTCAAGTAAAGTTTCAAGAATATAAACAAGAAAAAGAACTTCAAACTGGCCTGAAGATAAAAGCGATGCGGTTCAATGGAGGAGCGGAGTACAAAAGTATAAAGTTTAACGGCATCACCAAACAGATAAGTGCTCCGTACACGCAGCATCAAAATGGTGTCGCAGAGCGACTCAATCAAACCATAATTACTATGGCTAGATGCATGCTTTAACACGCCAAGCTTCCGATGCGTTTTTGGGACCTTGCAGTCACTACTGTGTGCTATCTTAAAAATAGAATGACCATTCTACTAGCAAATAAAACTCCATTTGAAATCATGCATGATAAATTGCCCATTGTGTTGCATATTCGAGTTTGGGGATGCATTTGTTATACATTAATTGATACCCAAAACCCCCGAAGGAACAAGTTGCTTCGGACCTCTGAAAAGGGAATTTTCATCGGATACTGTGAGTCTTCGACTCAGTACCGTGTTTACATTCCCTCTAAAAGTGGTACAAATAAGATTGTTGTATCTGCAAATGTTTGTTTCCTAGAAGATTTGTTTTGGGATTGGAGTAGATCGGACAGAGAGCAGCTGAATATTCAACAATTAGAAGATCCAATTAATCCAGATGATAATAATACAGAACCAGATACAATTTCTTTGTCGGACTCGGACTCAGATACCCCTTCTGTTTCAGAATCAGGTTCACTTCCCTCTCTGTTCCTCCGACCTAGAGAAATATCAGTCGATCAACCCCTACCAACTCAAGTCAATACTAGCACTGATCAACCACCATTGTCTCCACCTACCCCATCAATTCCAGGCTCCTTTGATCTCACAGAAAGTTCTCAAACTCAGCTCCGCAGAAGAAGTGCCAGATTACGCAAACCAATCGAGCCAAGATCTGCGTGGCAGCCAACAGTTCATTACGTTGGAGGAAACAATATAATTCCTCAGTCATACAGTAGTGCTGTAAGTGGAGTCGATAACGTAGAATGGAAGACAGCAATTTAGGATGAACTTGAGTCCCTCAGGTCTAAGAAAGTTTTCACACCGGTAACTCATGTTCCTCATGGGAGGAGACCTATCGGATCGCGCTGGGTATTCACTGTAAAATCAGATGGAAGGTTTAAGGCGAGGCTAGTAGGGCAAGGATTTAGTCAAGTGCCAGATGTAGATTATTTCAACACATACTCACTGTCTAGACTTGATGGAAAGTATATGCATCTGACGTTGGAATGGAATTGGGCATACAGGGGGTCACGTGATATATTAGGATTATGTAAGGCGTTTGAGGGGCGGGAGTTAATAGTTTCATTTCGTAGTTCATAGAAAAGAAAGAACGATCATATTAAGCAGCAATTCGAATGTAGTAATTGTGATCACACCCCGTAAACATACCGACACTGATCAGTAGACGTACAGATCAGGATACGGATTATTACGAAGAGAGAGAATATTAGACACTCCCTCACTGAGGATCTCTGTTTATTAATCTCTGCTAAGGATACGACTCAAGAATTGTCCCTACTAAGGAATTCAATTCAAAAAGAGTATCAAAAGTCAGTCCTTGATTAGGAATTCTGACTGCGTCCACCACGCTATATCCAATTTTCATACTTTGCCTCTAAACTAAGCCTTCACATTTCACTACATCAGAAGAAAGGAAAAATGACTGACAACAACGAAACCAGTGTCTCCTCAAGAGATGCAGAATTTATCAAAAATAAAATAAATATATACGAAAAGTGCGACTTGAAAGACTTAGATCTCTGGGAATCATTCCAAGAAGATTTTGCTTCTTTTACCACTGAAAGATTTACCGCAGCATCCCGCCCTATCATACAAATGCTTCGTACATTTCTTCGCAAACGTGGTGTTTATGTTTTGAAAAAAGCTAGAATTCCAATAGCCCAAACTTTGTTTGAAGTAACTCAACAAGAAGAGCCAAAAGATTGGACCGACGAAACTATTCAAGAGCATCTCTCGTCTGATGGACCATTTAACTCCAACCACGTTAACTATCTCATTAATACCAAACTGATTCCAGCAGAGTCCCATGGACAATTCAATTTACCTCCACCCAAGTCACCACCTAGCCCCAATTTGAAAACTGAGACTAAAGAGGCTAATAAAAATAATGATTCACTGCCAAACGTTGAAAGCCAATTTAAACAGGGATTTCAAGAACCTCCTTCTATGGCGGATTTTTCTAGAGAACTAATTTCTTTAGCTAAATTATACACAGAAGAAGTCAAATATAGCGGAGAAAACAATAATTTTGACTTTAAACTAGCAATATTCCACGACTTGTGCGGAAGGTCTGGCGTCCAGCCGTTCATGATGGATCAAGCTTTCCCGACGATGCTACGAGGACTAGCCCTAGAACATTACTATGCAAACATGTCTGTCAATAAAACAGCATCGTTTGAGCATATATGTGAATCAATTCGTCAGTATTTTGAAGGGCCAGAGTACAAAAGAGGAGTCTTAGCAACTTGGAATTCAACTACTTTAAAATCCATAATGTGTGTTAATCCAGGGCTTCCGACACAACAGTGTCTAAAATTATTTGTCAAAGAACTTCGACATCTACAACATGGTCTTACACCAGATTTGCGAAACGACTCATTTCTACACAACTTGTCAGCGGATGTAAAATGGTGCCAGCATGTCAGTTCGCTTGCTTTAAACCAAGTGAGAGTCTTGCTGGATTCATAAATGATCTTCAATCGTCAATTGCAACCTACGAAGAATTACACGAGCCACAAACAAACCAAACTTTCTTTACTGACAGAAAATATTACCATCGTAACACCCTGAACCATCAATCTACCTCACATTCATTTCAGAAACCTCCAAATAACTTCAACGATACCCATAAAAAAAGATGCCACATCTGCCGCAAGGAAGGTTGTTGGTCAACAAATCACAGCAGGGAAGAACGAAAAAATTACCTTAATCAATACAGGCAAAAACTTAATAAAAAAGTTGATAAACATATTCGTCAGTATGCTGTTGATCTCGGAACAATTGAAGAAAATAATTTTACCAGTGAAGAATCTGATACTGAGTCGATTAAAGAAACAATCGACGCTATGGTTTTAGAAGTCGACTCTTTACCAGTCTCAAAAACTTCAAATGAACAATTTCTTACTTCATTTGGCTATGTGCTTAATGCTGAAGTCATGGCAAATCGTTTGGCAAACAAAGCTCTCGAACATGCAATCACCACGGAAATTCCTCGTCATACAGAAGAAATCGACAACTCAATCTTGAAAAATTTCCTTACACATTTACCTCTACTTCCCTTTTGAACAGATACAACTCATCTAATTTTCACGGTATAATGATTGACACGGGCGCTTCCAAAATATCGACTGCAGGATACGACCAATATATTGCCTGCCAGAAATTCAATAGTTATGTGAAAATTGATAAGTCAAAAGCAGGGGCTATCAACGTCCAATTTGGCATTGGCTCAACGCCTTCCATTGGTTCCTTCAAATTAAATACACCAGTGGGTCTTACTGAATTTCATGTAGTTCATGTCGACACTCCCTTTTTATTATGTCTTGCCGACATGGACAGATTAAAAATTTATTATAATAATGTCGATAATGTTTTAGTAACCTCAACAGGAAAAAGAATACCTGTCGTTCGTCAGTTTGGCCACCCTTTTCTCTCATGGGGTGAATCCCTACAAAATTTCCTAGAAACCTCATTCGAAAATAATCCTTGTTATTTAACTGAAACAGAACTGCGCAGACTGCACCGAAGGTTTGGGCATCCATCAGCAGAAAGACTATATCGACTGTTAAAGCGTGCAGGTCACGTTCCGGACCAAAAAGTTCTTCACCATCTAACAAAGTTCTGTGTTCACTGCCAAAAGCACGGAAAATCACCGGGAAGATTTAAATTTACCCTTCGAGAAGATTTGAATTTTAATTATTCTATAATAATCGATGTAATGTATATACATAATTTACCGGTTCTTCATATTGTCGACGGAGCAACAAGGTTTCAAGCGGCCAAATGGTTGAAAAACCTTTCGGCCCAGCATACTTGGGATGCTATAAAAATCTGTTGGATTGATACGTATATTGGACCTCCAGATTATATTGTCCACGATGCTGGTACAAACTTCACTAGCAAAGAGTTTCGTCAAAATGCCACTTCAAATGGCATTGCTACAAAGTGTGTGCCCGTTGAGGCCCATTGGTCTATTGGTATGGTTGAAAGATATCATTCAATTCTTCGTAGAGCCTATTTTATAATCGAGGAAGAAATTGGACGTCAAAATAAAGAACTAGCGCTCCAAATGGCTGTAAAAGCAATAAATGATACAGCAGGCCCAGATGGTTTGGTACCAACATTACTGGTATTTGGTGCTTATCCAAGAATATCGGAAATGGATGCACCTTCACCTACAGTTGCTCAACGTTCTACAGCAATCGAGAAAGCTATGAAAGAAGTCCGAAAATTAAGAGCCGAGAGACAGGTTTCAGACGCCTTAGCTTCGACAAATGGACCCAATATGTCTGCTCTTCACGATCTACCACTCAATTCCGATGTTCTCGTCTGGCGAGAGAACAGTATTGGGCATCAAGGCGAGTGGTCAGGACCATTTAAACTTCTTAGTGTAGACCGGGAAACTTGTAAAGTTCAACTTCCACACGGACCCACTAATTTTAGAAGTACGACTATTAAACCATTCTACACGGAGACGGATCTTAACGAAAATATTAATGAACACAACAATGGCCAAAACCTCAATATTGATGAAACCCCTACACAACCTGTTGACAAATCTCCATCTTAAGTACCAATTCGACGATGCTCACGTATAAAATCTCCAACCTGGAAACTCCGTGACGCAGATCTTTCTGTATTCCTACAAAGTCAATCATTCGCCGATTCTAGACGAAAGGAAATCAATGGCTTATTAGAAAAAGGCGTATTTAAAATAATCGACGAATCAAGTGTACCACATGGTGTAAGGATTTTTAACTCCAGATTTGTTGATGAAATTAAGAATATTGGTACCGACAAAGCTTTTGAAAAGTCAAGACTCGTAGTTCAGGCGTTCAACAATCATGGCAAAGAATTTGTTCTCACCCAATCGCCGACCATACAAAGAATGAGCCAAAGGCTTATACTTGCATTAACAGCCATCTTACATAAAAAGATGTCCCTCAACCTCTTTATCCGCGATATTTCTCAAGCCTATGTGCAATCGACAACTCAATTAAATCGTAACTTCTTTGTCAAACCCCCCAAAGAGCTAGGACTGAAATCAGGCTCCATCTTAAAAATAGTCAAACCGCTATATGGCGTACCAGAGGCTGGAAACCACTGGTTTAAAACCTACCATCAACATCATACGAAAAATCTCGGTATGATTCAATCCACATTCGACTCGTGTCTCTTATCTAGATTTATCAATGGTTTCGGTATCGTAGGCCTCCAAACGGACGATACTTTACTTCTAGCTGACAGATTATCCGCAAATACCGAGGAAACCAAATTGAAAGAGGCCAAATTATTAGCAAAGGAAAGAGAAAAGCTTACTGAAAACTCACCTCTAAACTTCAACGGCAGTCAAATCAGTAAAAATAATGATTCTATATTTCTAACCCAGGAACTCCAGTGTAAAAATCTACGTCTTGTTAGTCTGAAACCAACCAATCTTGTAGGCTCCAGAGGAAAACTGCGCACAGCTGCAACTCCAAAAGATCAATTTATCGCCCAAAGAGCTCGAGGTGCGTATATAGCAAGCGTTTGTCAGCCAGAGGCTTCATTCGATCTCTCTCACGCTGCTCAAATCATTAATCCAAAAGAGGAAGATGCTAAAGCACTTAACAAACGCCTCCAATGGCAACTTGATAATCCTTCAAGAGGTCTCCGGTTTATTGAACTTGATTTAAAAACACTTAAGTTGATGGTCTTTGCTGATGCATCATTTGCAAACAATCAAGATTTATCATCTCAAATTGGTTACGTGATAGCTCTGGCCGATGATAACAACACGGCCAACATTATTCACTGGTCTTCACTTAAGTGTAAGAGGGTCACCAGAAGTGTTCTGGCCTCTGAACTTTACTCCGTGGCTCATGGCTTCGATGTCGCCGTCGTTCTTAAGACGACAATTGAGCAAATACTTGACCTTAAAGAGCCCCTTCCGCTAATTCTATGCACTGATTCTAAATCATTGTATGATTGTCTAGTAAAGCTTGGCAATACACAGGAAAAGCGTTTAATGATTGACTTAATGTGTCTACGGCAATCGCATGAGCAGCGCCAAATAACCGAAATCAGATGGATTGATGGGAAGTCTAACCCAGCAGACGCCATGACGAAAAGCCAACCATGTCCCGCTTTAACAAGCTTAATTGATACCAATAGGCTGAATGTTGAAACTTCTGGATGGGTAGAAAGATCTAATATATAGACACTACTTAACCATTCTAAAGAGCTGCCAGTGTCTAGACTTGATGGAAAGTATATGCATCTGACGTTGGAATGGAATTGGGCATACATGGGGTCACGTGATATATTAGGATTATGTAAGGCGTTTAAGGGGCGGGAGTTAATAGTTTCATTTCGTAGTTCATAGAAAAGAAAGAACGATCATATTAAGCAGCAATTCAAATGTAGTAATTGTGATCACACCCCGTAAACATACCGACACTCACCCACACTTTGTATGGACTTGTTGAGGATCATGCTTGCCGTTGCAGCTTTTCTGGATTGGGAAATACACCAAATTGATGTCAAAGCAGCATACCTAGAGGGAGATTTATCTGAAGATATTTATATGAGGGCTCCTGAAGGTATGCTCAGTTCAAAATTTGTCAGAGTTAATAAAGCTCTATATGGCTTGAAACAGTCAGGGAAGGCCTGGAATGATAAACTCTGCAGTACACTTATATCATTTAATTTTAAGAAATCGAGCAGCGACCAATGTATTCTCAGAGAGAGGATAGTCGGCGTTCCGTGGGGCACTGGTGAAGGAGGTAAATGTGATAACGAGATCTGAGGCAAGATAATGGATGTGGTCTTCCCAAGGGAAAGACAAAGTGAAGAAGAAGCGTAAGGAGAAAAGTAAGGATTTGGAATTGAAGTAAATCGGTCTTCCCAAGGAAGAGGTGTGAAAGGTATGTGGTGAATGTATATTCAGAAGACGTTGCGTGCAGAGGAAATCTCTCACACGCTGAACCTATATATATATATACATATATATATATACATGACCTCCTCTACTACACTGCATAACCATACCAGATAATTCAAGGACTTGCCTAATAGAACTAGATTGACCTTATTATCCTCCGCTTCCTGACTAGTGATCTCATTTCCAATCTCTATGCATGGTTGACTCGTATTGATCCAATTACTTGAGAAACTAATCATCCGACTACAGAATTAATATCAGCATCAAGTGCACTAATCTATGAAAGTAGCCCCCCTTTTTAATCTCGAGCTCCTGCGAGGTTGAGTTTGCGGCTTGCTACCAAGCGGGCCTGGCTTGTGTGGATATCTTTCGTGGAAGACTGTAACAGCAGTGGTTTCGTCAAGGTTTACGGCTGGCTCCCATGTGATTTCATTTTCTCCCCGCCATTTGACAAGATATTGTAAGCCATACTGCTTTGTAATACGTGAGTCGTAAATTTCTTCAACAACATATTCCTTCTCATTGTCAATAATAACAGGAGTAGGAGGTGGTTGCAGTTGCCCAGGGACGGGATCATTCGTGGCAGGGTGCAGCAATGACACATGGAAAACTGGGTGAATCTTCATTGAAGTAGTAAGCTTGAGTCGATATGCACATGACGAAACTACGTCATTTATAGGAAAGGGACCCAGCCTTCTTCAGTCTAGCTTTCGGGAGTTGCGCGTAGTTCTAATGTTTTCGCTGAGAGGAACACTAAATCTCCCACCTGGTAGTTGGGGGCTGGTGTATTGTGACAATTAGTAGCTTGCTCTTGCTGGTCTTGAGCCCACCTTATGTTTGTTCTCAAATGGCTGTGTAAATCCTTCATTTTGAGGGCAAAGTTTTTTGCGTCAATTCCTGGTAAAGACTTGGTGAATTGTCGGATTGTTATTGTGAATTGTGGATGAAACCCATAGTTGCTGAAGAATGGCGTTGACTTTGTTGTGGTAGAAACTTGATTATTAGCAGCAAATTCAGCCATAGGGAGCCATTGAACCCAATTATCTTGCTGATACGAGATGTAACTACGCAAGTATTGTTCCATGACGGCGTTAAATCTTTCAGTCTGCCCGTCGGTTTCAGGATGAAAAGCTGTTGACATTCTTGACTTTATTCTGAGGTGCTTGCAGAGCAGTTTCCAAAATTTGGCTGTGAATTGAGTACCTCTGTCGGATGTGATATGGGTTGGTAGACCATGGAGTTTCCAAATATTGGTTAGATATAGCCGGGCGACGTCTTCAGAGCTACTAGATGCCGTACAGGGTATTAAATGCCGCATTTTAGTAAGCTGATCAACAACGACCAATATTGCATCGTATCCTTCACTTACAGGTAAGCCTGTCACAAAATCCATTGATACTTCTTGCCAAGGCTGCTGCGCGATGGGCAACGGTTTCAAGAATCCAAATTTGGCTTGGCTACTGGGTTTAGATCTGACACATGTAAAGCAGTTACGGACATATTGAGCTAAATAGTTACGCATTTGTGGCCAATAGTAGTCTCTACTCACGAGTTCAAATGTTTTTTCACGTCCTGGGTGTCCAGCTGAAGGAATATCGTGATAGTTTTTTAGGATGTGAAGTTTTAGCAGGTCGTGATCTGGGACATAAAACGTACCCTTGTAGGTTAACCTACCCTTGACTTCGGCGCAGTCGGCTAATGACAGGAGGTGTGAGTGACGTACGCCTTTCCTAATTAGGCTTAGTATTTCTGATGGAATTGGATCCCCGCTATAACCTTCCTCAAACAAGATTTCGAGGTTTGTATTTGCCGTACAACCATTGTGAATTAAAGACAACAATAATTGAAGTGGTTGTTCCAGATTTTCTTTCTTTAAAATTATTTGACTTTGATGGAGTCTTCTTATGTCGTTTGCATCAGGTAAGTCCTCTGATCTTCGGGTTAATGCGTCGGGTTTGCCTCCTTGCCTACCAGGTCTATATTTGATGATAAAGTTGAATCGTGAAAGGTACTCCGCCCGGCGGGCTTGTCTACGATTGAGTTGTTTAGTGCTCATGAAAAACTCCAAGTTTTTATGGTCGGAAATCACTTTGATTGGATGGGTTGCGCCTTCGAGCTCTGGTCTCCATTCTTCAAATGCACGAATAATTGCAAGAAGTTCTTTATCATATATCTCGTAATTGCATTCTGCCGGCGAATGTTTTTTCGAAAAATACGCGATGGGTCGAAGGGTGTGGCTTTCGTCATACTGGGATAGGATGCCAGCAGCGACATAATCCGATGCGTCAGTTTCAACGACAATCTCCATTTCTGGGTCAAAGTGTGCGAGAATTGGTGCTGTGATAAAGGCGTTTCTCAGAGTCTTGAAGGCATTGTCTGCTTGGGTATCCCACAAAAAAGGTGAGTTTTTACGAGTTAGTTTAGTGAGTGGAAGAGCTAATGCCGAGAATCCGCGGATGAATCGTCGATAGAAGTTGGCAAAGCCCAAGAATGCTTGAACATCTTTTAATGTCTTAGGAACTGTCCAGTTCTTAACAGCCTCTACCTTTTTGGGATCCATCTTGACACCTCCAGATTCGATTATAAGCCCTAAGTATGTCGTGCTTTTTGTGTGAAATTGGCACTTTTCTGGTTTTAATAACACACCGTTCTGCTTTAGGGCATCCAAAACTTTTCTAACGTGGGTGTGATGTTCTTCCAAAGTATCATTGTAGATAAGTATATCGTCCAAGTAAGCGGTGCAAAATACGTCGAGATATTGACGGATACAGTCATTTATGAAATGCTGGAAGGTTGCTGGGGCGTTAGTTAATCCAAATGGCATTACGGTATATTCAAAGTGTCCATATCTTGTACGGAAAGCTGTTTTCCACTCTTCGCCTTTCGCCATTCTGATCTGGTTATAACCCTGACGAAGATCCAGTTTAGTGAAGTATTTCGCTTTGGATAGTCGGTCCAGAGTTTCCCTTACTAACAGTAGAGGGTAGCGATTCTTAATGATGATCTCGTTCAGCCCTCGATAATCGACACAAAGGCGTAGTGTGCCATCCGCTTTCTTGACGAAGAGGACCGGGGCTCCGGTGGGTGATGAGCTAGCTCGAATAAATCCTTTTTCAAGATTCTCCTGGATATAATCCTTCAAAACTACTAGCTCTTCTCTTGACATTCCGTATAAAGGCCCAAAAGGTGGCTCTTTTCCTTCCTTGACAGGTATTCTGTGGTCATATGGTCGGCGTGGTGGCAACTGCTTCGCAAGTGCTTCGTCCATCATGTCACCGTATTTATGATATTGAGTCGGGATGTGTTTTTTCCAATCTTCCATAGGAGTCGGAAGTACATCTTTGCTTGGGAGATGCACAAGAGCTGCCGAGCTAATTACATGCGCCAGTTTCTTTGGTATAATCCCTTTGATCGGAGTGGGATTTGCAGTTAAATTGTATTTTGACTGACACAGGTCAGAATTAAAGACAATAGTATTATCCTTGAACCTCAATAGTGGGTCGTGAAGCTGAAGCCATTGAATTCCGAGTACAAGAGGGTACGAGCCGAGTTTCGTGACAAAGAAGGTGACAACCTCTTGATGGGAATTGATTATTAATGGAAGTTGGCAGACATGGGTAGCATTACCAGAGGAGATAGGCCTACCATCGATCACTTGAAGCGTACGGGGAGACTTTAATGGGTAAAATGGTAATTATGTTGGCTCGCGAAAGTCTTATCAATAAATGCAAATCCTGAGCAACCGGTATCTATGAGTGCATGGCTTGGAATGAATGTATTATTGACTGCTAATTTACATGCAGCTACTAAATGATCACCATCCAGCTTGTCCTCCATGCGAGAAACCGAGAAGTTTGAGATAGAAAATGCACCAACTGAAGAGAAATTTGAAGGTCCCGGATCAGGGCCATTAATCAAATCCGGGACTACTGAAAACCCGATTCCTGAGTGACAAATGTACGGATTGCGGCTGGCTTGTCGTTCGTCGATTCTGGGACTAAAAGGGCTCCTGTTATCGTTGTTTGGCCATTTCTTGGGCGGTTGGCTGAAGGGCAATTGTTAAAGGCATGTCGCGACTCCGCGCAATACATACAGAGATTATTTTCGCGCCGCCATTGCTTCTCTGCTACCGTTGTTTTTCTGACTCCATTTACAAAGGTGTATCTTTGCTCCATAGGTGGTCGTGGGGCGGGTCGTATTTGGAGAGCCGAGAGATCCATCGGGGCAAGGCCGCCTGGTACATGCGACGGGTGTGGAGTGTGAGGCGCTGAGAACTGACCCATCGGCGCTCGAAGTGGGCTTTGTTCGGCTTTTCGGCTACGGATTCGGTTATCAATAATCATTAACACAGTTGCGAACTGTTCGAGCTTATCGTGTTTTTCTATTCGATACATCATGGCATCTTTTAGGTCGTTTGAAAGTCCCTTGGCAAGCGCATCTATCTTTGCAGCCTCATTGTAATCTAGGTAGGCGATGATACGCAAGAACTTGGAGTAGTAATTGGCGAAGTCTCCGCTTCCTTGCTTGAGGGCAACGAGCTCACGACGTGCCGTTCCCCTTGGATCTGGGTCCCCAAATGATGCTTCTAGATGAGCGATGAAAGCGGATGTTGACGAGAAAGGCGCGGAAGGCTTAGCATTCACTAGCGGAACAACTTGATCGAGAGCTCTACCCTCTAATCTGCTTATAGAGTAAATAACTTTAGATGACTCGTTACGAAAGCGGTCATGATTAACCTCAAGTTTCATTCAAAGCTGGGTAATGAAGCCGGGGAGCTTAGCACGACTTCCGTCGAATTTCTCTGGGTCTGGGAATTTTTCGGACCGGAAAGTGGAGGTATTGATTGGCTCTCCAGCATTTGAAGTACTAGCTGCCCCAGTATGGCCAGCTCTTGCAATGTTTAGGTCGACGTTCAATTGGGTGGCCTGCTCCTCCAAGTTGTCGATTGCTTTATTAGCAGCGTCGAGTAATGTGCGTGCAGCGTCCCTTTCCCCGCGGTATCAACTCGCTTGTTCATTGCTGTTTGCGAAAAGGGTTAGAAGGCGGGTATAAAGATTTTGGGGCTCAGTATTGAATTGGTGGCTAAATTCTCTGAATGAAGACGGAGGACTCCATTTGGACAATTCTGGAGGGTTTATGTTGTGCGGCACGGATGAGGACGCAACGTAATCTCAGAGAGAGGGTAATCGGCGTTCCGTGGGGCACTGGTGAAGGAGGTAAATGTGATAACGAGATCTGAGGCGAGATAATGGACGTGGTCTTCCCAAGGGAAAGACAAAGTGAGGAAGAAGCGTAAGGAGAAAAGTAAGGATTTGGAATTGAAGTAAATCGGTCTTCCCAAGGAAGAGGTGTGAAAGGTATGTGGTGAATGTATATTCAGAAGACGTTGCGTGCAGAGGAAATCTCTCACACGCTGAACCTATATATATATATACATATATATATATACATGACCTCCTCTACTACACTGCATAACCATACCAGATAATTCAAGGACTTGCCTAATAGAACTAGATTGACCTTATTATCCTCCGCTTCCTGACTAGTGATCTCATTTCCAACCTCTACGCATGGTTGACTCGTGTTGATCCAATTACTCGAGAAACTAATCATCCGACAACAGAGTTAATATCAGCATCAAGTGCATTAATCTATGAAATCAAGTCTGCCTGTCTTTGGCCCATCTCATAATCTAGTTGCCCACCAGAGGGTGACCTCCAATCTCCTGACATAGGGCTTGCCTGCTTACTAGGGGTTCGGCTTGCCCACCGCCTCTTATAAACTTCACGGTACCAAAATCCACCTCCCGAATTTGAAAAACTTGCATAGTTAAAGTTCTGAATAGGCCATATTAACTCCTTCAAATAATTTTGCTACCACTATTCCAGTCGCTAGGCTAAGCAGCTCGGCTTTACATACCCTGCCTCTCTACACTTGAAGTATAAGGGTCCCATTTCCCGCTGGTAAATCATTGAGCCGTGTCACAGATTAACTATATGAGGCATTGAGCACTTGTATGAGTAATGGTTGTTAATAATTCACTATGAAGAAGAAAAGCTAACTTAGGTTCCGAACAATCCTCTATATACAACTTCTGTGTTTCCTTCCCATTGTTCAGCTTCGAACATCACCCGTGAGTAATTCTTATTGAAAATCAAGGATACAAACCTATAATTAGTATCAGTCAGTTCAAGCCAAACCCCGATTACTCAGTCATGCTGTAGCCCTGATTATAGAACCTTGTACAATCTAGGACCCTTGCATAATGCAGTCGCTAATCTCTATTATTAGTGATCTTGCATTATGTACCCATGATCTGCATGATAGTACATGCCTGCGATAACCATCGTTGGCTACAGGTTTACAATCGGCTGAACAGCCGTCACAATTCCCCTTCTTTCTCTTCAGGGTTGTTGTGTCCTTTCTCCTTTTTTTTCGTCTTGACCTCCGTACCTCTGCAATATGTTTCTCCGCGGGCCCAATAAACGTACCAGCGTCAGTTTGTGGCGGCCCATCATGGGTTTTGATGGGTCCATATCTCTTTTCGAATTCGTCTAACGCCTTAGTATCTTTAACACATTCAATCAGCTGCCAACTTGGTTCAATCCATCCAGCCCATTTCACAAAAGCGTGTCAAAATAATCCACGTCTGCGACGAACAGTCCTAGCTCGTATGATCGACTCGATTTCATACTCCAATTCTTCTAAACTATCAACCATTGGTGGGTTTTGAGCGTCATCGCAAATTTGGCTGGGTAATGGGTCAGTGCCTGCCCTTTTAATCAACTCAACGTGAAAACTTTTGTGTATATTTCCAGGCACGTTCAATTCAACCGTGAGTGCATCCGGAACGGCTGTTACCTCGTACTTCGTGTGTTGCCATGCGAGCTTCTTTGAGAGTTGTGGCGCCTTAACATTCTGCAGATTTAACCATACCTTGTCTCCTACCTTGAGCCTCTCTAGCTGGCGACGAAGCCTATTTGTATTTTGCTCATATCTTTGTTGAGCCGAAGCTATTGAGGCTTGTGCGAACTCTTGCGCATCCTTTAACCGTTGAACGTATGTTACAGCTGATAGGCGTCCGGGATGACGCGACTCATTTTCTGTTAACGGAGTTGATTCCATCAAAGGGTTCATGTTGTAACAATGTCGCAAGAAAAACGGACTCATCCCTCCAATCGCTGAGTGAGGACGACTATTTAAGGCCAGCTGTGCCATCGGAAGCAAATCTATCCAATCACTTTGAGCGTAGCATGTAAATGCTCGTAGATACTTGTAAATCTCTTGGTTTGCTCGTTCGCTCGCATTTGATTGTGGATGATAAGCCGTGGTTAGTTGCTGGGCAATGCCGGTTAATTTACAAAATGTTGTCCAAAAATGTCTGAGCCAATCACTTCCCCCATCGCTAGTAAGATAGCGCGGGAAACCAAAATATTGATAATACCAGTCAACGAAAACTTTTGCGCAATTGTTTGCTGTTGTCACAATTGTGTCTAGCACAATTGCTTGTAGGGTGAAGATAATCGCTGGAAACGTGGTTCGTGGTTTGTGTCTATAGAGTTGATCAATGGCGTAGTCTGTGGGGACGCGGGGATGCAGGGGTGATGGGGTGATGGGATGATCACGGGTAGTGCGGGTGCTAGTGGAAGCTAGCGGGCACGAAGATGAGTGAACGAAGTATTGAACAAAATGGTAATTGATTGACCGAAGACAAAGCGTGAGCGTCTAGTGAGTGGCCTAGAGCACTATTATATACATCTCAAGGAAATCTCAAACAATTGAAAGGAAAGTGCATAGTAAAGGAAATTCACTCAAGGGGACACATCAACCCTTATGATCCCAAACGCCACGGTATTCCACTCAAGAAGACACACCTCCATCCGATAATTACAATCCGAAATGCCATGATATCCAAATACAACAAGTCAAAGGTACATCATCCAGGATTAATTTGTGGTTGGGCGGACTCTGACAGCTGTCATAGAATTGGTTCCAAAAATAAATATGTCTTTGGAAAGTTGATCCGTAATCACCATGATATTTGTGCACCCTTCGGACTCGGGGAGGTCAGTGATAAAGTCTATGGTTAAATCGCTACCAATGCGCTCTGGAATCGGAAGTGATTTTAAGAATCCGGCTTTTGCCTCTCGCCATACTGTTGTTCGCCCACACACATCACAATTATGTATAAATTGCCGAACTGAGTCTCTCAATTTCGGCCAGAACCACCGACGCAAAATCATTCCAACCATTGTATCTTTACCCGAGTGACCGCTCAGATAGCTATCGTGTATTTTCTGCATTATAGCCCTACGTAAGGGCTCGAAATTTGTGTAACAGTCTTAAAGTGATTGTTATTCACAAACTACTCAGAGCTATGTACTAGAATGAAATAAGTTTAATTAATTTAGGCTCTAGCCAATCAGAAATCAGGCCTTTGGCCTGTGACATAACCCTCTTTTTTTTTTTAAATCGATTATTAGATTTTCACTTGTTTAGATTTGAAAATTTCGAGGGCTGAAGTATTCAGAAAATCGATTTCTGAATGCCAGGTGGGTCTCGCATATCCTGTCCACTTGACCAATAGTTCTTTCCTTCTCCCTCTGCCAAATTTCCTCAACCTAGAGTCAAGGATATCAGCTATGCCAAATTCAACCTTCCCATCATTCATTAAAAGTCCAGGTGGCTGTGCGTCATCAGTATGTTGAGACGGTAGTGGATTATTGTTTGCAGGTCTAAGAAGCGATGCATGAAATCTATTATGAATACCTTTCGGCTTGTCAAGTTCATAAACATGGGGAGCTTGTGGGAATGTCCGAGTTACTGTGTTCTTTGCGTGCACCCAGTCTAACTTCTTAGATAGTTGTTGAGTACTTATATTCTTTAGATTTAACCACACTTTGTCACCTTTTTTGTAGGAAATTGCTTGTTCATGGTGTAAGTTCGCATTTCTTTCTTGTGTCTGCTGTGCCACAACTATTGCAGTCTGAGCAAATTCATGTGCTTCTTTCAGTTTGCTTACGACTAACTGCGCTCTTTTGGCAGGTGTACCAACTGGTAGAGCGTCGTCTGCATGAGTTGAAATTGGGGATGCGTCATAGCCGTGTGACATGAAAAATGGACTTACTTGCGTAGACGAGGCTGGCTTATTATTTATCGCAACTTGTGCCAGCGGTATCCATTTTATCCAGTCATCTTGCTCATAAGATACAAAAGCCCTGAGATACGTCTCTACCTTCTGATTTGCCCTCTCAGTCGATCCATCAGTTTCGGGATGGTAAGCGGTGGAGAGTCTTTGATTAATATCCAGTTGTTTGCAGATTAGGTTCCAGAAGGCATTTACAAACTGGGGTCCTCTATCTGACACAATAGCTTGCAGGATCCAGTGATGGGGTACGTAATACTGAAAGAAAACTTTTGCTAACCCTTCCGCATCGAAGAGTCCTGGACTAATAGGAATTAATAGAATTCCTTTGCTTAGTCTGTCAGTTATTACAAGGAGGACAGTGGTTTTGTTGGGCCCGGATTCAGGTAATCTAGTGATGAAATCCATTGATATTTCTCTCCATATCTGACTTGGTACGGGCAATGGTTTGAGGAGTTCTTTCTTCTTGTCTCTCCAGATATTTGTTTGGCCACAGACATCGCAATTTCTTACAAATCTCCGCACTTCCTGGTTTGAACCTGTCCTGAAGAACTTCCTTGACACTAACGAGATGGTGGCGTCTCTTCCAGGATGGCCAGAGAGATATGAATCATGGACTGTCTGGATGATTGCTGTAGTCAGTGGCTCAAAGTTGGGAAGCCAGATTCGGTCTCGGTAATACAATATATTGCTACTACTTACATAACACTCACCGATAGTAAGTCGCAGATCCAGCTCCTTAGGAAATTGTCGCTCCTGATTCTTTACAGAGTTGTAGGCTTTAAAATAGCTTTCTGAACATTCTCTTGTATTGAGAGCCTTGTTCCAAAGATCAACTAACAGCGGCTCATCGGGGAATGGATATGTTAGATCATGTACTGTCATAGCATTTACCCAGAGTTTTGATGGAATCAAGACTTGTTCTCGAAGTTTGATTCGTGAATCTATTTTATCTCGAGGTATATCTTGCTCTCTTCTTGAAAGCGCATCGGGCACTACACTTGCTTTCCCAGACCGATGTTTCAGGGTAAACAAAAGAGGAGCAAGGAGCTCCATCCACCTAATTTGTCTTTCATTTAGAACTTTTTTGGTTCCAAATGGCTCTAAGTTCTTATGGTCTGTCAGAATTGTAAATGGTTTTTTAAGACCTCGTAATTCACTGTTCCATTCTTTTATACATTTTATAATAGCCAGCAATTCTTTATCGTGGATATCATAGTTGCATTCCGCAGGTAGATGCTTGGATGAAAAAAATGCGACTGGTCTCCAAACCTTTAGAATGGGATCAAGCTGTGTTAGTGCACCTCCGACCGCCCATCCTGATGAGTCGGATTCTAAGCGTTTATCATATTCTGGATTAAAATTTGCTAAAACAGGCTCTTTGGTAAAGAGTTATTTGAGTTTTTGAAAGGCTGATTCGCACTTGTCATCCCATTTGAATGGTTGGTTTTTCCGAGTCAAACTTGTAAGAGGCATAGCTAGCAAGGCAAAGTCTTTGATAAACAGGCGATAGTAATTTGCAAAGCTAAGGAAGGATCTAACTGATTTTACTGAGGTTGGCGATTTCCACTCTTTAATGGCATTAACTTTATCGGGATCCATCCTGATGTCCAGTCCAACATCAATAATGTACCCTAAGTATTTGGTGCATTTAGTTTCAAAGTCGCATTTGTGATGTCGAGCTGAAGCCCATGCTCTGAGAGACTGGAGAGCACTTTTGACACCTTAGTCCGGTGGTCTTCTAAGCTTCCCCTGGTGAAAATTAAGATGTCGTCAACGTATGCCGAGCAAAAATCATCCAAATACTCTCTTAACACCCAGTTTATGTACCTTTGAAATGTCGCTGGCGCTCCTGTTAGACCGAACGGACAAACTTTCCACTCGTACTGACCGTATCTTGTCCGAAACGCTGTCTTCCATTCTTCTCCTTTGGCCATTCGTATCCGGTGGAAGGCAGCTGAGACGTCGAGCTTTGTCAACCACTTTGCCGAGTTAAGAGCATTCAGAGTTTCTTTGATTAATGGTAGAGGGTATCTATCTTTCTTCGTAATTGCGTTGATGCCCCTATAGTCGACACAAAATCTGAGGCCTCCACCAGGTTTCTTTGCAAACAGTACCGGTGCAGCAGCAGACGACTTACTTTGCTGTATAAAATCTTTATCAAGTAAAGACGTCAACTCTTTTCGAAGAACTAGGAGCTCGTCATGACTCATGTTATAGAGTGGCCCCCAGGGAACTTGCTTTTCTTTCCCATTTTCATCTTTTTCTAGAGGAATCTCATGATTGATCCCAGGCCGATGTGGTGGCAGAGTTGTGGCCTCTTTCGAATGAAAGGCTTTTGCATATGGCTTGTAAGTCTCGGGCAGCATTTGAGTAATTTCTCTGATGGAGAGTTGAGCCTTGGGACTGGGTGCTTTCTCGATATCTGACATTGATGCTGCAAAAACCTTAATTTTTAGATTTTTCTTAGCCCTTTGGGCAAGACCGGCGAATGTCAAAGCCGTGACTTGGCTGACTTTGAAGGTGGCTGACCCTAGTTTTTTTGATTTCTTCCCCTTGCCTCATCGCTGATGAAAGTGAAATTATTTAGTTTGAAATTTAGTTCGCTTTTAACTGGATCGAGTACTGCATGGCAGAGCTTTAACCATGGCATACCCAAGATGAGGTCCTCTCCTTGATCAGGGACGACATAAGCCCATGCCAAATTTAGTTTAAGTACACCTACATCAAGTAAGAGCTTTGTGACCTGGTTTATCACACCAGATATGTTATTTAAGACTCCAGTTATAGTCCTCGGAGCTAGAGGATATGTTGTTAAATTTAGTTTTTTGATTATTTTTTGACTGATTGTTGCGAAAGCTGATGATCCAGAATCAATGAGTGTGCACAGTTGGTGTTGAATATTAATGTATGTGGTGGTATGAAAAAGGTCGCAATCCATAGATGGTTTGAATAAATTCCATTCTTGCCTAATCTTACTGCTAATTTTGCTTTCATGTTGGCTACTCACCTTGCTATTACCACATCTTATCCTACCAATCGGGGGCTCCTGTAAGAGACTCTTTATAGAAGCAACTCTTTTCCCTGTTTTCTGTGCGTCCTCATCAATCTGGTCTGGATGTGCCATTCTTAAAACCTCCTCCTTTCTTTCTTTTGACACTTCACTTAGGCTGACCCGCGTTTGAGGCACGAGTGCAGGTAAAAGACTGCATCTAGGAGCGATATGTCCCTTGTTTCCGCATCTAATACAAAGGCCGTTTTTCCGCCTGACCAGGAGGACTTCTCTAGTTACCCAAGTAGCTCTCTTTTTCTTCTCAGTACTTGAGTTAATGGCCCGTATTGGTTCCCAGTCCATCGCTGAAGGATACTGCTGTCTAGGTTTTGGCTGTAAGATCTGAACAGGTTTGGAGGAAGAGCCTATGTCAGCTAAATCACTACTAATGGAGAGAAGTTTAGAAATAAATACACCCCAATTATGGTGCTTCTTTCCTACTAGTGCTGACTTCATCTCGAAACTTAAAGCATTGCGTAATAGGGAGATCCTATGACTGTCATCGTAATTTGACCATCCTGCATTGGCCAGCACCGTTTCAAACCTGGGTAAGAAAGTCGAGAAGGGTTCATTCTGAGTTTGCTTAATACTATGGAGCTGTTGTTGCGCTCTCGCCATCTTGTTTGGGTCCCCGAAAACTGTGTTTAGGTATGTTAGAAACTCGAGACCATTTCCTGCCTTTCCGTCTGATAACATTTTTGCTGTTGTGCAAACCATTTTAACAGCGTCCCCTTCGAGTCGTGAATAAAGATACATAAACTGATCGAAGTCGTCTCCAATTGCAGGTCCATCTTTTGTAAGTTTGTGCACTGCGCCAAGATGCCATTTGTCCCATTTTGATTGATCTCCACTGAATTTTTCAAGCAGTGGTAATCTTTCTCGAGCTTTGTTTGAAACTACGTGTATCTGTGGTTCTTGGATTTCAGATGGCTGTCTAAATTTCTTCTTAAAATTTTAGATTTTGCTTTGCTGTTCTTGGATTAATTGAGACTGCTGTTGCGGTTTCTGGGCTTGCTGCTGCATTTGTTGTTGAAGTAAAACAAGCTGCTGGTGTATGTTAGGTGTTGGATCGACTTCCATGGCTAAGGATATTGATAATGATAATAATATAAGTATAATAATGTGAGAAATAAGTTTCACCTCTAAACATACGCTAGAGTGGAATTAGGGCGTTAATATTAGTTTCATCAGTTGTTATGTGGTCCGTGCTATCTCAGTCGCGATTTCTCAACGTCGCGCTCATCATCCCATCACGTCTCAGGTACGCGACATCTTGTGTTAAGAACTTTTGTTTCAGCTCTGGTTTATCAACAGAGGTTTCAGTCAGCAACTCATATGCCAATTTCGAGTCGGACCTATTACAGTTTGTTCTAATGCTGGAATGCTCATGAAACTAGAAGAATATAGATATATGTACCTTAGAAGGCTTTATGGGGGGACAGAGAAGAAGGAATACCACATTTGACATCACCAAATTCATCATCGTTGAACTTTTTTTTATTGTTATAATTTATCTCTTTACAACTTCTTGAAAAGGCAGGAACTTTTCTAATCTTTATTTAACTTTTATCCTCATCCTATTCTCACTTTCCACCTCACAATTTCTGATAGTCATAAGCCCGGAATTGCGCAAGAATTAACATAATTTTTTTTCCCCTAATTAAAAAAAAAAAAACATCCACTGCACTTACAGATTGTTGTGATATTTTCCAAGGAAAGTGTTCTTATACTTTAAATCTTATTCTATTTGCCTCTGCTTACTCACGTTATCAAAATGGCGGCTTCAACATCCTCTGTGAGATACATTCTGGCAGACGACAACTTGTGGACCGATTGGTACACTCAAATTATCCAGCAAGCCATTAGCTTTGAAATCGAGACTTTCTTGGATCCAATCGATCCGAACTCCTCACCTCTTGAATACCCAGGAATGCCAAAAGACCCGGAAATCATTAGAGAGAGCGACTACTTGACGGAAGTGGTCTCTATACCTAGTACACCTGATATAGTTGCAGAAAATATTCAACCAGTGTATGAATTGACATACGTGAACAAAGTACGTTTCAGCGACAATAGAGTTAAATATACACGTGACCTAGACGTTGCCAAAGAAAAAGAGCTCACTACTCGAGGCTCCGGAATTTCATCTTTGAAACGATTGATGAATCTAATAAAGCTCATTTACACAACTGTATCACTAGTTGTCCCAAAGCACCAATCGGAAAATTGGTCAAAATATTGAAAATCCACAGGCAACAAGACGAACCTGCGCAGAGATCAGCCTTAAACACACGTCTTCAACAATTAAAGAGCCTTCCATTTCCAGAGAATTACGATGAGCAGATTACTAGACTAAAAGAATGGTTTAACCTCTGTGTCCGAGGCCAGGCTGTAAACTATCCGACCTACACAGTATACACAGTTATTGAGGATCTATTATTCTCTATTCAAGGCTATAGTGAGGCTATATTTCAGACCCATTTCGAAAAAGTGCTGCAGTGTGAAAGGGCGAAGAAACCAGCTGACTTTCAAGGGCTGATTGCAGAGCTCAAGCAGAAACTTTCCTCTAACCATGCCGTCAAAGCACTAAGAACTGAGACCCCTCAATTTCACTCAACATTTGCAACACTCCAGGGGACCAGCAATGAAGCTAACGATAATTGAAGTAAACAAAACAACTTTGAGTTGACTGAGAATGGTGGTGGAAGCAAGAGAAAGAAAGGTCCAAAGTCCAATAATCGGAGCCCGAGTAAGAAACAGAGACAAAACAGAGTTGCCGGATACCCTTGTGGTCGTGGATGTACAGGTAACTGGTCTAAATGTTATTATTTGACTCCAAGCGCTGCCCCACCAAGTTTTGAGCCTAAGCCTGAGATAATTAACAGAATAAAAGATCTACGAGAAGCTAGGCCAGGGCTCGATAATGCATTGAAAGATCACGAGAGAAAGATGAAAAAATTGGTTAAAACGGCTGGTGCGGCTTACTATGGCAGCACATTTGCAACAAACACGTCAAGCACATCAGATAAATCAGATCATCCTTTAGCCAGATCATTTATAGCAGATTCTGGAGCAGATATTCACGTAATCAATTCATCTCACCGCTATAAAGCTGAGAAATCCGCGTCTGAAAGTGATGTAGTGGCTTCAGGAACACAAGTGAATCCCATTGAGTCAATAGGCACCGCAACTATTACTGTACAAGGCCCAAATGGTCCTGCCGACCTTATTCTTCGCGACGTTGCTTATATGCATGGATATTTTACCAATATTGTCTCAATTACGAAATTAGAATCCGACGACATCTACATGGACACAAGACAAAGAGCTTTATACACTATGACAAATAATCAACCTCGAATAGTGGCATAGTGTCCGAGAAAAGACGGTCATTTTATACTAGCAACTAGAGGACCAATTACAGCATCAGTATTCTCTCATTTATCCTCAACAAATGATCAAATTACAGAATCATCAAAAAGAATACATGAAGCCATTGGACACTTAGGTCCAAAAGCACTCTCTCTACTACCATCCGTAACAACGGGAGCAATATTTAAAGGTCGAGGACCAACAACAATTGAATGCGAAGCCTGTGCTCTTGCGAAAGCTACCCAAAATATCAACAGGAGCTCAGAGAAAACTTTTTCGGTCCAGTCACCTTTCGAACAAATAAACATCGATATTTTCAGTTTCCCACCAGACAAATCCAAGTACAAGTATGTCCTTATTTTGGTAGATTCTTGGACTGGATTCACAATGGCCTATTCTCTAAAAAATAAGAACGGTAGTAGTGATGCGATTCTTGAAGTATTAGCCTTTATAGCCACACAGTTTGAAAGAAAGGTCAAGTATATACGGCTATATAATGAGACTTCACTCATGACAGAAACATTTTTATCGCAAGTAAGACAAATGGGCATCATCCTATTACCATCGGCACCTTATACACCGGCACAAAATGGTCGATCCGAACGTGCAGGTGGAGAAATAAATCGAAGGGCCAGAGCAATCTGCATTCAGAGTAAGCTTTCACCTCTACTCTGGAGTGAACTCGTCAAGACATCGTGTTATCTACTCAACAGAACTCCACGACACAGACTCGGTAACAAAACCCCCTTCGAAGTACTATTTAATAAACAACCAGACATAAGTCATATACGTCCGATAGGATGTAAAGCTTATTATCTTTTAAAAGGCCCGAAAGCACCCCCGAAACTTCATAAGTTGAGCGCTAAAGCGGCAATTGGGTATCTAATAGGATATGAAGGTGCAAACAAGTTCCGGATCTGGAATCCAGCTCGAGATACCGTTATCATTACCAGAGATATCACATTCGATGAAAGTTCTATGTATAATCCATCAGATTCACAGCAAGATCCTTTATTGATAAGAGAAGACAGCACACTCCGATCGATCGACGAGCTAAGTGTTTATGGCCAAACTTCTATAAGATATCCACATCAGCTGGCTGATCCCGAAAAATCTACAGTTAGCTGGTCTAATATGTTTGATAACTTAACTCCTACTATTCCTCCTACAACTTATAAAACATCCAGCTTATCCGCAAATAAATCATCCGAAATCAAAGATTTACTGACAATTCCAGATGAAGTTTACCTCACACCTCAATCTATCAATACTTTAAGACCTGAAATCTCACATATTTCAACTCCAGAAATTACTGAACCAATTCAAGATCTTCCCGATAATGTTTCAAATCAAATACCCTCAGTTGTAGAGCTGGGCTCCAATAAATTCGAGAAGAATATCGAACAAACATGTGATACCATACCAGCTCGAGAAAATGAAATTTCTAGTCGATTAGATGAAGCAAACATACTTCCTGAAAACGAAAGAAGATCACGCAAAGCCCCCCGTCGACAAATTTATGCTCTAGCTCGAAATTGTGAAGCTTTTCATCTAGCAATGGCTGTTACAGTGAGTAATCCTGTCATTATAGGTCGAAAACTTCCTTTTTTATCCACGATGAAGCCTCCTCCAAGTACATGGAAGCAGATGATTCTACATTCTGAATCAGATGGATTTAAAAAGACAGCAAAGATCGAATGGAACACTCTTATCGAGAAAGATACGCTGGAAATGATAAGCGTGGATGAAACCTGTCAACTTGAGCAAGAGCACCAGATTAAATCACTACCTCTTAAATGGGTGTTTACTTACAAACAAGATAATGAAGGCAGGTTGTTGAAATATAAAGCACATATATGCGTTCGAGGAGATCTTTATAGAAGTACTCGTGATACTTTTGCTGCTACACTGGCAGTCAGTACTTTTCGCGCCCTTATCTCTTTGATGGCAGCATTCGACATAGAGATCATATCACTAGACGCAGTCAATGCATTTTTGAATAGTGAACTAGATGAAGTTGTCGTATGCAATCTACCTCCTGGCTATGAAATTGAGGGAAAGAAGATTCTTTTGAAAAGAGCACTTTATGGTTTACCCAGATCACCAGTCCTATGGGCTCAAACAGTTGAAAGAGAACTTGAAAATTTCGGGTTCCACAAAATTCCAGGAGTCGACTGTTTAATGTTTGATGGCATTATATACTGTTTCTATTTCGTTTATGATTTTCTCGCCATTTCCCTACCTCAACACAAAGATAAACTCGAGAAGTTTAAGAAAGATCTTATGAACTCTTTCCAAATGAGAGAATGTGAACCAGACCGATTTTTAGGAATTCGAATTCTAAGGGATCGCACAGAAAGAAAGGTTTGGATTCTTCAAGATGTATATCTTGCTAACATGGCGGCAAAGTATAACCTAGACCTCATCACAAAAACGAGTACCCCACTTCCTACTACATATGGCAAATTACCTGTCTCTCATGATCGATCAAGCGATAATTCACAGGCCCCTCCTCAACTTGTCCATGAGTATCAGTCTAAAGTTGGATCCATAGGTCATGCAGCGATGTTTACACGGCCAGACGTGGCTAAATCTTACTCTTTACTAGCTGAGCACCTTACCAACCCTACTCTGGAGGACTTAGAATGCGCAAACCAATGCATACAGTACCTATACAGTAGTCGTTACCGAGCTATTCTGTACCAGGTCAGCGGCGGTAGCGTTGGCGTCTTTGATGGAGCTAGCGATGCTGCTTTTGCAGACGATTTCCAAACACGAACATCATCTGAAGCGTACTTGTTCCGTTTATTCGGTGGGCCAATCGCCTGGGCGGCTAAGAAGCAACCCACAGTCGCAAAATCTACAATGGAATCGGAATTAGCCGCACTTTCTAGAGCAGGTAGTCATCATAAGTGGTGGGAAAGGTTTTTTAGGTCAGTAACATTTAACCCCGAGCAAGATACAGTTTTATACTGCGATAATACTGCAGCCGTCGACATCGCTACCAGCCAAACAGATAAAATTGCGAACAAGTTACGGCATACAGACGTGCACCAGAACTGGCTAGGACAAGAGACAAATCGTCTATGGCTAGACATCCGATACATACCAACAGCCGATATGCCAGCCGACGGATTAACAAAGATCCTGTGCCCACAAAAACACTTAAATTTTCTAAAGCAACTTAACCTCGAAGACGTTAAGCATCTTATTTACACTGAATCAAACACATAAACCGATAACACTTTATGGAGATCAAGAGAGTAAGAGTACCCTTTCCATCCTAATTGTTTTTTTTTTCCTTTCAGGTTTTTGATGGTTTTACCGGGGCTCAAACAATATTTCTCAATTCAGGCACTTCTCTCCATCCATGCATCATCAATCCAGACTCGTCAATATTTCACAATACCAACAAGCCTGAGGGAGGAGTGTGAGAATTACATCTCAGACTCTATCATGCTTCATTACATCGCCAAGTCTGAGGGAGGAGTGTGAGAAATAAGTTTCACCTCTAAACATACGCTAGAGTGGAATTAGTGTAAGAGTATGGCTGGTGTTGCCTCGTTATTCATCCTTGTAGATTGTTAGACAGGCTACCGGGCTAGCCGTGAAGGCGCGGCCGCTCGAAGACTAGACCGCCCCAATGTTTTCTTTCATTTGTGGGACCTCGGCAGTATTTAGGTGGGGGCTAGTCCGGGGGGGGGATAAACGGTTTCTATTTAATAGTTGCTGTCGACCTTACTAAAAGGGTCGTGCAACGTCTTGTTAATGATTATCCTGCTTTGACCACAATCTCAGATTAAACATTTATCCCCGACTTTCCCGCACAATCTTCTCTGAATACCGCCTCCGTATTATCTTGTAAACCTCTCTCACCCCCGCTGTGTGATATTACGTTGCACCATTTTTATTTTTTTTTTAAAAAAAAAAAAATCTTTAAAGAATTTTTATTTTTATCTTTATATTTCCTCGTTCTCTTATACTTGTCATACCGTTCGCGACCATTTATTTAGCACCGTTTCTGCCACGTGTTGGTTTCCTCAGTTGTTTTTGCTGATTGATTGTTTGATTGGTTGTCTGCTCGTGCGCTTGGTTGATTATTGGATAGTGTTTTCTACTTGTTTTCTACTTCTATATTTTATTATTGTATTCGCCTTTTATTCCTAGTTCCTAGCAATGGCTCCTCCTGATTCTCCAGAATCTTTCCTAAAGCTTCTGCATCAGTCTGACAATGCTGGTCAGATTAAACGGGTGACAGAGCTCTTCAAATCAGGGCAGAAGCTCGAAGTGAAGGCCACCGCACTTGACAAAGAAATCGTGCGTCTTCAACTCGAGAATCTAGAACTAAAAGCATCTTTCGATACTCTCCAGAACCAGATCCAAATTTGGAGAGACGAGAATGCCGGCCTCCAAAGGCAGCTGGCAGTGGCCCAGTATAAATTGGAGAACCAACCAAAGGACTTGGACCCTTCCACCTCTGCCAATACACAAAAACCCTCGGTAACGACAGAATGCTTCCATATCAGAGAAGTTTTTCTAGGAAATAATAAGACCAAATATGACAGGTTTAAGAAGCATATAAAAATAACCATCGCCCAAAACCCTGAACGCTTTCGCACTGTCCAGTCCCAAGTTGGTTTGGTTTACCAGAATCTAGGCCCTGAACCTCAATCATTCATGGATCAGCACTTGACGGAAGAAGGTCTATTTGGATTTCAAAAGGTAGAAGACGTCTGGCAAGTTCTGGACGTTTCATATCGTAATCCAAATGAGAAGAGCGAAGCTAGACGTGCTTTGGTTCATCTACGCCAGGGAGCTAGGCCATTTGGTGCTTATCTCGCAGAATTTCAACGCCTAAAAACGCTAGCTGGTATCTCTGATGATGGAACCCTGATTGACGCCATGCGCGACGGAGTCACTCAGGACTTGAGAACGAAAATCAGTGATCAACAAGTAATTGACCATGACTACACCTTTGACGAATTTGTCGCTCTTTGCAAAGACTGCCAACACCGACTTGACCTAGACAAAGACCAAACCAAAAAACCTTACCCCTTTGCGGGCGGAAGGCCTCAACAGTTTTCGCGACCAAACCCTCCTCCGCCGAACGCCCGCCTCTTGCCGAATTATAACTACCACTAACCTCCTAGCATGCCACCAAGACCCTCTTTTCCTTTGGCTTCGAATCCTCCCAATCCTCCACGAGGGGATCCAATGATACTAGACCGGGCTCAAATCCAGAGAATCGGGCCGGACGGCCGAATCACAGCGGAAGAACGGCAACGAAGATTTGATCTCAACTTGTGTATGCGCTGCGGAGAAGCAGGCCATACCAAATTTACTTGCGGTCCCTCGAGAACGATAACTGACCTGAGACAAATAGAGATGTCTTTGGATGATGAGGAAGATGGTGTAGCTCCTATACTGGCGGGGAGAGTCCAGCATTTAAAAGAATAGCCCATAACTGCAGTCACGGTTATGGTGATATTGCGATACTAAATGAATTCAACTCTTCTCTACTAATTTCTGATTTGTCACTAGGTAGTTCTGCTAAATTGAGTTCGTTAATTTTGCCTTGCAGCCTAACTTTTGGCAAATTCTCAATTGTGACGTCTGCCTTAGTTGATTCCGGAGGAAATGGTTTTGGATTCATTGATTCATCGTTCGTGCAAAAGTACCAACTGCCCATCCTTCCCCTCGACCAACCTCGTATTCTTCGTGTCGTCGACGGACGCAAATCATCAGCAGGTATGGTAACTCATTATGTAAGGACCGAACTGTCTATAAACCACCATCATGAACTAGCTCTATTCTACATCACAAAACTTAGCAATTTTCCGATAATCCTGGGCTACGGTTGGTTGTCTCAACACAACCCCTCAATTAATTGGTCCACCAGCGCTCTAAAATTTAACTCTGACTTTTGTTCGCAGTCGTGTTTCCGTGATACCCAGATCAAATATCCTAGAAGGATTCTCATCAAAGGTTTAGCATCAGACAAAGTGACTACTTGACTCACCACATCTCCAGTTCACCTACAACTCGACGTTATCAAAATATTTGACGCTGGTGAAACTACCGCCGAACTTACGACACTACAAAATAAACTTCCTGATTGGTTAGAGCATCAGGCTGCGGTTTTCTCGAAGTTTGACTCTGATATTCTACCGCCTCACCGTGCCATAGACCATAAAATAGTTTTAAAGGAGGGAACTCACCCTCCGTATGGTAAGCTTTACGCTATGTCCCACGACGAGTTAACAGCCCTTCGCGACTGGCTCAACGATAATCTTTCTAAAGGGTTCATCCGGCCAAGCTCTTCTCCTTGTGCTTCTCCAGTTCTGTTCGTTAAGAAGTCCACTGGCAAGCTGCGCTTGTGCATGGATTATCGGGGTCTAAACGAAATCACGGTAAAAAATCGATACCCCATCCCCTTGATATCGGAAACCTTAGACAGATTGTCCAAAGCCCGATTCTTCACCAAATTAGACATTATTTCCGCTTTCAACCGTATCTGCATCGCCAAGGGGGATGAATGGAAAACAGCGTTCCGTACGCGTTATGGACTATTCGAATCCCTAGTTATGCCTTTTGGACTAACTAATGCTCCCAGCACCTTTCAATCCTACATAAACACAACTCTTCAAGAGTTCCTTGACCTTTTCTGTACCGCATACATCGACGATATCTTAATTTATAGCAATACCCAAGAAGATCACAGACGTCACGTTAGCCTTGTTCTTGACAAGTGCCACGCGGCTGGATTACAGCTGGATATCAATAAGAGTGTATTTGAAGCTCCAGAAGTAAAATATTTAGGACTTATAATATCGCGCAAAGGTGTTGAAATGGATCCAGACAAAATCGACTGTGTCAAATCCTGGAAAACTCCCTCCCGCGTAAAGGATGTTCAAGAATTTCTTGGTTTTGCAAATTTCTATCGGCGATTCATCAAGGGTTTTTCGTCCATTGCCAGACCATTAACTGAGCTTACTAAAAAGGGAGCCACTTGGACCTGGACCCATGATTGTGATAACGCTTTCAAATTATTGAAAACTAAATTTACCGAGTCACCCATACTGCGCCATTTCGATCCGGACCGCCGATGTATTGTGGAAGTAGATTCAAGTGATTGGGTGCACGGCGGAATTCTTTCGCAACACGATGATGCCCACGTTTTACACCCTGTGGCTTACTTCTCCGGTCGGCTAACGCCAGCCCAAATTAATTATGAAATCTATGACAAGGAACTACTCGCCGTGGTAACAGCTTTTGAGCATTGGAGACCGGAGCTACAAAGTACGAAGGAACCTGTCCAAGTCATCACAGACCACAAAAACCTAGAATGGTTCATTACTACGAAGACATTGAATCGTCGACAGGCCCGTTGGTCAGAATTCTTATCTCGGTTCAACTTTATAATCTCCTACCGGCCGGGTAAACAAGGGGGAAAGCCGGACTCGCTCACTCGACGTTCAGAAGATCTACCTACAGGACTAAACGATGAGCGTTTACTCCAACAAATGCAAACCGTTCTTAAACCTCAAAACTTGGACCCTGAAATCTCACAAAACCTAGACCTTAACCTTCAGCTCGCGCCTGTACACCTTGACCAATCAGAGACGCCTCTCGCTACAAAAATCGACCAATTAATAACTAACGGATACCAATAAGACAAGTTTCTCCAGGAAATATTGAAAATCATGCGAGGTCCAGGCCCTTTCCGCTCTAAACATCTCGACTTATCTAGATGCAGTATTCGAAACAACAGTTTATTTTTCGACTACCTTATCTATGTTCCCGAACTACCTGAATTAAAGTTACTAATACTTGACCACTGCCACGATCATCCTAACGGCGGTCATCATGGCCGTAACAAGGTCTTCGCCAAAATCTCTAGATCCTACTGGTGGCCAAACATAATGCAAACAATCACTCAGTATACCAATAATTGTCACACATGTAAAAGAATTACACCATCTAGATTAAAGTATCAGGGTCTGCTCAAGCAACTCCCAGTTCCCGAACGGCGGTGGCGGGACTTATCTGTCAATTTTATAGGCCCACTACCAGTTTCCCAAGATTTCGATTGCATTATGATTGTGTGCTGTCGGTTAACTAAGGCTCGACATTTCATACCGTGCCATACAACAATTGATGCTGAGGGAACCGCTAAATTGTTCTACCATCATGTCTGGAAGCACCATGGATTTCCAGACTCTATAGTATCAGACAGGGGGCCGCAATTTGTGGCCAGTTTTTGGAAATTAGTATGCGACAGTACCAACACAAAGATCTTGCTTTCAACAGCCTGGCATCCCGAAACTGATGGCCAGACAGAACGCTTTAATGCCATCCTAGAGTGTTATCTGCGCGCGTACTGTAATTATCAACAAGACGACTGGGTAGACTGGCTTCCATCAGCCGAATTCAATGCCAACGATTCTGAATCCGAAACAACAAAAGTAACTCCATTCTTTGCCAACACCGCTCAACATCCTAGATCAGCCATAGACAAGCCTAGACCTAATACGGTAAACGCATCTGAGTACCGTGCCTGGCAACAAAATCTGGCTAATAGCTTCATGGCTAAAATAGCCGAATTGAATGAATTCTTACGTGACAACATGAAAGCGGCGCAAGCATTTTATGAAAAGTTTGCCAATCGTAATCGCTCTCCCGCACCTGTCTATCGAGCAGGAGATAAAGTGTTCGTCAATGCGAAAAATATTAAGACTAAAAGGCCGAGTAAAAAACTCGACTGGAAAAACTTAGGACCTTTCGAAATCATAAAACCTATTGGTAGTCATTGTTACCAACTGAAATTACCAGACAACCTCTGTTCAATACACCCAGTCTTCCATACTAGCCTTCTCCGACCTGACCCCAATAATCCCTTTCCAGGACAAATAAACGACCCTGACCCTTTTATTGAAATTGATGATGCGGGACAAAAAATCTACGAAGTTGATGCAATCGTAGGTTCCAGGAGAACAAAAAACCTAGGATTCCAGTATAAGGTGAAATATACAGGTCTCTATGAAACTTCTTGGCAACCACTCTCTGACATTGTCGGGGGCACTGCGACGCAAGCTGTAGAATTATTCCATTACAAAAGCCTTCGCAGACCAAGACCCACCAAGCGAGAACTTGAGGATGCAATTGCGGAAGCGCAATTGGATACAGCACTTGATCAGGAAAGAGAGGATTATTTGCCTGTTGAGACAACAAACCTGAAAGGGGGGACGTAATGTAAGAGTATGGCTGGTGTTGCCTTGTTATTCATCCTTGTAGATTGTTGGACAGGCTACCGGGCTAGCCGTGAAGGCGCGGCCGCTCGAAGACTAGACCGCCCCAACGTTTTCTTTCATTTGTGGGACCTCGGTAGTATTTAGGTGGGGGCTAGTCCGGGAGGGGGATAAACGGTTTCTATTTAATAGTTGCTGTCGACCTTACTAAAAGGGTCGTGCAACGTCTTGTTAATGATTATCCTGCTTTGACCACAATCTCAGATTAAACATTTATCCCCGATTTTCCCGCACAATCTTCTCTGAATACCACCTCCGTATTATCTTGTAACCCTCTCTAACCCCTGCTGTGTGACAATTAGGGCGTTAACATTAGTTTCATTGGTTGTTATGTGGTCCGTGTTATCTCAGTCGCGATTTCTCAATGTCGCGCTCATCATCCCATCACGTCTCAGGTACGCGACATCTTGTGTTAAGAACTTTTGTTTCAGCTCTGGTTTATCAACAGAGGTTTCAGTCAGCGACTCATATGCCAATTTCGAGTCGGACCTATTACAGTTTGTTCTAATGCTGGAATGCTCATGAAACTAGAAGAATATAGATATATGTACCTTAGAAGGCTTTATGGGGGGACAGAGAAGAAGGAATACCAGATTTGACATCACCAAATTCATCATTGTTGAACTCGTTTTTATTGTTATAATTTATCTCTTTACAACTTCTTGAAAAGGCAGAAACTTTTCTAATCTTCATTTAAATTTTATCCTTATCCTATTCTCACTTTCCACCTCACAATTTCTGATAAATAAAAATAATTTCTTTTTCAGATATCTCAAAAGGATGACTTCAAGATAATGTAACGGTCTTAAAGTAATTGTTATTCACAAACTACTCAGAGTTATATACTAGAATGAAATAATTTTAATTAATTTAGGCTCTAGCCTATCAGAAATCAGGCCTTTGGCCTGTGACAATTTGGAACCCAAATTCTATTTTCTCGACCCCAGAGAACTCCATCTGCCGCTACCGTGCACTCGGCTATATTAGCACTAAGTTTGAATGCTAAGTGTGGTGGGAAACCTTGTTCCCCATTGCACACAGCATCCCGTGCTCGTCGCCAATCCTCATCTGACTCAATACCTATCTTCCACAACGCCTGTACTTCCTTATCCTCGAATAATCTAGCCGAAGCAGCCGGATCAGCTTGTAAGCCGTCAGCATCTTCCCCTAGAATAGACTCTATAATTGCTGGATGTGCCTGCACAGAGGGTAGCAATTGCATTATACGCCCACTTGTTCTTTTGTCACTAAAGCCAACATGTCAGAGTAGTGACCCGCACGTGACTCGACGGCGAAAGGCTGAAGACTGAAGGCTGAAGATCGGAAGCGCAAGGCTGAGGTATGGAGACTTAAGGGGCCGAAAGGGTAGCTGTAAGGTAACTGAAGACTAATGCTGAATGTCCAATGAAGGAGTAAGGGAGCGGAGATAAAGACAAGAGATTAGAAACTAAAGAAGTACGAGAGCTGAAAGTTACTGAAGACTGAGAAATACTGTAGGCTAAGAGACACCGAAGGCTGAAAGACACTGAAGACTGAAGGTGACTAACTTGAATTCTATAGTCTCGAGATGACGGAAAACTAAGCGTAAGGAGCTCATCTAGCAATCAGTGCCCTACTATATATCCGAAATAACCTCTCAAACTACTAAAGGTATCTTGTCACACTGAAGGAGAAACATCAGGAGAGCTTCCAAAACGCCAGGGTTCCTCCAATACCCAATACAACACTGGAATACATGAAGCAAAACAATGGAAGACATCCGATGCTAACCCACTCGTCTAAAACATAACTAAACATGGGCCAAATGATCTGCGAACTCTAACACAACAGGTTTATCCTGATCGCGTCGAGATAAAGCATCCGGTCGCTCACAGTTGTTCCCTGGTTGCCAATTAAACGTATATCGAAATTGTTGCAGGACATCATTATATCTAACTTGTTGTTCATTCTAAAGTCGCTTAGTCATGAAATACTCTAGATTTTTATGGTCACTCAGAATTTTAAACGGCTTAGCTACGGATATTATCTCCGGTTTCCATTTTTGTAAACAAGCCACAATTGAATGCATTTCTTTGTCGTGAATTGGATAATTTGCCTCTGCACTATTGAGCCTTTTCGAAAAATAGGCTACCGGATGTATTTGTCCTGGCTCATCAACTTGCGATAGACATCCTCCAACCGCATTACCGGAACTGTCAGCTTCTAAGATGGTATCGCGCTCTGGATCTCATTGCGCTAAAACTGGTGTTAAAAAACGGAAACGTATTGTGTCATGGAGTAGAATCTTCCATTTTATGTTTGATGTTCCCGACAAAGATGTGCTAGTCGCTAAAGGTGAAACGTGACGTTAGAAAGCTGTTTACGATTTGATAGTATCGCATGAATTAGGTGTGGCTGTATCTATTACTATTGTAATTAGATTTAGTACCTCTATATAGACTTGATCAAGAAGTAAAGTGAATAAAAATACGAAATATCTGGATAGATTTTTACTCTGTGATTCTGTGAATTCCAACAGATTATGAGACCAAATCTCTAGACTGAGTTACAATCATATTCCTTTTCAGAATCTTTGCTTTGAGAAAGCACCTCTCCTTCCTCAAGAACTCATTCAGATCATTTTCTATTTGAGGTAGTACTTTTCCTTCTCGATTTAATATTTCAGTATTTTCACTCGACAGCAATATGTCTACTTCGCAAATCCTCAAAAGTCTTGGACGTGCCCCTAAGCTCGATAAGTCTACATATGGTAGATGGAGCTCACTATTCGAGAGATGTCTGGTCGGTTTAGAAAGAGAGAACTATATTCTGGAAGATTTACCAGGACTTTCTTCCCTGTCAAGTCCCAAAGAGAAAGATTCAAAGCTCGATCGCACCAATCTCATAAACGATAGCAATATAATGACGGCCATGCTTCAATTAGTCCCAGAAGAAATCTATTATCTGATTGAAGAGAAGACGACGTCAAAAGATATGTGGGATACTCTTCGAACTTATTATCGTCCACAAAATGAAGCAACCATCAACTCTTTACTTGAAGAATTCTGGAATCTTTCAATGGAAGAAGGTACAGACGTCGACAAGTTAGCGAACGAACTTACGCAACGACAATCTCGCATCGCTGCCCTTGATCGGTCACAACGCCCTTCTGATTCTGCCCAGAAAAATTGCCTGTTGAGTCATTTTGACAGTTGCTATAATGGATATTATGGTGGAACAGTTACTTTCCTGAGAAATGATCCAAGCATATCTTTTGATGCAACAGTCAACCATTTGAGGACTTCTCAATCAGGTTATAAGTTAGCTCACCCGGAACCTTTCGTTACTCTTATCAAAGAAAGCAATAACAAGAAAAAATCACCGCCTAACAAGAAGTCCTGCGCCTATTGCAAACGAAAAAATCATACTCGTGATTCTTGTTTCTTATGGCTCGATACCCCGGATGGTACAAAGTGGGCTGCTAAAAATCTAGAGAAAGCAGCAAAGACAAGGAAGATAAGAGAAAAGTATGAGAATAAAAGGAAATCGAAAGAGTCCAAGACTCTCACTGAAGATGGCCTTTGGATGATAGAAGAATATGCCCTCTCATCCAATATTTCACGGAAGAACAACAATATTGTGCTTGATATGGGAGCTACTCATCACATATTCCATGATGAATTGTTATTTATCTCCATATCTCCTTTTAACAAGTTGGTTCGAACGGCTTCGGGTCATCTTGAGTCTGTCTCAGGTATCGGGGCTGTGAGATTTGAGTTTCTTGATCTTAAAGATGCTAGTCGGAGGAAAACGATTGAAATAAATGATGTTTGGTACTTACCGAATTGCTCTAGGAATCTAGTTTCTGGATTGCAACTAATCTCCAAGGGACTCAATATAAGATCTAATTCGAAGGGTCTCTGGATTTATTCTCCTCAAGGATCAATCATTGCAACTGCCCGTATGGAAGATGGATTATTTTGTCTTAATGTATCGAAAAATTTACTACTTACTCAAGCAAAAGACACTTCGGAGGTTTTAATTTCTGAATCTGCAAGGAAATGTGCAATAGAGCTCCTGCATTATCGCCTAGGTCATGTCGGGCCGCAAATCATTCGAAAATTCGACGCCTCTAAATTAAATATCATAAGACCGAAAGATTTATCAAATTTCTATGTCGACACTTCAATTTTGAAACATTGTGATGTTTACAACTTATGTAGACAAGTCGAGAAGATAATTAAAGGTCCTACCTTAAGAGCGACAGAATTGCTGCAAATTATACATACTGATATATGGGGGAAGTGCCGGGTCCCAGGAATTTTTGAAAGTCATTACTTCGTGACTTTTACCGACGATATTTCACGTGAAACCGAGGTTTATCTTCTCAAGAACTCAAGAGAAGTTCCTGAAAAATTTCAGCAGTATAAAGAAGAGAAGGAACTACAGTCAGGGTGCAAGGTGAAAGCCATCCGCTGCGACGGAGGAGCCGAATATAAGTCCATCAAGTACAATGGCATCGTTCGACAAGTTAGTGCGCCATACACTCAGCACCAAAATGGAGTTGCTGAAAGGTTAAACCGGACATTGGTTACCATGGCAAGATGTATGTTGTCGCATGCTGGTCTTCCACTCCGTTTTTGGGACGCTGCAGTCTTAAAGGCCTGTTACTTACGAAATCGAATACCTTTGTATGCAAGGAATCATACGCTATTTGAAATAATGACTAGTGTCACACCGGTACTCTCTCTGTTAAATATTATATCGGTTATTGAGCAAGATATTATCAACAGACTGAATAATTTATGATTTGGATACACGAATGAATAGATGAGTGTAAGGAGAATATATTTAATTAAGATGGGCTTTTGAATCAGCTTCCAATCTCACGCATATCATAGACAATCTAGATTACAAAGGAAAAACTCATCCTCTTATCATCAGGTAATGTACATAATTTTGTCCATCTATGTCCTAGGCATATCAGACCTACGCATTACATGCCTAAAGTATAATGCTCCGGCATGATCTTATTCATCCGGTCAATGCGTTGATGCTTAACTGCATTGCATGTTTCGCCATCGTAACTTTTAACAAGTGGCGTGTAAACAATATTAGTAAAGCTAACTTTTAACACTCTCATCTGAAAGTCTGGGGGTGTATCTGCTATGCATTAATTGACAACAAAGATCCACAGAGGTACCAGCTCTCTCACACGTCCATGAAGGGGATTTTTGTTGGCTATGTTGAGAGGCTATGGATCGTGAGAGGGAATACTGAAAAAAAGGCGGAGAGAAATGAAGAATGACAGCCAAACAAAGAAGCAGGTGAATAGAGCTTTAGAAATAAAGCTTGAGAGGTTAACTCGAAGTGGGTATGAATATGACCTTCAGATATATTCAGTAAACGCAATGAACTGAAGATTTCTGAAGGACAAGAACACTAGATATATACAAAAGTTAGTCCTAGTGGGACGAATTTAGAAAATAACTAAGATATGCGCCCGTGTCCCAATGTGGCGATATTATCAAGGTGTGCCTATGTCTTGATCATCAGTAGACCTTCAAGTTTAGCTGAGAAAGACAAGACCATGCATATGTCATAACGTCAAACGTATCTTGCAATAAGCGCTAAAAATAAGATACAGAAAATAGAAACGAAAAACGAGATAGTGTATGGCCAGGGTAACAGGTGCAGGTCTGTTAAAAATTACAACAGGCTATTGTAGTTCTTCAATATAGTACCAAGTATATGTGCCAAATAGATCTGGTCGTGACAAAGTGATTGTGTCAGCAAACGTGCGATTTTTGGAAGAAAAATTTTGGGATTGGAGCAAGTCAACCGTTGACCAATTTGACGATCTAAAGGTCCTAGTCGATGAAGATTCCGAAATCAGTAGCCCTGATAAAGGAAATGATAATCAATCTGACAGCGACTCAAATTCTGATTCCGAGCAACAATCATCAACTATTGATTCTTCGTCAGTTTTATCGTCTCCGATTCCTCATTCATCAAGTTCAAGCGCCACCTCTCGAAATCCTGCTACTGACGAACCAAATTGTGTCGATGAATTCGAACCATTCATAGCTCCACCACAAGGGACCAATCCTGAACTGACAGAAAACACTCAAGTGCTTCCTAGGAGGAGTGAGCGTGTTCATAAACCAATCCTACCTCGATCTGCATGGCAACCAAGGCCTGATGCGTTATACGTTGGCGGCAATTTTTCAATTCCGAAATCATACAGGGAGGCTATTAGCGGTACTAACAGTGAGCGCTGGAGGTTAGCGATGGACGAGGAGCTCAACTCAATAAAAGCGAAAGGAGTATTTACACCTATCACTTATGTACCTAGTGGGAGGAGACCGATTGGTTCGCGGTGGGTGTTCGCAATAAAGTCTGATGGAAGGTACAAAGCGAAATTAATTGCCCAAGGTTTTGGTCAGGTTTATGGCGTTGATTATTTTGACACGTATTCGCTTACCCTAAAGATGGATTCGCTCAGAATTATACTGGCGGTCGTAGCCTTTCTTGATTTGGAAGTTCACCAGGTAGATGTGAAGACAGCATATCTTGAGGGAGATCTGGCCGATGAAATCTTTATGAGAGCGCCTGAAGGAGTGCCGAATATCAAATACGTTAAGCTAAATAAAGCCCTACACGGTTTGAAACAAGCCGGAAAAGCATGGTACGATAAAATTCATGAAAAATTTATATCTTTTGGTCTTAAAAGATCGATGAATGACCAATGTGTTTACATTCATCCTAGAAGGCAAATTCTTGTTGACGTCTATGTGGATGATTTAGTTATATGTGGAAAACTAATCCAAGATGTGGACAAGGTAAAGCAAAATCTTGCATTGTATTTTCCGATCAAAGACCTTGGGTTGATTGATACAATTATTGGATAGAAGATTACTCGCGACAGGTCGACAAGATCCCTAAAAATCTCGCAAGCCCACTACATAAATGATAAAGTCAAGTCTTTCGGGCTTGATAACGCAAAAACATACACGTCGCCTCTTGATGGATATAGCGGTATTTTACCTACAGGTCAGGATGAGGAGTTAGCTGATGATTCTGCCTACTTAAGCGCCATCGGAAGTCTGGGATATGCATCTAATAGCACGAAACCAGACATCTCTTTTGCTGTTTCCCAGCTCGCTAGCTTTAATTCATCACCAGTTCAACGTCATTGGAACAATGTTTGTAGGGTCTTCAGGTATTTGAAGGGCACTGAAAATTATTGTTTTAATTATAGCTTCGGTCCTGTTTCCGACGAGTTTTCATCGGCGTTAAAATTGCAATTGTTTTCTGATTCAGATTTTGCATCAGATATCACCTCTCGGAAGTCAGTCAGTGCATACATTCTGATGGTTGGAGGAGGTCCAGTAAGTTGGCAATCGAAAAGACAAAAATCGGTGGCAACCTCGACAATGGAGGCTGAATATGTTGCCCTATTTGAAGCATCAAAACATGCGGTTTGGGTCACCCGGTTTCTTAAAGATTTGCACGTTTCGGACCAGCTTATTGATGATAATGGGTCAAGAACTTTTACAGACAACCAGAGTGCGCTCGCTCTAGCAAGAGGTACAAATTATGCGAGGACGAAGCATATTGACGTTTCATACCACTTCAATAGAGAATGTGTTACCAAACGGAGATTTTGCAGTCGAATATATCCCGACAAATCATATGATAGAAGATGTTCTTACTAAGCCGTTAACTCGATCAAAGGCGGAACATCTATATCAGCGAATTTTGGACTGGACCAAACGACTACCGGCATCCATCTTGTTGGTGAGGAGGAGTGTTAGAAAACGGAAACGTATTGTGTCATGGAGTAGAATCTTCCGTTTTGTGTTTGATGTTCCCAACAAAGATGTGCTAGTCGCTAAAGGTGAAACGTGACGTTAGAAAGCTGTTTACGATTCGATAGTATCGCATGAATTAGGTGTGGCTGTATCTATTACTATTGTAATTAGTTTAAGTACTTCTATATAGACTTGATCAAGAAGTTAAGTGAATAAAAATACGAAATATCTGGATAGATTTTTACTCTGTGATTCTGTGAATTCCAACAACTGGCTTTGATGCAAAGATTTCTTTCAGCTCTTCGAACGCTCTGCTTTCGTCACGACCCCATCTCCATTCAGAACCTTTCTTTGTCAATGCTGTTAAAGGCGCCGCGATTTCAGAGAATCTTTCAACAAAACACCGATAGAAGTTAGCAAATCCTAGGAAGGACCTTACGCCCTTCACGGTTGTTGGTGCACTCCATTCTTGAATTGCTTTGACCTTAATTGGATCAACTGCAATACCCTCACCAGCCTTTACAATGAATCCAAAATATTTGAGCTGTTTGCAAAGTAATTCACACTTATCCAAGTCAAGATAAAGTCCAGCTATTTCGAGTTTCCTAAGTATGCTACGAACCTTTTCCCAGCGTCCTTGCTCACTACCATCTGTGTATGCCAGGATATCATCAACATGAGCCGTTGCATCAAGATCCAAATGCTCTCTTAGGTGCTCGTTTATGTATCTTTGAAACGAAGCTGGTGCGTTAACTAGGCCAAAAGGTGTCACCAAACATTCAAAAAGCCCTAGCCGACAACGAAATACTGTCATCCATTTATCCCCTTCTCGAACTTTTACGCGGTGGAATGCCGATTTAACGTCTAGCTTCGTGAACCATCGCGCTTTTGATAGCTGTCGCAAAGTTTCCTTAAACAGTGGCAATGGATATCGATCCGGCACTGTAATTGCATTTTAACCCCGATAATCCACACAAAAACGTAACCCTCCATTTTGTTTTTTTTGCAAAAAGTACTGGAGATACAGTCGCTGAACTACTCGGTCGTATCCATCCTTTTGCAAGAAGCTCTGTCAACGTTTTCCGCAGAACCAACAGCTCTTCTCTTGACATATTGTACAAAGATCCCCTTGGAGGTTGCAAGGGCTTCCCATCTTCATGACGTAAATTTATGGCATGATTCGGAGTACCACAAAGTGGTGGTAAGTCGATCGCTCCATGATCGCCTCCAAACAGGTGTGCAAAGTCTTTCACTTGATCTGGTAACCGTGCTTTAGCTTCTTCTATTGATAAGCCAGGCTTCGTGCGTAGTGTCTTATTTATCTCTTCCAAAGAAGCCTTGCAGATTGGAAGCGTTTTGACCATTGAAGACAAAATATCTATAGAGGCTGCCCTAGGCTCCTTAACTCCCAAGAACTTTTGCCGTCAACACTTCACGCTGTATATTGACGTGCCACATTTTTGAAGTTCTAAGTGTTGCTCCTTGGAATGGATCACAGCATCCTGGTCTTCGAGCCATATTTTCCTGAGGATCATCTGATGCGTGCTGCAGAGAACAATATATAGCCACAGCTTCTTCGTCACATTCCCATCAAGATCAACAGAAACATATGTATTGTCTTTCACCACAGGTCTTTCTTTCGAAGAGCTCTCTGCCGTCTGAAGAGGTCGTGGAGCAATTGCTTCGCGAGGTAGATCTAATTTGGTTGCCAGTGAGTTGTCAATAATTCCTGAATACAAACAACCATTATCCACTAACGCCTGCACCATTTTCAAATCGTTGATTAGCGCGTTGACCAAAAACGGGTTTGTGTCCATCCTAGATTCCTGTCCCCTAGTTGTTGCTTTTCTTATTGGTTGCTTACTCGAAGAGCACAATGGTATATCAGTGTCACGGTTCACTACTGAACGCTTGAGCTGTAGAGTAATGAAAGATAATTTATAGTTAACTATAGAGAAGAAAAGCCCATTGAGGGATGATGGTTACTATTATACAACTTAGCTTACTCTGTTACTTGCTAGGCTTCAATACAATTCATTCTGAAACCCCCCTGATCAGACGTGGGATGGTTTCAGTGCACTGAGCTTTGTCTCTAGGATGAAATCAAAGATTGCCACCACCAGTTCTGCGCACCTTGAGTGTCACGTATTTTTGGTTTCACCTCCACTCCAGCGCCTGCGCTTACCTGCGTAGGCTACAGGGATTACCAGCTTCCCAGCTGTCACAATCAGACTCATAATTCTCGTCGCTTATGTCCTGACAACCCATTTGGGTATCATTTTTTTTGTCATTTATTTCGTATTTTGATGGAACGCTTCTACACTGTCTGAATCTAGGGTTAATCGCTAGGAGCAGGGCACATATTTTGGTACTACAGCCCTGTCGTTCGCATCGATAACGACATTCTGTTTTGAGTTTGAAAATTTGTTCTCTTGTTTTCCACTTGGCTCGTAGAGGGTAGCCATTAAGATCTAACAATGCATCTCTGGGACGAGCAACATCTTTTTCGTGGGCTATCCCTCCTATTGGAAGAAAGCACTAACCCCAGCATAGCAGCCCTGTTGCTCACATCTAAAACATCGATTCTCTAGACGAAGTCTCTCAATTTGTTCGGCTGACTTCCACTGAGCTCTGCGTGTTTTATCCGAAATATCTCGCGGTACTTGCATTTTGTTATATTCTTTTTCGTGCCTATCTTCTATACACCGTCATATCCTAAGTCGCGTCTACCGTTGTGTCTATCGTCTTATCCACTGTTTACTCTATCGTCATCTCGTCGTCGTCTCGTCGTAGTTACTGTCGTATTTATCGTCGTGTCTAACGTAGTCCTAAGATAGTGAATTATATGTCACAGATTAACTATATGAGGCATTGAGCACTTGTATGAGTAATGGTTGTTAATAATTCACTATAAAGAAGAAAAGCTAACTTAGGTTCCGAACAATCCTCTATATACAACTTCTGTGTTTCCTTCCCATTGTTCAGCTTCGAACATCACCCGTGAGTAATTCTTATTGAAAATCAAGGATACAAACTTATAATTAGTATCAGTCAGTTCAAGCCAGACCCCGATTACCCAGTCATGCTGTAGCCCTGATTATAGAACCTTGTACAATCTAGGACCCTTGCATAATGCAGTCGCTAATCTCTATTATTAGTGATCTTGCATTATGTACCCATGATCTGCATGATAGTACATGCCTGCGATAACCATCGTTGGCTACAGGTTTACAATCGGCTGAACAGCCGTCACAAGCCGTTGCTAAATTTATTCCTGGATAAAATCTTTGACGGCGTGACTCTGTGACTATTCACAGTGCCTCCCGTATTTCCGAAAATTTCACCATGACCGCCATAGGCACCTCTATCCGCCGATATGCTGCCCTCTTGTGGTGCTAGATTCTGTTTTTCCAACCACTCTCTCCTGATCTTGCCAATTCCTATCCTGCATCTGTGACACTGGCTAAATCGCCCTCTGATGTATAGAAGTTTGCACCTGCAGGGATGGTGGCATTATCTCGTTTTTTGGAGGTTCTAGCGCTGCATATTGTCCTGTAATTCTTGCTCCTTGGATAGGAAGTTATTGCAAGGTATGACTCCTACCATGCTGCTTATCCATCTTTGCCAGTGCTAACCCTGTGGTTATCCCCATTGGATCAAATTTTGATTTCTGGAGTGCGACAGCTCTCTCCTCTCCATTCTTTCATGCTCTCTTTCCTTTCTTGGGATTATCGTCGCTACAACCTTTTTGGTCCTTTCAAAAGCTCCCTGCAAGCACCCCGACAATGTGGTTGATTTTGTCAAGGTCACAGACCTAACCTCATCATCTGTAATTCCTCTCACAAATTATTTCATGATAATAGACAGCATCCTCCTTCCCAGTATCGTGAGAGGTGCTACCCCATTGCCCTGACCGTCTCGGCCATTGCTCCATCTCAGAAGGTCCTGTGCCCTCTCGTGATGGGCAGTTAAATTTTCATTTTCTTCTTGCTTCAAGTTCCGTGTGTCCTCTTGAACATTTCAAATGTTCAACTCCGCTGTCTTTCTTGGGAATCTCCTTATGGCTGCCAGTTTGAAATCCTCAGCATCACTGGCCTTCGGTTCCTCTTCTATGTCAATGAGCTTCGTGACCCTAGAAAACGAATCCAGCCACTCTCCAGCTTTTCCGACGAGTAGTATTGCAACTGCGTTGAAAAAATTTACCGGAGTCACGTCTATATAATAGGGCCTTAAATCACCCTGGAATTGTTGTAGCCATCTAATAGGCGGCATAGAACCATAATATTTTCCACTGATTTGAAAGATGGGAAAGATTTTTCAAGTCATTTTTGAATCTATTGGTGATATTTTTTCCTCTCCTGATATTTGGAAGTTATTCAATCTATCCATAAGTAGACTCAATGACGTAGTTATGTTCGTATCTTCTGATGTCACAAGATCCAGCTTGTTTCTCCTCTAATTGATGACTCAATCAAAGTATTCGTTAGGGAAAATATTTTTGAGGCCTATATTGTACTCTTTTTTTTAAAAAATATAATTTTAGCGCATGCGGCCTGAGGTTGTGACGCGAATGATTACGGAAGTTGTGCATATTTCGCAGAATAACTCAATTTGAAGTTTGGAACACTAATGCTCAAATTTTATTCGCAGATACCACCACGAAGTTGTCCCTCACAGTATGCAGCCTCTTTCATCACTACCCACCGCAAGAAAAGGCGCGAAACCCCCTTGGTTTTCTGAATATGCTTTCATCCTCCCAAGAATAAGATCTCACCGCGAGAGATGTGGTGTGAGGGTCTTTCTGGAGTCGAACCCACTTTCTCCAATCTCATGCGGGACATGTGTCCTTGCTAACCATCCTGGACTTGGGAGAACGGCTCGGACAGGCACCATTGCACCATCCGACTGAGGACATCTGCTCATAGAGTGAAGAGGATCGTTGAGGAGGAGAAAGAGAAAGCAAGCGAATCAAAATCGCAAGATCAAGTAGGGGCAACTGTAAATAGCTAGAATTCATTGAGGGGGTTGGTACCGGCAAATCAAGGCGGTACAGGTATGGAAAAGCTCGGGTACGTGGTCGCCGAGATTGAAGAACTGCGAGAAGAAGTACATAAGGGTATCAAGGCGTAAAGCCGCGGGATATATTTTCTTAAAGTTCGTTTATTTGTTATTCTGGACTGCTAAGGTCAACCTCTTCAACACAGGTATGTATTTTGGTATATTTCCGGTCACTATGGTGTGACGAAGTCGAGCAGTCGACCTGATCTCACCCGCGTCTGACTCATAGGGGGTGTTATGGCACGTCAAACAAAGAAATAAAACAATTACCGTTTATTGTGACATAGATATTCAAATTTTTGCTTCACCTAAGATCTTCCAACACATTTGCAGTGCTTTTTACAGGCGCAAAATCTCTCGAAAAGCGAAATCCGAATCTCATCGCACACAACCATCATATGTTGATGGCCATATCTTTTTCCTGTTGAATTGACGAGGAATTTCCGTATGACCCATAACAAGGTCATATCTTCTCTTCAGAAAGGTCAGTTCCTTGCTTAGTAAATGTACCAGTGGTAAAGTACGGCAATAAGAGCGCCGATAGATTCAGGAATCAGGGCTCTAGACCGAATGTACGTGAATATACATGTAGAAACCCAGCCATGCACTGCCTCACTGCACAACGGCATGTCGGCCATTGCAAGCGTTCTAGAACCGCGGAGCTCGTTCTCAGACCGTGCTGTGTGCAGCATTCAACGGATGCATGTGGGACGAGTTGAGCGTACAAGTAAACCCTTCACCTAGGGTCGGATGAGGGTGTTGGAGCCCGTCCGGGCTGCTTGCCAAGGACATTCTGGCTCTCCGAAGCACAGACCTCGTCTAAGGCAGGAAAGGACGAGGAAAATTGTCTATCATCTTGCGTCGTTGTTTCGATCAGTGGACTCAACCTGGCGCGGTCAGGTGCGCACTCGAGAAGCAAATGTGTCGGGCTACCGATTAATATTCGATCTAAAGATTGCCAGGGAATGACGGACGTTTCGCGAAGAAAGCTAGTGCGATTCCACCTGTGTGATTCTTGCATATAGCGCGCTTGGTCACGTCTGTGGCAATGATGACGGTCTACCGGATAACCACAGGTGGCGGTCTTTCGGTTCTGTGGTAAACGTGATCGGTTGGGGTCGTCGAGGCCGGAAGTGCCTAACTTGGACTGGGATCTTCAGATGATGTTCAGGCCTGCGTACCCTTCATACAGTCCAACCTCATTTATAGCGATGTGGGTCCCGGTATAAGTGTTGAAAGTATTCATTCAAATTCAACCATTTACATTTGCAATACTTACCCCTGCACATAAAATGACCTGTAAGGGTAAGTGTTGCAAATATAAAAGTCCAAGTTACAATGAATATTTTCAACATTTATACCGGGACCCACTATTGAGTTAGAGAGGGACGACTGTAGCTTCATCCCGGAGCATGGTATTTGATTTGATCTTTCCATGAATGGTAAACCAGTACCCGTGGGTTTCTCCACGGGTAATAATCTACGAGACCACCCCGATCCAGGTACGGACACCCTGCACCGTGAATCTCTGGGGAGAGAAACTAGGCGCCCACTCTCTGATCAAACATCGAGGGACCAAATTTACTTGTACATCTTGTGGACCATCGGGTATACATCTGAGGCGCAGACAAACACTTGCGACGATCAGCCGAGCGCCATGGCGACTTCTAATTCGCGATAGAAAGCGACCGCAGGGACGTACGACCGCCCCGATTGCGCGGTACTGATTGACATGGCCCTTATCGTCCGTTCTGGGGTCGGCGAACTAGCTCGCATCGGTACAGCGAAGACGACGGCAGGTGTCTCTGGTCGAGCGAGGGGCGTACGACCACCATGAACCACCAAACGGAACTAGAGCGTGGCCCAGTCGCTCGATGTCGTCGCGAGAACACCGGTCTCGAGAGTGCCGCGTATGGGTCGGGGCAACATACGTCCGTGAGTGGATACGGTGAGCCGGGCGTAGGTGTGGAAGATCTCCAGGTCTATCGGGGATTCAAATGCATGTCCTCTTCTCACATATCCACGGACCGGCAGGCTCGGCCGGGCACAGTCTACAAACAGGGCATACGGGCGAGATGCAAATGACGGCTTAGATGCCACGCGACGAATCGTCCAGGCCGGCGGCCGATAACTTTCGTCGTCTCGTGCAGCAATTCTTCTGTTTTGACACGACGGATATGGACTCGCATGTGCTTGACGACCCGGTGGGGTGACAGCAGCAGGGGCGATCTCCCAAACCTTACAGTACATAGGTAATTAACGATTATGGACAATGTCCCACAAGGATAATGGTAAGGGTGGATCTGTGGTACGAGAAAACTTGCTAGGCCCATTTCGCACATTAGCAACAAATAACTACAGTCGTCCATCTCTAACTCGATAGTGGGTTCCGGTATAAGTGTTGAAAATATTCATTGTAACTTGGACTTTTATATTTGCAACACTTACCCTTACAGGTCATTTTATGTGCAGGGGTAAGTATTGCAAATGGTTGAATTTCAATGAATACTTTCAACACTTATACCGGGACCCACTATCGAGTTAGAGAGGGACGACTGTACATGCATATAGTATTGCAGCCCTAAATACTGTTTTTTTTTTTTTTTTTTCTATTATCCTATTTCGGCGCCTGAAGGCCCACGTAGGTATTTTCGGAAGATACGTATTCTTTGTTATAGAACGACTCATTTTGGCGTTTGGAACACTCATACTCAGATTTCATTTGCAGATACCACTACGAGAATAACGCCTTACGACATGTACCCTCTTCCGTGAATACCCACCACAGGGAAAAGCGAGAAAAACCTGTGGCTATCTGAGCATGCTTTCGTCATTCTACGAATACAGTATCACCGCGAGAGAAGTGGTGTGAGGGTCTTGCTGGATTCGAACCAGCTTTCTCCTGTCTCAAGTGGGGCATGTGTCCAAGCTACCCAGACTCTACTTGGGAGAACGGCCTGGACGGTGTACCACTGCACCATCCGACCCCCTAAATATTGTTACTAATTAGATAAAATTAGCGCTGCATATTAAAAATATTTAAGGCTACAATACTATATGCAAGCTGGAATTTGATACCCTGTATTTATCGCTAACATGGAGAAAGAGCTAAAGAAGTTTTTTCGTATCAAAGATCCACTTTTGCCTTTATCTTCTGGGATTTTAGTTCGTTTACTGTGTCTTAGTCTTCGCGGGTTTTAGTCACTGACGTTCATTTTGTATGTCATTCTGCAGAATTATAGCTCAAAGACGCGCAAAATTAACGTTCGTGACGAACAATCTTGAGACACGTTCTACTGTGGTACAGCGGTGAAGTATTACTGCATGACACTAGGCCAGGACCCCCCTGACCTATACACTAATACTAATAGGGCAACAGGGGAAAGCGAGCTTTAAGATCATGAAAACATGGTGTTTTCTTCTGTAGAATCGTGCGACGTAGAGCCCTTTTATTAGTATTTAGTATGGAGTCCTTTTGCGTCAATTACAGCCTGGCAACGCTGTGGCATGCTCTCAATCAAGGCCCGGAAGGCCTCCTCTCCCACCTTATCCCAAGTATCTTTTACTGCCTCTCGCAGTTGAGTATACCCCATGATCTCAGGATAATTATCCTGTAGATAGTTCTTCATAATGTGCCAAACTCTCTCGATCGGGTTGAGATCTGGAGAAAATGGAGGACAGTATATAACAAAAACGCCCCTCTCCCTTAAGTCCTCCCGAGTATCTGCGGCGGCATGGCCTGGGGCGCCATCTTGCATTAAAACAAGGTTAATTCCCTCTCTTCTCATCATCTCGATATACCCATGAGTAATAGGAACTGTATGCGCTTGGTACGAATCCTTATTAATCGTCCTCCAATCCTTTTCCCAAAAGATCACTGGCCCCTTAGTATGCCCATGAAAGCAGCCCCAAAATATTCATCCCTTCTTGCGTTGATACTTCTCGACAATACAAGTAGGATCCCACTCCTCTCCTGGCCTTGTTACCCAGGTACGTGTATGTCTTCGACCAGTAATCCAGGTTTCGTCGGTCCGAAGGATTCGATATCATTGATCCATCGTCCAGTTAACATGCTCTTTAGCCCAGTCAAGGCGGACTTGTTGATTCTTTTTTGAAATCGGCGGCTTTCGCATTGCAAGGCGACGATGAAAGCCTTCACGTGCAAGAGCAGTACGAATAACGCCTTTTTAATCCCAAATTCCATCACTTGAGCTAATTGTGTATAGCTCATTCGTCGGTTCTTTGCAGAGGCGCAAACGAACCCGACAAGCTCCTCGATTTGGGCTTGCATAAGAAGAGTAGGCCTACCACTCTTCTTTTTTGGCGTAGGACGTGATGATCGACAAGCTCTACTAATTTGATCGAGAGTATGACCTTTATGTACGCGAATTTCCGCGTATTTCCACCCAATTTCGTGGAGTTGGCAGTCGCGTTTTTGATCCCTCGTGAGATCTGCCGCTTTCTTGCGACGAATAGGAGGGTGCGGAATAGGTGAATTAGACCCTTGAGGAAAAGGATTTAAGAGAGAAGTAATTGGAATTGCCATTTTTAATGAAAATAAGTGGTAGAGTGGGTAAAAGGCTCTGCTTTGCACTGTTGTAGAGTAGAAAACAGGGGGACGAAGACGGCGTTTCTACCCGTACGTGGTGTCTCCTACGAACCTGGAGTTTGTCTTCAGAGCCAGCAGAAACACGCGTTACTTGGTCACGGAGGAAAAGTCACCCAGATGAGTTTCCGGGGCGTACCCAGCCCCCGTTATGGTGGTGATGGATCAGACTACGTTGGCCCTTTTTACCAAGATGAATTCTCACTGTTTACAGATTTTCTGGCATTATACTGTCTCCCGAGGAAAGAGCAGCGCTACCTGAGCGCTGGTGGTGTCGGTATAAGGAGGATATCTGGACTATGGGATATTAGTGAGATAAAGATGGGGACACGCACCTCGTGTAGCTCTGGTGTCTAGGCCTCGCCTGGCTGGAGCTGCAGGTTTTTTGAGACTTTTTCCCGCGTACCGGTTTCCATGGCTGCTCTTTTTCAATTTTTTTTGAGCAGAAGGTTCCGTAGAAAAGGTGGTTGAATTCTACGGGTAATTACTGAGCTAAATGGCTACCCGTCTTGGGCCAATGTACAGTAAAACTTCTCTAACACGATAGTGGGTCCCGGCATAAGTGTTGAAAATATTCATAGTAACTTGCACTTTTATATTTTTAACACTTACCCTTACAGGTCATTTTGGGTGCAGGGGCAAGTATTGCAAATATAAATGGATGAATTTCAATGAATATTTTCAACACTTATGCCGGGACCCACTATCGTGTTAGAGAAGTTTTACTGTATCAATGGTCTTAGGTTCGAGGTAAAAGGGGATAGGAGCACTATAAAAGGTGTGGCCTGGGTCAGAGAGGTTCCCTAGTGTTAAAATAGTCTTGGACTCTACATAGCACGAATAAACACCACTATAGTAGAAAAAACCTTGTGTTCATGATCCTAAAGCTCGCATTCCCCTGTTGCCCTATTAGTATTAGTGTACAGACCAGGGGGGGTCCTGGCCTAGTGTCATGCAGTAATACTTCACCGCTGTACCACAGTATAGTACATGTAACACTGCACAATCTAGAGATTGCGATCGGCACCGGAGCCCTGAATGCTGCTAAAAGTCAAATCAAACCAAGCCGACAACTGGTACTCACAAGCCAATGAGCGAAGGAGGTTGAAGGCAAAGTCTAGAACACTCTTTCTAGATCAGCCAAGTACAGAAACTAGGCTTGAGGCGCCCTTGTAGGAATATAATTTGTCCCGGAGTACATCTAGCAGCCGCGTCACTCCCCGTGCTAGTCAACAGCACTAGTCTTTTCGGCATCTCAAACAACCCAAAGATGTGGCTGAGCACAAGATGATTTTGAAAACAACAGCAACACCTCCCGAAGAGCCGTGAAGCACACCACACTAAGCGATCCCTGCTAAGAGGAGTCGTCTTCCGATGCAGGCCGCGACGAAGAGTGATCTCTCGGTATGATTCCCATTTCTCGTCAACGATACCATGTAGTGTTATGGGTGATACCCACAATTCAGTAGTAGGATCCTAGAAGGTCCTAGCTTGACATGTGACTGATATGTATAGTGCTTGGCATTACAGGCAGAGGCTGGTATATCGCAACAGCAACTACCGAGCCTTGCTAATTAATTACATATCACCAGCTGGTTAATTACAGTCGACAACTTTGGGGGCTCACCTCTTACAGGTGACCATAGAGGTCAGGATCAATGAGGTATTAGTATTTAAGTATGTACAGTAGTTGTCCTACCTTTGTAGATGGACATAAAAAAATATAACTTATTTTATCGTATTACTTGCGTGCATTGACCGTTTGCTCTAACCGTCCAGCCCAGAAGTGGACCGGGCCCCGTGCACGTCGGCCTCAGACTCTATTCGTTTGCACACCGCTGGTCGGAGTGATGACAAGATGCGCCCTGACTTAGATCTATGAGTTTGGTGTGGGGTTGGATAGTACAGTAGTACACCGTTCGGGCCGTTCTCCAAAGTCGAGTCTGGATAGCTTGGACACATGCCCCGCTTGAAACAAGAAAAAGCTGGTTCGAATCCAGCAGGACCCGCACACCACATCTCTCGCGGTGATATTGTTTTCGTGGGATGACGAAGGCATACTTAGATAATCATGGGTCTTTCTCGCTTTTCTCTGTGGTGGGTACTCACGGAAGAGGGTACATGTCGTAAGGCGTTATTCTCGCAGTGTTTTCTGAAAATGAAATCTGAGTATGAGTGTTCCAAACTTCAAACTAAGTCATTCTGCGAAATTTACACATTTTCCGGATGCATTCGCGTCATAGTCCCAGGCTGCATACGCAAGACTGATTCGGGAAAAAAAGCAGTCAAGTTTATTTGTAGTGTGAGAAAAAACTACTCATGCAGAACGTGTACTTGTGTTGGAAAATAAACCCAGTGGATGAGCGTGCTGGAAATGCGTCTAGCAATGCTCCAGAAGCCTGTTGTCACGGATATTACAAAGTCCAAGGGATAGCCACTCTACCGTAAATTTTGAGGATAAATTTACTTAAATTAGCATCCTCTCATGTGACTCGATATAGTACATGTCTCTTGGGGCAGTCGCTGCTCACGGTTATTAGTTGGCCTCAAAGTAGAATAATATACATGAACGTATTTTGAAGCGTCTGGCATACTAAGGCGTCGACGGAACATCGATTTTATATTCCTCGTTATTAGAACTACAGTTAAGGTTTGTCAATTTTGATGAATCTACATGTATTCAGGCCAGCGAATAACAATTGTTTGGAGTTCTTAATTCGTACCGTTCAAAAACAAGACATTTTTTTTATTGATCCAGTATTAAACAACTTCTTTGTATTCTACTTCCTACAAACACCCATAAAATTGATATTCTCGATTAATAAATTCTGAGACTTTGATTGTCCCAATGTTTTCCAGATAGATTCCGAGTCTTTCCATCATATTCTAGAGATCATAACAGGCATTCTCATGTTTCCGTTCATTCCCATCTCTCTTCGCGCCGTCAGTATCGCTATCACTGTGGATACAAATGATGCTTATCTTCCAGAAAAAATGATAATATAACACACTCAATGTACAGAAAATGAACAATAGATACAGAGAAGAGAAGATTAGGGTATCATAAAAAGCAAGGAAAATTGAATTTGAGGAAAATCTCTCTTTCTTTTGCGTGTCTTCGTAATGTTTTATGTAATTTTCAGCCTGATATCCCCTTGAACTGATTCGATTGAGTAAAAAAATTCCCTTGATAACCTCATAATATTATGCCAAAAGGCCAATGAGAATAACTGAAGATTGGGTCGAAAATGTGACCCTAGGATTTCTTCAGATCAGTCAAGTAACAAGAACGGCGATCGAAGTTTTAGAGTTTACTACTGCGACTTGCAAGGTAAAGAGATGATTAAATGTTGAAAGCTTAGAGAGGTAGAGGAGAAGAAAGCTCTAAGCCCGTATTGATTTATCTCCTTTTTCAATTCCGACAGGAGAGTGAGAGGGATCTTGTCATGTATGTGAGTTATTTTTGGGACCGGAACCAAGGCGGAGAAATATAAGCTTGTCGAAATCGACAATTGAGAGGTTTAGCTCACTCTTCTTCATAACCTTCTAGGGCCCTCTTGGCGGCGTCTAAACGACTTCGCCAAATACATGCTTCATAACTAGACTTTGATTCTTGGAGAGCCAGAGTACATTTACTCATACTGGCTAACAGCTGCTTCACTAGGTCCTGATCATTCTTGCCGAGCAAATCAGCTGGAACTTGTGTTGGTAGCTTCAGAGCAATGATATCTTTTAAGCAATCTGTTTCCGAGTTCAACTCATGCTCGCGTCCCAATTGAATGTCGGATTTTTTAGCACAAGTCTGAGCCAGGTTCGTTCTCGAAGAGAAACTTTGTATGCAATTGCTTATTCTGGAAGATTTAAAGAAATTAGGACGGCTTGAATTTCCTTTTTGTAATGTAGATAAGGATGTCCGTATTTTTGAAGAGGTAACTGATTGGGGTTTGGTCCCTGCGCTAGTGTGCTTAGCTTTAGTACTGGGGTTAGGAGATTGTGCTTGTGGTGATTGCGTCCACTGTACAGCATAGTTACTTGTCCTACTCTTATTATTGGGCTCAGCCTCATATGTTTCACCTGCAGTTGCAAACGATGCCACTGTAGAAAGGGTAGTAGTACTCGTAGATCTACAGTGCCCATCTAGGTCTGATGATGACAATGATGATGTTGGAGAGTAGCCGCGAGTAGTCTCAACTGAGTCTTCAGAACTGAAGCTGTGTCGTCTTTCTTGGCTTATAGTTCCCATAGCACTGTGCAAGAAGAAGTGCTCATAATCGAAAGCATCTTCACGATCCTCGTGGGATACAATTGTGTCATGGTATATGGTATCCACACTAACACAATCATCAAGGTCTCCTTCGTGGTCAACCTCTCTTAATTCTACTCCGCCAGTTGCTGGCTCAACTTCATTTTCAGTGGGCCTTTGGTTAATATGGTTATTGCTTTCAACTTGAGCAGTTGATTCTGAGTCTGTTACTGGGACCATTTCTTTAACGTTATCTTGATTTGAGCTGCCCGTTTGAGATTTCCTTCCTATGCTTACAGTTTCTTTAACAGATGCATTTGTCTCACTCATGCGCCATTGCTCGGCAACGGTAAACGGACTGGGAGTCCTCAGAGACTGTAAGCTCCGACGTTTCACATTTTCTTCCCTAGCACGATCCCGCAGTAGCGATAACTTCCCCCGAAGATCTTGCATCTGAAATTTGATGTCTTTCATCTGAGTTAGGGACGCAGAGCGAGATAGCGAGCTCGGATCTTCTACTTTGTAATTGCCACTTTCTGTATGACATTGGTTACTATCTCGTTCCGTATGGTGATCTGATTCTTCAACGTCTTCGCACAGAGATTGTAGGAGGTGATATGAGGGCTTGTCGGCTGTTAAAATAAATGAGCGAGGGAATGTTCTCCCTCGTCTCGGAATATTTTCGTTAGTCGCTTTTGACAATGAAGCCTCGTTCTTGCCCGTAAGTCGTGAATCAGTGATAGCATATCCCATCGATCTACTTGTAAGAGAAGAGATACGTGAATTATTGCGACCTTCTGCTGATCTTTCTGTTCCCACGTCTAGAGAATTCGACGTTGGATGGTGCTGATGGCGAGCCGAACTTTTTCTCGACTTCTGTAGCTCGTTTCGTGGGGACGACGGACTTAATCGGGTCGGAGTGCTTGTGCTACAGACGGAAGACACCGAATCACTCTTCGTGACGGGTGATGATCTTCGAGCGAGATTTAATTTTCCTTCCATTGACTAGATCAATATTAGCATGTACTACTCGGTATGAGATTCAGAGCCTCAATGGTTATAGTTTCTCACATTCAGGCGCATTTTAGCATTCAATAGTTCACGCTCGGCTCTTCTGCATAAGATTGCAGACGCATATTCATCTTTGTTTTCAAATTGATCCTTTTCTTGATACATCACGTGTTGTGGTTCAAGTTCCGCCGTATCATACCCGTCCGAATTTACGACACTCTCCTCATCATCTCCTTCAAAAACACTGTCGTCCACACTTACGTCGTCATCAATATTCTTGAATATTTCCATGCACTCATCTCTTACTGTACTCATCGATTCAACAGAGATGTGCCGCACCCGATTTCTGCTTTTTACTCGCTGGATCAATTCTTCTTGCTCATGTGTCAAACTTGATCTCTCCAAATGTTTCTTCTTCAGCGACAAATTTGATAATCTTTTTTCGTATTCAAATAGCTGACTTCCTGGTGCATACTCAACCTCAGTAAGTTCGCCAATATCTGATAGCCTTGTCCCATTCCCGTATCTTATTGGAGTGTCTGGGGTTATTACACCCCTATTAGAATTTATCGGACCGGCAGAGATCTGAAAGTCGTGAGCACTTCCTGTCCATAGACTCGATAAATTTGGAGACAGGACTTCGAGTTCTCTGTAGGGAAGGATCATGTCCGGGTTTGTAAGTGTAGGACTTGCAGGTAGAGGACAGGCTGTCATTGTGAATGTTGATGCTGATGCAGCCGTTTGGAGAAGCATCCCGCTCGTACGAACGATGGGGGAAATGCTGGTGTTATTATCTCAAGCACCGATCGGTCAGTGACTGGTAGAAAAAGCGAAAATTAATACAGGGTATTATTATTATGGTCATCAATAAACTAAATTGTCAGCTGAAACATTCAAGTGTTCCCGTGCCGGTACAAATTAAAAGGCTCAGGCTATGTACTGGTGCATGTACATGCACTAGCATTCCGATTGAAAAACAAAGCTCGGAGTCTAATTCAGTCTTGATCAGAGCCTTGCAGCCTTGTTGTCTAGGCAAACTCAGAAACCTAGAGAATCTTGAATAATAGGGGTGGTAAATTAGTTACATGATACTTAACATGAGCATGTGTCACAGTAATGATCAGCTCGATGAAGCCTTCTATGTAGTCAACTTTTGATCACATCCATGGATGAATTTTTTAGACTACGATTCCACTTCCTATTCTTGGTTTAAGATTTGACGATCATTTTCCCATACTTGTACTAATACATGTCCTACTATATAATGTTATAATGTGTCCCTATAACCATTTAGATTTGTTTGGAACTGGGTAGAGAAGAAATCTCAGAAGAAGCGTACATTTAAATTTATTCTAGGATCATATTTGTAAGTAACTAGAATTTGGTTCACATAGCTTTCTACTACATGCACTCTTTGAGATATCTCACCAATGAGATTGTTGCATGATGGTACATATGTATGTCGTACTACATGTACCAGTGCGTACTGGTAATGATTGTGAGCTCTGAGTGTCAACGAATTAAAAATTGTTCAAAATGCTGTGGCTCTTATTTCGATCTCGGCAAATTGAAATTCGCGGATTCTTATAGGTCACTTTTTCTACACTACTATTTAGCGTCTAAGTATTAGAGTTTTTATCGAGGAATTACGGTACATACAGCAGTACCCGCACACAAGCACAAGTATCAATTGTACCGGAACAACGAACAATACCTTTGAAAATCCGAGTGGCAACTGTATACTTAATTCCGGAACAACATAAAACTTGGAGACTTGTCTATGCGTCTGAATCCTTGTTGATGTCTACATGAAAATTTACGGTTACTAATCGTACGTAGGTTTGGTATAAATAATTATGCATATCACCTTGTTAACCATTCATGAAGGTGTAAAAATGAAACGAGAGCTACCACGCGACCGAATCTCCCTCTTGTCTGAGTTGAGTCCAATTTATGGCCCCCGAATTTCACTTCAGACGACCAAAACACCATCTTGTACTGTTAGCTCATTCATTGAAAGCCATCACCCAGACGCGTTCCAGATACCAGTACATGACATCATAATATTCCGAGGACTTACGGGCTTTTGCACAGACAGGCTCGGACATGAGTGTCATTCCAAGTAGACTAAGATTTGTCGGCGTTCATGTTTGCTGATGCCGGTACATGTGTACCAATGCAAGAACTACAGGTACATGTATTACTGTCATATGATCAAACAACCTAAATTCTGCTTTGTTAGATCCGTGCTACTGCCGGCTCTTGCTATGTTCTTTTACTGCAAAGCAAACAAAAATATCACAATTGATATTCCTAGGTATGGACAATGCTATAGCATCGACAAATTACCTTGTCTTGCGTACCAGGAGTTACAGTCTTTCTGAATTCCAGAAACTCGGTGGTCAGATGTTTTATACAATATAGGAGCTTAATCTGAATCGGAGGTATCCCTATTTTTAGTACCCCCTAAGCTTTTAGGTCAGATGTTATACGCCTTTCGTTGCCATAGATGATGAAAGGACAATAATACCTTACCTAATATGTAAATATGTTTATCATTTGGGGCTCCGCAATGACACAATAGTTACGTCTCACATGGGTACGAATTCACCTGACGGATTCATAATTCTCACAGGAGAAATAATGACTTGTCTTCTTCAGTCTATAGCTGAGGACATTCTCGTTACCGTCAACGGAATGGAGGAGTTCGAGGAAGAAGAAGAAGAAGAAGAAGTAGAAGACACGATGAGCAATGTTCTTTGACTGGAAAGATGCAAACCCAACTTACTAATGCGTAATTTTTGAATCAGGGGGTCATTTATGGGACCAGTATATGATTTTATGGCTTCGTCAAAAGTAGAACAATATTCGTTTAGAAGGGTTACATTAAACTAGGATAAAATTTCTAGTCGTTAACAATGCCGAAATAATACGTGCTAAAATAAGAAATTTTCCGGATTCTCATGCATGTCGTCGAATTGAAAGTTTTTCTTTCTAAAATCGACCGTTATCTGAAAAATTGATGCACTTTGAATGGTCATGCGATTTGAGGATGGGATTTGAGAGAAAGACTGGATTTTTTTATTACTTATTGTTATGATAATGATATTACGAGGGTAAATTATGTGAAATGGGTCCAGATCATGGAGCATCTGTGGATCAGTTAAACCTAATCAGCTATCGTCTCTCTCGACATACAGGAGCTCAGGGTGAAGTGAACGCAGGCTAGATAGTAAGTTTTGTTGATTCCGATAATATGTAATATCTCACCATAGTGCACATAAATTATCATCTAATCTGCGTTCAATTAATCCCGAGTCCCTGTACATGTTCAGTTTTAACAGGGATAATTTGTACGGCGTTTTTCACTAACGTTTGATGAGGAAAAATTAAGCGAGTTGGCCAAAATTAAGACGATTTAATATCATAATGGTGAGATCAAACAAGTCGCAAACACAATCAGATCAACGTCGATAATCTAACCTAATATTTTGGTGGCCCTCCATCAACCTCTGGACCGTCTGAAACCTGTCATATATGCTGCTAGTGAGAGTACGAAGATCTCGGAAGATCACAGCGCTTCATGCCACCATCATAAGCTCACAAACTTAATCTGGCGACCGCCGTCTTTCCCCAATTAATAAGGGATACTTGAGTTTAATTATGTCTTCCATTGTCGTTCGGAAATGCTCACGAAGTTGAAGGCAAGCTGACTAAAGAGGCTAACCAATGGAAGTGATGGTCCTCTTCTGGAACTCCATCGTTCTGGCCACACTGTGGGAAGGAGCATTATCTTGCATAACGGAGAGTCCAGATCGTAGCATAGCTATGCCATGTAGTAGAGATAATATCTCCTCACAGTGGCCAGTAGAATTGATGTTCTCCCATTCTCTCTCCCGAAATATCCAACCAGTTCTCTTCTTTATTTTCTCCATGACGCAAGTGTAATTGAGGATTTCATTTGTCTTGATAAAGTTTTCAGCAAAGGACTCCTGGGCTGAAAAGTGTAATACCAGACCTTCATGGCAATGTAATTTCGAGAATGTTCGCCATCTGTGGCTCGTGTTTCATCCGACCAGAGAATGGACATCCACCGATCAGCAGTCCTATCGAAGTGCGCACCAGCCGACTGGTTACGCCTCCTTCTAATCTCCGGGGTGGAGCTGGAGGTTTCTTCGGTGAAGGATGGCGCTTGAAACTCTGCTTCATAAGTTCGATCTTTATCACCCTCCCACGTCCACCAGATAATGGCCTGAATTATAAGGAGCACTCTGACAGTTGCTCTAGTAAAAATTAAAATTAAATTTTTCTATTATCCTATTTCGGCGCCTGAAGGCCCACGTAGGTATTTTCGGAAGATACGTATTCTTTGTTTTAGAACGACTCATTTTGACGTTTGGAACACTCATACTCAGATTTCATTTGCAGATACCACTACGAGAATAACGCCTTACGACATGTACCCTCTTCCGTGAATACCCACCATAGGGAAAAGCGAGAAAAACCTGTGGCTATCTGAGCATGCTTTCGTCATTCTACGAATACAGTATCACCGCGAGAGAAGTGGTGTGAGGGTCTTGCTGGATTCGAACCAGCTTTCTCCTGTCTCAAGTGGGGCATGTGTCCAAGCTACCCAGACTCTACTTGGGAGAACGGCCTGGACGGTGTACCACTGCACCATCCGACCCAGTTGCTCTAGTAACCTGGCACTCTAGTTTGTACATAAATTCTCTCGCGTCATAGACAATGGAAAGGGGGACGTTCCTGTTGTTTGCACACACATATTTCTCCACCCTGAAACGAAAATAAATTTTGGAAAAGGTCGAAATAAGTCATCCGAGAATGTCCAGGAGACAACTAAATACAAACTTCAGCTATGTCGACACCTTCCGCTGAAAGAAACAGGTCTCGAACGTGAAACTCGAGAGGCTAAGATCCATAATCAGGAAATTACCAACTTGCCTGTACGAAATACCAATTGGGTTGCAATACTAGTTTGATTCTAACTGACCCCGTGCATCATTTGAATTTGAAGAAAGTAACAAATATTTCATTAATATCTTGGTTTAATTTTACTTTTACGGACTAGTCTCTATTCCAACGTTTAGAGAGAGGCGCAGAAGGTGCTGGTAACAATTGATCCATGTTTCTCCAAGAGTTGTCAACGTTAGTCTTAGCAAGCTGAGTCTTTTTTTTTTTTTTTTTTTTTTTTTTTAAGTCCAGGGCTAAGCCCTTTTTCTCCTTGGAGTCATGGACTGGTGTACACGGCTAAGATCATGTCTAAGACACGCCTAACTCGGTCCCACCGCGTGAACCGCTACATAAATAGTAGCTAGTTATATACAATTAACACAAACCCAACCCAACCCAACTCCACAATCAAACACCCACTTCCCCAAACATATGAAACACATAATATCAATTCGAAGTCCAGAAAACGCAACTTCTCATCCCGTTTCCCTTCATGCCATGCCTTTGCAATGGCTAATTAATCCGGTCCCCGCTGAGAGCAGTGGATGGGTCAGTAGTTCGGCCCTCGAAACAGCCAGTTTCCTGCGCAAATATGGTGAAGCTCTTAAGGCATTTGGGCCCAAGAAGCTTATTGACGAAGTCGTTGTGAGACATTGACATCCTAAGCTTACGCGTAATATTCGCGTGAAGTCTACAGTGAATAAAATGGGTCGGAGTAGTCTCCTCCCCGCAGGCACATTCTAATTGTGCGCCAGAGTAATCGAATCGTCGGTGGTATGCCGCGAAGTTACCGTGTCCCGTACGTGCTGCGATCAGTTCACGAAGCAAGCATCTTGGGAGAGCTAGCTCTGGTGGCTTTCGTCGTCGCATAAGTAGGTCCAGATCCTGATATCGAGGTGGACATGACTCTTCCCACCAGTCATCTAGAAGTATGTGTCGTCGCTGATTCATCAAACGACGAAGGTAGGCCAAGCTAATGAATTCCGGTTGCGAATTCTTGTTGGGTAGGTCACGTAGAGCAGCTCGAGCAACAGCATCTGCCTCTTCGTTCCCCTGGATCCCTGAGTGTCCAGGTGCCCAGATTAGCTGTACCTGAGCTTGCTGTGTTAGTATCCGGAATTGCTGAACATCTTCCAGGCTTGACATAGAGACTCCTGTCTCCAATGCTTTTATTGCTTGATGGCTATCCAACAATACGTTGATTTGCTCCATCATACCCCCTGTCGTCCCTTGTTCCTCCTTAGCGGACCTAAGCGCAGCCTTCAGAGCTTCCCTTGCCCCTATAATTTCGGCATCTAGCACTTCCCCTCCGTGCTTAATGCCGCTTCCCTTGAGGAAAGTCCTTCCTCCTCTCTTCAGTACGAACCCCCAGGCGGAGCGTCCGTGTCCTTCTGAAGATCCATCCGAGTAGGCACAGATGTCTGAGCTCGGGATGTTGTCAATTCGTCGTTTGTAGGTATCCTTTCCTACCTCTTTCGAGATTTGGCTCTTATAGTAATTTGGTGGTGGTAAGTTTATGGCGGCCTCGGCTTCCGGGAGCTCTCGGTAGGCACGCTGGAGACGTGACATCTGTATTTCTGGACGCCGTGATGGAATCCGTCTCTTTTTATATTTTTGTGTCCCTACGTTTGGGCACACAGCGGCCCGAATCCTCAGAGGATGCCGATCGTCAAGCAATTGAAGTCTACCTGCCAATCGTAGACGGTTCCCTTCGAGTAAGATCTTTGCAGGAGGGATTCCTCCTTCTCGATGGATGACCACATTTGAGACCGTCCTTACTGTCGGGAGAGCAGCTCTAAGTCCCGTGAGGATGGCTTTGTCGATCATATAGCAGAGATTAGTGGTGGACGAAGTGACAATACCTCTCTGAGTCGGACGTTTGATACCCGGCCACCAGACATCTGCTCCGTAAGTTGCGACCGGTGTAATGCACGCATCTACGGCTCTAACTAGTGCCGCTGGGGCTGCTCCTCGGAAATTCGAGTTGAGGCGTCGCATGTGATGAGCGACGTTTAATGCTTTCGCACACCATGTAGTAACGTGGTGTTTGAAGTTGAGGCGTGGATCCAAGTAAACCCCAAGCCAGCGGATTTGTTCGGACGGTTGGATCAGTGTATGATTGATCATAATACCAACACCAGATTCTCGGCGGCGTCCAGGAAATTGTATGACCTCAGACTTGTTTGTGTCAAAGGCAACAGCATGTTGACGGGACCATTCAAGAAGATGATCTACCTCACACTGGGCAGCGGTGGCTGATTCCGCAATGGTGGGGCCGAATCCGAGGATACCAACGTCGTCGGCATAGCTAAATCTCAAGCATGGGTTGCCGCTTCGCATTGGCTCGGCCATGTAGAGAAGAAAAAGGAGTGGTGATATTGGTGAACCTTGTGGTACACCGCAAACCAATTCTCTTTGTGGCGTTATCCCTCCAGTATAGCGGACTTGAACCTTTCGATGTGAGAGAAATGATGTTGTCCACCGAAGTATATAGTCCGGCCATCCCTGGGCCTGCATTCTCCTCACTAGGCGGTTGTGAAGAACGGCATCGAAGGCGCCTTGTACGTCCAGAGTCACAAATGTGGCAGCCCACCCCTGAGAGCGAGCTTCTTCGATATCATGCACTACACAGGAGACCAGATCGGTTGCTGATCGCTTCGGTATTGCACCAAATTGTTGGTTGCCGATCACGTCATAGACCACCGCAAGATGTGCCATCCTTTTCGCAAGTAGTCTTTCTAGTCCTTTACCAAGGCATGAGAGAAGTGCGATCGGTCGCCAACCCTTTACCGTCGTCGGGTCTCGATTCGGCTTCTGTATAAGGACGACCTCGGCTAACTTAAAACAGGTCGGATGTATGCCGAGTCTGATGCAAGCCCGGAAAAGTTCAGTAACGTACGGTCCAATGGTATTCCAGCATGTTATTAGGAGCTCCACCGAGACTCCATCAGCACCAGGTGCCGTGTTTCCAGAGCCAATTGTACATGTGCGAACTTCTTCTGGGGTTACCTCGACGTTCCAAGGGATACGGTTATTGCTCTGGGTGGTGCATGGAGAGAGATCGTCTGAAGCTTCGTGTCGTGCAAGTAGTGCGTCTCGCAGGATTGTTGCCCGCTCAGCCGGGTCAGTAACTAGCCTTCCATCATGAAAAAGTGGAGGGGGACAGCTTGCTCGACTCGAGGAGGGGGTTTGCATGAATTTGTAAACGTCAGCAGGAGTGGTCATAGCCTCAATCTTGCGAGTCATGTACTCCTTTTTGGCTTCCTTAATGGTAGATCGAAGCTCCTTTGCCTTAGAGGCTCGCGCTGGGTAAGCAGTGGTTGCACGATACTCAGAATGGATGGACTTGCACTTGGGTGTCCACCATGTTGCCGCTTTGCCTTTGCCTTTCTTTGGTCGAGTCCCCGTCGCTTTGATGGCATTCGACAGGTGGAAACAGAGATCTTGGGCGTAGTTTTCTACCTTTTCGATTGAATCTAACTCAGGAGGTGGGCGAGTCCATTGAGAGATTGCATGGGCATACCTCGGTAGATTTTTCCTCGGTACCTTGATTTTTCCCGGCTCTGGGTCCAAGTCTTTTGTCGTAACTGGCACAAAGCCTCGTAGAGGAAGGTGGTCGCTAGTCATGCACTCGCTGCGGTCAACCCAGGCACGAGTGCCGCTGATGTTAGTCCACACAAGATCTAACGTATTACCTGCTCGATGAGTTGGCTCACCAATGATGAGGCATGATAGGTCGTGTCTCTCTGCCCATCTCTCTATTTGTTCGCCTTGTCCATGAGGGCTAGTGGCGTTCGGTTGCCAGGCCTCGTGTACTGAGTTGAAATCACCTGCTGCAACGGTCCCTCGAGGTGGTTCCCAGCTGATGATTGGTCGTATTGCTGTTGAGTCGTTCGGTGCTTTGTACACATTGAAAAATGTAATTCCGTTAACTAATACCCAGCAGTAGTCTGCTGTCGGTGTTGTGGAAGGGAATATCTGCGTAGCTGATACTACCCTACCGCTGTTTCGTGTGTAAGTCACAGCCCTCGGTCTTACGTCGACTCCGCCATGTGGTATATGACAGATGTATCCAGGGTGTGACTTGGTAGTCTTTGTGCGTTTGTTCCACAAAGGCTCCTGTATTAACAAAACATCAACGCCTAGCTCATAAGCTCAGGAAAGCGTGATATCCTGCGTTGCTCCTCCTCTTCCTACATTGATTGACATAAAATTTAGGGTAGGTGGGGGCGGGAAGGGACTCGTGGGGTGCCCTTCATAATTGAGTTCGGGGGTTATTCTCCCCAGAGTCTTCTGCGTCAGGCAGAGTTAAGTCTTCCGCGAGAACTTCGAACTGATTGGAAGATGAGATCGCTGGTAGGCTGGTTGTCGTCTGTTTTTCAGCTGTAGCGGCAGCCTCGGCCCGTCTAACGGCGGCTTTTGCTCGAGCTACGGCAGCAAATTCGCGTTGACTGGCTTGTCGAATTGTTACCATTTGTTCTTTGGTAACTGGACCAGACCGAGTTGGGCGAGCCAGACAGCTACGACTGTCAGAGCGGTGAGGTCCTCCGCAGTTTCGGCATTTGGTGTGAGCCTTGCAATCGGAAGTGGAGTGCATTTTGGACGAGCAGTTCCAGCAGGCTGGTGCGCGAGAGCATCCTCGGGTGCCGTGGAACTCCAAGCAGCGTTTGCATTGCTGCACAGTACGTTGCGATTGATGTCGTACTGCGACACCGGATTCGTCAAACAGACGAAAGCCGGGTCGGGGCGCAGAGGCTTTTTCAAAATGGGCCAACCACGATTGAAAGGGAGCGCCAAGTCGACTTTTTCCATGTGGTCGTACCTTGAGGGGTATGGTATCGGTGACCCTTAAAATCTCATCTCGAATCAGCTCTTCAGAGACTATGAGTCTGCCCATGACAGTATTCAAGGCTAAGGGGACCGTGGAAATTCGTAAGACCACCAAGTCGGATGCTTCTTCCAGCTTCGCTCCCAGAGTGGTGAAAGCTTCAGCCGAGTCCAACAGAGACTGGCGAGTTTCTTTGTCTTTTGCTGTTAGTCCGAATCCTGAGGGAACTCGGTGGACATGTTCGATTATGACAGGTAAGAGGCCGAGGTGTTTGGCTACAGCTTCTCGAACGCCAGCTGGGGAGAGTTGACGCCATTCGTGATCTTTGTCGAGTCTTAGGAAGAGTCTCTCGTCTTGTCGGGGAGAGGCTGTTGTTTTCGCTGGTGCTCGGTGAGGAGAGGGCCGCGTAGATGGCGCGCGACCAGAGTTAGCAGAACCAGAGGAGATTTGTTGTCCTCTTTTCGTAACTGTGGCCCATGATGATTTGGGACCTGGCTCTGCCGTCGTCGGTTCGATAATCTGTACAGGTTGTCTGCTGGTGGAACCGGCTGGAGGGTTTTCCCCAAAAGTGACGTTATTGGCAGGGCGAGGAGGGCGAGGAGGTAAGTTGGGTGAGACCCCCGGTCCCATTGTCATGAACTGCGCAACTGCTGCTCGAAAGTGAGCTTTCATGGCGTCGACGTATTGTCTGTTGCCTTCATTGGCCAGAGCAGAGAGGGCGTTTTCTACACCATTGATGGCAGCAGTGCACAAAGTAAGGTTTGAAGCAGTCTGTGCTGCTCGGCGCTCTTCGGCCTCAATCATTGAGCGGAGTTCGAGAGGTACTTGATCGGCCCTAGTTGGATTGCCAGTGCTGCTTGTCGGTCGATTGGTGATCTTAACACTATCTTTTGTCCCTGTTGCATTTTTCGGGACGACGGGAGAAACTTTCAGTATCTTACGCACTGCGGGACCTGTCGGCTCGGCCTGTGTCGATGGTACTTTCTTGGAGACATTCGTAGTCTCAGAGGGTGGGTTGGTGGGGGTTTCTGATGCAGGTCCTTGACCGACTAGCCTGAGATTTTCAGCATCAGTCATTTCAGTATCATTGGGGAAGGAGGACTTCCCCGGGGTAAAGGCCTCTGACGCAGGGGGAGCTTGGGAATGTTGCGCGAGGCCTTGAATTTTGGGTGCCCTACGGGCTCGTTCTCTGGCAGTCTCAGCTGCAGGTTGGTTCTTTTTCACCGCCGGCATGTCGACCAAGCCTTGCGGCAGCGCACAAACGAGGAGAAGGGTTTCACGATAGTTGAAGAAGAGGAGAGGAAGGGAAATTGGGCATATAGTGACTCTAAGGGAGTTTTCTCGAATTGTTTGTTTGTTTGTTTGTTTGTTTGTTTGTTTGTTTGTTTTGTATTTTAAGGTCCTAGGCCGAAGCCCTAAGTCTAAATGTGCAGGACCGGTGGAGCCGGCAGGGATCACACCTCAAGGCGTGCCCAACTCGTTCGCACATGATATGTAAATAAATAAACAAATAAATAAATAGATATTAATACAAGTAGCTAAGTTACTGAAAAATAAAGAAAGAGTAAGCCGCAACACCGTAATAAAGGATCAGCCTAGTGCTTCCCACACTATGTCTAACCCGCCGCTCTTACGACCTAACAGTCTAAAATTAACTGTTCACGCGTCCAGCAGAGAACAAGTCTGCAGGTATGTTCCCGAAACAATCTGTAGTCTTTGCAAATTCCGTAACTTCTCATGACCGCCTGGTCCAAGAAGATGACTAATAAAAACATTGATGATTCTACCTTTACTGAGCTTACGCGTGTGACTGGCGTGTATTCGGCAACGAACAAAATGTGTAGGAGATTTTTCCAGCCCACAGGCGCAGTCAAGAACTGGATTTTCGTGATGGAACCTACGATGGTATTCCGCAAAATCGCCATGCCCTGATCTTGCTGCAATTAGCCTCTGGAGAAGCAACCGAGGGAGAATTAACTCTGGGGGCTTGCGGCGACGCATTTGAAGGTTTAGATCTTTATATCGAGCTGGACAAATGGATGACCACCAAAAATCTATCAGATTCTGCCGATACTGCTGTATAAGCCTACGGAGGTATGCTAGGGTAATGTAGCCAGGCTGCGTATGGCGAGGGGGAAGTTCCTGGACTGCAGCTCTGGCTGCTGCATCCGCTTCCTCATTCCCATTTATCCCCGAGTGTCCTGGCACCCACCTAATGTGAGCATTAGCTTTCTTGGCGACTTCGTGAAAAACACGCGTGAGACGGAGGCTAGAAGAGGTTCTCCCAGTTTCTAAGGCTAGAACTGCCGCCTGATTATCTAGCAAAACGTAAATCTTTTCGTTATTTTCCCTCACGGATACTGCTGCTTCTAGAGCGGCAGTCGCCCCGTAGAGTTCGGCATCATAGACTTCTCCACCATGTAGGGTACCAAGTCCCGTCTTGAATGTAATGCCCCCACGTTGTAAGACAAAGCTCCAGGAGGAGCGACTGATACAGGTGTGAAGCCTGAGGTGTAGTAAGGCTGATGCCTGAGGTATCATAAGGTTAGGGAGGGGCATATTAGCCAGGTGCTGGGTTCATAGTGAAGTAATGCCTGAGGCATTATAAAGTTTAGAAGAAGACTTAGAGGCTTGGCGCCGATTCTCATTTACGCTAGTGTTGCAAGGATAGGACTTCTGGAGTAACTCTTGAACAGCATGAGAATTGTCATTTAAATTATATTAAGGTTGATTAGGCATTCGGATGTAAGGGGATTTAATATTAGATGGAAACATGTACATAAAGGATAGGGTAGATGTCCTTTGGTCTTTAGATTTATTATATTCTTTGATTTGATGCTCATTTTTATCTACTTCTAAGATACTTCAGCCTCGACTATTACAGCGACCATGGCCTTCTGATGAGCCATCCGAGTAGGCGCAAATATCTGATAATGATATTGACGCGGCCTAGATGCGATGTTCAGCTAATCCTTCCACCTTCGTCCCTAGCTTTGGAGGATATTCTGGAAACGCCAGTGGCTCTGCATCTTCGCATGGAGGAAGTTGCCGAATGGCTCGTTGGATCCGCGTCATAAAAATCTCAGGCTGTTGCGACGGTCTAGGCCTCTTCTTGTATATGTGCTTTGTTGAGTTGGGGCAAGAACTTGCTCTACTCCGCAGCGGGTGAGCACTGTCCAGGGAATTTAGTCGTGCTGCTAGTCGGAGTCGATTTCCTTCCAGGAGAACTTTTGCTGCAGGTATCCCTGCTTCCCTGTGAAGCACTGCGTTGGGTGCTGTCCTCCATACTGGAAGTGCGGCTCTTTGTGCTAAATGTAATGACTTATCGATTAAGCCACACAGAAAAGAAGTAGGAGGGGTTAAATTTCCAAGTCTCGATGGTCGAGATATCCCTGGCTACCACACCTCCGCCCCAAATCTGGCAACTGGAATGACGCATGTATTGACAGCGGTTACTAAAGCCCCGGGAGTTGCTCCTCGCTTTACTGGGTTCAGTCATCTCATGTGCTGAGCCATTTTAAGTGCTTTGCTGCACCACGTGGCAACGTGGTGTTTAAAAGATAGTTTTGAATCAAGATGGACTCCAAGCCAACGTATATGTTCAGCGGGTTCAATTCTAGAGTCGTTGACGAGGATACTTATCGGCCCATCTTGGCGACGACACTTAAAATGAATTACTTCCGATTTCCCAGTATCAAATTAGACGGCATTCTCCTTTGCCCATCCCAGCAAGCTGTCCACTTCCCGTTGAGCAGCTAAAGCGGATTTCACACTAGTAGGTCCAATTCCCATGATCTCTATATCATCGGCGTGCCCAAACCTTGCTCAAGAATTACCACTGCGCAATGGTTCTGCCATATAAAGAAGAAATAAAAGGGGGGAGATGGGAGATCCTTGCGGTACTCCACACTCTAGCTTCTTTGGGCTTGTGACCCCGCCTTGGTAGCGTACCTGCACTCTCCGGTTGCTGAGAAATGACGAAGTCCAGCGGAGAATAAAAGCAGACCAGCCTTGTGCTTGCACTCGTTGTAACAGCCTGTAATGTAAGACAGCGTCGAAAGCGCCCTGCACATCCAGAATTACAAATGTCGCGGCCCATCCCTGTGAGCGAGCCTCCTCTATGTAGTGCACCACGCAAGAGACAAGGTCAGTTGCCAATCGCTTAGGCAGTGCGCCAAATTGTTGGCGACTTACTACATCTGATGTGATGGCATGATAGGACATTCGCTTGGCGATAATTCTTTCGAGACCCTTCGCGAGGCAAGAAAGAAGTGCAATTGGCCTCCATCCTCTAGTCGTTGATGGATCCCGACCAGGCTTTGGAAGAAATACTATCTCTGCTAGCTGGAAGCAGGACGGATGGTATCCAAGCCGGAGACATGCACGATATAGCAGGGTGACATGTAATCCGATACTGTCCCAGCAAGTAGCAAGAAGTTCCACTGAGATCCCATCTGCCCCTGGGCAGGTGTTTCCGCTTCCAATTGTGCATGTCCGTACTTCCGACTCTGTCAGATCATATGTCCACGGGATATGGCCTTCGTTTGATATTGTAAAATTGGGTAAGTCGTCGGACGCTTGGTGACGAGCCAGGAGACTATCTCGTAAGTCTGTCGCACGCTCAGCTTGGTTTGAGATAAAATTCCCGTTGTGCAACAGTGGAGGTGGAATTATTTCCTGTCTTTGGGTCAGCCAGCCCATAAGGTTGAAAACATCAGAGGGAGTGTGCATCGATTTGATGCGTTTCTTCAAGTACTAGTTTTTGGACTTGGCGACCACCTCTCTTATAGCCTTTCCAAGCATGTGCGCTCGGATTCTAACACTGCAGCTCGATATTCTAGGTGGGTTTCCTTGCATTCTGGGGTCCACCAAGGCGCGGACCTACCGCTTTTCTGATTCGGTTAGCAAGCTGAGTCATTTGTATACTAGTGCGTGACGACCGACTACAGTAGAACCCCTCTTAGCTAATAGTGGGTCCCGGTATAATTACTGAAGAGATTCATAGAAATTTTACGGTTTATATTTGCAATACTTACCCCTGCACGCAAAATGACCTGTAAGGGTAAGTGTTGTAAATATAAAAGTCCAAGTTACGGTGAATCTTTTCAACATTTATACCGGCACCCACTATTAGCTAAGAGGGGTTCTACTGTACGAGGAAAACTGAGCAGAGGTCTTTCTCGGATAGGAAACCAATTTCTAAGTCAAGTGTTCTCTAATAATGGCGACAATAATCCACGTGGGCTGGCCACGAGTACAATTATTGATGTCAAAAAGTGTCAAGGCAGTATCGTGCCAGTGGACATAGATAGCGGTACCCAGAAGTCTTAGGGCCTGTTTGGATAGGAACTGCGCGCAGGTGCAGCTTTTCATAGAAATGCGCAGTTCGTGTCTTGGCAAAGTTTGCAGGAATAGCTGCGAGTAAACCTGCGTTGTTTGGCTTCGCCAGATCGCAGATCTTAGAAAGCTGTTCATAGCATGATTTGTCAGCAAGGCTGCAGAGTGCTAACCGTGACACCATGTTATTGATGACATCATCCGCCTCAGCAGTCAATCTTTACTCTGATACTCTTCGCCATATCTCTCTTCGCTGTATCATTAGCAATGTCGCAGCTCCAAAGGACGGCATCTAAAATAGCGCTGAAAGCCAGACAGCCCAATGCGAGATGGACAGATGAAGATGTTTTGACAATGATTGACATCCTGAAGCAAGCGACAATTGATGGCAACACTTCAGAGAATGGGTTTAAAGAATCTGTTTGGCAACAAGTTTCAGACAGCCTCAACGATGAATTGAAAACAAAGCGCTCCTCAGAATCAAAGTTCAGCAGGGTGAAGAAAGACTTTAAGGAAGTGAAGTTTCTCAGCGAACTTTCTGGATTTGGGTATGATTCAGCAAACAAGCTAGTTATAGCTGAGTCTCAAGTATGGGATAGTTTATTAGAAGTAAGTCATATAAGCATGATGCTACGAAGATTGCTGACATGTTACCAATAGAAACGTCCACATCTAAAGAAATGGCAGCGAAGCTCCTTTCCTTGGTACGAAGATATGGATCAAATGTTCGGTAATAAGCTGGCGGTTGGGAAACATAGCTTCTTTGGAGGAGAAGACGATACGCCACACGAGATCTCAAGTGACGAAGAAGAAGAGTCAAGTTTCGAGTTTATACGAAGCCGCTCAAACTCAGTCATACTAGTTACACCTACTCCCCGTCCACGCATCAGCCTCAACATCAATGAAAGCGCATCTGGCAGCGAAGAAGGTACACCACAAATTTCCAAAGCTACGAAGAGACACCGGGATTCTGCAAGCATTCACCAACCTACGAAGCGTATTCGAGTAACAGGTGTGTCTGTATTACAGGACATGTCGGAGAGCCTCAAAGCTGCAGTCTCTAACGATGCATCACGGCTACCAGAAGATGCGTCTGCTTCGTTAGATGGTCAGGCTTTTACGAAGATACAAAGTGAAACATGCTTGACGGATAAAGGGATTTTGGCTATGCTGGAAGTTTTGGCGGATACCTCGATGGCACGAAGATATTTGCTATCACAGCGAAAGAGTATTAGAGAGGATTGGATTAAACAAGAGATGAGAAAGCATGCAGCGAAAGTAGACGAGGGTTTGGCAGAGTTCATTATCTACGAGACATTTCAGGAGCTTTTATAGTCCTAATCTATTTCTTCGTTGCCGCTTAATAAGATGAGCTGCCCACATATCTTCAGCGATATTGTCCCTGCGGCTGTTTGCACGAAGTGTCTCACTTCGTGATATGTTGTAGGCTTGCTCTACTCTGATGGGCTCTTGCTCGTTTTCGTAACTATCATCTATATTGAGCGAGTGTCCTTCTTCGTTGATATCAGAAAGAATGTTGTGAAGCACGCAGATTGCAGCAACTACTCGCACTTGAGCAGCCAGCTTGAAACCACGAGGCCGTGTCAATATCTTGTACTTTGCTTTCAAGACTCCAAAAATTCTCTCCACGATGTTACGAAGCTTTGAATGCTGATGATTGAATAGCTCCTCTTTGTTCTGCGGTGCTCTGTTTCCTTTCCCCCATTCTTGCAAGTGATAACGGACACCTCTATAAGGTGTCAAACAAGTATCACAGTTTGGGAATCCTGCATCTCCAAGAAAGTACTTGTCCTGGAGTAAGTTGATTGCCTGACATCGTATAGCCTCAAACCAGAGAGTAGAATCCGCAACACTCCCTTCCCAGCCACAGAGCAAGTTCGTAAATTGAAGATCAAAGTTGCATGCGGCGAGTACATTCTGCGAAAGAAAATCCTTCCTGTTTCTGTAAACAGCTCTTTCACTATCAAGTGGTGAAATTGGTATATGTGTCCCATCAATTGCCCCTATGCAATCTTTAAACCACGGATAGTAGTCTTTCGTATTATCTTCAATCACAGATGATAGCGGTGTTTCGTTCGTTGCAGGCTTGATTGTAGCTTTGTATAAGTCTGTGCTAATGAAGCACCGCATAACTTTATGATATGTTCGCTGTATTGTTTCAGTGCTTCGTTGAAAGCGCTCTGCTAGTTGTCGCATCGAGAGATCAGTTCGTATCGCGAACAGAAAGATAGCCAGCTGCTCCTTTGTCCCCATTCTCCGTGTGAGTTGGAAAGCCGTTCTTCGTAATAACAGGTTTTCTACGAAGTAGAACCTTTCTTTTGATACACCAAGATTGGTAATGCGTTCTTCATGGCCTTTGAGCATTTCGTTCACCCAGCTCTCTCCTTGTAGTTTTGAGTCGTGTTGCCGAGCTTTATCATTGTGCGTATTGTGATAGTACGAAGCAGCTGCAATACATGCAATCATAGTACAAAGAAAGGTTTTACGCCTACGGCGTTTACGATCACTCAAAGCAGAATTAGATGTTGTGTTTCGTTGCATCATAGCGATAAAGAAATAGCTGACGTCACTGATAATAGAAGGCTGAGATGTCAAAGTCAAAACTGCAAAGAAGTCAAAAAGTTGGAGCGAATCGCTGCAGTTTTCATTTGTGTGGTGCAGGAATGGATTTTACGAACTGCGCAGGAATTGCCGGGAAACTGCGCAGTTATGGTTCGTATCCAAACAAACCGTCAAAAACTGCGCAGTTTTGTAACTGCGCAGTTTTTCGCGGTGCACTTTCGCTGGTGCAGTTTTCCCGCAGTTCCTATCCAAACAGGCCCTTAGGCAACATATGTAACCTTTATTAGTCTCTTCACAATCTGTGATAATATCCAAATAGTCGAGCAAACACCTCTGAAGTGAGGTCTAGCACAACTGTTCGGAATTTCTATTAGTCGGATAGTACTGGAAGCTTACCGCCACATGGGGCTGGAGGTATTCATGTATCAAAAGTACTTTTATTCTGGTTTACAGCTTCTGGGCTGAACATCATATGATTTTTAAAAAAAGAAATTACAGGTACGTGGTTATAAACCTACTTATCACTCGCCATCCAAATATTTTTTCATTAACATGATTCGGCACCTTATTGGCCCACGCAAGTATTTTTTCGGAAGATACCTATTGTCTACAGAACGACTCAGTCTGATGCATGAATCACTTATACTCAGGTGTCGGTGGCGGATACCAGTCGGAGTTAACCCTTACGGCACGTAGCCTGCTCCGTGAACACTCACTACAGGGAAATGCGTGACAAAACTCATGGTCATCTGAGTATACTTTCGTCATCCCACGAACACGATTTCGCCGCGTGGGAATAGGATCTGTGGCTCTACTTGGTTTCGAACTAGCTTTGTCCTGTCTTAGGTGAGACGTGTATCCAGGATACATAGATTTAACATTGGAGGCTGGCCCAGATACTGCTTCGCCATCCAACCCACGTTTTTGGGATGCAGTATTGATCATTGATTATAGATGTACTAATGCAAGCATATATATATATATATATATATACACTATGGTACGGGAAATTGAAGATACTGTAGTCTCCTTCGGTTATGATTTCTGTCCTCAGTATCATACAAATTTTCATGGAATTAAGGATAAAAATAATCACAGAAGGTGACTATAGGCACCACCGATTTCCCATACCACAGTGTACACGCGGCAATGTAGCTGTTAATAGTCATGCGTTCTTGTGCAATCCGGCACTAGACTATAAATGTGACAGCCTCGGCCTATGTGTGTATACAAGCCGGCAGATCTTCTACTGGTAACTCACGCTACAACAGTAATTACGTCGTAGCAAGTCAATTCAGTATGTAAGATCTCTAGATGATTTTCTATTTTTCTACATCGACGCGATTTTAAAGGGATATCGATTCAGAACTGCAACTAATGCTAGCAGTGATGAAACAAGTCGTCTTCAATAAAAATAGTTGATAAAGGAACTTGTTCTTCGTATTTCTTTTTAGTGTATCTTGTTTTATTATAATATCTAATAGAGAAATTCAAATAGTCTATATACACATTTCATTTATGTCCGTCCTATTACAGATACGAGGAAATACTTCCCTAGTGACTTCCAAATAACTTGTTACTGCAAGTTACGCCTCTTTAGAGCCCAAAGCACTGTATACGAGCTCAATCGCATGTGAACAGACGTGGTGACGATACGAGAAACTTGTTGATCATTCAAGAGAAATGTATCGATTATGCTCAGACTGATCTACATTTCCAACATTTACATATATACTATATGTAGTAGATAGTCTGTGAGGAAGAAAGGGGATCTATTTAGGCCTTTGGATATTCGTTAAAATAGGTGTAAGCGTCTGATAAGTCAGAAGGACCGTGTAAGAGACAAACGAGTAGAAGAGTTACATGTAGAGGCGTTATCAAGACCCTAGTATCGGTGGAGGCATAAGGGAGCCGATTCCCTTGTATAGTTGTATCTAAATAGATATAATGTACACAGTTTGTAGCACTTGCTTGTCGTGCAGTGGCCGACGCTCGCAACCCTTCACACCATATTGGTTGAGAGAAATTTTCGACCCGTTGAATAGAAGAGGTATTTCTTTTGTTAAAATAGTGATGCCTTTAGCTTGAATATTGGCCTTCCTTAGGCTTATGTCTTCGAGCGCGATGAAATCATCTGTTCCAAGAAAGAGAGTGTCATCGACTTGCAAACCAGTTAGGCCGAATGGTTTTTGGGTTGTCACAAGCAGACATTGATCAAAGCAAGACGGCTTCATGTTGAGATACTTACAAAGGTGCGTAAAGTATGTACCGAAACAATTGTTCCCTGCTTCAGGAACACCATACGAGGGCTTTATCACCCGCATAACCATGTCTTTAGGTAGCTTCATAACCATGGTAATCTCATGAGATGGCCAGCAGAGAATATCTCTAGAGAGCGAAGTAGCTGACTGCACATATGCTTGGCTTATGTCGCGAATAAATAAGATTATGCCGTACTTTCGTTTTAATGGAAGCGTTAGTGCTAAGATGAGTCGTATGCTAGATCTTTGAACGGTGGGCGATTGGGTTAGAACCATATTCTTACCTGTATCGTTGTATACTTGAACGACTAGCCGTGATTTTTCTCAAGGCTGGAGAGTCGTTGAACCTTTAACTGCTGATACTATACGGGATTTGAAGATACGTTTACCGAACATAGAATCATTATAGCGAAGAAATTCAAAGACGCCCTTCGCCAGGAGCCCTTCGATTTCTTCCTTGGTTGACATCTCAAACGGTTCGCCTGGGATGAGTATCATACCTTTTGAGCGAAGTTCGAGGGATAATCGGATTGCTTCTTCTTCTTGTGGCGCTAAGAATATATCTTGGGTCTGAATAGCGGGATTTTTGGCCGCAGTGCGTGTATGACGTTTGGGATAACGCGATTGAAATTTTGATTGAAGATCCAAGTTTAGGATCGGTGCCGTTTGACTTGCTTGGATGTCGCTCTATGATATTTCGTCGTCTGGAAGAAGAGGAGGTAGAGATTGTTGTACTTGAGATCGAAGTACTTGAGGGAGGGTGATAAATTCTTCGGTTTACTCATTGGTAGTTGGTTGATAGGCATTTCTGTCATCATTGGGTTCGATTTGTTAGAAAGTGTGACACGAGTCAATCAATTGCTAGGCTGTAGCCTGTAGCTAGCATGCCATCTACAATACCGCATTGGTATTAGTAAGGATCTTTAGTGCACTCCACTAAGGATGGAATCTAGTGGTGGGCATGCTCGGAAGTAACTCGACGCACGCTAGAAGTCGAGGTCTCCGGAAACCTTGCATAAGGTTTCACTATGACTCAGTGTTCGATCAGGGAACTCAAGATGAATGAGACGTACCTGCTTAGTAATAGCGTAGTAAGGCAACTCAGCGCATAAGTACCGCTGAGATGTACCACTAATAATATAACACACTTTTTGACAGACAAACTATTCTCAAGCTCGAATATTTAATTTGTCATTTATTACTCTAGAGATTGACACCTCTAATCGCTAGACTCCCATCCATATTTTAACACGAATCACTTACCTACAGCTGTAGAACGAAATATCTTATCTTCATTGTTAATTCGAATGGTGATACTCTCTTTATCTTTGTCGACTAGTTCGTAGGGCCCAGTCCCATTCGAGACGGAAACCGTTTGTCGATATACCAAGCTCATCGGTGGCGTTCCAGGTTTCTGTCATGATACAGTATCTGTTAAGATGTTTAGGATTTAACTTTAGACTGTTATTTTGAAATATGGCAAGGAAATAATATAGCTACCAGTGGGTTTTACATGTAGATAAATAACAACTTGGTCTATCAGGATGAGAGGTGTGCGGTTTAGGTTCATTCTTGAGAAATATACTATAATCACTATCATAATTTATTCCTTTAGTGATTTATATTGTCTCGAGTACCACCGTCACCAAAATTATAACTTCGGCTTTATATGTCACGATTCGTTAAAACATATATTGCGATAAAAAAATTAAAGTTGAATAATCTTGAAGACGTAGAGGATATAAATCATGAGTTAAATAATGTGTATATATATTGTTACTGTTAGGACGTATTGGCTACAAGGAAAAAACTATTTACACGTGACATAAAATCAACGCTAGGCTGACACTTCGACACGCCCCTTCAGCCTCAGATGATCTTATTTCGCCCATTTCACTACTAGGCCAAGTCTCCAGATATTTGTTATCCTTCAAGAATTTTCATATTTAGCAACTTAATAAATTTATCGTGCTTAGCTCTATTCAGAGACTTTGTGAGCCCATCTGCTGCCATCAGATTGGTCGGAATATATTGAGGTAACACTCTTCCACTAGTGATGTGTTCACGGATGAAATGATGCTTGATATCAATGTGTTTAGTGCGCTGGTGTAGCTCTGGATTTTCGCTTAAGGCTAGACTACCCTGATTATCGCCATAAACCTTTGTGGATAATACGTCTGTGCCGGAGTAGCCCATTTGACGCATCAATTGCTGGATCCATAAAAGTTCCCGAATAGAAGCAGTGAGTGCATAATACTCAGCTTCCGTCGTGGAAAGTGCAACACTGGTTTGTCCCTTCGATGAAGCTGAAATAACCCCTCCAGCAAGAAAGAAAACACTTCCACCAGTAGAGCGTCTGGTGGTTATATTTCCGCCCCAATCGGAATCACTATAGCAATGTAGAGTTGTATCAGTCGCATTTGCATCGTACATTATCCCAAGATTTATTGTACCTCCTACATAGCGTAGTATACGATTGACTCCTTTGATATGGTTCGACGATGGATTAGAAAGATACCGAGAGAATACCGAGACCGCATATGAAATATCGGGTCTAGTATGAACCGCAAGGTACAATAACGAGCCTATTTTAGACTGGTAATCTTGTACTTCGGCGGCGGTCGCTTGACCTGGATTTGGGACCAAAAAAGTCTCATAGCCCGGAGCCATTGGTGTTTCTGCGGGATGACAATTTTCCATGCCAAAACGTTCAAGAATTTGACGGCAGTAAGCGTCTTGCGTAAGCCATAAGCGCCCCTTTTCACGGTCACGAGTAATACGGACACCCAGGAAATACTGTGCCGGGCCCAAATCCTCTAACTGGAACTTTTTGGCGAGTCGGATCTTCATCTTTGCAATTTTCTCTCTTGATTTTCCAAGCAAAAGGAAGTCATCAACGTAGGAAACGACTATAAGACGATCCTCACTATGGATAAACACACAGTTATCGGATTCAAGTGACGAAAACCCCAGTTCTTCTAGGCATTTGCGCAAGTGCTTTTGCCATAATCTTGGCGACTGTTTGAGGCCATATAAAGCCTTAAGTAGCCTGCATACATAGTCACCATCGGGAGTCATACCTGGTTCCCGCTAATTAGGAGGGAGTTCGGCGTAAATATTGTCGCGATCGGCCGTACTATTCAAGAAGGCAGTAATTGCGTCTAACTGTTTGATTTCGAGATCAAACATGGCCGTAATAGATAAAGCGACTTTCCAGGAGGTATTTCGACACACTCCAGCATAAGTTTGAGTGAAGTCACGTCCGACTTGTTGCTCAAAACCGCGAATAACCCATCTAACCTTATACTTCAGTATATCACCATTCTTGTCCCTTTTCGTCTTCAGCACGATCTTGCCACTAAGCACCTTTTTTTCTGGAGGAACCTCAGAACGAGGAATGACAACCCAGGTCTTGTTACTTCCAATCGAGTCGTATTCTCTCCTAAAACCTTCTTTCCTCTGCATCTTGTATTTGCCACTAAGCGCTTCAACCATGGTTTTAGGATCATCTTCGTTTCGACCGATCTCGCTTGAATTAGTAGCAGCAATGAATGCTACATCTTCGTTAACATTTCTGTTACGATTGGATCGCAAAGCACGAGTCGACGGTTCAATTGCCACTTTAGGTCTATTCTTGGATCCTGGTGGTCTACCACGGGGTCTTTGCGCCTGTGATAGGCGCCTAATTTCCTCAGCTTCCTGATTAGCCCCAATTTCCTCAGTTTCTTGATCGTTCCCAGTATCCTCAGCTTCCTGATAATTCCTACTTTCCTCAACATCCTCAACTTCACCGACTTCCTCAATCTCTCTAACCTCCCTAGTCACTTCGTCTCCACTTAGACCCACCTCATCATCGAGAGTTTGGTGTTTTTCAAATGGAGTCATTTCGAGCGATTCGCTACTAGGTTGAGTTTCCTGAGATTGAGAGTTGTTGGAAGTTCCTTGATTTTCCTCCCTACTTCCATCAATCGGAAATGTAAGGTCAGAATGAGGATGAGCAGATGATTCCCAGTGATCATCTTGTGGTTGAGGAATATTAACGGAGCATTTTTCATCGAAACGTACATTCGAAGATCGAATGACTTTCCGGCGACTGGGGATATACACACGGAAAATATGTTGCCCTTCATAACCAACTAACATTCCTATTTCGGCTCGATCATCAAGCTTCCTTGATATTACTCGTCTCTCTACTGGGATTTGGACGTATGTTCTACGCCCAAGTACACGGAGATGACTGAGGTCCGGAACATCATTTTTCCCGAGACATGTTCTGTTCAAAAATTGGAATGGTGTTTCTCCGCGAAGGGTTGATGTGGCGCTACGATTAGCAATCATTATTTGCGTTCGCATTAATTCTGGCCACAAGAATATTGGGATGTTTTGGTCAATTGATACAGTTCGTACTCGCGAAACGATTATGCCGATTGAACGCTCCGCACGTCCATCTTGTTCCGGAGTGTATGGGGTGGTCATTTCAACAATTTGACCTAACCTTGAGGCTATAGGTCCCATACGAGATGGGGAAAACTCCTTTCCACCATCTAACCTCCATGATTTGACAACCATTCCGAACTGAGTTGATACCATTGCGTTGAAATTTTCAACAGCTTCAAATGCACAATTTTTGTGATCGTGATAATGGCCCCAGCGAGTTGAGGAAGCTGCATCCGTAAAAACCGTGCAGTATCTTACATTTATCCAAGAATCATTTAGGAGAATTTTCCCTCTTGGATTTATCATGACAACATCTACTGAAACAGAGTCGAAGGGTGTGTAATTTTTAGGGCTGACAGTTTTGCGTATATGCCGAAGTGGTTTCGAAAGTTCACAGGCCTCACACAAGGTTGAGGTTGGTTCTGCAAGTATTGGCTCGTATTCGATGCCAGTGGTGACTAGTTTGGTGGCCTTAACATTTCTGACGCCTAAGTGTCCTAAACGACGGTGCCAGAGATCGAGGGTTGGTGCAGGTTGACGTTCTAAGACTGGAAAAGCGTTCATGGAAACGTATTCCTTTATTATCATTGAATCATCGAACTCAGCAAATTCTAATCCGCGAGGGCTGAATAGAGAATTTATTTTCGCATAACCTCCGGCTTTATACAGTCGAACGCCACTAAAGAGGTTGATTGGACATTCTGGCAAGTAACAAACGTCTCTTAGCTTAAATGGGTGGATATCTCCACTGGAATTTACGCACTGTAGAGTGACAGTGCCCTTGCCTCGAGGACGAATTGGTCCGCTCGCAGTGTTAATAAGAGATAGGTCATCGACGTTTGTATAGGTACCTTTATCAAACTTGTCAAGAGAGTTTGATATGTGGCAGCTAGCTCCTGTATCGTATATCCAGAATTCTGACCTAGCAGCCCGTCAATTTTTAATCATGGCCACAGGGTTTAAGTCGGTCAAAACGACGCAGCTTTCATCGAAGAACGATGTCTTAACTTCGTTGACGTTTGAAGAAGAGCTTGAACTTTTGTAAGTCTTCCAGGTCTTGTTATGTTTCCTTTCCCAAGCCAGTTTAGCCTCTTTATTTTTTGGATTTTCAAAACATTTGTCCTGAGGATGTTTCGCCTTAGGATTCCCGCAAGTCTTGCAGTTATATGTTTTCTGTTTGGCTTTATCTTTTCCTTTTTGACTAGGTTTTGGATTCTCTTGACTGCGGGGTTGTTGATACATGGCTATTTGGGTTCATTTGTTGTTAGAATCGTCCCGGGATTCATCTTTCAGGTCGCGAATAAACTCATCAAGTAAAGATATCTTAATGTCCTCGATCTTTTTTAAACTTCTGAGGCGCGTCCTCATATTCATTGCCCAAATGGGGTAATCATCCTTGACCTTTTCCACAAAGAATATAACAGCATCAGGGTCCCGAACTTTCATCTTAAATTGTGCCAATGTTTCCATGGTCTGTCTATAGGCCAGTATAAAGTCGTCTAGCTTGGTATAATCCGAACTTCTCATTGACGAGAATTTGGCCGCAGCTCGCATGTAGAGAACTATGCCGGACCCTTCAAACTGAGTCTGTAAAGATTCCCACATTGCCTTGGAAGTTTTAAGGTTTTCGACCTGTCTTGCTAGTGACATCGACAAATTCCCGGTAAAAATCAACTTCATTTTTGCGTCATTTCTAGTCCATTCCTTGTATAAGGATATATCTTCTGCTTTGATTTTATTGTCAAATATGTTGACTTTGGCGGGCGGTTCGGGAGCCAGAGGGTGGAGATGGTCTAACAAGTCGTGAACCATCGCTAGGTTCATTATACTATTCTTCCATAACGAATAGTTTTCATCGCCCGAGAGCTTGAGATTTGATGAAAGGTAGAGAGGATTATCTTGTGACATCATTCCGAACTCTTTCAATAAACTGAGTATGGGTCACAAAGGGATTCCGTAATTTCTTATATCGGCACCAAATGATCCAGTGCACCAAAGAAAGATAGCTTCAACACTCTGTTGCTAGAACTCCTTCCGCAACTGTAAACAAAACTGAGTGCCACTCAATGGAAACAGGTGTTCGAAATTCGGATTGCAGAAATACAACAAATTACACTTAACTCAATGAGCACTTGGTCTCATAATCTCTTAAAGACGTAGAGGATATAAATCATGAGTTAAATAATGTGTATATATATTGTTACTGTTAGGACGTATTGGCTGCAAGGAAAAAACTATATACACGTGACATAAAATCAACGCTAGGCTGACACTTCGACAAATAAGTCCACTCGGCTTTCTTGCTTTTACCGCCTTTTCTCCAAACCTTGTCTTGGTCACCAATTTGGGCTAGTCCGAGATGTTCGTTTTTCGGTCAGTTTCTCGTATTGCGGGCATCTTGGACGAGTCGAGTGGCCTGGAATTTTCGGAGTTCGGTCATAGCTCTATGAACAGCCTCTGCCCGTTCGGTAACATTTGGTACTGGCAGGTTGTTCAATGTAATCCGTGGGTACGTGCCGAAAACGCACAGAGTGGGCATGATGCCATCCGGACCAGATGTATTGTTTGAGGCTTTAATCACCATTTTAAGGCATTTTTGCTTGTCAACACCTTGTCCTGCGAACTGTTTCCGTAAAATAGAGTATGCTCGCTTGAGGAGTTTGCGGTATCGCTCGACCTTACCGACGGAGTTGTGTGCCTCAATTGGTACTTCGGTCACCTGCACCTTAGCACCAGAAGCGTTTGCTCGAAATGCAGCAGATCCAAAGTTTTTGCCTGCATCGTGAACCAGGCTTTCCGGTAGTCCTACATAGGTAGAAATCCAGCAGGGCAGAATAGCATTCCAACAATATGCAGCCTTCTCACCCGCGGAAAGAAATTCACCTGCTGCAAAACCAGTAGCCGCGTCTACAATGTGGATGACCGGACTATCTTCTGTATAGACAATCTCAACATTTATGGTTTGATTAAAATCGCCATTGTTATGTAGAGAAAATTTATAGCGAAGGGGACGATTGGAATTTATCTGGCAATCCCGGCAAAACTTTGTTATTTGTTGAATCACATCGAAAGTTTCCTTGTCAGTATGATTAGCTTGTTGGAGCACTTTGTACACCCGGGTCACTAATCGATGACCCCATCTTCGGTGAGTTGTGCGGATTTCTTGTTCTATGAGAAAGCGACCAACTGTACCATTATTGTTATGCATGAATAAGGTTTGGATTCCACCCAGAGTGTTACGGGCTGTGTCTGGATTTGGATCGGGACTTGCGGTCACCCATAGTTATGGGGTAGGCAGCCGCACATTTAACTGAGCTCGATGCATTATCGTGAATTTTATACGCTTTACAGGCTTTTTCCCTTCGTATGTAGAATATAAACTGTATTTGGCCCTGTTTCTGCTGCTGAGTCATAGTGAGCCCGTCACATAGAGTAAGCCATAAATGTCCGTACTTTTCAATGAGGGTAGCTATATGCTTCGCATCTTAGATCATCGTATTGTCTACAATATTTGCGTAAGCACGTAGGCGTTACATGTCTCGCAAACCAAGTAGGAACGGGATGTTGTAGAGAATTACGTAAAAAGTTATCTTTCCAATCAGTGTATCAATAATAACAGAGCCAATGGATTCATAAACACCTTTTCCCATTCCCGCGATTTTAGCTTTGACTGGTTTGGAGGTATCGATAATCAAATTCTTTTTGCTACGCTGTAAAGCTTTTACTTGGCCAAGTCCGGCTGTAGAAAAACCGCCTGCGCCAGTATCTACAAGGACTCAGTGAAATATTCTTTTATCGTACCAATCTTGGCTGATATTTCCCAATGCGAACGTGGACTCGAATTGAAGGAAAACGTCTGCAGCGGTAATTGGGAAATCAAATACGTGCGTGCTCTTGAGTCCACCAACCTCAAACTCTCTTACCAAATAGATTGTTCCATGATTATATTCTGAAGATTCACCGGCTGCTGCAATCCTGGGAGCAGTAAAAACGTGCTGGATGGCTTGCTCCTGAAAGTAGGCTACTGAATCTTCATCTCCCAGTTCTTCCATGAGATTTTGAATATATGGAGTAACATTGTCTGGATAGTCGTGGTCGTGAAGGGGTTCTAAGAGATCTAGTTCGCATGATTCGAATTCCGCTAAGTAAAAGTCGGTTTGATCTTGCTTCTGATTACCTTCATTGCCACGGTCTAGAGCGCTCGAACTTTGTTCCCTGCCGCTGTAGATTTCTGCGCTCACCCAAGCCTTCGTACCCTGTTGCTTACTGCACCGATTAGTATTAACAGATCACCGCAGGTCGTAATATTCAGGACTCTCTGGTTAGCTGTTTTTCATAACAATCCACTGATAACTTACCTTCAGCACTTTCTAGAATTAGTATTTCCTTCGGTTTAACTCTTTCCTGATCTATTCGATTCTATTCTTCATTTATCGGAGTTAGGAGATGATTAGTCATTATAATGTACGTCGTTAGGTTGCTCCTAGGATCTAGGCGTTCATCAATCTAAATTTGTATATATAGAGGTTCTCTTCCTTAATTAGTGGGCCAGATTTGTGTCTTCGAAATCCTCATGTATTTTTTTCTATCAAGCTCCACTAAGTCCTCTCAATTTCTCTTTATCTTGTCTTGTGAAGTTACTCCAGTCGTATCACGTCAAGCCTCACAAGTCAAGCCTCGTCACGTCAAGCTAAGCTCTAACATTCATAATCGAGTAGAAACGTTGCGTTGATTGTCCTGTTGGAATTCTGGTGCTTGAGATCATCTAAAGCTTTATTCATTTCCGCCGCGGGATGGTTAGTAGACCAACACCATTCCTTCTAACAAACAATGCACCGCTTATTTCATCTCTTCCTACCAGCAGACGATTGATTGTGTCCCTATTTTGGCGTCCAGTTTCTATTGCCCTTATTGTTATCTCTATGCGATGCGCGGTTAGATTCATTGTATCGTCTATCAGCGAAATTAATTCTTTCAACGCTAGTTTCTTGCACGTAGTTTTCTGCGGGGTTAGTCAAATTAATCTGAGCAAAGGCTGCGCGAATATCTGTGTATACACCTTCAGAGGTAGCCGCGGGGTGGGTGAGACAATTCTGAAGTTCAGGAGCTAGGACGGAGGCTGAGATATTCTTCCGGAGAGTGAGTCCTTAGAGTTGAGATATGGAATTCCCCTCTGCACGCGGCGTAGTTCTTGCTCTATCTGTTAGTAAGAATTGGGGTTCAAACGTATACGATAACAAAAAATATTCTGTTCTTCCTCTGTTCCCTGTTACACTCCGTGTAGCCAGCTATTTAAATAATCTCACTTAATTAGCGTGTACACGTGGTAACTGTAACCATAAAGACTCTAGAGATTTATACCAGGATACCGACAGATATAGAAATCGACTTTTGCTGCATCGATTGACAACATGTTGGACCTCCGCCAAGCATAACAATGAAGCCGGAGACTGACCAACAGATCACAACATCTCCTGCAAAATCCGAGTAAGAATTTAAGGCTAGTCCTCCTCTTTACAAAGATCCGGCAGAAGATGGTCCAAAACTATAAGTTATGCAGTAATCAATTGTGACGGCTGGCAAGCCTTAATATGACCTGTAGACTATTGTTTTACTAGGTATATGATTGGGAGACGTACACTTGGTAAGAGTTACTAAGATAGAATATGGTGGAGATGGTATATATTTAAAATGATAATGATGTATGAAGATGATAATCATATATTTACAGTGTGGCAGACTTCAGCCTATTTATACCAAGAATATGTCTGTGTGTGACCAGATCAAATGCAGCAAACACAGATATTCTTTGTGTGCCGAACATCGCCTAACTTATCCAAACACTCCAGCCCGACTGCAGCCGCATCGGCTCTTGCGTGACCCCAGCGTACTCTGCCGTGTACCGCTCCGTCTAAGCTCCTGCTGCCGGAATGAGCACGTTCACCGAAGCTCGGAATAACACTCCCTCTGTCGGTAACGACTATTTCTCAGCTTCTTAGTGAATTTCCACAGGTGACTTGACCTTTGTCAGTGCGTCAGCAAGCTGAAGATTTGATGGGACAAAGGTGACAGTTATCTTCCCATTTTGATGCTGCTCGCGGCAGTAGGAGTTCCTGAGCGCTATATGCTTAGACCGCTTATGATTGTCATGGTTTTTGATCAGTGAGATTGTTGATTGGTTGTCGACGTGAAAGTTGGTACATGCTGCCCCATTAATGCGGTTAGTGATACCTAGTTCTTGAATGAGTAACTTGACCCATTGGAGCTGGCGGCAGGTTTCAGTAGCTGCCAAGTATTCTGCCTCAGTGGTGGACAGGACGACCTCCCGTTGCAGATGTGATTTCCAGCTAATAGGACCTGATGATAATCTGATTAGTATTCCAGATGTCGATCGGCCGGTTGATGGGTCGGCTGCAAAGTCTGCGTCCGAATATGCTTCGAGAGTTGCTTGATGGTTGTTTCGAGTGAATTCTATACCTTGGTCAGGGTCCTTCGCAATATACCGGAGTACTTGACGTGCGGCTTGCATGTGCTCGTTCGATGGGTTGACCAGGAATCTTGCGAGATGGTTTACCGCGAATGCAATGTCTGGTCTCGTGTTGTTTGAGAGATACTGTAGTCCTCCAATGCATGAGTTGTACTCTGTCTTTTCATGCGGAAGGCACGTCACGTTGTTTGGTTCCATCATGCGTTCCAATGGCGTGTTTGCTGACTTGCAGTCTGAGAGACCGTGTCTGTTGAGAAGAGTGCGTGCGTATTGTCCTTGAGAGAGCTTGAGAACCGTAGTTGATGGGTGGCTGATCTCTATGCCAAGGAACAAATCAGTGCTGACAGTCTTGAGGTTATATTTACGATATAATGCACTCATTAGTTGGTCTATCTTTGACTGATGTGGACTCACTACTTGAAAGTCGTCAACATGCATCAGTACAAAAAGATCCTTTTTACTGTTAGTGTAGAAACAAATGTCAGATGTGGTGGGAAATAAACCCAGCTGGGCAAGTGTTGACTTAGCATCATCATACCATAAAGCCGCTGCTTGCTTGAGTCCATAAATGCCTTTGCAGAGTCGGATGACATAGCCATCTTTCTCGTATCCTTTTGGAAGTTCCATAAACAAGTCTATTTTGAGGTCAGGGTTAAGAAATGCAGTTGGTACGTCACCTTGTTTTCTGTGCCAGCCAAGTTGGTGTGCAAGAACGAGAATGATTCGTCCTGTTTCAGGTCTAGGTGTGGGTGCGAAGGTTTCATGATAGTCTATGCCATGCCGCTGAGTAAAGCCCTTGGCTGTGCAGCGAGCTTTATACTTTTCTATGTCGCCGTTGGCAAGAAACTTCTTTTTGAATACCCACTTGCATTTCATGGGCTTGCGACCTTTGGGTAATTGCGAGTGTGGAATTATCCGTATGGCTCCCTTCTGCTTGAGAGATTGGAATTCTTCTTCGGCTGCTCTTTTCCAATGCAGGGCTTCTGGGCTGGTCATTGCTTCGTCCCATGTCTGTGGGTCAGGTGACGCTTGTGCCGTCATGCCATGGTGTAGTCGATAGTAGTCAACACGCTTGACCCCTCTCCCTCGCTGCGACCTGGTGATGCCATCTTCTGGTGAATGTGGACGTTTAACGCCAGCTACTGGCTGTATTGGGACCCAGCCAGTCATGACTTGATCATAGGGTTCATCTTCCTCGGTCAACTCTGCTTCATCATCCGATATTTCCTCAATAGATGTCTCCCTCTGATCACCAAGTTCATGATGTCTTGATATAACTTGCAGATCTGTAGAATACGAGGGTATATGATGTGATGATGGCGAGTTGGGTAAAGTGTGAACATCATGTGGTTCAGTATGGGTGTCCATGGTGGGAGAGGATGGAGCTGTGTTGTATGTCTCCTCAGGTTGCATATTTTTGATGGAGTGATTTGGTATGAGAGGAGGATACTCCCTCTGATTATCTGGATGGTTTTGGTGAGATGCAGACGTTTGGGTAATGTGTGGCTCAGGCTGTGAAGGTTGATTACTGCTTGTATGTTCATGTGAAGGGTGCGACTGCTGAGGAAAAGATGATTCTGAGAAAATGGAGTCGAAATTTGACCAGTAGCTCGATGTATTTTGCCGTTCAACTGAACTTAACTCATCACCGAATACTATGTCTTCATTTAATGATGCATGAGGAGTAATGCTCTCTGTCCATTTCCAGCCATGAACTGGTGTCCATTGAGGATGGTAGATTAGGTAGTTTTTGTTAGTATTTTTCTGAAACCCAACAAACCATCCCATCTTTGCTCTTGGTTCGAATTTGCCTGGTTTTGGGTCGATAAGTTTATATGCACGACATCCAAATCGTGGGAGGTTATTGAAATCAATTTGTGATGGATGTGGTTGCTTTAGACCTTTAAGAAAGTCTAGCAATGGCACTGACTTAGTGCGAAGACAATACAGTCTATTAGTGAAGAAACAAGCATGTTCGACAGCCCACGGCCAGTAGCAGGCGGGCATTCGGGCGTCGATGAGCATAGATCTGGCTCTCCTTAAGATGACTTTATTTGATGCTTCGGACGTCCCATTTTGCTCGGGAGTGTATGGTGCAGATACGTCTGTTCTGATTCCGTGTTGATCACAATATTTCTTAATGCGGAAGAGTTCTGAGCCTCCATCTCTAAAAATGGTGCGGACTCTTTTGCCGTATTGATGGTGCTGGTATTCGACCCATTTAACTAATTGGGGTGCTATTTGATCTTTAGTAGATGTAGAGATGGCCCATCTCATACGTGATCTCGCGTCAGTAATGATAACAACGTACTGATGCCCGTTGCATGCTGTTGTCAGTTTTCCGACCGTGTCAACGAATACTTCATCGAGGGGATCAAGTGGTGTTGGTCTTGGCTCACGCGAGACATATCGCTGAGCTTTGCTAAGGTGGCAGGTTTCGCAGGTTGTCAACTCACGAGTATCTAGACCTTCCATGCCTTTGGAGCATTGCGCTGTCTTTTTCAAAATCTTTTGCCCTGTGTGACTGAGTCGCTGATGCCATCGGTGAGCACTAGTTGTCTTTGGAACTCTTGCGATACCTGGTGCTGCAATGTGAGATAAATTTGGGGAGTGAATCAGTGGTTGAATGTAGTAGACATCATTCTTGCGGGTGAGGCTTGCGATAGGGACGTCTTCACCACCGAATCCTTTTCTGATTAGTGTTTTCATGTCTCTGTCGGGGGTAATTCCCCCAAATCTCTGTAATCTTCCAGCTGAAATTATTATGCAAGATGATTTCGGGGAATATAGGGATTCACGTAAGTCAAATGTTACACCACCTATCGAAAAGCATGCTGTACCTTGTTTGGTCAGTGAGGTGCTACCGACTGCTTGATCAAACTTGATGGGATTGTTTCTGATAAATATTTCACGGAACATATTTTCACTTGGAATAAAATGGTGCGAAGCACCGGTATCATAGATGGCAATAGTTGTATTAAGTGCAGCTGCAGTGGCAGCTATGACTACTTAATTTTGTCCTGCATCAGAGCTACTGTCGGTATCTATGCCGTTCACAGTATGGACCCTTCCGCTTCTGTCTCCATCTTTGCCCAAAGCCCTCCTTGCTAACCATCTTTCGCCTGCTGGGCCGACAGCCAGTTCTGGGTGCTGTTTGAAACATTCCCTACTCTTGTGGCGATGTTTGCAACGTTTACAGTCGTCGTTTGGACCGTCCTTGCTAGTGTTAGCATGCATTGCGAAGGCTTGATTGGGGTTAGGGGCTCTGTGTCCGTCAACAACTCGAATGGTAGACATCATCATCTCCAAGGAGGTGTACGCATTGTTATCAGTACATGCCCTCAAATCCCTCCAAGTGCCAAGCCAAGCTATATGCTTCGTTCCGAGAACAAAGATAGCAGCGGCTTGTCCCTTGGTGACATGGTATTCTGTGCCTGTGGAGGCATGCAAGGCGTCGGCAGCCTCATTCAAACTTTGAAGATTTGCTTGAAACCTATTTATATAATCATCAGCGTACGACGCAAACTTGGTACTTAGAAAGGTTTCCAATGCGCACGCATATGGCGCGGTGGCTGTCTCCTTCCTAGTGTTAGCTATGCTTTCGTATAGCTCCTTGGCGGTCATATTGTCATGTGTGCGAGGGCAAATGCTTGACTCTAGACGGTTGATAATTATATTCTTGGCGGATATTTCACCAAGTTTCCAAGTCCTTGAGGTGGGAATCTAAAATGGTGTTGTAGTTGATGTCCGTCGGAGACATTCCTTGGGTTCCGTCGGTTGGTCGTGCAACTGGACGAATGCCAGGAAAGTTGTGAAATACATGTCCAATGACATGATTTTTGGCGAGCTTGGCCTGTAGCGAGCTCTTCCATTTGGCGAGCGGTACGCCTTGAGCGAGCACAACTTTCGAGGTGTCGCGGTGGGTAGATTGAGACATCTTGATGTATGGATATAAGTCACTTGGATACTCAGATCATTAGTAATGCGTTCTTATGCGCGGTACAACGCCGGGCTCATAACCTGTTTTACTAGGTATATGATAGGGAGACGTACACTTGGTAAGAGTTACTAAGATAGAATATGGTGGAGATGGTATATATTTAAAATGATAATGATGTATGAAGATCATATTCATATATTTATTGTGTGGCAGACTTCAGCCTGGGTCGGATGGTGCAGTGGTACACTATCCGGGCCGTTCTTCTAAGTAGAGTCTGGGTAGCTTGGACACATGCCCCACTTGAGACAGGAGAAAGCTGGTTCGAATCCAGCAAGACCCTCACACCACTTCTCTCGCGGTGATACTGTATTCGTAGAATGACGAAAGCATGCTCAGATAGCCACAGGTTTTTCTCGCTTTTCCCTGTGGTGAGTATTCACGGAAGAGGTTACATGTCGTAAGGCGTTATTCTTGTAGTGGTATCTGCAAATGAAATCTGAGTATGAGTGTTCCAAACGTCAGAGTTATTCTGCGTCACATACATATCTTCCGTAATCATGCGCGTCATAGCCTCAGGCTGCATACGCAAAAATGATTTTAAAAAAAAAAAGACTTCAGCCTATTTATACCAAGAATATGTCTGTGTGTGACCAGATCAAATGCAGCAAACACAGATATTCTTTGTGTGCCGAACATCGCCTAACTTATCCAAACACTCCAGCCCGACTGCAGCCGCATCGGCTCTTCCGTGACCCCAACATACTCTGCCGTGTACCGCTCCGTCTAAGCTCCTGCTGCCGGAACGAGCACGTTCACCGAAGCTCGGCATAACAACTATGCTTGGTGGCTGTCATACTCCTTGTACTTGGATCTTGATTGCTTAGCTTGGGCTCAATCTTGGTGAACAATCTCTTGAAATACTGAATGCCTGGAACTTTGGGACACTGGTGATAGCAGGTAATGTCACGTAAGCTTTTGTAACAAATGACAAGTGCAAATGTGGATAACCTGACTTCTTGAATCCTGACTAGACTTGATGCGTAGAATAAATACAAGACTGAAAGCTGGAGAGCTTTCAACCAGAGGGCCTAACCACTATTTAAACACGAGTCCACCTAGTATATTCCCTAGTACTGGTTACTAGAACCCCATCTCATCGAACGCCAGCGAATACTGTAGAACACCCAAAATACCGTCGATTGAAATAGAATTCCATAGAACCATGCAATGCCTGGAATTCAATTGTTGTTAATAACGATCAACAGGAAAAACCCAACAATAATAACAATACTAAGTAATTAGTAACAATCGACAAAATGCATGAAAACTCACGCCAATTAATTTAGGACAATATGTGAATAAAATTTATGCAAAAGAACTAAATGAATTAAACCCGAAACGACTAGCTTTAGCGGGCCGTTCTGTGACAATATCTGGTGGCATTCCCACATACAGGGTCGTGGGGGTAATACTTTGCCCGCATAAAGTGAGCTCTGCCACTTTATGCGGGCAAAGTATTACCCCCACGACCCTTTACCATCCTCATACCAAAATTTTAATGTTAGTACTGCCCCCGCTTCCCAAAAGAGCTCCACCTATGCCGGAAGGAACTCGGGCAGGTAATTGCAGCAAGGACCGGACACGGATATTTTGCTGATTACCACACTCGCTTCAAACATGAAGAGGCCAATTTGAACTGTCACTGTGGGTCTCCCAAGACTTCTAGACATATCATGTTCTGCCAAATTCTCAGCCGCCGAGGCGGTCGCCCATCTGGGCCTATTAACCAAATCCTCCCGAGTCTAATTGGCACACCGGAAGGAGCGAAAATTTTAACCGTATGGCTCAGCCGAACTCGATTCTTCGAGTAAATCTGCCCTCGATGAGGGACAAGTTTAATAGTTTCTTTTCTTTTCTTTTTTATTTTTTTTCCTTTTTAGACTTGTGGTTTCCTCGAGAAGATGGAACGGGAGAGAGTAATTGGTTGGTCACCAGTCCAGAGCCAGGGGAGGTCTCTCACAAACAAACGGCGCTTCGCTTATCAGTTCCCTGTGTACAGTTTCTAACAACGCAACAGCAATCTATGTACCTCTTAGAATAGTAATAGTTTCTAGTGCCTAGGCTCTAGCGTCCTATATCCCGAACGGGATGGATATCACGTGTCCTGGGGTACATGACTATCACCCCAGACGTAAAATATAATCATCATCTGGCCTTCTCGCATCCGAAATTGCTCTCGAAAGGCGAGCAGCCTCCGCCACTGCGCGCCTCCGCCAACTCGACCCTTCACATCCACTACTCCGCCGAGCCAATCGCATCATTTCTCAGCAGCGTCCAACGTCCCGGTTTGCCCGACGAGTTCTAGATCTACCAGTGTGCGAACAGATAAATCCAATTGCCCACCCCCCCTGGTCCCTATATGAGGCACGAGATGCAGCCATAAATCGAATCGGGGGACCAAGCGGCTCTTCTAAAGAGGTTGCGAAACAAAGCTTTCTCTCTTTTCTCCAGACAATCCCAACCCAGGACATCATAGTCTATTCCGACGGATCGAAGCAACAAAATGGAGCTGCTGGTGCTGGCTTCGTGGCATACCAGGGTGGCATACAAGTCTTACAGCAATCTTTAGCCCTAGGCGTAGGGGCAGAGGTCTTTGACGCCGAAGCTAGAGGAGCCCTAGAAGGTGCAAAAGCAGCCCTTAGACTCTCAACAACCAAGTTCGCGACAAATCTCTGGATTTGCCTGGATAACCTCGAAGTCGCCATCCATCTTCTTTCGCCTTTTTCAGGATCTTCGCAGGCCGTTTTCGACGAATTCATCGGTTTAAACTCTTCTTGGCAGTCGCGTTACCGACTCGCGCATGCTGGGATAGGTGAAGTTAAGATACGCTGGGTTCCTGGCCATGCCTCCATTGCGGGGAATGAAGCTGCTGACGAAGCAGCCAAACTGGGCGCTCACCTTCCTTTTTCAGGCAGCCCTCGCTTCACTACCGCTGGCATCAGACACCGCATCAAGGCATCCACCTCCCGGGCGATGGAGAATCTATGGAACCTTTTATCCCCTAGCATAGGACTCTATCAGCAGCTATCTATAACCACCGCACCGCTCAGACCGAAGGAATTGGATCTTCCGCGGGCTACTCTAGGCCGCATTTTAGCCTGCCGGTCTGGACACGGTGACTTTGCGGATTACCACGAACGTTTCCGACATTCTGAAGCGAATATACTTTGTCAGTGCGGACATCGGAAAGCTCCCCTTCACTTTTTTTCTGCCGTATAGCTAAGCGTCGTGCTCGGCGTCCTCCTGGCCCACCGGCTGAAGTCATAAACTTTCTCCTAGGTACCTACAAAGGTGGCCTTGTTCTTAACAAATGGCTCCAAGAGTCTCGTTTCTTCTCAGAGATTTGCCCTTCAACATAAGGTATCTGAGTTAGCCTCTGAGCTCGGTTTTCCGAACTCATGCATCTTTAACTATCCGCTTGATATTCTATTACTTATTATATTTCACTAGTGGCAGCTATGTTAACGCGCCCTAGTCTTGTAAATTCAGTTTACTTATGAAGCCCGAGGTTTACCCCCCGGCGTCCTGTATCCCAGTAGGGAATTGTAGGGGCCGTGCTTAACACGTGCCCCGCTGACGTAAAATAATAATAATAATAATAATTATAATCATCATCATCAGGTATGCCAAAAGGCTAGCAAAGACGAACTCTTCACCTTCTCGCGGTGCCGGCTGTAAAATTCCAGTATGTTCGCACATCTGGGACAGCCAGGAAGAGTCGCAATCGGATTCCAACCTAACGTACACGCTTCATCACTCTCAGTCAAATTTCACCAAAGCGTCAATAGAGCCAATCCAAAGAAGCCTCTTTCACCAATCCGCTGTCTTCCACCTCCCGAAGTAACGAACTACGAACCCTGCCAATGACTGCGAGGATCGGACTGTTACGATCTTCTGCGTTGCTTCGGCGCGCTTCCATCTACGGACCCACGATTATACGAATACCCGACGGAGGAAGAAAGTCGGAGGGCACAAAGATGGAGAGGTCTTTATGGCTTTGGAAGGCCAGGTAATGGTGGGAATTTATGAGATACTGAGGGATAGGGAGTTTGGCAAGGTAAAGGGACGGGATGGTTCTTGAGGGAGGATTTATGAATCTGCGGTGGAATTTTTGACTTTGGGAGTAATGTGTATGTTTTTGCATCTTGCAACCCAAATGAATAAATTTTATCTCCTATTGTTGTGCTGGCTCGGCTGAGATTAAGAGGAACATCAGATGAGTGAAGGATACTGTCGCAATTGGGAATAGTAGAACACTGGAGAACTTGGTAGAAGCTTTGATCCCAAAGATACAAGTTGATACTGTTGAAAATCGAATCACTTATGTTAATACAAAGTAGGAAGGATATGAATCGTAAATTCATGTTTGTCAGGAATGCCTCTACTGTAAAATATATATATATATATATATATGTATGTAGGGATAAATATCCCACAGTGTACTATAATTCTGGTTCGGCCGCTTAGCTGAGCAGTGATGCATCTTTCTTGTGTGTCATCGAGTATGGCAACCTTTAGCCTGACACCTACCTCTTATTCCCTCTCTCTCCCCACGCTGTCGACATGCCGCTTACGTCAATGTTGGACATGATTACCATTGTTGGTAATCCGTGTGAGATGATAGGAATAGGGAATTTGATACCATACATCATGTAACACTATCTTCTCTCATACCGAGGGTAAGAAAACAAATCACTCGCTTAGCAGCTAGGTTGTAGGAAGTTTACTGATTGTCTACACATAGACGGATCACTAAAGTTAGACCACTACGACAGGATTTCTCTTGGTTCTCCAAACATGTATTTAATGAAGCAATCGAATTTCCTTGGTTAAATAGGTTTATTTTTTATATGTTTATATAAGATTATTTTTCATTTCTCAACAGATACTAGAAGATTCCATGATCTAATTATGGAAACAAGAGACCAGTGTGCTAATACACACCTCTTGTATTTAAGATATGTTTTTGCCACATGGCTTTGTATAACTCCTTAAACATTGAAGCATCGTTTGCTTTACCTTCGTTCCATACATCCTCGAGGACTTTTTCCAAAAATAATTGTTTTCCCTCGGGAATCTTTTGCGCTTCCTCAGGTTTGGCAGATGGAACAAGAACTATAGGGGCTAGCAGTGTCACGGGCTGCGCCCTGGTTATGCTGTGGCTAATGGTTGTGTTGTGACTATTGGTTGGTGGGATAACACCAGGGACCGCGTCACGGGTTTTATTTATAAAGTGCACTCCCCCTTCCTTTGATACTCTTGAATCTATGTAGATAAATATACATAGTTTGTGGCACCGTATTCCGCGACAGCGAGACCGCACCGAGCCTTCACATATATTTATCTCTTTTATTCTGACTTTTTTCTCTCCGTGAGGCCTGGCCCGGAAGAGACAGTTAACCTAATCTTGTGATGCCCGTGCAGGATCTACCAGTGAATCACATACGAGGTTCCTGAAATTTCAGATTCACCGTCAGAAAATTCGAGGGATTCTTTCCATTCCACAGTGGGTAACCAGACAAGCTCATTTACAGCTAAGATGTCATCCGACCAACCGATGGGAAACGTTGAATCAAACGATATCTCAGCAAGCTCAGACGCACAGGATTTTCCAAAGCCAAACCAGTAACCCTTCCAGCTCAACATGGCAAACATATCAGAGGAATAAATTCTCTTTTTTCGAAAATTCTTGGAATTAAAGTGTCGAGAGGAGTCTGGGGCACTACATACGCTAACCCAAGCGACAACAATGGTTACCAGGAAAGAGACCCCATGGCCCGGCTGGAATGGTTCGAAAGAATCGTATCCTATTTATCGTTTCAAATTACAGGTCAAGATCGATGAGGATCTAGCGATATTGGGATCAAATAGGGCTATCTGCATGGGCATGGTTGAATCACTGCCCGAAATAAAAAACCACTAGTGTCCAACTGGTTTATGAAAGGGGGACTCAAAGGGCCAATATGATTGGCGCGAATTCCTCAGCTGCTCCGACGAACATTTTGAGAGTAAACAAGCTGGCTTGGAAGCAGGAGATATCCTTGTCAGGATGCGCCGAGGGGAGAATCAATTCTATGAAGATATTATTCAGGACTTCGAAAACCAGCTTGCTCGTTGCGGCGGAGAAAACTGGTCTTCGAGCCCTAAGCTAATTTTTGTTCACACTGCCATCAACGAAAAACTTCGCGCGGCTTTAGTGGGTAAGAAACTCACGCTAAGCATGGGATACGAATCCTGGGTTTTGAGAGTCCGACAAATTGCCGCTCAAGTAGAGGCCATGAATAGTTACCGGCTAAATTCTTCTAAATTACAGACGGGGACCTTCTTCATCCCGGGAAGAGGTACAATTATTCCTCATTCATCTAACTCAAGTGCCAAGTAACATCTGAGTGATCCTGATGGAGATACAATAATGAGTGGGGTTAACGCTTTAACAGCAGCGAACTCTAAAGGAAGAAATAAGGACAAAAACAGCCAAGTAAAGCCCCGGGCCCCATGGAGATCGTAAGACGAATTTCGGAAGTTGCTTGACAAGGGGCTATGCACGCGGTGTGGAAAGCCGGGACACGGTTCTTTTAAATGTCAAAAATACCGTCCAGCAATACCTTCAGAAACAGGAGTTAGCTTAGCAGAAGTAGAAGCGAACGAACTCAGTGGAGATTCGGGAAACGAGGAACCCTGAACAAAGTCGCTTCCAGGGATAATGGCTAGGTTTTAGAAGGTGACAAGACACTCGAGAAGATGCATAGTCCACCCTTTTTAATAGATTGTTTAATTAATAAATGTATTTTTGTGCAATCTTTAGTGAACACGGGTTGTCTCTGTTATTCCGTAATTGATGAAAACCTGGTGCGCAGATTTAAAATCCGAACAGAGAAAATCAGCCCGATCTCTTTGCGTCTAGCAAACGGTAATAAAGAAACAAAAATAAGACACATTGGTCGCCTAGAACTGGAAATCGATGGCCGACATAAGCAAATTTGGGGGTATGTAGTCCCTAACCTGGCATATTCCATAATACTAGGCAAGCCTTGGCTAGAAGACAACGACGTATTTTACGAAGCGAAAAAGAGATACCTACGTTTCGAAAGTCGTAAACATGGGTGTATAGTAAGAGCAAGTGGATGGCATGAGAAACTGGCCCTTCAGAAGGTCAAATTTAAAATCTCCCATGTTAGCATTAACCAAGCAAGATTGACATCTGGATCAGTATTCGCTGCGCTCCTGAATAGTGCAAAGATGGACGCTAATGCTTATATTGGGGCTATTACTGTTAACGATATTACAAGGGCGTTAGAGCCGAAGAAATTGTTCTCCAAAGATGAAACCAGGCGTAGTCTTCCCCCGGAGGTCCACAAATTTATAAAGACTTTCATGGACGATCCACCATCAGAAGACGCTCTACCACCTCACAGACCTGGGATTGACACAGAGATATCCCTACAGAAAGACGAACACGACAGGTCGAAAGAAATTCCTTGGGACCCACTGTACGGAATATCTCAAGACGAGCTTCTGGTGTTAAGAAAAACTCTAACCGAACTCTTGGATAAAAACTGGATTCGTGCCAGCAGCTCTCCTGGAGGCGCACCAGTCTTGTTCATAAGAAAACAAGAGGGAGGGCTAAGATTCTTTGTCGATTACCGGGCCCTCAACGCTGTAACGAAACGTGACAGATACCCTTTTCCATTAATAAGAGAGACTTTGAGAATGATGGCTCAGGCAACTTGACTTTCTAAAGTAGACGTACGCGCAGTATTCCATAGGCTTCATATTGCTCAGGGAGACGAATACAAAACGGCGTTTCGCACGCGTTTTGGGGTGTATGAGTAGCTAGTTACGCCATTTGGTCTGGCAGGGGCACGAGCAGCTTTTCAACGTTGGATCAACAAAGTATTAGGAGACCTCTTGGGGGATACCTGCGCGGCGTACTTCAATGATGTTGTGATCTTCTCTAATAGCGACTTGGTAGACCATTGGATAAAAGTCAACCAAGTGGTCTCACGACTTGCTGAGGCTGGACTCAAGCTGGATCCAAAGAAATGCGAATTTGCAAAGAAAGAAATTAAGTACCTAGGGTTTATAATATGTGTAACAGAAGGCATAAAGCCAGACCCAGAGAAAGTCCGTGCAATAACTGAGTGGGAAAGACCTACCGATATCAAAGGAATCAGAAGTTTCTCAGGGTTCGCTAACTTTTATCGAAACTTTATCGAAAACTTTGCTTAGTTGACAGCTCCACTCCACGATTTGACGAGGAAGGGAACTCTATATAAGTGGTCGGCCGAACATCAGAAAGCTTTCGAAGAGTTAAGGCGTCGATTCAGTGACGCACCGGTGTTGGCCATGTGGGATGAAAATAAACTCGCAGTCCTTGAAACAGATTCATCAGGATGGGCCACTGGAGCATGCTTGTCCCAGTATAGTGAAGAAGGATCTCTAAGGCCCGTAGAATACCATTCCAAAAAGCTAACCCCCACTGAGTGTAATTATAATATACACGACAAGGAACTTCTAAGTATTGTTCGTAGTCTAGAAGAGTGGAGAGGTGAGCTTATAGGACTCCACGAGCCGTTCATTATTCTAACAGATCATAAAAATTTGGAATTTTTCATGACTGTTCGAAAATTATCGGAAAGACAAGGTGGGCTCAATTGTTATCTCAGTTCAATTTTGAAATCAAATTCAGAGCAGGCAAACAGGCGGCGCGTCCGGATGCGCTATCATGTCGCGCACAAGATCTTCCAAAGAACCCCGACAACCCTCGCCTTAAAGAACGAGAATTCCAGCCTCTAAGAACAGAATGTTTGAGAAAAGAAAAGCCTGAAGAGGCAACACTGCTTGTGAAGGGCAGTGCGGTCTCGCTGTCGAGGAATACGGTGCCACAAACTATGTATATTTATCTACATAGATTCAAGAGTATCAAAGGAAGGGGGAGTGCACTTTATAAATAAAACCCGTGACGCGGTCCCTGCTGTTACCCCACCAACCAATAGTCACAACACAACCATTAGCCACAGCATAACCAGGGCGCAGCCCGTGACACTGCTAGCCCCTATAGTTCTTGTTCCATCTGCCAAACCTGAGGAAGCGCAAAAGATTCCCGAGGGAAAACAATTATTTTTGGAAAAAGTCCTCGAGGATGTATGGAACGAAGGTAAAGCAAACGATGCTTCAATGTTTAAGGAGTTATACAAAGCCATGTGGCAAAACGTGTTGCGAATTGGAAATTGAACCTTAATACAGACGTCTTTTTTTAGGATCATGTGACTATTTTTGCTTCTGCATGCCGATCATCACTTTTTCATGTACATGCGCTTGTGGCTTGAAATTAGTAATAAACATTTCCATCCCAGGCTAACGTTACGCGTGTTGTTAATTCAGTCGGCTTCTTGCGTCGCGTTGTCGACATCGTACAATATAGTTCATCCTCACACCCAAGCTTGCCAATTGAATTCACATTTATTCATACAACCCCGACTCTGCTGTTCCTTCATGACCTAAACTGAAAATGGAGTCCCAATCAGATGTATATTGCTCAACTTGTAAACGCTTTCGCCCATCCATCGAATTCTCGATCAATAAACAGTTCAATCGACTCAAGACGTGCTCAAAGCACAGCAAAAAACGCTATTTACCAGAGGTAAACGAATGGAATAGCTTTATACATGAAATAAATTGTTGGAGCCGACCCGTAAGCCTTCTCTATTTTATCGTAAGCGTGTCCTAATCTGTACTCTTTAAAGGGCCAAACTAAACGACTTGACATTTCTTACAACTTTGATCTCGATCAATTGCCAATAAATTTTGGAGATTCGCTCGAGGTTTCTGGTAAAACCGTGGACTTCACTCCACTCAATGAAGCTGTCAGTAAGTTGGCTGGCCTCATTCGAGAGGCTGGAGGTCATAGATTCCGCCTTTGAGCCACAATCAGAAGCCCAATTTTAGCTACTACTACCTCTATGCTTGCTACCAAGACAAAGATAAAAGCACTGGGTCAAAAGCTACTGGCAAACGCGATCCAAGACGTATGGAAAGGTTTCATTGCAAGAGCAAATTGGTATTACAGCCAAATCTATCAGAGAGGCGACTTTCTATTAATATCCAGCACGATTATCATACAACGTATATCGATGTTGAGTTATCAAAAGAGGTGTTAGGGTTCATCAACTCTCAATTTATGAATAAGACTCCCGCCGAGCTGTACCGCAAAATTCAGGCTTCTACCATACCAGGAGCAGAGACAGTTGCTCAACACCAAATATACTATCAATGGCAACAAGCCAATTCTAGTATCTGGCGACATGACCCAGATCAGCTTATGTCCACGTCAAAGCTTCTTGGTCTGCACTTGAATTTATATTGGCACGAGACGTATACTGCCGGAAATTTACGTGCTCAAGCTGTGTATATTCAGTAAACAATAACAGCTCTCGTGCCCACTACTCAAGAGCTTGTAATTGATGCGACATTTGGTACAAATAACTCTGGTAAGCATATGGCACAACTTGATCTAGTAACAGCATTATTAATTGTAGCCTAGGTATGGATCTATCGGCTGTTTTGGCAGAATTGGATGGAACTGGAGCTCCATTGTGCTACCTTTTCCACGGTAGTAACGGCTCTGACACGACATTGAGCCCTGCAATTCCTGGATCCTCGACTCTGATTCTTGAACAGTTCCTCCGACCTCTCAAAGTTGCCGGGCTCAATACAAGTTTTTTCGGCTGTGACAAGGACAGGGCTGAGATCTCAGCGATCCAGAGAGTATGGCCAAATGTTACGGTGCAAATTTGTTTTTGGCACGCGAAAACAGCTGTCAGGATGAAGCTCCATAGTTCGGTAAGGACATCAAATTTGAGGTATTACCAACTCCAGAAAGCCCAAATGCTTGTGCCAACTATTGAAATTTGCTGGGGCTCACTCCCTACGTGTCGTCCTAACGGTGATCACTGGAATGGACGGTGTCAATGTGCTTCCTCATCCGCTGAAATCCAGGAGCATGGCAGACTCGAGACTGTCAGTGTAGTCGAGCGGAATATTTTCCTGCAAATGTTCGGCAGACACTACAACATGCACACGATGATCCCCGACAAGAATGACACGGCTCGATCTGCGAAGCAGATCCATCTTGACTGCACTAACGAAACTTACATCTGGTGTTACACACGTAACTACTAACGTCTCTGGGCCTACTTATATGTCAACTGGTATTCTCCTGAGCAGTGGGAGCTATGGGCTCGCTCCTCTAACCCTGATAGTCTCCCTATCCTAAAGACCACGATGATAATTGAGTCGCACTGGCGAAGGATCAAGCACGATTATTTGCACAGATTCAACCGTTCCCGGATTGATCTTGTTACCTGGGTCTTGGTTTCACGGGTAGTTCCTTTGTGTCAAGAACGCTGAGTCATCTAGCGGGACTTGGCACGTACACACATAAACATTCTATACACATGTAATTAGGGAATCGGTATTTGTACCTCACCTTTTCGGTATTTGTACCTCACCCCTAGCTGTAGCCAATCAGAAGGGCAGATTACAACCAATCAAAAGAGATAGGAAAATCGCAAAATCCAAAAAAGCATGGACTGTAGAATGACACCCATGAAAATCGTCAAAAACTCTGTTCTTTGAAAAACTTGAAAAATTGAACTATTACTCATTTAAAGGTCTACGTAATTGAGGGCCTACGTCATTTGATATGTGAGGTGGAGCTTGAGGGCATGTTCGTATATTGTGGCCAATCTCCTTGCAGATGCGGCAGTGGCGTCTCACCGGAAGTGATCGCTCGTGCCGCTCCGGTTCCTGCTGCCGTGCACGCTGCTGCCGCTCTACATACTCAAAATCAGATAGATTCCGCCTTGTCGATCCTGAAGGCCTGCCACGCGTTGCCACTGTCACCGGACTTAGCGTCTGAAAGGATTGGTCGGTAACGTCCGCAAGGGCACGCACGAAAAGAGGATGCTGATGCGGCATCAACTGATCATATCTTTGCTGGATTCGTTCCAATGAACCGGCCAGGGCTACGTTAGGAAGTGGGGCTGGCATCTCTGATGCCGGCTGCTGCAACCACCAATGCTGATTGAAGTCGTTGATTTCAAAAGCTGCCGCCAAGGGAACTTGTGCCAACATTCTCCTTATTCGGTGGCTACAAGGTATGCCCATTGTCGAGGTAAAAATATTGCTGCATTGTTGCTCTTGAGGCGCCAGAGCTTTATAGTATTGCTTCAATGCTTGCTTCAAGGCATGGCAGGAAATAGTTTTCTTGACTTTGTTCCACAATGGGTGATTGTGTTGCACGAGATTACGTAGACCTTTAAATGAGTAATAGTTCAATTTTTCAAGTTTTTCAAAGAACAGTTTTTGACGATTTTCATGGGTGTCATTCTACAGTCCATGCTTTTTTGGATTTTGCGATTTTCCTATCTCTTTTGATTGGTTGTAATCTGCCCTTCTGATTGGCTACAGCTAGGGGTGAGGTACAAATACCGATTCCCATGTAATTATCTACATCATCTATTCTTGATATTATACAATTGCATACTCTATCTTATCTTCCACTTCATCTCTCTAACTACAGTCTGCCGATTATATATCCCCATTCTCACTACTAACTTGACACTTCGGCAGTAAATCGGATGAAGGCAATCATCAGCGGGTACCACCGAAAGGCTACAGCTGCATGGAGGAAACCATTCAAGCAAGTGTGGAAGCGATTACAAAGCAGTGAGATTAACCCCCAGAGTTAGTTAACCAACCACACTGATCCATCCAAGTGGACATGTGCTTGCAATGCATTCTTACTCAGTCGTTTCCTGCTCTGCAAATACATCATACATTGCTTTGAAAGGATACCGGATCCTGTTAAGTTTTTTTCCGAAGTCAGTCGGTAAAGGTGTACTCCATTTTGGAAAAACCCCCAGCTTGTTCTTCTTCCGCAGTTCACAACAGTGAGCAAAACTCCTCCATCAGAGGAAAATGAATCTGACTTCAAATATGATGAACTTGAAGCTTCAGAAGAGGATGAGGAGCTCGAAGATGAAGAAGTTTCAGGTGATGAAGATTTTGATGATGTCGGTGACGAAGATCCGCGTGAGCATTCGCGAAGAATCGCTTCGTCGTTGGTTAAGCTTAAAGATCTTGGCTTTAGAGCAGGGAGATAAACTCAACAGCAGGTGGCTCCAAAAATAAGACGACAGTAATGCGTCTAATATGACTCTTCTTGAAGAGATTAAGCAGCGCAAAAGGAACAGAACGATGCCGAAGACCTGGGCTCCTAATACACATCCTGCAACCATGTACAGCAGGTAGGATTCTGTTATAAAGGTTTAAATTTTAATAGCAAGTAAGAAAGCACTTCCTCAACAGAAGAGAATCTAACCGTATTTCCAGTCACTTTACATCACTGAAACTTCCCATACTCTTCAACTTCATCTCATTTTTATCCACAAAATTGATGGTTAAGTGTTGAAGAATTGTGTTTTAGGTTGGATTCAGTGACAATGTAATATAATTGTTAAGGGCTGCGCCCTGGATGTATGACTGGTCTGGTGACTAAGCCCAGTCTGCCCTAATCAAGGAATAACTATACGCCGTTAAATATGTATAGTTATACAGTGCTGATCTTGGTTATGCTTTATGCACAAGGCTGCAGGTTTATGCAGTCAGTCCACGCTAAGGAAAGGGGTTGCGCTTAGTCCTTTGGTGGCGAGTTAGAAATAGCCGGAGGGATTAGGTGAGGAGTGTACGAGCGCAGGTATACGAGCATGCATACGAGCTCATGTGTACGAATTCATCTACATGAATTCAGGTATACTAGTTTATGGGTACGAGTTGGTTTGTACGGGTTATAGGTACGAGTGCATGGGGATGACTTCATGTATACGAGTTTGGCATATCAAGGAGTTGGTGATAGAGGAGGGATAAAATAGCCCATTCCCTCGTACATTTGTATCTAAATAGATAGAATATATACAGTTTGCGGCACTCGCTTGTCATGCAGTGACCGACGCCAGTTACCCTTCACAATAATAGTTAGGAGTAATATTATAACTTGGTCAAAAGTTGTCTACGCTCTCCATCTCCGTGTTAAAAAATCTACAGATTAATGAGACGTAAGTGAAATATTATGTGAAGTATTCCAAACAAGAAGTAATTTCACCCTGACGTAGCATCCATGAACTGCTTATTAAAATAGCTTATAAAATTGATATTACTGTAACTCTCACAGAGCCGGTAATTTCGTGCTCTACATTTTAGATAGATATACATGAACCCTTATAACATGAGTATTACAGGTAATACGCAGTAAGTATACTGTACAGTAGGGGGCAGAAATCGCTACTACTTGATAGTAAAGTTGCACATTGTGAGTTAATACAGGGAGATGACGTATAAATCCCACATAAAGTACTTGTAAATTATGTACTTAATCTATGTGTGCCTGACGCGTCGCGCGTGGCATGGAAATGTTTATTACTAATTTCAAGCCACAAGCGCATGTACATGAAAAAGTGATGATCGGCATGCAGAAGCAAAAATAGTCACATAATCCTGAAAAAGACGTCTATATTAAGGGACGTCCTCTTTGCGGATAGATCGATCGACGTTCTGTTGAATTCAACCATCACAGCTTTGTCTCGTCTTCGTGTTTTAACCGGCTTCCCAACGGCCATTGCTCCCTCCCGCATCACCACCGCGACAATTAGGCGGGCAAATGTATTAGTTGCCATATGTACGACCATTTGAAACTTTTCGTTCGTGTCCCAAAAAAATCTTGGATTCACAACTAGCACTCAGTCTAGATTTTCGTATAAGATCGTGCGCGTGAATCATAACCTGATGGTTACCTGGACTAGCACAAGTAGATTTGCTTAGCTAATACGGAAATATAGTCATCAAGTATTGTTATAGAGGCGCGCTATTGTATGACATCATTCAAGCTGAAAGCCGCTAATTGCTAGTACGTTCAATGAAAATTTAGTACAATCTTCGAGAGCTCTTCGAGATAAACGATCTATCTGTTCCCTGACCAACGACCTCCGATCCAAAATTATTATACATGTGACTTACTAAGCATTTGACAAACAAATTACAATTATTTTTTACGCGGTGGTAACAATGGAGTTTCATATAGGTGGACCTGCAACCCGAATCGGGTGCGCCTCGGTATTATATACCCACTGATTCGATCCATCATGTTCAACTTGCCATTCTTCCTCAGGCGCGTGGATAAGATAGCTGTACTTCAGCACTTCAGCAAAGAAAAAGCTTTCCTGAAAATCATCTTGACCACCACCATTTGGGGCATTCACGTCTTTCAATCCTGCAAATCCTGATCCCGTACGACATGTTCGATTAATGGCCACAAAAGCGTTCCATGCCCACTCCCGATAAATCTGGTTGTGGGTGGCACGATAGGCATAGTAGAAACTCTCAATTACTTCTGGTCTTAGTACGTAATTACCGACCGTGATATAGAAGCCAGCTTTGTTGTATAACTCGATCTGATTATCTGGAGGCGGGGGGTTATACTTATCATTGGGAGAAGTATCACTGGTGATCCAACTAAATGATTCTGGTCCGATACCGGTGAGAGTTTGGGCGTAGGTCTCGTGACAGGCATTAACGAGATCTATTCCGAAATCTATGTATTTTTGCTCTTTCAAAACTAGGCCGCCAAGGATGAAGGATCCGCCATCAAAGCAAGCAACTTGTCACTGAAGTTAGCCAGGTCTCGGTAGTCAATGGATAGATTGGATCTTACGATGTTGAGAATGGTATATAAGATTTTGTTCATTGTACATAGCGAGAAACGTGAGATCAGGACGGCTAGACGGATGACTTGCAAGATGAGCCATGGTTGAATCTGCTGCAAGAATCCATCGGTCTCTGTAACTTGCGAACCTTTCCTTATCATAGACATACATCTTTATTAGATACTCATAAAAGCTGTCAGTACCACCGACCCAGCCCCCGAATGCATTCTCGAAGAGCCCAGTTTCGATGTTAATTTCGGAGCCAACTAGTCCAGGCCACGGTTCAGAGCTAGGGGGCTGAGGACTGAGGAGATATGATTCCCCTTTTTGAGACAAATTTGCATATGTTTGGTCACCAGTTAAATCAGAGAGGCGAGTCCATTCGAGGACCAGAGTTCCAATGGTTGCTAAGCTATTAGTTTTCGACCCATCAGTCGATTTATTGGCAAATATTAAATTGTTACTCGGTATACCTGTCAGAGTGTTGAAGGCATAAGAAAGATTATCAGCCAGATTTTTGGCCTGGACCAAGATCTGAGTAACAGCAGTCTGATTAGAGGCAAGGCTCGACAGGGGGCCTTTCAAAAGGTCATATCCTAAAAATGTAAGCTTCTGTGGTCAGTCAGGTGATTAAAATGACTGACCAGATAATAATCCTCCTAAGTATCTGATAGTTGTCTCAAATAAGGATACATATGTTTCTGTCTTGGCAAAGTTGATTGTTGGAATATATTCTAAGATCTGATCAACTATCTCAGGTATTTTCATTATTAGCGACGTAGAGAAGGCATCAATGGCACTTGCTCCCCATGCGTTTCTAGGAGATATAAGCTTAGAGACACTTGATATCTAAATCTTGCGCCCACATACCTAGAATTACTAAAGCTATTAGTGATGGGGTGCAGCTCGTCGTTCGGAAATGCATGTTGATAATAACCACGCCATGCATGGATAAATGCTTCTTTCACAGCATCAGACCGTTCTTGATCAACTGCAGGGTCTGCCGCCTGTTTTGCTTGGAGGTGTATACCATGAGGTCCAGCTATCACCGTGGGAATAAGAATGTAAAGTAGCGTCGAAATTCGAGAAAAATACATGACTAGAAAAAGAACCACAAATCAGCAGTACTGCTCTATTTCTTCAAGTTGCTGATCTTGGTATTAGAGAAATGGGATAAAGAACGCTGGTTGGTTAGGACAGTCCGTTTTATTTATAATTTGTAAAGAACGTATATGTTTTTCATGAGCTGTACAGAAAAGATCCAATGAGTGAGATAAGAATGATGCTGTACGAGCTAGATGTGCTGCTAACATAAACGATTGTAGATGTCGTTGGTTTACGGGGTTAGTCCCGATTACATAATGGCTGGACTAGTATGGGTGTTGAAAAATGTCGTGAATCTGACATCCTAACTATCATTTCATAGCATAGTAGTAGTAGTTTTGTTTATTCGTGCTATGTAGAGTCCAAGACTATTATAACACTAGGGCTCCTCTCTGATCCAGGCCACACCTTTTACAGTGCTCCTATCCCCTTTTACCGGGTCGGATGGTGCAGTGGTACACTATCCGGGCCGTTCTGCTAAGTAGAGTCTGGGTAGCTTGGACACATGCCCCACTTGAGACAGGAGAAAGCTGGTTCGAATCCAGCAAGACCCTCACACCACTTCTCTCGCGGTGATACTGTATTCGTAGAATGACGAAAGCATGCTCAGATAGCCACAGGTTTTTCTCGCTTTTCCCTGTGGTGAGTATTCACGGAAGAGGTTACATGTCGTAAGGCGTTATTCTTGTAGAGGTATCTGCAAATGAAATCTGAGTATGAGTGTTCCAAACGTCAAACAGAGTTATTCTGCGTCACATACATATCTTCCGTAATCATGCGCGTCATAGCCTCAGGCTGCATACGCAAATATGATTTTAAAAAAAAAAAAAATCCCCTTTTACCTCGAACCTAAGATCATTGATACATTGACCCATAACGGGTAGCCATTTAGCTCAGTAATTACCCGTAGAATTCAACCACCTTTTCTACGGAACCTTCTGCTCAAAAAAAATTGAAAAAAAGCAGCCATGGAAACCGGTACGCGGGAAAAAGTCTCAAAAAACCTGGAACTCCAGCCAGGCGAGGCCTAGACACCAGAGCCACACGAGGTGCGTATCCCCATCTGTATCTCCCTAATATCCCATAGTCCAGATATCCTCCTTATACCGACACCACCAGCGCTCAGGTAGCGCTGCTCTTTCCTCGGGAGACAGTATAATGCCAGAATATCTGTAAACAGTGAGAATTCATCTTAGTAAAAAGGTGTGAGGGGCTTGAGAGTTCGGCGAAAAAAATGCACGCACGCAAAGCCGCCAGAAATGAATTTATATTTTACCATGTTCTATCTAATGACGAGCGAGCCGGTCTTTATCTATTCCGCCGATGAACCCCGATCGCCAACGTGTTTGGACGGGTTACTACGATCTATGCCATTTGCCACCAAGATCTATTCCGATTTGATTGCCGATTCGGACTATGTGGTACCAGCCGCTTTGGTAGATAGTTGGTTATCGAGATCTCCCATGATCGCCATCGGCTGTCGGTAATCGTACGTCCCTTGTGAGATATCACGTGACCAGGATGGGCAATCCAGATCAGCCCAGCCAGAACATATCGGGCTTAGCCCGTCACATTACCTCCCCTCTTACTTCTACTTGGCCGTGACCTATTCGCCTTTCCCTGTCTGGGACCCTCATCCTCACCTACACCATCCCAAGGACCGAATTTTGCTTCGAATACATCCAAAGCTTCGACATCCTCTAGTTCTGAGCGGTCCTCCCAATTTGGTTCAGCAAAGCCTTTCCACTTAACTAATACTCGCCTAACCCAACCTCGCCCTCGACGTTCTCGTTCGGCACGTAGAATGCGCTCGACTGTTTGTTCTTGCTTTGCTTGAGGTCCATCTACAATTATTGGTGCGGGTTGATAATCGTCTTAGACCTGAGATGGTAAGGGGTCATTGCCTGACTTGCGAATCAGATCCACATGAAAGCGCGGCCAAATTTTCGAAGGAACGTCTAACCCAACAACATGTGGGGAGATTATCTTTGTTATCGTATATTTTGAATTTAACCAGGCTAGTTTCTTCTTTGGTTGCGGGGTTTGGATATTTCGTAAACTTAACCATACCTTTTCACCTACGCGGAAAATAGGTGCCGGATTGCGACTCTTATTTGCCTGCTCCTCCATCATTTGTTGGGCAGCTGCCATAGCTGCTAATGCATACTCTTGAGCATCTTGTATTCTCTTGATAAATCTTTCAGCCCGCTTGGCCGGAGGAGAAGGTATTTCTATTGGCCCTTCAGCCTGTTGAATCGGCTCGGCATGGTAACCGTGCTCCAAAAAGAAAGGGCTTAGTCCTATACTTGATTTTTCCCTATTGTTGATGGCCAGTTGCGCCGATGGCAACATACTTGCCCATTCTAGCTGAGAAAATGAAATAAATGCTCGCAGATAAGCCTGCACTTCCTGGTTCATTCGTTCCGTCGCTCCATCAGTCTCGGGATGGAAAGCTGTCGATAGTCGTTGCTCTATCTTGGCTAGTTTGCATAGATGTCGCCAAAAATCGCCCACCCAGTTAGACCCGCGGTCTGAGGTTAGGACCCGTGGAAACCCATGAAATCTATAATGGCAATATAAGAACCTTTCAGCACATTCTTCCGCGTTCATCGAATTCATCGCTTCCAAAGTTACGCTCTTTAGCAACCGATCAGTGATAACCATTAAATATGTTGGGTCGTTCTTTTCTTTCGCTGGCAAGTCGGTCATAAAGTCCACTTAGAGCTCGCTGTGAAACCTATCTGGAATTGGAAGAGGGAGAAGCAACCCCTGCTTTCTTGACCTCCAAACATGAGACCTTCCGCACACATCACAATTTCTGCAAAATTTACGTACCATTTGGCTCATGCCTGGCCAGTAAAACGTCCGAGAAAGAATGGCTAAGGTACTGTTGCGACCTGGGTGGCCAGTCAAGTGAGAGTCGTGAGTTCTTTGGATAAGCGCAGTTTGCAGTGGCTCCCAGCTCGGAATCCATAGACTTTTTCGGAAGCATAATGCGCCTCGACCGTCAATTTCACACTCAGATCGAGAAATTTTTAATTGTATGTATGAAGGAAATTCTTCTTTATCTTTCCATAGTGTTTCATATAACAAGCGGAAGTTCGTCAAATCTTCTGTGACAGCTCGATCCCATAATTCTTGAAGTTCTTCCTCCTCAAATAATTTATCACCCACGGGAATCGAAGTTTCGATTGTTAGCGCCATTACTTCTCTAGTATCAACCCCAGACGACCTCGAGCTTAGTAATCATTCATTTTTTATTAACTTGAACTCTCTCTCTTTAAGACGGGGGTCATCCATTGACTTTGGCATATCCTGGATTCTTCTCGATAGGGCATCAGCTCGGCAATTTTGCTTACCAGCCCTAAATTTCAACCTAAAGTTAAACTGAGACAGAAGTTGCGACCATCTTACTTGACGCTCGGTTAGTCGTTTAGTTGTCATAAAGTACTTTAAGTTTTTATGATCAGTTATAATATCAAACGGTTTCTCAAGACCAATTAGCTCACTACGCCATTCTTGCAGACATCTTATTATAGACAAAAGTTCCTTGTCGTGTATATCGTAGTTGGACTCAGCCGGCGATAATTTCCTCGAGTAATACGCAACTGGCTGTAGTTTACCGGCTTCTTTAAGCTGAGAAAGACAACCACCTGTTGCCCAGCCCGAGGCATCAGTCTCCAATACCGTGTGACAGTCTCCATCCCACAATGCTAACACGGGAGCCGTGATAAACAGAGATTTCAACTTTTCAAAGGCCTCCTGTTGATCTTGGTCCCACCTGAATGGTGTTCCCTTCTTAGTCAGACTCTGTAACGGCTCCGAAATTTGGGCAAAGTTTTCAATGAATCCTCTATAGAAATTCGCGAATCCGAGGAAGCTTCGTATGCCTTTAACATTTGATGGTGCCTCCCGCGATGCTATGGCTCGAATCTTTCCGGGATCAACCTTTATTCCTTCTTCTACATTGACCAGGAACCCAAGATATTTAATCTCTTTTTTTGCGAACTCGCATTTCTTTGGATCGAGCTTCAGACCTGCCTTATTCAGCCGTTCCAAGACTTGATTCACCTTCATCCAGTGATCTTCTCTGTTGCCGTCAGCAAAAATTACCACGTCGTCCACATATGCCGAGCAGGTATTGCCTAACAGATCCCCTAGCTCCAGATTGATCCATCTTTGGAAAGCGGCGGGAGCCCCTGCTAGCCCGAATGGAGTAACTAACCATTCGAACGAACCAAATCTTGTTCTGAACGCTGTTTTCCATTCATCTCCTTTAGCAACCCGTAATCTATGAAAAGCTGAGCGAACATCAACCTTAGATAACCATTTGGCTTTTGAGAGCATTTGTAATGTTTCTCTGATTAAAGGAAGAGGATAGCGGTCTCTCTTGGTGACCGCGTTGAGTGCTCAGTAGTCCACGCAAAATCTAAGACCTCCCCCGGGCTTCTTGATGAACAGTACGGGTGCTCCTCCTGGTGAACTGCTAGCTCGTATCCAGTTTTTGTCAATAAGTTCCGTCAATGTTTTCCTTAACACCAAAAGCTCTTCTCTTGACATTCCATACAATGGACCCCATGGAACTTCTTTCTCCCTTCCCGAATCATCCATTTGTAAGTCCACCCTCGTATCTACTCCAGGTCTATGAGGTGGGAGGGGATTCTTATCTAGTATGACGTCATCTACAAAAAGATCGGTATATTGTTCAATTTCCTTTGGTAACGTCTGTCTCACTTATCCCCTGGACATATGCTTCTTGGGTTCAAGCGCCTGAGTGATATCGTGTATTGAAATTGCCCCAAAGACAATTTCTTCAGGTTTCTCCGGTATTTTACTCATTATCTGAGATAGTTCTGACTGCGAGATTTGAACTACCTTACCGCTTCGGACCAACGAAATCCTGTCTTGCAGCTTTGATGGTGCTTCTTTTTCGTACCATCCACTAGCGCGCACTACCATTCCATACTTTCTGCTCCCTATACGTAGTGAACGTCGCCTCGCTGAATATGTCACGTTGTTCTTTTCCATCCATGGCTTACCTAAAATCATAGGGAAAGACAAATTAGGCATGACATAGCCCCAAATAACTTCTTGCCTACCATCTAAATCAATTGTCATTCGCGCAACTCTTGAGATTTGGTTAGCTTTACTTCCGTCTGCCAGCCGCAAATAACGCGGGGCGATCTTTTCGGAGTACAAATTATGTTTGCGCATCAGGTTTTCATCAATCAGAGAAACAGAGGCAACCAGTATCTATCATTGCTTTGGTAAAGAATGATCCATTGACGAGACAATCTATTAATAATGGCTGACTAATCGAATTTTTAAATATTTCTTGAGCTCTGCTTCCAATCGGTGAAACCCCATCCACTCCCCTGAGCGCGACTCTGCTCAGGGCTCCTCGTTTCCCGATTCATTACTTTCAGCTTCCACAAGCGATACTTCCCCCGTATCCTCCTCAGATCCTGGTCGTTTGGCCGGACCAAAAGTTGGACAATCACGACCTATATGGCCTGACTTAGCGCATCGAACACAAAGCCTCCTCCAAAGCAATCGCTGGAAGTCTTTCTCTGAGCGCCATGGCGCAGGGGATTTTTTGTCTATACCAAATCTAGATTCTTGAGAGGCAACGCTCTTCGATTTTCCGCTAGAATTACCAAGGTTGGCCACCATACCGGTATTTGCGTTTTGTAGTAGGCTAGTTAAGGCCGCCAAGATTGCTGATGCATCACTCATTATTGTATCTCCATCTGCATCTTTGAGTGGCTCGATTCTACCCACCATTGTTCCTAACATTGAGTTACCTGATTTTGGCGGTCCTAGCTTAGTCTTAGTTTGCGTGGACCCCTTCGGTCTGTACTCCACAAGCGCTTCTAATTTTACTGCTACTAGCTTAACCTCCGCAACCCAACCATTGTAGTCGGTACTGGGAGGCAATTAGTGTTAACTAGCGCTCTTCTTAAGGAATGGTTAATCGCTGCATTCCAAAGATCGACTCTAGCTTCGGGAGTCCACGTTCTGGTTCCGCCGCTGATTGCTACCTGATACTCAAAATCTTTCAGGAAGTCGGCAAAATATTGGTGAGTATTCTGTTCTAGCCTCAGTAACTTCTCGGAAGCAGCCGTTCTTGCATGCTGGTCTTCAAATTCGCCTCGGAAGTGGCCAACAAATTCTCTCCAGTTAAAAACTCCTGTCTGGGACCTTTCATTGAACCAGCCCGACATCCTGGATCTTTTGTCAGCGGGAAGAGAGTTTACCATATCCAAGCAGATTGCTCGGTCCGAAATAACCCCTTCAAGGTTTTCCTCAATCCCTGCCTCCAACAATTGGATATAAAATGGAAATTCTTTCTAGTCGCCATTCCAAGTTGCCAGATGAACCTCCCTTCTTGGTGCCTTAGTTAGTAATGGTTGCTCCACTACCTTCTGCCTTCCTTTACGTCTCTCCGTTAATAAACTTAAAAGCTCTTGCACATTATCGAACCTTTTAGCTGGTTCGGAAGCTTTTTGAGAAATAAATATATGAATTTGATATAATACTCGCACAGGAGCAGTAAAAAATAATAATAAAAACTTGACTTCCCTCCTTTTCTCTCCAAAAACCCTCCCCTCATATATCATAGGCTTCAATCCATGATGTCAAACAAGATAAAAATCCTGGCTACAGCAGTTCAGAGATAAAATACACTTATGAAATAAGATGTAACAACAAGGGAGGTTGTGACAAGAGAAGTATCAATCTGTTACTTGATGTGAATCAGAAAGTTTTGAAAATTGAAAAAGCCTTGTCAAAAATTACCCGAAACGCCAAGAGTTTTAATTGATCAGATAATGAATGAATTGAACTCCAAGCCCCCAGGTTAAGTCTCCACTTATACGGAGCTCTATGATTAATTTGACATACCCCCCTAGCTTTAACCGCATAGGTTAAGGCTATTGTTCAGAATCAGAGTCGTGTTCGGTTAGAAGTTGATGTTTAACATCTTTTAGTTGAAGAAGTTGAAGAAAATGAAGGAATTTTTGCCGTGGAAGAATTTTGGAAGCCCGTCCGCCACCATTTGATTAGTAGGCGTATAGATGATGTTAAATGTGCCTTTTAGATATTCTTGTCTCGACCAACAATTGTGAACGTCAACAAGCTTCAAAGAGGTTTGTATTTTCGGTAACTCAGATATGATTAGTCTAATCGTTTGGGTGTTGTCACACTGTATTGTGGGGATAGGTACATCAAGTTGAAGTGAAATATCATTAAAGAGTCGAAGTGTTGCAATCAGCTCTTTAACTGTAGAGGTTACTGCTAGAAGTTCAGCTTCAGTAGAGGATGTGCTAACGGTATGCTGTCGTTTTGCAGACCAAGATTTTGGACCACCAAATAGACGAAGAAAATATCCTTGTGAAGAATGTCTTGTATAAGTTTCGTCAGCAAACGAAGCATCTGATGCAATTTCTAGTTCTGGTGAAGTCGGTGAGTCTGAATACTGGATAGATAAATAACGGGTAGAATATAAGTAAGATATTAAGCGCTCTGCAAGGGTTATATGTTTTGGAGAAGGGTTCTGCATGAATTCTGCTAGAGTATTTGAATACTTTGAAATGTCAGGACGAGTTGAAATGGCGGCATAGTTTATGGATCCGATAAGAGATTGATAGTGGTGAATATCTTCTTTCGATGCCTGGTCTTGGTTCTTTTCTAGTGATTCAGGGGATGTAATTGGAAAAGGAGAATCAAATGAGGTGGTGTCGTCTGCAAGTTTAAACGAATTTACAATTTTTTCGATATAGGCATCTTGTGTGAGCCAAATCTTTTTCTGTGATCTGTTGCGAGTAATTCGAATGCCAATGAATGAAGATAAACTTCCTCTATCTGTTAGAGCATATTTTGCTTTAAGTTGGGGAATAAAAAACTCTGCGTGCTTTTTGTGTACATGATTAAAAAGAATTATAATATCATCAACAAAGAAAAAAACTAAAACGAAATCTGAAAAGAAAATACAAGGTTCTTCAGCACTTTGTTTAAGTTCAAGAGATAAAAATGTCGAACAAAGTTCCTTCTACCATAGTAAAGGAGATCGGCGTAATCCGTATAGTGCTTTGGCCAGACGTAATACATAGCCAGTGATTTTAAATCCATCAGGAAAATAGATATAGATAACTTCATCTAAATCTGCATTAATAAATGCATTTATAGCATCAAATGAACGAGCTTCGAGATCAAATTTAGCTGTTATTGCCGTAAGAATTCGAAAATTTCGTGCTGCTAAAGTGGCTGCATAAGTATCTCTATCACTGTATGGTTGAAGATCTCCTCTAACACATAGTCTTGATTTAACCTTACGGAGGTATCCATGTTTGTTGAACTTATAGGCAAAAGCCCAAGTGAGTGGAAGAGGTTTGTTAGTAATATCATTTTTAAGAATTGGGGAAGAAAAGAAAGTTCCTCGTTGATGTAATAATTCCCATTCTGCCTTGCCAGCTTCAATGAATTTTGTACCCAATGGATGAGAGGACAAATCGGACCAAAATCTAGGAAGTGGTGGGAGATCTTTTCTGTGTATTTTTTCTTTATTGTGTAGAGAAAATTGAAAAGCTGCATGAAAAGACATGGTGGGGAAGTCCGAATTTATGGACGTAAATGCGGAATATTTTCCAGTGAAACGATTTGATCGAGATGATCTTGAATTTTCGGCTTGTTGGCGGTGCGATAAATTAATATCTTGATATGCCTGCGCCTCAGAATTATGCGAGGATCCGATTAATTCTTCATTGGAATTTGCTTCGGGAATTGGCGTAGCTTCTGGCGTTAAAAGAAATGTTTCATCAGTTTGAATCTCCTTAGCATCAGTAGGTAATATGTTATGGTCTATACCTTCAGGGATACTATGTTGTGAAGGGTCTGTAATGAAAGTATCAATAAAATTGAACTCAGATTCTTCTGGAATATGAGGAGAAAAGTTATGTTCAGGAATAGTAAGCAAATTTGAAGCTATTTTTTTTTCTGAAAAGAAACGCTTCTCATTAAAAGTAACGTCTCGGATTCTTCGTACCTCTCTTCTGGAAGGAATATAAATTCGAAAGATATTAGATGAATCATAACCAACTAAATACCCGATTTCAGCATGTGCTTCCAGTTTAAGATCTCTTTTTTCCGTATTTCTTAAAGATTTAGTAGTGAGAGGATAAGCTTTGCATCCATAAGCTCGGAGATAGGATAGGTTTAACGATAATGAAGGAGTATGGTTTTGATTTTCCTTAAGCCAACTATAAAGTTTTTCTAATGGAGATTTCCATGCTTCATGTGCGTCCGCTTTTAGATCATGATGAGGGATACGATTGTAAATAAAAACTGTTGTTTTCCAAATCTCAGGCCATAAAAATTCTGGTAAGTTTGATGATAGTCGCATTGTTCGTGCTTTTGTAGCAATTACCCCCCCAGAACGCTCGGCAGAGCCGTTTTGGGCAGGCGTATAAGGTGCAGTTGGTTCATCTTGAATTCCGTGTTGTATGATAAATTCTTGATATATGCGCTGTAAAGAGACATAATTATCTCTATGAATAACACAAATATTGAGTGAAAATTGGTTTCTTAAATAGATACGAAGACTTTCAAAGCATTTTATAAGTTCGGAAGATGTAGAATTTGAAAGAGGGTATAAAAAGATGATCTTAGTGAAGTCGTCCTTAATTAACAAGGCTACCTTTTTGCCATTATAACTAGAAGGTAGAGAAAATAAGTCGACGTATATTCGATAAAAAGGTCTCGTTGCTTTTGATGATGGTGAATTACGGCTTATAATTCTCGTTGCTTTTGCAAGTTTGCAAGGTTCACAATCGTCTAATTCTTTTTCGAAATTTGACAGAGATAAAGAATGATTTTTTAAAACTCTCTGAAGCACTCGATTAGAAGGATGACCCAGTCGGTCGTGCCAAAGGCTAATTTCGGTAGGGCATAAAGGTTTTTCCGATGATAATTTTGCAAATGTAGAAGTACTCGGGTGTAATAATTCGTTATATTCAATAACATATTGGTTGAACTTTTTTTTTTGTATAACAAATAATTTTTTCTGTGGTAAAAATTGATCCGGTTTGAGGATCCCATGAGATGCCCGCAGCTTGAAATCGGGTTAAAGAAGCGACAGAGGTGTGAAATGAAGGAATGTACGCTACATCGTTAAGTTGAAATAATCCAGTGGAGATTCGCATAAAAACCGTACCATAGCCGAGAATTTCAGATTCTCCGCTTCCTGCTACTGCTGTAGATGGTTTGGAATAATAATTTGAAAATCGTGAAAAATTGTTGCAAATGTGCTCATCAGATCCTGAATCAAGAATATATGAATCTTTTAAAGGATAATTTGAATTATTTGATGTGGGTTGTGAAAAAGTTGATGCCGTTGATATTGCTGCAGCTGCAGCTGCTTGAACAGTTGTTGACGGAAAAGTTGAATTGTGTTCGTTTCCTTTAGACTTAGCCGATTGTTTTTGCTTAAAATTTTCCGCTTTTCGTAATGCGTTTTCCACTTTTTGTCTATTCGCTGACTCCATGAGAAATGTTTCGACTTTTTGTTGTCTTTCAGTTGATGGCTTGAAGTTCGGAGGTCTAGCATTTTTGTTAATATAGAAACATTCGGCAAAATAATGTCTCCAACCACACGGGCAAAGTGGCTTGGGTTTTAACGCTGGTGATTGAGTATTAGGTGTAGAAGTCGGAGGAGTATTTATGGATGAGTTTTGCCCCTTAAAAGTCGCGAATGATGATTGTGGAAGTGTAGAGGCGTTTCTCGTTGCAACTGTGCGTTCGAAAATTTCAGAGATTTCTATCCCATCGGGAAATCTCTCTTCCCATCCTTCCGCATTCGTTCGAGCTTCGTCTTCCAATTTATTTGTCCGGTAATCCGAGAAGCTATTGTTTGATTGAGAAATCGCTTCTAAGAAAGCTTGAGTTGGCCGAAGACCTTGTGACTCAGGAAGATTTATTCTTTTTGCATCAGTGTAAACCTTTTGCCAATTTGTGATCCATGACGAAATATCTGTTCGATCAGTGGAATTAAGAGTGGACTGATACTTGCTTAGGATTTCCTTTCGTTGTACCCAGTCCGAGGGCTGGACTCGTCGTTTTAGAAGTATTAATTCTTTTGAAATATCATGTTCGTCAGCAATCGTCGAATAATAATTGCCAACCGTTTTAATAATATATTGTTGGATAGACGCCAGTGATCTCTGTTGATCCTTATAAGTCTGAAGATCTGTACGATAGCGGTTATACAGAAACTCGTAGACTCTGATTTGCATGGGATCTAAGTCCATAATAGTTTCTGCAACCGGATTAATTTGCACCAATTGAGGTTCCTGGGGAAGTTGAAGGAATAGTACACGTGAGGTACTTGAAGGATCTATCTGACTCCAGACACCTTGTGACAGGGCAAACATTTGGATGATCGAAATCCATTGTTCCCAGTCTGATGGACCGTTAAGTACAATGTTTGAACTACTTAGTTCTGCCATTGTTTAGGTTACTTCGATTCAACTGTGAACGGGGAAATAGTGAAGATAGCTGAAATGATTGCTACACCAGAACAATGTACTTAGCTGTAAATAATAAACCGATGAAAACTTCTATGCACAGATGAAGTTCACCGGGCTCATAACTATCGAACCTTTTAGCTGGTTCGGAAGCTTTTGGAGGAATAAATATATGAATTTGATATAATACTCGCACAGGAGCAGTAAAAAATAATAATAAAAACTTGACTTCCCTCCTTTTCTCTCCAAAAACCCTCCCCTCATATATCATAGGCTTCAATCCATGATGTCAAAAAAGATAAAAATCCTGGCTACAGCAGTTCAGAGATAAAATACACTTATGAAATAAGATGTAACAACAAGGGAGGTTGTGACAAGAGAAGTATCAATCTGTTACTTGATGTGAATCAGAAAGTTTTGAAAATTGAAAAAGCCTTGTCAAAAATTACCCGAAACGCCAAGAGTTTTAATTGATCAGATAATGAATGAATTGAACTCCAAGCCCCCAGGTTAAGTCTCCACTTATACGGAGCTCTATGATTAATTTGACACACATCCTCCTCGGAAAGTTCCTGAATATCCTGTACCCCGAGGCCAGTCATTTTCGCGTCAGGAGCTGTCATGATGTCCAATTCGATGTCAGTTTCAAGTCCAACTAGATCGATGTCGTCTGGTACACTGTGAAACGAACCTGTGGTCGCTGAGGAAGAGGTGGATTCAGATTTGGGAACTGTGAATTTCATCCAAATCCAAGTAGAATAGGCAAACAAATAACTTAGATCTTCCGGGCTATGCCCCACGGAGATAAAAAAAAGATAGTAAAATATATGTGAGGGGTTTGAGAGTTCGGCGAAAAAAATGCACGCACGCAAAGCCGCCAGAAATGAATTTATATTTTACTATGTTCTATCTAATGACGACCGAGCCGGTCTTTATCTATTCCGCCGATGAACCTCGATTGCCAACGTGTTTGGACGGGTTACTACGATCTATGCCAATTGCCACCAAGATCTATTACAATTTGATTACCGATTCGGACTATGTGGTACCAGCCGCTTTGGTAGATAGTTGGTTATCGAGATCTCCCGTGATCGCCATCGGCTGTCGGTAATCGTACGTCCCTTGTGAGATATCACGTGACCAGGATGGGCAATCCAGATCAGCCCAGCCAGCACATATCGGGCTTAGCCCGTCACAAAAGGGCCAACTTAGTCTGATCCATCACCACCATAACGGGAGCTGGGTACGCCCCGGAAACTCGTTTGGATGACTTTTCCTCCCTGACCAAGTAATGCGTGTTTCTGTTGGCTCTGAAGATAAACTCCAGGTTCGTAAGGAACACCACGTACAGGTAGAAACGCCGTCTTCGCCCCCCCATTTCATAGCATAATTAGAGTCCTGCGAAATACTGACTGTGTTACATAAAGTACCAAGCATATTGGTTTCACATTCTAGTTATATTCTCGACAAGACGAGTCACTATATTCTTGTTGCAATTTAAAATTAAATCATTCAATAATCCTATTTCGGCGCCTTTGGGCCCACCTAGGTATTTGCGGAAGACATGTATATTTCGCAAAACGACTCTGTTGAAGTTTGGAACACTTATACTCTGATTTCATTTGCAGATACCACTACGAGAATAATGCCTTACGACATGTACCCTCTTCCGTGAATACCCACCACAGGGAAAAGCGAAAATAACCTATGGGTATCTGAGTACGCTTTCATCATTCTACGAATACGGTATCACCGCGAGAAAAGTGGTGTGCGGGTCTTGCTGGATTCGTACCAGCTTTCTCCTGTCTCAAATGGGGCCTGTGTCCAAGCTACTCAAACTCTACTTGGGAGAACGGCCCGGACAGAGTTACACTGCACCATCCGACTCGGATGAGACATTCTGGGGGTGCTCACATAACTATTAATGAACATTATCAATAGTGTTTTTAAATGGCCAGTGTAGTGCATGTTCTCCTTGTGAGTAGAGGGTCGCGGGGGTAATACTTTGCCCGCATAAAGCGACAGAGCTCACTTTATGCGGGCAAAGTATTACCCCCGCGACCCTGTATACCTTTACAAATTTATCCCCCATCACAACTTCGCTTATAAGATGTATATATATTATACAGGCACAATATTCTTATAATACAGTAATACTTCTCTAACACGATAGTGGGTCCCGGCATAAGTGTTGAAAATATTCATTGTAACTTACACTTTTATATTTGCAACACTAACCCTTACAGGTCATTTTGCGTGCAGGGGTAAGTATAGCAAATATAAATGGATGAATTTCAATGAATATTTTCAACACTTATGCCGGGACCCACTATCGTGTTAGAGAAGTTTTACTGTAGCCCTGTAATTTGGATCCACTATACAGGATCTTCCCTAGTACAATCAGCTTATTTGAAGACTACCTTTCCACCTGCATACTACAAGTTTCTTCTCAGTGATCATTATCCCAAGTAATGATTATGGCTTCAATAATTTTCGACGAGAATAGAATCGACCAAAATCTTCGGGTAAAAGTCCTGGACATTGAGAACAAGAAAATTCATGGTAGAGGTCGCCAGAAAAATACAGATTCAGACAAGACGAAAGCCTTCCTTTTCAATTATCCACAAGGTGAATGTAATGGGTATAGTTTCGTCGCAGTTGAGGATGCCGGAATTTCGGTTGAAACAAAAAATGTACTTAAATCTTTTATTATACAGGGGGTCAAGGGTAAGTGAAGTCTTCGCTTAATCGACATGGGCTGGCGTGCAGGGGTGTTGTCAGCCTTAAACAGAAGGCGGTGGAGGCACGGTGAAGTCCCTAAAACAGGGCATCCCAGTACTATTTCATAATTTTCTGTGCCAAGTTTGATCTCCTCCTAAGAATCCTTTGGACTCGCGTCTAACAAATTGGGATCTGTTCATATTCGCTGACCTCAATTTTTACTAGACATCTGGTTCTATCTTTTCCTTCATTACACAAACTTTACTAAATCTTTAGCGCGATATAGAAAATACAATAAGCTTCATTCGTTCAATACAAATTTGTAATTTCCAATCAAATAGATAAATGTACCTCATTGCTATCAAAAACCTTAGCAGAATGAATACTCAAATTACTCCACCTGTCAGCAGACGCGCGCCCTATCTTACTTGTGACCAAAGATTGCAGGTGATTACAGAAATTCGGCTATAAGAAAACTTTCCCCATAAACTAAGTACATTTAGATACTCACACTCCACAGTGCCGGACTCTCTAATGGAGAAATAGCAGATCAACTTGAAGTCACCATCCTTCAGGTTCGGAATACGGTCAGATCTGGTCGTGCCTCTCCCCGACCTCGGACAGCACGTCCACAGCTCTTAGGCTCAGCCCAAGTTGATGAACTGGAAGCATTTTTTGTTCTTCGCGGGAAACTAGGCAAATGTCTTTTCTTGAATTGGCTCTCCACTTTCGTCGTTGGAGTGCCGGAGAATACGCTATTCGGAATGCGCTCAGAAAATGAGGTTACGAGCTGCGAATTCCACGTAGCTCTCCCCCGCTCTCTGAAAATCATCGTGCGGCCCGAATATGGTGGAGCGAACAGCATCTGCATTGGCGTCAAGAGTGGTCACGAGTTCTTTGGATTGACGAGATATTGATAAACGATAGCCGAATAATGTCTGGATATGTTACCAGAAAGGTTAGTCTAATCTTAATCATTTTCAAAAATATCTCGGATTCTATTATCGTCAAAAGAGGGGCCAAGACTTTGATGACACTTGTGTTATCGATCGTTACAAGAAGAACAACTCTTGGATGTTCTGGGGAAGATTCGCGGGAACAGAACGAAGTCTTTTTTGTCTTTTGGGAGCGGGAGTGGGGAAGTATGACCTCTGAAGGATATGGTGAACATATCCTCCCAAGGATAGGTAATTGGATGAGAGAAAAGAGAGAAGAGACGGGCTATGATTACATCTTTATGTACGACAACGCCTCTGTTCATAAAGGACGTCCGGCTAGGGAGTTTCTCGATGCCAATGAAGTTGAATCTATGCCCTGGCCTGCTGACTCTCCTGACTTAAATCAGATCCAGAATGTATGGAGTATGATGAAATACTACATACAAGAACGATATCCGGAGTTCGAACGGACGAGACAGCGGAACAGGGCGGAGATTCGACTCATTGTGCTAGAGACATGGTACCATAGTACAACAGAGGAAAAGCTCACAACTGATTGGGAGTATGGCTAGAAGATGTGAGGGAGTATTGAATGCAAACGGGGATCCTATTTTACATTAGGCTTAAAAATCTGTATAAACAGCAAACCTGAATTGCAAGTTTTAATACGACGGATGAACTCGATTTTTTAGGCTTAGTGCGAAACAAAGTGGAGAGCGACAGGCGACTTCACTTGTCGACCTCAATTTCTCTCACTTTATTTTTAACAGAGTCTTAAGCTTTACCATATTCGGCCTCGCTTAATCGTAATCATCACGGTAGATTACTATGTTTGGGTAAATATAGGCAAAAATATCCCTGTAAATGACAGGCGACTTCACTCAACCTTGACCCCCTATAGAAACGAGTCAATAGGATACTTTGTGAGAAATGAAACTTGGCACAGATAATTATGTAATAGTACTGGGATGCCCTGCTTTAGGGACTTCACCGTGCCTTCACCGCCTGCTATTTAAGGCTAACAAAAACCCTGCACGCAAAACCCTGTCGATTAAGCGAAGACTATACTTACCCTTGACCCCCTGTAGCAGAAGGGAATAGAGCATCACTCATTGGAAGAAGTGGTGTCAGGGCGAATAATATTTATGGGCCTCGTTTCCTGTTTTTCGCTTCATCTTCGACTAGTAAGAGACTTGACTAAATCTGGCAGGACCCGACATTCTGAATGACGACTTCCGCGTCTGCGAGTCTACGTTCGACGGCTAATCTTTGAACTGTGACTCTACGGAGGTACAGCCCACAAGTATTATTCCATGTCGACTAGGGGGGGCTTGGCCACCACAACGCTTTCCTTAATTAGGCAACATCGCGAGAATGCACCTCGCACCCATTCCTACTGTGTTTTGTATGAGTCCTAGTGATCAAAGCATTGATTCAATGATTCCCAACTCATAATACAAAATGCAAAATATTTCCTATTCTTATAATAACTAATACTTAGTAAACAATCCATTGGCATTAATAACTGCTTGACAACGCGCTTTCATACTCTGAATCAACTCCTCAAACTCATGTCTTCCTATCTTTTCCCACGCCTCTTTCACTGCGTCTCTCAGCTGATTATAAGACATATTTTCAGGGTAGTTATCTTGAAGATAATTCTTCATAATATGCCATACCCTTTCAATAGGATTCAAATCAGGAGAGAATGGAGGCCAAAAAACAACTATAATCCCTCGTTCCGCAAGATCTGCTTTTGTCTCTCCAGCTGCATGACCAGGAGCTGAATCTTGCGCAAGAACCAAATGAACTCCTTCTCTTCTCATCATTTCAATATATCCGTGAATAATTGGAACTGTATGTGCGCAATAGCTCTCCTGATTAATATAGCCCCAATCCTTTTCCCAGAAGATACCTGGTCCTTTGGTATGTCCGTGGAAACACCCCCAAAACATCCAGCCCTTTTTCCTTTGGTGTTTCTCTACATTGCAAGTAGGATCCCATTCTTCTCCTGGTCGTCTTGTAACCCACGTACGTGTATATCTTCCTCCGGTAATCCAAGTCTCGTCTATCCAAAGGATTTGATACCATTGATCCATTGTCCATTCAACGTGTTCAAGAGCCCATTGTAAACGCAACTGTCGGTTTTTCTCGGAAATTGGAGGCTTTCGCATTGCTAACCGTCGATGGAATCCTTCTCTTAAAAATGCGGATCGTATTGCTTGTTTTTTGACTCCAAAATCAAGTACTTTAGCAAGTTTCTGAAACGACATACGACGATTTTGTGTTGATGCGCATACGAATTCAACAAGCTCTTCAATTTGAGCTTGTGTAAGGACCGGAGGGCGACCAGATCGTTTCGTAGGAGTAGCTTTATCGCTTAAACACGCATAGCGAATTCGTGCGAAGGTTGGCTTGAAAGGTAAATGATCTTGAATTTGCTTATATGACCAGTCAATTGAGTGAAAAAGGCGTATATCTCGTCGTTGGTCTCGTGTGAGGTTAGGAGCTTTAGGCCGTTTGATTGAAGGTTGAAGTATGGGTCCTAAAGGAGCTACAGACACTGGATTTGTTGATGAATCCATTGCGTTGATGTTGTTGTCATCGTAATACATGCAAGACACAGTAGGGATGGGTGCGAGGTGCATTCTCGCGATGTTGCCTAATTAAGGGAAGCGTTGTGGTGGCCAAGCCCCCCCTGGTCGACATGGAATAATACTTACGGGCTGTACCTCCGTATATATGTGTAGCGGAAGACCCCCTAGATAGGACATAAGCATTTTTTGGCACTGTGAATCTTGGAGACTTCACTGAAGCAATGTGCTCTTAGGGCCGACCGTTCCAGCCATCAGGCTTAAAAATGTGCTCTTCTTGCTCGCCAGAAAAATCGATCATAGTCCGTCAGAATAGCTGTGGAATCACGGCGTCCGTGAAGATTGTACCCTCAATTCCATTGATTTATGTAAAAAAGCCTCAGAAGTTTCAAGCACAAGAGGCCAAAACCCGAAAAACAGCAGAAACTTCAACTGCGGTTAAACAGGACGCGATTTTGACACTGGACTACCTTCCTGTTCTAATTCGTACTATGAAAACACCTGCGCAGTCCGTAAAACTAGTGGAGACCAATGAGACTACCGAGTCACTTAAGAATCAGAGTACAATTACCGTAGGATCTAAATCAGTGAAGCAAAATGAAGCCCTAGAGACCGATTCATCCGTACACAAGCCTGATCCAGCTTCAATTAATATCTATAAGCAAGAGTGTACAAGAATAAGGGCAAGTTTTGAAGAGAAAGTAATCCCAGAGATTAAACCTAGTTTAGGTACATCAACTCAGGTATTTTACACTAGAAGTTGCTCACACTCTACAGTTTTTAACTCTACAGGCAAGCGAATTCCGGTAGTAAATCAGAATGGCATGAATTCTGTTCATCAAGCCCACCAGAAAATGGCATCAGACTCCACGCCTGTCCACCAACCTCCCTCGAAGAATGTCATAGGTTTCGGACTTACTAAATATCTGCCCATGCAGACAATGAGATCGATCCGTGAAAATTTTAAAGGTGTATATTCAGAGTCAAATAACTCGTCTCCTGCAGCTCCTCCGTCTGTAATGTATCTTCCCTCTCCAACAAATTACGGCACTTCTTCATCGCCTAGGCTGTTCACTGCCTATCGTTCTAGCGGCGGTCATTCTCAGCATCTGACCAGCAGATATTCTCACATAGTCTATCCCCCTCCAGAATACTATCCTCAAACAGATTTGATACCCAATCAACTTGCTACGAATGAGATGGTAAGAAGACCCATACCTCCATCTGGACATGCAAAGGTTTATTCCCTACATGTAACCCCAACCGATAGTCGTATTCATGATCCGATGACATCGCACAGCCTTGACGATTCTCAGCCTCCAGTATATGAGAAGGATGGGAGTCTTTCTATTTACAATCAACAACCCAACAAATTTCGAATTGGTAGCAGTGAGAGTGTTAATGGTTTTCGGTCTTCGCGTACGAATTACCCCATAAATCTAACTAATGCTCGATGTCTTCGTTCCTTCTCCCCCATGGAAAGAACTTACATTCCTCAAATAGATGCGTTTGAAGGTCTGAATCAATATATATTTTCACAACTTGCAGACCCGAAATTGCAGATAGTATTCTTGAGCTTCGTTATTCTGATGACCGAGCAGCACCTGTACGTTTGCCAGGTCATAAGTTGATATTTGCTCGGAGCATCACACTGAGGGATAAGATTTCGGCATCATGTAAGAAGCAAGAAGGATTGGCTTCTAAGAATTTTTTCATCGAATCTAACGATCGGTTCCTTTGTTCTGATGGCTTTTATATGGCGACGCATCGATTATATGGTCATCCGCTGCTCGATACTGGTCCCATAATTCAAGTCGGCTCTTCTAGCCAGTATCAAATCCCACAAGCCTACACAACTCAAGAGCGTTTGACCTAGCCCTCAGATACGCTGCTGCTGGTCACCTTCTTAAGCTTGATGTTGTGGTTAATCGTGGATGCGAAATTGCTAGTTTGGCACTTAACTGGGCCACTATAGAGAGAGGCCTTGATTTTGCCCTTGACAGTGGCCTTGAAATTGATGAGGTCACCGAAGGTTTAACGCAGAGAATTTCAGGCGCAAGGTACGGCCCATGCGTAAACATAATTCTTCATGGGGTAATAGAATACATCTCCCACTACTTTCCGGATAACTTCCAACTTGATACTCTAGTCAGAGATGCCGGATTTGTTCCTCGTCTCCCATCTGTTTTAGACCAGATAGAATTTTCTCTCAACCCACGACTTAGACGTATCCGATTTGGCGATCATACGTCCGAAGAATCTCAAATTGCCCAAGATTTCCATTCACCTTCTACAACCCTGTCCAGAGTTCCGATAAATTTACCCTGGGATTTTTTACGATCCATTTTCGAGTACTCGTATCTTGTTAGTATTAATGGAGATACAGTCCTCCGTCATCAGATATTGAGAAATATAATCAAGGAGCGAGAGTAACGAAGGTTCAATTTTTATAATTCCATTTTATCTAATACTCAACGTCGTGCTAGGCATCAGGAATGGAATACTGTCAGTTGGAGGGAAGAAGTGTCTGAGATAACTGATGACGATTACCTACCAAAATCAACAAGAACATGGGTGGGCTTTTGCATTCCTTGAACTTAAAAGCTTTCTTGGAAGATCTAGCAGGAGCTAGAGAAGGACCATAGTACCGAGCAGAACACCTGACCGGAAGCATTTTTTTCCAACTATGACCGATAGTTTATTTACCAAGAAAATCGTCGAGCTTGAATCTGGTGGTTTTGACCCACGTCCAGATCGGGTAAGGTTAATTTGCCGGCTTAGCTCGAGTGTTGTTTTTCAGTAAATAATGTTCTGCATTATGCTAGTTAATCGGTATGATCTCTCTGTGAGTTGGTGCACACATACGCTAGATAGGTACTTTTGCTACGCCTTACTCAAAAGTTATACGTGAGTTTCTGGGACTCACTAGACTTGGAAATATAGAGATGAATTTGATAGATACAAGAATAAGCTCTATCTTGGAGTAGTATTTCAAGTACGTACAATTTGAAAGGGATTGGTAAAATTTATTCAGGATTAATGCGTAACTGACTCTGAAAATTTCCCTGAGTTGAGAGGAGCCCGAATCTTCGCAGGCTTTGTTATTTAATAAATAGCGGGATAAAAGTTTATCATTGAAAATATTTCCTTAATTCTTGGTCGAGAGTGAGAAGCCCCGCGTCATGAAGTCGCAATTTTTCTGCGTCGGAGTACTTTTATCTTTAGCAGAAAATAAGCTCTTTAGATTTTCATTCATGTCATGCTTGCGACGTTTATTACGCTCTTCTTGTTCTTCAAGTACCTTGGAAGTAAGTGATGCAGTGGCTGCATTTTTAATACTGTGCGAAGATGCTGAAGGCGTTCTGTCACTAACTGCCGATGAAGTAGTCTCCTTCTTGCGTTTCTTGCCTCCTTGTTTCTTCTTGAGGGAGTGAGTTAGCCCGGCTTCTCTGAGCTTATTTATTCTTATCGACAATTTTTCTATTTCACTGAAAGTCGAAGGTAGGATGTTTATGACGTTTTGAAGGGCGTAGGCTTCATTACATTCTATACATCTATCGCCTTTTAATTCCTGTATCGCAACCTCGGAGAATGCGTGACCACACGGAACAAGGTAAACTGCTTTTGTAGTAGGTCCCAATTCTTTACTAGTGATTGAACAAATTCGCTTCTCTTCCTTGCCTTCTTTCATGGAACTGAACTTGACTTCGACAACATCTCTGAGACCTCTAACGCGACCCTGAAGTACGTCATCATAGAGGGGCCCTTCGGCAGTAGGAAGCAGCTGCTCTAGGACAGCATCTTTATTATAAAGTATTCCTGCACAGTCAGAGACTATGGGAGCGGCTAACGGGCGATTGGAAAGTGGGCAGGTTGTCCAGGCGTGAGTTTGTGCTTCGAGCAGGGTGGCTTTAAGTTCAGATGTATTCGGTTTGCGGGCGGCTTCTTTAATCAGTTCTATGCGCCTAGGAATACTCCCCCCGTCGTTACCCATGCCGTAATGTTCGAAGTGATAATTTTATTGAACGAATCCTTACGGGGCTCGGTTGAATCTTGTGGTTGGATTGTTGTGCCGGCGCGATAACCAACAACCTGTCACAAGTCTTGGCAATCACCATTAAACCCCCACTACTCAGACCATCGACTACTTATCTAGCTGGAGTTTTACGATACTTCCAGCTCGTATTTTGCAGAATGAGATGCTAGAAATGATCTAGGAAAGTTTCAGACCGGAACATTTGCGCAGGATGTCGTCGCAGCCGGCACAGGAAGCTCTTGGTCGCATCATCCAAGAGCTGCGTTCAAGGTTGGGATTCTCTTGTGAAACTACATAATTATACTTACTTTAGAAGTAAAAATAGTGAAGATGTGAAGAAACGCGCCGCACTAGAATTGAGGGACCTTGTCAGCGTCACTGCAAGAGGTAGGTCTGGCAAGTTTTAATGCAACCAGCTTACAAATTGGCAGATCTATCTTCCGAACGTTTTCTTGAGTTTTACAGCGTGGTAAACACAAGAATCACTCAGTTAATTACACATGGAACTGATCCAGCTGATCGCCTTGGAGGGATCATGGCACTTGATGTACTCATCGACTTCGATGGTGTTGATCCTGGGCAAAAGGTAACGCGATTTACTCAATGCCTTCGAACCGTCTTGAAAGGAAAAGATTTAGTACCAATGCAGCCTGCGGCAGTTGCTCTAGGAAGACTATGTCGGCCCGGAGGCTCGCTTATTTCAGAAGTAGTTGAGAGTGAAGTCAAAACCGCACTGGAATGGCTACAGTCCGATCGGGTTGAAGAACGGCGTTACAGTGCAGTATTGGTTCTCCGTGAACTCTCTAAGAATGCGCCAACTTTGATGTATGCATTTGTGGGCCTGGCTTTCGATCAGCTCTGGGTGGGGCTGCGGGACCAGCGAGTCCTCATTCGACAAACTGCTTCCGAGGCCATCAGCGGTTGCTTCAAGATAATCAGAGAGAGAGATCAGCCTATGCGTCAGACATGGCAACTAAAAATTTACGACGAAGCCATGTCTGGCGTCCGACAGGGCACGGTGGAACTAATTCATGGCTCACTACTTGTGTTGAAGGAGCTCCTTCAGCAAGGAGGTATGTTTATGCACGAACACTATCAGGAAGTCTGCGAAATTGTCTTCAGACACAAGGATCATCGTGATGTCTATATTCGCCGGACAGTTGTATTACTTATACCGGAGCTTGCAAATTACTCTCCCACCGAGTTTGCTCAAAATCACTTACATAAATTCATGGTCTATCTATCTGGCATGTTAAAGAAAGACAAAGATCGCAACGATGCATTCTTTGCTGTCGGAAGTATAGCTAATGCTGTCAAGAGCGCTATTGCTCCATATTTAGACGGGGTCCTGATATATGTGCGCGAGGGACTTAGTGTTAGATCGAGAAGAAGTGGCACAGTGGATCCAATATTTGACTGTATTAGTCGACTTGCACTTGCAGTTGGCCAAAATCTCAGCAAATATATGGAAGCCTTGCTTGATCCGATCTTCGCTTGCGAATTATCACCTAAACTCACTCAAGCGTTGGTGGATATGGCATTTTACATACCGCCCGTGAAACAAACTATTCAGGAAAGACTATTAGATATGCTCAGCAAAATTCTGTGTGGGGAGAGCTTCAAACCTCTTGGAGCTCCAACTTCCAATAGCATTAGTTCTGCTCTCGTTCCTCCCAAAGATTCAAAAGACCTGCAGGCCTACGAGTATCGACAAGCTGAGATAAAGCTAGCACTCAATACCCTTGGTAGTTTCGACTTCTCAGGCCATGTTCTAAATGAATTTGTTCGTGATGTGGCAATCAAGTATGTCGATGCCGACAATCCGGAAATAAGGGAGGCTGCTGCGTTGACCTGCTGTCAACTTTATGTCCGAGATCCAGTTGTTAATCAGACCAGCTACCATGCATTACAGGTTGTTAATGATGTCATTGAAAAACTTCTAACAGTTGGCGTGGCTGATCCAGACCCTTGTATCAGACGAACTGTTCTTGCTGCTCTAGACGAGCGTTTCGATCGGCATTTGGCCAAAGCTGAGAATATTAGGACTCTTTTCTTTGCTCTTAATGATGAGGTCTTTGCAGTTAGGGAGGTTGCTATCGCAATTATCGGCCGCTTAATACATGTCAATCCTGCTTATGTAATTCCTTCTCTAAGAAAAGTTCTTATTCAAATACTCACTGAATTGGAATTTTCGGATGTTGCCAGAAATAAGGAAGATAGCGCAAAGCTTCTAAGTCTCCTCGTTCAGAATGCTCAAGGTCTGATTAAGCCCTACGTTGACCCTATGATTACCGTCCTCCTCCCAAAAGCTCGGGACTCTAATCCCAGCGTTTCTTCAACTATTTTAACAGCTATTGGCGACCTCGCAACGGTTGGTGGGGAGAGTATGAAACCTTATACCGATAAGCTTATGCCAATTATCATCGAAGCATTACAGGACCAAAGTTCTATTACTAAACGTGAATCAGCATTGAGGACACTCGGACAATTTGCGAGCAACTCTGGCTATGTGATTAAGCCCTACTTGGACTATCCTTCCCTCCTTGAAATTCTCCAGACCATAGTTAGAACAGAACCCCACCGAGGCCCTTTACGACAGGAAACTATAAAACTTATGGGTATTTTAGGTGCCTTGGATCCTTACAAGCATCAGCAAGTAGAGGAGAGGTCACCAGAATCTCAACTACGCCTTGAATCAAGTCAGTTGACAGATATTTCATTAATGATGAGTGGTCTCACTCCTTCGAATAAAGAGTACGTTCCTACAGTTGTTATTAACGCCCTTCTTCAAATATTAAAAGATCACTCACTTGTACAGCATCATGCTGTCGTCGTGGAGGCTATTATGAATATCTTTAGAACACTTCAATTAGAATGCGTACCTTTTCTCGACAAGGTTGTTCCTGCCTTCATAGCAGTTATCAGGAGTGCCTCTGCGATTAAACTTGATTCTTACTTCAGTCAGCTAAGTATCTTAGTCAGTATTGTGCGGCAACATATTCGAAGCTTTTTACCTGAAATTGTTACTGTATTGCAGGAGTTTTGGAATCATCCAAATGGGTTGAAACCAAATATCCTACAATTAATCGAAGCTATATCTCGATCACTAGAAGGTGACTTTAAGATCTACCTCGCAAAGGTTTTGCCCCTTATGCTAGGCGCCTTGGAAAAAGATAATACAACCAGAAGAAACGTTTCTGAGAGAGTCATGCATGCCTTCCTAGTATTTGGCCAGAGTGCTGAAGAATATGTTCATTTAATAGTGCCTGTCATTGTGGGCATATTCGAAAAACCTCAGCAACCTTCCTTTATCCGTAAGCTTGCCATTGAAACTATTGGAAAAATGTCACGACAAGTTAACCTCAACGATTTTGCCTCTAAAATAATACATCCTCTGTCGAGAGTTCTCAGTGGAAGCGACATTACTCTGAGACTTGCAGCCCTTGATACGCTGTGTCTCTTGATATTTCAGTTAGGAAAGGACTATCTCCACTACGTAAGTACAGTAAATAAAGTTCTTACCGCGCAACAAATCACACATCAAAATTATGAGCTTCTTGTCAGCAAACTTCAGAAAGGGGAAGTCCTACCTCAGGATCTCAATGCCGACGACCGTTTCCGCTATTCAGTTGACGATAGCCTAGTCACCGAAGTTCAGAATAAAAAATTGGATCTAAATCCAGTCCATCTAAAAGCTGCCTGGGATGCTACCGGTAAATCCACGAAAGAAGATTGGGCAGAATGGATGCGTAGACTCAGCGTCACAATCTTAACGGAGTCTCCCAACCAAGCTCTCAGAGCATGCGCTTCCTTAGCAGCGAATCATCCTCCATTAGCCCGTGAACTTTTCAATTCTGCTTTTGTTTCTTGCTGGGTAGATTTATTTGGGCCTTATCAAGACGATTTAATGCAAAATATTGAACTCGCAATCCGTTCTCCTCACGTCACTCCAGACCTATTGGGAATTCTTCTCAATCTTGCCGAGTTCATGGAGCATGATGATAAGTCCCTTCCGATCGATATTCGTGTCCTTGGCCGCGAAGCTGGAAGATGCCATGCCTGGGCCAAGGCTCTTCACTTTAAGGAGCTAGAATTTCTTCAAGATCAATCTGGAATTGCTGTGGAAGCTCTTATTCAGATTAATAACCAACTGCAACAGTATGATGCAGCTATTGGTATTCTTAGACGAGCTCAGCTTTACAAAGACGGTATCACGCTCAGAGAGACCTGGTTCGAAAAACTTGAAAGGTGGGAAGAAGCATTGGAATTTTATCAAAAACGAGAAGAGAATTTTCCTGATCAAGCTCACACCTTTGATATTATAATGGGTAAAATGAGATGTCTCCATGCGCTCGGAGAATGGGATGCTCTTTCAGCACTAGCTCAAGATAAATGGCAAACTTCTTCGCTCGATATAAAACGTGCAGTTGCCCCTTTGGCAACTGCTGCAGCATGGGGTCTCGGCCAATGGGACTTGATGGATGATTATCTAAGTGTCATGAAGGCAAATACTCCAGATCGATCATTTTTTGGCGCAATCCTTGCGTTACATCGCAACCAGTATCGAGAGGCTGCTATGTTTGTCCAGAAAGCACGAGAAGGTCTTGATACTGAACTAAGTGCGCTGGTTAGTGAATCTTATAACCGAGCCTACACTGTCGTTGTCAGGGTACAAATGCTTGCAGAATTAGAGGAAATAATTGTTTACAAACAAAGCAACAATAATCCTGTCAGACAGGAAACGATGCGACAAACTTGGGAAAAACGACTGCTCGGGTGCCAGAGAAATGTAGAGGTATGGCAAAGAATGCTCAAAGTCCGAGCTCTAGTAATTTCACCCAAAGAGAATATGCAAATGATGATTAAATTTGCGAATCTCTGTCGAAAATCCGGGAGAATGGGGTTGGCAGAGAAGCACTTAAAAATGCTGATCGGTAATAATGTGAATCTGGAGTGTGTATTATCTTCATCAGACTTTCTCTCAGATCAAAAAATGAAATCATCTCAACGTCTTAATCGTCGAGAACATTTCATTGCCGTGGGAATACCACCGCCGGTTCAATACGCCGTTCTCAAATTTCATTGGGCTAATGGAAGGCATGAATCCGCTCTAGATGCTCTGCAGACTTTTACGGCCGATCTAGCCGAACATCTCAGAATGGTCCAGATACAGCCACAGAGTGTGAACCCTAGCAATGGTCAAATTGCCTTAGAAGCCAGTAGTAATATTTTTCCTTCTGGCTGTAACGCGCTCGCCACCTCGAATAGTAACAATAATGATTTACAACAATTTTCCGAACAATATGCTCTGTTGGCTCGTTGTTATCTCAAGCAAGGTGAATGGCAGGTCGCATTAAGAAAGGGAGATTGGAACCATGATGCTGTCAGCGAAATCCTCAATTCATACAGAGCTGCTGCAAACTTTAGCCCTAACTGGTACAAAGCTTGGCACTCTTGGGCACTTGCAAATTTTGAGATTGTTCAGGCTCTTAGCAAAAGAGGCGAGCAAGAACGCGAGGTCTCTCTGCCCCAAAGTATCATTATCAATTATGTTGTACCGGCTATACATGGATTCTTCAAGTCGATTGCATTATCCCAGGGTAGCTCTTTACAGGATACTTTAAGGCTATTAACCCTCTGGTTTGGTCACGGAGGAAGCTCAGAGGTTAACCTTGCAGTCACAGAAGGTTTTAGTTCTGTCAGTATTGATACCTGGCTAGAAGTAATACCTCAATTAATTGCCCGAATTAATCAGCCAAACACAAGAGTTCGACAATCCATTCATAACTTACTCGCTGATGTTGGAAGAGCACATCCTCAGGCCCTCGTCTATCCTCTAACAGTCGCAATGAAATCTGCCCCAAATACTCGAAGATCAAGATCTGCAATGCAAATAATGGAAAGTATGCGGCAGCATAGCTCTCGGCTCGTTGAGCAGGCGGACATCGTTAGTCATGAACTCATCCGGGTAGCCGTTTTATGGCATGAACTATGGCACGAAGGCCTCGAGGAAGCCTCACGCCTTTACTTTGGAGATCGAAATATTGAAGGTATGTTTGCTACTCTAGCACCATTACATGATATGCTGGACAAAGGCCCAGAGACGCTAAGAGAAATCTCATTTGCTCAAACTTTTGGCCGAGACCTTCAAGAGGCCCGTGAGTGGTGTGCCACTTATCGCAGTACTGGTGATGTCGGGGATATCAATCAAGCTTGGGACCTTTATTATCAAGTTTTCAGGAGAATCGCACGCCAATTACCACAACTCAATAATTTGGAACTCGCATATGTCTCGCCTAATCTACTCCATGCTCGAAATCTAGACCTTGCTGTTCCAGGCACTTACATAAGTGGGAAGCCTATTATCCGAATTGTCAATTTTGACCCTGTTTTTATTGTCATCTCTTCGAAGCAGCGTCCTAGAAAACTAAGTCTCCTCGGAAGCGATGGCGTTACTTATACCTTCGTTCTTAAAGGCCATGAAGATATTCGACAGGACGAACGTGTTATGCAGCTGTTTGGTCTTTGTAATACGCTCATGATTAATGACTCGGAGTCTTACAAGCGACACCTAAATATTCAGAGATATCCAGCTATCCCTCTCTCACAAAATTCGGGCCTTTTGGGCTGGGTTCCTAACAGCGATACTCTCCATGTTCTCATACGTGAGTATAGAGAGAGCAGAAAAATATTGCTAAATATTGAGCATCGAATTATGTTACAAATGGCTCCTGACTACGATAATCTTGCTCTCATGCAAAAAGTTGAGGTATTTGGGTACGCCCTCGATAATACAACCGGACAAGATCTGTACCGAGTGTTATGGCTCAAGAGTAAAAGTTCCGAGTCTTGGCTTGAAAGAAGAACCAACTACACGCGATCTTTAGGTGTAATGTCGATGGTAGGATACATCCTTGGCCTTGGGGATAGGCATCCTTCAAATCTGATGCTTGATAAAATCACAGGCATGATCATTCATATTGACTTTGGTGATTGCTTTGAGATTGCGATGCACCGTGAGAAGTATCCTGAACGAGTTCCCTTCCGATTAACCAGAATGTTGACGTATGCTATGGAAGTCAGTAACATTGAGGGTAGCTTCAGGATTACCTGTGAGAACGTGATGAGAGTACTTCGCGATAATAAGGAATCTCTGATGGCTGTTTTAGAAGCCGTAAGTATAAATCATTATCTTATAGCAAGTAATACTAACTGAGTGGAAAAGTTTATTCATGATCCACTCCTTAACTGGCGCCTAACTGGAGGTGATGTTTCACCTACTGGACCCAATCTTCGCTCTGGGAGCCATGAATCTCTAATTGTTGATCAAGGACAAGCTCCATCTCTCCTAGAGTCCAAGGCGGAGTCAAGCATGCCAGATCCTGGTGGTCCTCCATCTACCCGTGCTCGAGCTCGAACAAATTCTATCTGTCGAGAAGATAGCGAGAACCGTGACGGTGGTGTTCAAGAGATCCAAAATGCACGGGCCATGCAGGTCTTACATAGAGTGAAAGAAAAACTGACTGGAACTGACTTTAAGTCGAAAGAAGAGCTAAACTATATCACTCAAGTCGATAAACTCTTGAGCGAAGCAACCAAATTAGAAAACTTATGCCAACACTACATTGGATGGTGTAGTTTTTGGTAGTAAAAAGGAGTGGGCATGGGTTTCTTGATAATTTTGGCGTACGGGTATGGGATGAAGAGGCGTTCCCTTGCATTTGTATGGTTTGGTCTGGTCTGGGATGAGGGTGAGGGTGAGGGTGAAGGGAATCGCCCGGGCGAAAAGTATTCTTCATATCATGCCCGTTTGGAACGTAGATTAGGGAACTTGTATTTATAGAGGCTTAGTCTAGAGTATTCGGAATCATAGCGCTGGCTCAATGGTGTTTTGCTAGTATAGCCAAATCGACTTGGTGAAATTTGACGTCTATCAAAAACGTCAAATGACACGGTAGCTTACCCAAAGGAACACTAATCAATGCCATTAAATGCGGTGCTTCAGCTAGTGGTCGTTATTCTGTTCGAGTTTGAGCCTGCTCAGCAACGTTCAAAATTCGATTTCTTACGTACCATGCTTTCTGTCTTGAATTAGTTTTGGAATTCTCGGTCGAAAGTATAATTTGCACCGGATGTTTTATTCTTGGTGTTAGGCTTGGCATCTTGGGATGTCACGTTTATACTGCTAAGGAGCATGACGCGTGGCAAAACATGTCTTATATGGTAAATAACCCAAACAGCATGAAATGGTTCCTTTATTCATCGATTACTCGATTCAACCCAAAACAACGTTCTATATTGGTTGTAAATTCTATATCTAATTATGGTCATATGTGTCTTCTATTATGTAGATAAAAGAGTCCCTCAGTTCTAGAGTAGATGATAAGTTGTTATTGTTGAATATTATTTATGGACGTTTCTGATCTAATCTTTTAATCTGGTTTAATTTGGTATTATACATATAAACAGACATTTCTATGCCATCGACTGATAGACAATATATATGTGTATCGTGCTGTTACAAACATCCAAGTCGTATATATTCGCCTTGATCACATCGTGGACCACGTGTATGGGTAAGACGATGTTAACTTCAATACATATGGTAGATCAAATTTTTTCTCTCTACAGTCTGCCCCTCGATCTCGCTTAACATCAGAAAAACATAGCCAAAAAAATAGATGGTGAACTTGGATAATTTTTCAGAACATAAATAACAGTAAACATGAAAATACGAGGACATGTTCCTGGTCTCGTAGCCTTGGAATCATCAACTCACAAGGCCCTCTGGTGCGTATCATATCAGAAATCGTGCTCTCCTGATGTAAAGATCCTAGACGACACATCCATGAAGCATGCGCAAAGGAGAATCTAGTGACTCTTCATTCACAAGGAAGCAGAATCTGCAGTGCTCCAATCTCTAGCACGCGACGTGTAGACAATTACAGAGATGCTGCGCGCATCAATGCCCGGACCAATGGCACTACAAAATACACATCCCGATCTACGGACTGCTTCGTTCCAACGCAAGCCGCGTCAGCTGTCGTCGGGGTCTGCGAGGTCACTTCTTCCGGCTCGAGGGAGCGAGGGGTTTGAGACATCTTTGCCTCCCGAAGGTCCACATCAGGCCAATTAACTGCGCGAAGCGAACTTGTCTATGTCGCGATATCTTCGTCGCACGACGTAGACGAGCCGGATTGCAAGAATATAGAATAATATTAGCCGAAAATCAATGTTAACGGAGCTACAATAAGAATAACACTCAAGAATATAAATCAACATAAAATACAATAATCACTGTTATACTATAAAGTATACATATACACAAATAATACATAAATTATGAATATACATAAATAACACAAATATAGAATATATACATAAATTATACAGACATATAATTATACATAAATTATACAGACATATAATTATACATTAATTATATTTATACACACATTATACGTAAATATACAAATTATACAATTAAATAAATTGGGTATAAATAAATAAATTATTATTACAAGGGTTAACAAGACTAAGATCGGCAAACTTATAATGCAGATCAATAATATTAAAATTAATAGTACAAGAAGTACTAGTACTAGTCTATGCATGGTTTCTGAATTAATACAGCACAGACCATCTCAATATTTTTAAGACTATACTCTATTGCAGGGGTAAGAAGTGTAGCCCCACATTCTGTGTAATTTACATGGGCTATCCCTGACATTCCGACTTTAGCGCTACAAAAATGGCTAGACTAAGGCAATAAGGCAACCGAGGCATTCCTTCATCCTTGAACCTTCTCTCTTATGTTCGATAGTTGCACAGCATCCTCGTACCACACTAAATCGGTTGACACGACATATCGAATAACCTATATCCTCACGATAAACTGCGAAGAAAAATGAGCACCCCAGCATCTCCCACTACTCCAAGATCACGGAGCCAGCTTTCTAGGGATCAGCGAGTCCAGATATACACGTTACGTGGCCTTGGTTTTACTCATCTCGCCATCGGTAATCAACTCGGTATCACCGAAAGAAGGGTACAATATGCCCTTGCAAGGCAATGTCTGACGCCCAAAAAGCGAAATGGCCGACCCCACGCCTTGAACGCTCAGCAGGAATTTGAGCTTGAAGAGTTTGTCACGTCTTCAAGTGAGGCCCGCCAGATGAGCCACCTGGAGCTTGCTGCTAAGTTTTCCCACTGGAATTGTGGCCAAATCGCAATCAAAAGTGCTCTTGAGAGAAGAGGGTTCAAGCGTTGCATTGCTCAAGCGAAGCCTACTCTAACGCCTGCACATATGAGGAAAAGATTAGAGTGGGCGGAAGAACACTCTTCTTGGACACCTGAACAGTGGTCCCAAATTCTTTGGTCTGATGAGACTTGGGTCACTGGTGAACGTCACACAAGAGTATGGGTTTCGAGGAAGGTGAGTCCAGATCTCAGCCATGTATCAACTGCATTAATCTAATTTTTTAGCCTGAGGAGACATATTATCACACTTGCCTGGTTCGAAAAGGTCCTCGAAAGCGTGGTTGGATGTTCTGGGGCTCCTTTTATGGGAACCAGAAGGGCCCTGCCCTCTTCTGGAGTAGGGATTGGGGGACTTTAAAAGCGGAGAGTTACTGCCAGAGGATTGTTCCTTTAATCCACGCGGCAACACAACCAATTGACTCTCACGGCCCTCTTCTCTTTATGCAGGATGGTGCTCCTGCCCATTCTGCTCAACGTACGAAAAGAGAGCTGTCATCAAGGGGGGTAGATTTCATAGTCTGGCCGTCATATTCCCCAGACCTGAATTCAATTGAGTCAGTGTGGGATATGATGAAATCCCATATTGAAGAGCACCACCCAGAATTTGATTCTGGTAATCCATCTGAGGAAGTGCTCCGTAATGCAGTCCTAGAGGCATGGGAGTCAATTTCTCAGGAGCAACTGGCTACGCTTGTAGAGAGCATACCAGAAAGGTGACAGGCAGTCATCAGAGCAAGAGGAGGTTCGATTCCTTATTAATGATGCTTAATTATTGGTAAAAATGTATTTAATACTTGATAAAAGCTAGCACTTTTGAATAGAATATCATCATTTCAACGAGTTACAGGGATCTCCTACACTTCTTTTATCACGCAAAATTTCCCATACAAATAAGGTTCAGCTATTGTCGGATTTGGTATGGTCAAAATATTGCAGCCAATGGCATATTGTATAATCCCTGTCAGATCTTGGCATTCAGGGATTTCCTTCACTATTTACCCCTGCAATAGAGTACTCAGTTGTGCACAGACACAACAACTCAGACAATTACAACAAACCTTGGATATTTAGATCCTAGGTCATAGCTTAAAGACTATTACAATCTTAAGATCTACCTAACTTTACTCTCCAGGGATACTAATATCAATGCTTTGACATTCAAAGATTATTAGAAATAATTTATCTCCTACAAGTGGTAAAATCATCAGTCATAGCAACACCTATGTCAAAGAGTTTCTCTCTTAGTCAAAATATCTTAGAACATTTCAGAGGGATTAGAAACTAAGTTATTTTGGGACTAGTTAATGGCTTCATGTATAAATAGAGGAAGTTTTCCTTCGATAATAATAACTACGAAAAACAGCCCAAATATATATCTTACCCAATCTACAAAATTATTCAACTACAATATTTCTTGGTTGGAAAATTATACACTTTCAAACAAAAGTTATTTCTCCCAGTAAGTGTATACGCTTCCACCATAACTAATTAAATCTTGAATCTGCTACTTGATTTTTAATACGGATGAACAGGGAGTCGTGATACAACCCCTCCCCACTTTGAGATATACTCCCACCCCCTTGAAAAATCTATTCTGCCTAGAGATATGGATTTATCGATTAGCCCCACAACATTTGCGAAAAAACTGTCTAATTATAAACTGTAAATAAACAATTAACGCACGTACAAGTAAATGTGTGCTTAATTAATTTCGTACACCTTCGTTGAAACATCTCAAAATTTGACAGTCTATTTATGACGTCAGGGTTTTGGACAATGTAAGGACCAGATTTCATTTGGGATAAAATTAAATCAGATACTCTTTCAACTTGGTAAATCTACTACGCACATGAACTGTTTGGGTATTGAGTATCCAATAAACCTATTTCATGGTCAAAGTTCGATGCAATTACACAAAACAATTTCTCTCCGTAGTATAGTTTCAATATAATGTGAGGAATGCCCCTAATTATCAGGCCGTTAACTATGAGTATGTCAAGTTGCCCTACATCCTTGATATCTTGTTCTACCGTATTCGAACTCAACATAAGCTGTGCAATATCGTATAACCTTTGGCATGATCTCGTATTGAGACAGGCTCGACCAGCTGCCTATCATGCGCCCTAATATGTATAAAGTTGTGTATATTCGTGCTATCTTGAGTCTAAAACTATCATAAGACTCGGGTTCTTCTCTGGCCTTAAATCTGAAAGGACAGTTGGTATTTTGCGTCAATCTACGTCGTTTCCTGCATGTCTTGTCCACTTCGTTGTGAAACATTATATTTTTCTTACAGGTTGGAAGTTTCTCTCTTCGCCCTTTTCTCTATTCTAACTTGCTGGTGGTGATGGCATATCCAGCAGACCTAGCGTGATTCTGGACAGCCTCATACAATTCTTTAAAAGAAACGTAAGATTCGGGTAGAGTCCATTTCGACGAAGTAATTCTGCCATTGTTAGTTTCAGAGCTGGACGTCAATTACGCTCAAATTGATAACAACGTACATGGAAACAGTTAGAAGATAAATTAGTAATGAAGGATTACGAGATAGAACCTTTGAAATTGAGAGGCTATGGAACACGTAAATGGCCTGAAATACATGTGTTTTGTGAGTTTTTTATATTTTATATTTCTTGATTCATCTTGCAATCAGCCTGTAAGTTACGACAAGTGTTTAAAGAGTTGAAAGTAGCCAGAAATGCTTCGCCGGTTTCGTTGTGCGCGATTGTTTACTACAATTTGCGTACAATTTTACTGGACGTGACTACGTCTGCTACGGTAGCGACGCGGATACTATACTCAATTTAATTAGCAATTCAATTTGCGTTCACCGCTCGACGGATTCAGCATCAAAAAACTGTCGCAGCAAAATTTCAAGGGGGGGGGGTTTTGTATCACGACTACAAGTGGGGCATGTGTCCAAGCTACCCAGACTCTACTTGGAAGAACGGCCCGGACAATGCACCATTGCACCATCCGGCCCTGTGCCGTTTTTTGTCGCTGTGGTTTTGGCAATAGTTTGTAAATGATACCACGTGATTAAATGCTTTGCGTCAATCCTCTATACAGCCTTTTACCTTGGGAAGAAACGAAATCAAGTCTTACCCTTCTGTTACTCGTCTTCGTACTCTCTCAAAGCAGCAGCACTCGGGGCACTACGTGAAGCCAAGCAGCAACATGGCTAAGTTGATAAACTCTGGCCTTACCAGGTTGATCGACTTTCCTATCTTGAATCAGAAAGCTAATCGTCTGTTCTAAGATCCCAGGTAAAAGTTGATATTTTTTAAGCTATCGCGTACGCGTCCAAGCTATGAACTCCCCAGCTAGTGAGTAGGCTAATTACATAATCTTGTTATAGGAGAACCCTTCTACTTCCTCTGGCCATCTTTTAGTCCCTGACATCCCGATTTACAATAACTGCAAAACCCGTCAAAATCAATATCTCAAATAGGCTATCAGCTATAACCCAGAAGGAATCCTCAAAATGAATTAGGCTTTCAGAAGAAGGGAGATTTAGAGAAAATTTGACGAGCAAAAGAACGACGAACTTTAGTGTATGGATGTCGAAATTCCCAGAAACGGATAAGTACTTCGCGAAAGTACATTCAGGAGCTTATCTCAAACAAAATTTTAATGCAGGTCGAATAGGCATCTAAATCCAGTAAGGAGTGTATGCAAGGATGAAATTGAGGTCTCGGAACCAAGAGAGTTTCAAGAGGTTTTCCGTCGGCGAAGTCATTGATAAAGTAATTCAGATTTCATAGAGTAATTCCAGCTTCGATGGGCTTACAGACCCAGTGATGCAAAGCTCTAGTAGTTGGTCCAGAAAAGGCGGGATTTTCATTTCTTTTGAGCCCAGGTTCCTTCAAAGTATGTTGTTGGTCGAGGCACATCATGATTAATTTGCCGGCCCTCAAATTCTGGTACGCTGGAATCTTTTGTTCTTTGCCCGTAATCAAATATCCTTCGCGCAGTCTGAAAGGCTTTAGTTGATCCCCATGATAGGAATATTTTATTTTCTTCCCATCGACTTGCCTAATGATATAACTCTTACCGTAGCTTCCGGCAAATCCTACAACGACAAAAGGGCCGCGGTAAGAAGCATGCAACTTTATCTTGGCCTTTGCATGATCGTAGAGCATCACCAGACTTCCCGGAGTAAAGTTGATTTCCTGGCTGATTCCAATATCGTGCCTTTCTTTTTGCACCTGGCGACGCCTATCATCTTTCCTTTCTATATCTGAACACAGAGTTTACATTCTTGCGATGTGATGTATGACCGCGTCCATTTGCCTACCAACTTCTTCTGGATCTTGTAACTGGCCCCAGTCAAACTCAGCAATTTTGGATGTATATTTGGATCGTTTCAGCGACGGAAATTTAAACTCTAGAGATGATGGAGGTTGATATCCAAACAGGATCTGATAAGGTGAGAAGCCGAAATGCTTGATCTCCCTCCGATTAAGCTCATAGGCTCCCCTATTTAGATACAAGGGCCAGCTTTTCTTATTCAACTGCTTTTTCAGTATCATTTCTAGCAAGTCATTGGATTTTTCAACCATTCCGGTAGCATGCTTAGCTCCTGAAGGAGCTGGCGTAAACACCACTTTATGGTCCTTCAAAAATTGCTTCATAGAACGGCCTGTGAAGTGAGATCCAATATCTGCATAGATGGATATCGGAGTTCCAAACATGTTGAATAGCCAAATTAAACATCTGATAGCCTCAGCTTGATCGGGTGTGGAGCAAGGAAATGCCCACACGAAGCGAGAGAAATAATCAACTACCACAAAGATGTGAGTGAATTTTTCTTTTCCCGAGAAGCCCCAATATAGAGGCTGATCTTCAGACTTGACGTTCACTTTATATTTATTTAGCTGTGGATAGCAAACTTTTATAGTCTCTTCCAGGCTGAGTTCTGCCACGGGAAGTGGTCCGACAAAGTCCATTCCTAACATGGCAAGAGGAGCATCCACCTTGGCTGACGACTGCGTCTGTGATCTTCGAGCAGTTCTATGTTTTGCGCATGACATACATCCTAGGATGTAGTCTACCGTATCTCTTGATATCTTTGGCCAGTAATAATCTCTAAGCTTTTTGATTGTCATTGCTGAGCCATAATGGCCTCCATTATCATGGGCCGCTTCAAGCACCTTGCTAACCTCTTTTTCCGTTCTACAACGTTTCCATTTTCCCCGAATTTCTACATATAATTCCCCTTCGTAAATCCTGTACCTCTGGGTCTGTTTCACAAATCTTTTACGCTCCTCTTGAGCCAAGTTCCCCGGGATTTCGTTTGTTCTCTGAAAATTATAAACGTCCTTAAACCAAGTTGATCGAGTATACTTGGGATTTTCATCTCCAAAATCCTCAATAGCCATGGCTACAAGATGTGCTTCAACAGCGTCGACTGTAGGGATTTCAACTAACTCCGGATCCGGGAAAATCACTGATGACGCTCTCTCCTCCACTTCCTTGCGTCAAAGTCTTCTAATCATGTCCAAGTAACCTCCTTTACCATCTTTCCAAATCCATTCAACATTTCCATCTCGATTCTCCACTCCTCTCCCATGCAACAAAAGAGCTTCATCATGTTCCTTTGAGGGGTCTTCAAACACCGTGCGCGATAATGCATCCGCAATTTCATTTCGAGGACCTGGAATCCACTGGATTTCGACGTTAAGCTGACATAAAAGGTGATTCATTCTAGTATAAATTCCCTCCAGCAGTGATGATTCCATGAAATAGGCTAGGGGCTTGTGGTCCGTGAAAATGATACTCTTCTCCTTTCCTAAAAACAAATAATCATACTTCCTAGCAAAAGTCACAATTCCTAACAGTTCTCTCTTGTACGTTCCATAGTTTCGCTCAGATTTCGATAGAGTGCTAGAATCATATAAAATAGGCACTTCGTTGTCCAGTTGGAATTGAGTGATGACGCACCCAATGGCAAATTTACTCGCATCGTTATACAGCATTACAGGCAAATCGGTAATTATGCCATGCCTTTCTATCTCTGCGGCACATTGAAGTTTTAACGTGTCAAATGCTGCCTGCTGTACAATACCCCATACCCAAGTTGCATTGTGACGCATCAGGTAATTCAAAGGCATCGCGATTTCGCTAAAATTCTTTATCCAAGGCTTCGTGATCATGACAGAAGCCACAAAACTTTTCACATCGGTAAAATCCTTTGGAGTAGGCCACTGCTTAATCTTTGCGGCTCTGTCGTATTTTACCACTGAAACGCCTCCGGTCTTATGGATTACTCCCAACGCATCTATTTCATCCATGAATAATCTAAGTTTCTTAAACGATAAGCGAAACTTTGCCCACGCAATTATGGGAAGTAGATGATCCTTCAAATAAGCGTAGCCAGATTCAAAATCTTGAAACGCACCGAATATATCATCCATATAGAATTTCAACTTATCCGACTCATCAGGGTGACTTTGGTGCAACAAGGATGGTTCGCTACCATCCTTTCCTTCCGTAGTAACCATGCCATCAGGCAATTTTGGGATAGCTCCCAGTGCAATATTCATGCATTGCGTGAGTCCGAACGTTGCGCTTTGAGATCCCTGAGGTAGCTTAGTTGGTTGTAGCTGAGGCTTATTATTCGAGGTGAAAGCCAAATATTTGCGGCAGTCAGGGCTGAGAGGAATTGACCAGTAAGCATTTTTCAAATAAAGTTGAATAAAACAACCATGCCTAGGATCTGAAAGAAAATCATGGATATCCGACATTAGGGGCATAATGTAGCCTGGTAAGTCCTCCTTAACGTTATGATAATTAAACGTTATGCGTGGTTCATCTCCCCATTTATCATTATCACTTTTTGGAACAAGCTTTGCAGCTGCGTTTCACGGTGATAAACCTTCTCCACTTGCTGTAGTGGACTCATACATTCCACAGTCCAATCCATCTTGGACCATTTTATTCAACCACCATTCTTTGTCCCTTGGCCACCTCTTCTGACTTCTCGAATTATAAGGGATAGTAACTTCTTTGACTTTAATGTTATGAACATATACGTCCGTTGTAGGCATCTCCGAAAGTTCCGTAGCATTCAAATCTTTATATGTATAAAAAAGTCTTGCAACCTCAAAGTTCTGTTGTTCTGTAGAACACAAGGGTCCTATAATAGCACCACATTTAGAGAACCAATCTTCAATCAAACTTTGGGGGTCGTTTGATAGAGATCTCACGATCGGTCGGCGATTAGTAGGGAACGCAGCCGCTGAGGTGTTCTGACTGACATCTGACTGGCTATGAGTGACGATCTCAACCTGAGGAGTGACACCATGTACGCCAAAAAGAGGGTTCCCAAAATCATCTAAATTCTGACAATCAAAAAAATAATTGTCTCCACAATCTGATTCACGCAAATTCGTTATTGTCTTTTCAGTGACAGCACTGTCTGAGACATACTGTGAACATTCTTTATTTATCTTGAATGGGCATTTCGTTCCTTTGTTCGAATAGGAAGGCGTTTTAACGTCACGCCCGTGACGCTCTCTTTTCCCGGAAGTTCTGCGATATCTGATGAGGCTTCGCCTTCTGACTCAGAATCTTCTCCGCTAGTATCAGATTCGGACTCTGAATCAGACAGAAATTGGACCTGTTTATTAGTGCGGCTCGGCTGAGCATCTCTCGCAGCTACATGTGCTTTCGCCAATTCTACTGTCCGTTGATCTGCAAGAATGAAACGCAAACGGTTATTTTTGCCAAGCTTAAATGCTGTTGTCTGGATAGTAACTCTTTTTTCCTCCTTTGAGGTATCACCAATATTCAACGTAAATTTTGGAATATCCAGATTTGCACACACATGAAAAAGCCATGGTAGACCTAATATTAGCGAACAAGGATTTCCCGTAGCTGGCGGCAGCACAAGGGCTTCGGTGATTCTCCAAATTCCAGCAACTCCAATTCATATCTGAGCAAAATGAGTAGCGTTTGTCATGCGCCCTTCAGCGGTTCCGAATATTATCGGTTTTGGTAGTTTAATAGGCGGGAGCCTCAAAATTTTTGCAACATAATTAGATATCAGGTTCAAATCAGCACCTTGATCAACATGGGTATAATTAACATCCAGCACGATGCATTTCTTTTGGCCATTTACTGTTGTTTCGACTTTGGCATCCACTCGGAAAGACTTATAAGTCATAGACTGATGACTGACAGGGCTTCTCACAGGGTCTTCATCTTGATTACTCCTTGTCTGGTCTTTTGGGGGGTCGACTTGACCAAAAGACTTAAAAGCTACTTCTGATATTTCCGCCTGGCGTCTCTTTTTTCTTGACCTTTTGTCATTCACCCTCGACATTCCATGCTTCCAATGTTTCCGAGCCGCAGGCGACATCTGAGCCAACTCAGTGAGGCTAACTTCAACTATAGTTTTTCCAAGGATCTTCAAGTAGTCTAGTGGCCCCTCATTGACTCTAGCGTTTATTAATGGTTCGACCTGTCGTCTTCTTCTAGGCTTGGTCTTGCTAGTGTATGTTGGAAACTCCTCTGGGCTAAAAGGTGTATTGGGGAGAGGATCAATATCTTCATCATTTAGGATATCATGGTGAGTCCTAGGACGTTTCGCGTTCTCCCTATCCACGACGTGAGCCGACAATAAAGCCTCCTCTTCGGTCGGTAGATTAATTTTACTCTTCTTTTCATGTTCCTTCATCTTCTTACTTGACGCTTCCAAGGCATCTTCTGCGAAAAGCTCATCTAACAGATACCCATCCAGAGCTCCATCTACAGCGTTAACGTAGCCATCCTCTTATTCCATAATTCTGTGAAGCTCTATCAAATCTTCGATACTCATTTCCTCTACGGCGTTGTCACTTGGTACAGACTGCTCCTCGCAATAGGGCTGCGGCAATCCGGCCGCTTCATATCTTTGCCTCCTTCTTTGCTCTATTTCTACTTCATTAGCCGTGGGCTGTTCAGAAGTATGCAGTGGCCGGTTAGGCCGAATCTCTCTTCTTTCGAATTCTTCTTTTCTCTGGCGATGCTTATTTCGCAAGACGTCAGATTCCCAATCCTGTAATGGAGCGTTTTGACAGCTCCGGCTATCATGCCTTGGGCCGTCAGCGTTAGGGCCGTTGCCACACTTCCAACATACATTCCGATACTCAATAGCGCCACTAACCATCGGATGGTTAGAGCGGGGCTCTTGCGGACCAACTACAATCTCTCGGCTTTTTCCATTGGCATTCTCACTTTGGCCAGCGCCAAACTGCTCCGGCCGTCTTCTCGGGACCGGGTACCATGAGGATTCCCCTTTCCAAGGATTCTCACCTCGATAGTCTGGTCCTTGGTACTTCCCAATATTTTCATGTACAACAGTCGTTGGTTTGCCTGATTCTTTCAATGGATTTTAACCATGGTAATTTATGCTTTTGTTTTCCCGTGCGGGCAGTGATCTACTCGGTGGCAGTGATTGTTCCAGGCGCCACGTATTCTGGTCTGTAAAATTTTGGCAAGGGCCCTGATATACTTCGGGATGACGTGGCGTCATCCTCCTCTCGACTTCCGGCTGGTCATGATACCTCCTGGCAAAATCACCCAAGACTTCATTTACCCGATTTGGCGACTTGATTATCTCATTGAAGCCCTGAGACTTCCAACTTTCTCTTTGCAGCAATAATTGCTTTTTTTCATCAATTATTGAACTCTCCACCTTCCGAATAATGAAGGAGCATTCTTCTAATGTCTTCGCGGAGGCTGCTCCCCGCTCAAGCGACCTCCTTCTAAGAACTCCATCATAAAGGCCTGCCAGAAACTTGCTGGTGACCATCCCAATTAGACATGATCTCATAGTTGCCGTCCTTGGGTCCTCTTGATTCGACCTATTTACTCCCAGTTGATGTAATATACCTTTAGACTTGGTGGGGTAATTCGCCAGGGATTCTCGGGGCCCCTGTTTTAAGTCGTCCATCATTTCCATCGGTGATCGAGGGGTCTTGGACTGCTCCACCATCCGAAAGGTTTCTTCGAACTCCTCAGTAAACCCTTCCGCCATTTCCGCAGTCAGTTGGGAAGGCGATCGACGAAGCAGCTCTATGATATGCCTCAGGTGAGGCGCTGAGTCCATCCATTGAATAGCTCGTCCTTCTACTCCGCTCCAAATCGCACTAATCCACATTTCAGGGGGGGATTTCCCCTACAATTCCAGCTGCTTTGAAAGCCCTTCTAAGTTTGAAAATCCATCGGGCCCCGTCTTGTCTGTCATGAAACGGACTGCTAGTCATTATCTGCCCACGTGCTCGCTTAACTCGCACATATAAATACCTTTGTGTAGATAAATCTTGACTCTTTAGCTTTACTAAACCTTTAAACCACGAGTTCTTGCCTGCCTTGTGATGGCCACCTCATTTTATGACATTGTCCATTCCCGGAGAAAAGCACTACATCAAACACCGGCATATTGTCGAGAGCATTCCTAGCTGGTGTGTTCGATGGACTGAATGGAGAGTTATACAAGTCGTTATTTCTAAATGATTCGCTGGGTTCACGGTATCCTCTCTCGACCCCCCCTTCTTTTGCCCAGTGACCTTGTTCACTCATTTCATCAATAATTTTCCAGGAAGCCTCACCAAATTCTTCTATCAATTCTTGTAAGAATTTAAAGAGGTGCACTCGCTCAAGTCTCTCTGCGAGCTCTCCCAGAGGAGAACTATTAGAGTTCTCAATCCTTGAACTGTCAGCAGTCGTTAGATGTGATGATTTCCCCAATAAAGTACGCGAAGAGTAGTCCAGCTTGTCACGAGGTTGAGTGAATCTTGAATCCAGCTTAGAATACGAATCTTCCGTCCAATGCTAAATAGCGATCAAATTAAACGGCGCGTTAATTCTTGTCTTAACCTTTCTCAACGGCAACCCAGAGAACGTAGGGCCAAACTACTAGGCTTACAAAGTAAGTCAAAATATTGAATTTAATCCTCCAAAGATTGTCGTCAATAGAAAACTCTCAAGAATTATCAAGTGCTCGTCTTTTTCCCGGCAGAAACTTGTCGATTTAGAAAGGTCTTCTACCTCAATTCCAGGAGTATGATGATGTCGTCTAGTTAGATTCGCAAAAAGGGTACTTATATCGATTTCTTTGTTTACTTTCAAGTAAACAAGGAAGCTTTCAGAACGCGCCCAGATCTTCAAAACAGCTTCAGGCCGAGTATCTCGAAAAAGATCCTCAATATGGATCAAGGAATTGTAAATTAATCAGATCACAGAATGAATCTTCCCTGCGTAGGTCACCAGAAAGCTAATCGTCTGTTCTAAGATCCCAGGTAAAGGTTGATATTTTTAAGCTATCGCGTACGCGTCCAAGTTATGAACTCCCCAGCTAGTGAGTAGGCTAATTACACAATCTTGTTATAGGAGAACCCTTCTGAATCGACCAAACTCTGAAACCTGCGTGCCACCTGCTGAGCTTATCACGAAAACTTTAATCGACTTGGCCGATATCAGATCGTAATGGCCTAATCTTCAGCTTACCTTCATCCCTGGGATGATTATTCTCGATTAACCTTCCTTGCGGACCGAGAGCCAAAGTCAATACCAACAGATCCTTGTAGAATTGCTGCCTGTTGTTGAAGCTTTGAAGCTGTGCCGCTACCATAGCGTGGATCATTGTAAGCGGTGATACACTAAAACGATTAGTAAGAAAAGTATGATGGCCAAATACTGTCTATTTTTTATTCGACTTACAAAAATAAGATGAGGGAACGAGCTACCAATATACATGTAACCATCTGCTTGTCCTACTGCAGTTTTACGATTCGACGCGGAGTCTGACTACAAAACTATTTGCGTATGGGAGCTTGGAATTATAGATGAAAGCCCGGGGGTCTCATTTGATACCGGGGCCAAGTAAAACCTCAAGTTGAATCTTGCAACACACGAAGGCGCAGCGCGTAACAACTATTTGCTATGTATATCGCGAGTTCGTTAGGTCTCAGTGCCCACCCAACTGTTTCCCGCGTTTATTAGTTTCGCAAAACGAATTGTTAAGTCGACATGTTGCGATGCCGATTTCAACGCAGTAAAGGACAATTCCGATGTCAGGGCGCAATCTAGGATGCTCTGCGGTCGAGCCCCCAATTAACTACAAATACTGTTGAAGAACAGAACATATCGCGCTAGAAGTGGGAGTGGTCTAGCCGGGCAGTCACGTGAAGTACGTGTAGATGTAGTTTCCCTCCTGGAGAATCCGTCTTTTCTCCTGAGTGTATATTAACCTGATTCCTTCAGCCTCATTATTTCCCATTCTGACTATTCTACGTGATCATTACATTGTAGTACATACTCAATTCAATAAATACATGTATCGGCGGATGGATAAAGATAGATGATGTGGCGTTTTCTGTAATTCGATTTATGACGTACACGTCTTTTCCCCATCAATGTTGGTCTGAAGAGGCAGCTATCACGAGATGCTAACGTTTTTACATCTCTGTGAAGTTTATAGAGCGTATATGGAGATAGATGTATATGAATGTACTCGGGTAGATAATAATTATGTTACACTTTCTGAGTCTACGACGATATTATACAATGTGCGTACCAAGGTACACTAGATGACTTAGCAATTCTTGACAATCTCAACGTTATCTATCACTTAGCATACGGAGCTGCTGGTACAGTAAAACCTATCCGACGCCATCTGATGTTAACCTAAGTACCCCCTTGTATGTTTGTATGTATCCTGCACGTATTTTCACTCGAATGATGCCAGTTACAGCTTTATGAACTTGACGTACAACTGACGCGTGATGCGGTGTTGTTGTATTGTATAATTTTAGAATACTATTTGCGTGTACATACTCGTACACCTGAATGTGCCGGAGATTATTATTATTATTATTATTATTATTATTATTATTATTATTATTATTATTATTATTATTATTATTATTATTATTATTATTATTATTATTATTATTATTATTATTATTATTATTATTATTATTATTATTATTATTATTATTATTATTATTATTATTATTATTATTATTATTATTATTATTATTATTATTATTATTATTATTATTATTATTATTATTATTATTATTATTATTATTATTATTATTATTATTATTATTATTATTATTATTATTATTATTATTATTATTATTATTATTATTATTATTATTATTATTATTATTATTATTATTATTATTATTATTATTATTATTATTATTATTATTATTATTATTATTATTATTATTATTATTATTATTATTATTTATTTAACGTCAGCGGGGAAACGTGTTGTCACGGCCCCTACGGTTCCCTACTGGGATACAGGACGCCGAGGGGTAAACCTCGGGCTACAAAGGAAAGCAATATAGTTTACATGACTAGGGCGTATTTCCATAGCTGCCATTAGTGAAAAGAGGTAAGGATACACGGATCAGGGTTGGATTGGGGTGCGTGAGTACGGTAGGCCGCACTCAGTGGCTGCCTCAGATGCCTATTCTCTATGGGCATATCTCTGAGAAGAAGCGAGACTCTTGGAGCCATTTATAAAGTACGAGGCCACCTTTATAGGTGCCCAGAAGAAAAGGGAGGACTTCTGACGGAGGACCAGGAGAGCGCGGGACGCGGCGCTTGGCGATATAGCAGAAGAAGAAATGGAGAGGAGATTTTCGGTGGCAACAAAGGCAATTCATGTTTGCTTCAGGGTGTCGAAATCGATCGTGGTAGTCTGCAAAGTCGCCATGTCCAGTTCGGGTGGCTAGGATGCGGCCAAGGGTTGACCGAGGAAGTTCTAATTCCTTTGGTCTATTTGGAGAGGTATTTATGTAAAGCTATTGGTAGAGGCCAAGGCTGGGAGAAAGGAGGTTCCATAGATTCCCCATCGAACGGGAGATCGATTCCTTGACAAAGTGTTTGATGCCTGCAGTTGAGTAGCAGAGGTTACTCGTGAATGGGAGGAGTGCTCCCAACTTGGCAGATTCGTCAGCAGCTTCGTTCCCTGCAATAGAGGCATGTCCTGGGACCCAGCGAATCCTTACTTCACCAAGTCTAGTGTGGGCGAGTTGGTATCGTGACTGCCACAACGAGTTTAAGCCGAGGAATTCATCAAATATAGATTGAGATGATCCCGGGAAAGGTGAGAGAGTATGTAAGGCGACCTCGAGGTTGTCTAGACAGACCCAGAGATTGGTCGCGAACTTAGTTGTGGGGGATCCAATAGCCGCTTTTGCGCCTTCTAAGGCTCCTCTGGCCTCAGCGTCAAAAATCTCGATTCCTACGCTTAGCGGTATAGAGTGGCGTAAAATTTGGAGGCCACCTTGGTATGCTACGAATCCAGCACCTGCAGCTCTATTCTGTTGCTTCGAGCCATCAGAATAGAGCACGATGTCCTGGGAGGGAATCGACTGAAGAAAAACGAGGAAGTTCTGTTTCACAGCTTCTTTGGAGGTGCCGTTAGGACCCCCAATCCGATTTATTGCTACTTCCCGAGTCTCAAGTGGAGTCCAAGGGGGGGAGGCGATTGGGTTGATCTGCTCGCATTCGGGGAAGCTCAGCACTCGTCGGGCAAAGCGTGAAGACGGGCGCCGCTGGGATAGTATTCGATTGGCTCGGCGTAGAAGAAGGTGATAAGAGTCGAGTCGGCGGAGTCGCGCAGTAGCAGCTGCTGCCCTCCCGTCGAGGGCAATTTCAGATGGACGAAGCCCAGATTCGCGTAGCAGAGCTGCAGTAGGAGTAGTGCGATAAACTGGAAGGATGGTTCTAGCACAGGTGAATACTACTTTATCTAAACGATGCAGGGTAGATTCCACTCGATTTGAAATACGGGCGCGAGCGCCTTGTCGGAATCTGCCAGGCCACCAGGACTCCGCACCATAGTACGCGATTGGTAGTACGCAGGCGAGAGCTGCTTGTCTAACGAGGTGCGGTGGGGCGCCCCTGACTGTGTTCTCTAAAGAAGAGAGAGTATGGCCAACCTTGAGTGCTTTCTCGAACGTCGCACGTGCGTGCCACTTGAAAGAGAGTTTCTTGTCGAAAAGGACCCCTAGCCATCGAGTGTAAGGGAGTCTTTGGCTCTCTGTGACTGTGATAGGGCCAGAAGTGACTGACGGGGTAGTGCCAGCATCCTAGTCATCCTGACGGCGAGAGAAGTGCAAAAGTTCCGTTTTTCCATGGTCGAAGGTGACGCCCTCTTGTCTTCCCCAATCAAGAATTTCCTGAAGGTCCTGTGACAGGAGTTCAGCGTTAGCATGCAAAGTGGATGAGGTTCGGAGGATTGCGATATCGTCCGCATATCCAAACTTGGTTCCCGAAGTACCCATGGCGAATAAAGGGGCTATATAAAGCATAAACAAAATGGGCGAAGCTGGAGAGCCCTGTGGGAGACCGCAATGGACTTCCACGCCGGGTCCAGTCATTCCGTCTAATCGAATCTTTACAGAACGACCAGTAGAAAAAGAAATTACCCATTGGATTAAGTGATCCGGCCAGCCTTGCTCTCTCAAACGACGTGCCAGGCGACCTGGCAAGACACTATCAAAAGCGCCCCTTACATCCAACGTTAGGAGGGAGGCGGTCTTTTTGCTATTAAGGGTAGACTCGACATCATGTACTAAGCAGGTGTTCAAGTCCGTCGCTGAGCGTAGAGGGAGGGCACCAAATTGTTGTGATGCTATCACCCTGGCGTTTATAGAAATCCAGGCAAGGCGGCGTGCGACAAGTCGTTCTAGGCTTTTCCCCAAAAGTGAGAGCAGGGCGATAGGGCAATAGGAGCGAGTATTTGACCTGTCCGGCTTATTCGGCTTGTTGATGATGACTAATATCGCTGACTTGAAGCATGCTAGATGATGTCCAACTGCTAGGCACCTGCGAAAAAGTTGGGAAACTTTACCTTTGATGAGGTGCCAACCTATTTTTAGTACTGCGGTAGGGATTTCATCTTCGCCTGCCGCGGTATTTCCAGCACTGAATACTGAGTTTTTGATCTCCCAATCTGTGATATCCGGAAAAGGTAAGTTGTGAAGGCTCACAGCTGGAGAGTCTAGTGGTATGTCGCCCACATCAGAAATCGTGTGTAAGAGGTTTCTGGCCAGTACATCACGCTTTTCTTCTATGGTTGTCGCCAGTGTGGTACCAGGATTCAGAGGATCCTTTAAGGGAGGGGTTCGGAAGGACCCGATTGATCGGTGCCATTTAGTCATACCGAAGATATCTTTACTGGTAGAGGCATTTTGCAGTTTCGCTTGATAGAAATGGCGTTTAACCCGACGAGTGACGGTCCGAAGCGTTTTCATTGAAGACAGTATGTCTTCCTGATTATGCGCAGTTCTTCGAGTATTTCGATAAGCCTGTGCGGCCACTCTGCACTCATCATTCCACCAGGGTTGTCCAGTTCCTCTCCCAAGGGCACGCCTTGCTGACCCACGGTATGCATCCCCAATAGCAGTGCAGAGATTCAGCGCGGTAGTATCTAATAATTCACGTTCAGAGGTTAGAGGAAGATCCGGAATTTCTGAGATCGCTATTTCGAGTAGTGTGAGGAAGATTCTTTGGTCTAATGTATCGAACTAGAGTCGAGCTAAGAGTTCTTTGAAGCGATTGTCCCAGGGGATTACTGATGCAATGGGGAAGTGGTCTGAAGTGGCATCTGCATCATGGAAAATAGACGACTCCGCACCGTCAAGGGCTAAGTTGCTTGAAATGAGCGTAAGATCTAACACATTTCCACGGACATGTGTCGGATTGTCGGGTTCCGTAGTTAGTATGAGGTTTTGATCATCTGTCCATTCCAAGAATCCATCCGACATAGGAGAAGTGGTGGATGTAGATGGTTGCCAGCTTGGATGTCGGAGATTAAAATCTCCGGCAACAAAGAGTCTGTCATGGGAGCTGCGCAAAGATAGCTTGAGGAAAGCTTTCATGGCTTCTCCCTCATCGCGAGATCCAATTGGTACGTTGTAAACATTAAGTATTGAGATTTTTTTCCCTGAAGAGCTCAGCACTTCAAGTAGGAGAAGGTCTCTAACGGCAAGGCACGAGGGCTCTATTGGGTGTAGCTGGTGAGCTTGTAAGCCGGCTCCCTTTCGAAGGTAAGTCAAGACCCTGGGGCGAGAAGTCCAGTCGTCTATTGGGGAAAAGCATTCGTAAGCTCCGATTTTTTTAGATATGCGCCTCTGTCTGTTGCTGAAGACATATGGTTCTTGTATTAATATAATATCAAATTTCTTTTCGTTCGCAAATATAAGTGCAAGTTTGTGAGATGTAGCGCCTCTGCCAACGTTAATCTGCAGGATTCGTAAAGGTTCAGAAATCTTGTGGTGTCTATAACTCATCTGTGCAGGATTCGAGAGTAGAGAACGGGTTCTCTGAGGTAACAGAGAATTGCATGGTGGACGGGATTCTGACAAGTTGGTTGGAGCTTGAAGATTCAAATTTCATAGGGCGGGGGGGTGAGAAGACTGACTGAACGGCTCAGATGAGGTCGGGTTTGCGTCAGACATTATCTGGTCTTCAGGTGTATTTGGGAGGGGCGTCGGCAGCAGCCAACCGTGACGGAGAGGCTCATCCTGGCGGCAGCGGAAGTCTTACGGACCTGAGACATTTGTTCTTTTGTGAGTTTATTTCCGTTACGGCGTGGGCGGAGGGGGCATTCTGGGGCATCCGCTGGGTGGGGTCCATGACAATGAATGCAACGAGCAGGGCAGGGATGAGGGTAAGGGCCGCAAGGGCTGTGGTCTTTCTCTGGGTGCTCTGTTGAACCGCAAAGTCGACAGCGTGGTGCGCGGGTGCAAATACGTTCATTGTGCCATTGGAAGCAGCGGCCGCATTGTATTGTTACAGTCTTTTTTGAAAGACGGCGAGAAATAACTTCTACTCCAAATAGTTGGAACTTAGGAGGGAGAGATGTATCAAAACTAAATCGAGCGATGTATCTCGCAGTGTGGGAGTGAGGAGAATCAAGGCTTGTCTTGGTCTCGTAGACACCGACTGGAGTGACCCCTTTTTCCTCCTTGAGTTCATTGCATATGAGATCGCTGGTGATTGGGTACTTAGTAAGTTGGTTGTTGTTGTTTAATGCAGTATAAGATCGTGGGACAAAAGAAATGAGATATGTAGCAAGGTTTTGTGCTTTCTCAATGCCTATAGCGCCGTTAAGTTTACCTTGTCTGATGCCATCCAGGAATAGCTCTTCAAGTCTGGGTGCAGCGGTATCAGGAATGTGCCGGAGATACCAAGATCGTAGCAGGTGATAGGGTTTAGCATACCCACGTGACCTCTTGTAAGCAACGGGCAAGTTGGAATAATTTGGGGTGTGAGGGTCTAAAATAGAACATCCTCCCCTACATCATTTTTGTTTGTCTGCTGGTAGATATTCAAGAAGCTCTTTAGCTCACCCTGGAGAAGGGTAGGAATTAGGTAGCAGATTAGGGCACACTTTGTACACACATACTCCACGTGAAAACCCCCTCTGAACACCGACGCTTGACTCCGCTCTGTGCAGGATATCATACCGTTTGACAACGAGGACCAACGATAGATGACTTGTCACCGGAATTTCTAGGCATACATCCTATCTTTATTATGTTGAACAATTAAACCCAAAATGAAACACGAATCAGTCTCCCTGGGTCCAAACAGCAGGAATTACCACAGCGTAAGTGGGCAGAAGAAAGCTCCCGGATACCTGCAACCGGACTAATTGGCGGAGTTATGCGCGAGTGAATGGTTACGAGCCCTTGATAAGTCTCTATTATTCTATTGAGCTGGAAGTGGAATACCATGATGTACATTTGTGACTGATTACTATCACGCTCGGATGATCAGATAATCCCCGTGATGCTGTTGGTGCCGACGAGTGCGTCGCCACAACCCGGCCTGGCCCTGTCCTGCAACAACGCCCACTCAGCCGTGGAATCTCATTGGTGAGGGGAGAGAGCCCGAAGTAGGGCACGTCGGAGGTCAGAAATATAATTTGATCAAATGGTTAGGGGCAGGAAATTCATGAACCCGACGAGACTCGGTGACCTGTCCGTTTAAGCCCTTAAACAACGATGATACAGCAAGGAAAATAACTATCATGAGAAACTCAGATAGCCTCCTAGGACACGAAATTTGAACAGGAATAGGTTGAACGTGATGGACGTCGTTGGGGAAGATGGAACCTGAACGGGAGAGTTATTGTGATCGTTCGTATGGATACGGCCTAGAGGCGATAACACGAATAGCCTTGGTACGGAGCGTGAAGCAATGACTTGACATGACAGGAGGAGGGATTGCACGACGCACAGTAATTCCAAAATAATCAAATAATAAGATATGAGGGGCACTCATGCCCAAATATTATTTGATGACACAACTCGAAGTGATCAATCACATAGGATTAGGCCGGTTACAGCCCTTTTGACCTTCAACCGTTACTGTCTGCCACAGGAGCGCATGGCAGCCACCTTTGGTGATCCGGTGTCCCTTCGTCATTGCCACATCGATGTCCAAGCGCGATATGCGCACAGGTCTCACTGGATGCGAGCCATCTTTTTCTTGTCTTAAGTGGGTCATGTCTTTCGGAGACCCAGACTCGATTTGAGAGGAAACTCGGGACGGCATATCACACCGCCTATCCACTACTCGTTTCTACTAGGGACCACTCTTGAGGAAGTTGGCACTACGAGTAACTTTGTTCGGACCACAAAATATACGCCCGCGATAATGTGGATACCCGCTGGAGGATAGAAGACGCAGGGCAGAAATCTAGGACGGGAGATAACCTGTGTTCATCAAGGAGGGATTTGATTATAGTGGAGATGGTATGGGGGACCGAAAGACAGGAACGTAGGAGATAAAGGGGGATACGATTTTTGTAAAGGGAATCTTAATGGAGATTTCCAACTTTGAGGGTGCTCTGTATCAGGAAAATATTGGAGTGTCCTGTACATTTATAAGTGACATGTATTCAGATCATTTTCTCTCCTTCATGCTCGAAGGTCTACCTCTGTATACGTGTAACTCCTCTATCTATTTTTGAGGGCAGTTACAGGATACAGTCAAAGCTCTCTCATTCAATAGTGGGTCCCAGTGTAATTATTGTTAAGATACAGTAGACTCTCGTTATAAGAATGTGGGGCAGACTTAAATAAGGCTCCTCATTGGAGGATTTAATTTGATTGGCCAATGAGAGCCTTTGTTTAAGTCTTTCCCCAAATTCTTATAACAAAGGTGTACTGTTTATAAAGCTTTACCATTTACAAGTGTTTATTATTTGCAATACTTACCCCTACGTAACATCTTTTACGCATGGATTAGTATTGAAAATAGAAATGCAAAAACCTAGATAAATCTAAACAACAATCACACCGAGACTCATTATTCTTATAACGAGGCTCGCTTGTACTTGCAATTATATAAACGTATTAATTGGCAGCACGAGGGTCAGATAGTGCAGTGGTTTACTAACCTGGCCATTCTCTCAAGGAAAGTCTGGCTGGCTTGGACACATCCTCAGTTGAGACTAGAAAAAGCTGGTTCAAATTGGCGAGACCCTCACACAACATCTCTCGCGGTAATAATGTGTTGGTGGGATGACGAAAGCATGCTCAGATAACCATGAGCTTTTCTCGCTTTTTCTCGTGGTGGGTATTCTCGGAAGAGGATACCTGCTGTAAGGCGTTATTCTGGTAGTGGTATCTACAAATGAAATTTGTGTATGAGTATTCCAGACGTCAAGCTGAGTCATTCTGCGTCACATACATATCTTCCGTAATCATTCGCGTCATAGCCTCAGGCTGCAGACAGAAAAATGTTTAAACAAAAAGGCAGCACAAGCCGCGTCAATTCGACACGCTGCACAATTAAAGAAGAACAAGATTGGGCGTTGTAGGATGGCCTCAAGTTACTGATATAATCGGCTGGCCAGGGTTCAAGAGGTATATTTCAATTACAGGCACGGAGTTTTTTAAGATCTAAAAGATGGACCGTCTGTTTTGACTTTCGAATGGGCAGGCAGATGGTCCAAACGCCACAAGAATACGTTCAAGACTCTCCGAGCGAAGCTTTGAGCATCGAGCAGTAAATGAACGTCTGCAAATTGAGCTCGACTTTCAGAAGGTCCGGAATGCAAGTACGGGCGTTCATGTTTCTTCACTGTACGTTTAAAACAAAGATGAGGCGAGGTGCCAGATCGGTTACTTGCTAAGTTGAATTGTATCCCTTACTCATCAAAAGCGAGTTTATCTTGCAGATCCAGACCACCGCGACTAGATCACATCAGCCGAGACCGAATGTGCAGAGGGGACATCTACCCTACCATTAATCATTTGGAAACGCCCAGTTTTGCTCAAACAATATTTCGGAAACGTCCTGAATGATGATACCGCAACAGCGGCCACCCCGAGTGATTACATCAACGATGCATTCGGTTTGCAATAGCTGAGGTATCTCGATTTAATAACAAAAAGCAGGAAGGTTGGTGAGTTACAGTTTCTGAGGATGGGCGGTCCATCTTTACATCATACTGAAAACTTCCTAATATAATTCTGGGCTCAAAAAATTGTTCCTTACTGCCTTACACTCGGCCCACATCCTACAAGCCAAAAACGTTGGCATCTTTCAGCCCCTAAAGCACGGGTATCAAGAGCGCATAGCTGTAACAATACCATATGGACTGAGATCTTAAAATGTGATAAACTTCCGCCATGGATATCGGCGCATGCACTGACAAATCTTCGAGAGGCAGACTATTTTACATGCTCGGAAGAAGGGAGGTTAACGTGATAAAGGCCACCTATTTACCACACCAGGGGACGTACTAGAAATATTGGAATCAGAGCTTTCAGAGACTCTAGTAGCGCCAGCCGACCCGGGCGCAAGTCCTGCACCAAGCGTTGGAAGGTTATAAATTCCATTAGTTGAGACATGATATTCAGCCTGGAAGCTACGACAAGAGATTTCACCACATTCATTTACGACTTCTTACGTCTCCAAAAGTCTCAAACATCAACGCCCTCTTTCACGGATTATCTCGTATCTCTCAAAAGATCGTGCGATGATGTCAGAGCACTAGACTGCGTAGAGGGTCTATGAGTAGATACGAGCAACGAAAGTTATCGACGGTTACGGGGACAGTCAAGGGCAATTATGAATGGAGTTACAGCCGTCCCTCTCTAACTTGATAGTGGGTCCCGGTATAAGTGTTGAAAATATTCATTGTAACTTGGACTTTTATATTTGCAGCACTTACCCTTACAGGTCATTTTGGGTGCAGGGGTAAGTATTGCAAATGTAAATGGCTGAATTTCAATGAATATTTTCAACACTTATACCGGGACCCACTATCGGGTTAGAGAGGGACGACTGTACTGTGTTTGGGTAAATATTGGCAAAAAAACCCCTGTAAATGACAGGCGACTTCACTTAGCCTTGACCCCCTATAGAACCCCTCTTAGCTAATAGTGGGTCCCGGCATAATTACTGAAGAGATTCATTGAAATTTCACTGTTTATATTTGCAATACTTACCCCTGCACGCAAAATGACCTGTAAGGGTAAGTGTTGCAAATATAAAAGTCCAAGTTACAATGAATCTTTTCAACATTTATATAGGGACCCACTATTAGCCATGAGAGGTTCTACTGTATTCAAATACACAAACTCAGCAAACACTACACTAAACTACAAGCAGTCATGACTAACACCGCTCCGAGGTATCTGTCACATGACAGTCTAAGTATGTCTTCGACACTGATTTGTATGGATAACCATGGATGTGGAGGATGGTGTAGATATCCTTGCCGAAATTCTACAACCCCTTCGAAGACTTCTGGCTTTCTTACCTTCTCCCCCAAGCACTTCAATCGTACAACCAGATTCCCGTGCTGATACGATATATTGTTTCAGATAATTGCATTTACGTGGGATGAGTGCAGCGTATGAGCGATGCTTGGGAAAGACGTAGCGGAGAGCGACTAGCAGGCGTGAGGAGTCGGATGAAAGTAGAGAGTGGGAATGAGAAGCAATCTTGATACCGATCCCACGATCCCTTGCGAGATGGAGAATGTAGACGTGATCCGTGTCATCCTCCATCTCAGAGATGAGGTTGACCCCAACATCTACATTCAATCTCCCACTTACTTGATATGTCGCGACAGCTCTAGGTCTCACATAGAATCGTATGGACATGTGTGGAATCACGTGAAAACCGTGGACCCGAACCATTGGAGAAGGTAGAAGGTGGAGGTGGAGAGGAAACACCGGAATATCGCAGAATGAGCCAGAATCAAAAAGAATCTGGTAGTACTCTTTCTTGAGTGGGATGATCTTACCTCGGCCATGAAGATACACATCATTACAGTACGGAGGATGATAAAAAGACGGGAGATGAAGTTATGAAGTGTCTCGGAGTTAGTTAGAGTTTGAACTAAACTTGTTGTGGGGTGACATTTCTCGGTCGGGGCTTTTGTAGGGTTGTTAGCAAGTTCAATATTTTTCATCGCGTGATGACATGGACACTAATTTAAGTTGAGTTTAATCTTGATGCATTCAGATCTAACCCTGTGTGACAAGTAATTAGAGGCATTCAAGATCCCAAGAGCGGCTTGACGGTTCGTGGAGAGAAAGCAATTTACATGGGTGTCAATTAAGGGAAGACGCTTTCATGATATGTAAATCGCATGGGTTTCTGGGTCAGTAATGTCGATACTAGTTCTCAAATTGAAGAAACAAAATCATTCAGTTTTTAAAAATCATATTGTATTCAGCCATCTAGCTATGACAAGAGATTTAAATACATTTAAAAAAAATGATCTTCCTAACACCCTTAACTCCCCTTGGCACCAGTCTATAAGCTCATAACTTAGGGTTAGACTATCCAACATTACTACTAATTCCAAATAAACCCTTAATACACGCTGAATCCCGGAAGTTGTGATTTTTATTTCCATCTTATTTTTCCTTAAATATGGCTTGTCATTTGTTGTCCTTTGGTTTCAGAGTTTATCTGTTATATAATTGTAGCTTCTTGACCTACAATTTTAATTAGTGGTATGCATTTAGAATTCTCTAAGTATCTTTACAGTTTTTCTCTGCCAACTTTGGTTTTGAACATAATTTGTAGATTTTTGGGCTCCAGACCTTCAAATTCCTTATCCCTCACTGTAGAGAAATGTGGACAGTGCAAGAGCAAATGCTCCGTTGTCTGCTTCTTGCTATTACAGAAGTTACATATATAGCTATCCACTCTTCTTAGATTGTAGAGGTGGGCCAGGGTGTTTCCAATCCCTACTCTTGCCTGGAAAAAGGAGGTGTGAGTCTGCCTACTAAATTTTTATAAGATTAATTGCCATAGCTTTGAAAATTGGTACATAAATCCTTGTAGAAGTTCTGTAAAACTTTCCGAGACCAATGGCTTTCCTGCCCTCTTCTTCTCTAAGTACTTGCTTGGTCCAATCAGAGTACCAGGCTTGTAAAACATCTTTTTTTAATTCTTTCCACTAGGAAGGAATAAGAGGTATGTTGATGCTTTTTCATAACAGGTTGATCCAGGCCTTTTCTTGCCGGATTGTCAGCAAGTTCATTGCCTTCAATTCCTTGATGACCAGGACACCAAAAGATTTTGACATCCATTTTACTACTTGGGGATCTAACCTTAAATGAAGAAAAATTGTTAGATTTAGAGATTCTTAAAATAGCAGTTTGGCTATCAGAAAATAAATGATAACTTGCGTTACTTCGAGTGTGATAAATATATGTTAATGCTTTTAGTATTGCATAGGTCTCTGCATCAGCTATGCCAATCCTGTCTCCAAGATTGTATGATAATGACTTGAGCTCTCTTGTGTAAGGAAAATATAAAGTTACACCAATGCCACAACCCTTATCCTTGACTAGGGCGCCATCTATGTAAACAATGAAATGTGAGGGAGGAATTGACTCCAGAAACTCCAGATGTTCTTCCTTTGCCTTTGACTTGTTTGATTTAGAAATTGAGATTGATAAATTGTCTTCCCTCCATGGTGGAGACCACTTGGCATTGACTACCTCTAGTTTTACATGTTTAGTTAATGGCTTTGGTAATAATGAAATTCTCAGTAGGTGCCCACTAGGCTTCTCATCTAAGAATGCAAATATGCCAAGATCAACAGTTTCAGAAGGAAAGTCAAGCTCATCTTGCACCTTGCTTGATGTGGCTTGATAAATAGGATGATTAACTTGAAGTTTAAGTATTCTAAGTGCATGAAAAGATGACTGTTTGAAGTGCCTGGCCCTTGTAGGAAGCAGTGCAGCTTCAACCTCCAAAGTTTTGATAGGACTACTTCTACAGGCACCTGTCACAATATGAAGAGCGTGTTTTTGTAGCTTGTCACACATCTTGGATAGCTTCTCTGTACCATATCTGTTATACCACAGCACTGAGCCATAGTCTAACACAGGGATGATAAAAGTGAGATATAACTTTCTTAATGCATTAAAGCCATGGCCCTTGGTTTTTAATGAAATTTGGAGTCTCTGTATGAATCCTTGGGCTAGATGCATCCTTTTCTCTACATGAATTTGAAATGACAGTCTATGTTGAAGCCAGATTGTTGCGAATAACGACATTAGAGATGTGCGAGGTCCATGAATAGGCGTGGATGATCTGTGTGGACGGGTGCATCAAGGCATGAGGACCGAGTCGCGTAATTTGAGTCGCCTAGACTAGATCAGATAATACTAGTCAGGTGTCACGAGTCGTGTGAGGCAGACATTCCCTTGGTCGTAATAGATTTATTGATTCGTGTGTGCGGAGAGATAGAGAGATAAGAATGGTATTTTGGATAGAAAAGATTATCTTGGAACTTAGTTCACGACGATGAAAGATTTATATTAGGGTATTTTATAACAGCGTTATTGATCAAGCTTGCATTGTTGTGGAACTACATATAGTTATTTATACATGAAATACAATGTCTAGAAACTTCGACAAAGTTCAGTAGTTTACTTATCATAACTACGTTCTACTAGAAAGTTCTAGATGATACTGTTAACGAGTAGATAGAATATCCTATTCCAGAATATTCTCCTAATCTGTTTACCCCTTTTAATCCATATACATCACGTGGTAAGTATACCAGATGTGATTAGCGTCGTTTCACAACAAGATTAAGTAGTATTCATGAATTGACTGACTAGACAATGGTAGATTGGTGCAGTACCTAAAGATAGTTGAGAGAAGGATATGACAAGTATTGCTTTATGTATGTAAGTAGAACGTCTTACCTTCATAGAAAAATGGACAAGTCAAATCTATATACAATTACACACCTCTATCTATTCTCATTCATTCCTCACCTTAAGAAATCGTACATTATACTCGCAAGTCAGAACATTGCATCTACTCCTCATAAATGAAACACAGATACCTAGCCACTTAAATGAAGTGCTAGGCTTTAGGGAAAAATTGTCTAGCTGTAAGGAATCTGTGTAGGGTATCTTCTTCTTGCTGAAGTATACAAGTTCAGACCTAGACTTTTCAAAAACAATAGATAAAGAATCTGCCTTAGAAAAGAGTGCTGACAGGTTTTCTTTGAGAGCAATTATATATTTTTTAACAGATTTAGATGCCACAGAAATACAAATATCATCCACATAAGAGATTTCCAGAAATGAATGCTTGGGGCATGAAAATAATTCATTAATTGAAAGTAAAAATAATAAAGGAGAAATAGGACTTCCTTCAGGGGCCCCCAGTAACAGAAAAAGAATAACTTAGCTGGCCATTGAATAAGAGAGATATTTTTTCTTCCCGTCAAAAATTATGAGACCCAAGAAATAAACATAGCTGGGAGCTTTTTCCTATGCAGGATTTGGAGCAGCTTTCTAGGTTGAAGTCTATCAAAAGCTCCCATAATATGTAGAAATACACAGGATACAACTTTGTTTTCTCCAACATTTTTATCAGCAAATTGCTGGAGTAAGAGCACTGCATCTATTGCAGACCTCTGTTTTCTCCTTCCCATCTGACTAGGATGGAGAAAGCTAGGTGAGACATTTGCTAGATAAGAAATTCTGGGAGCAAAGATTCTTTCTAATAGTTTCGATAGACATGAAATGAGTGAAATCGGCCTGTGAACATTAGGCATGGAATAATCAGGCTTACTCCTTTTAGGAATAATTATGCCAATGGCTTCTTTCCATGCTGATGGATGTTTGCCACATTGAACTAGAAATGAAAAAGCTTTAAGAAAAAATTGGGGAAGTGTTGTGCTGACTCGGTAGAAACGTGCCAGAACAGGGAGAAGGATGAATAGCTGTCGAATAAGGAAAGGGTGTAAGACAGGCTGGCGCACGGACGTTGTCAATGGACGACAGAATCTCTTTACCTTCTATATTAAGTTTGTATCTATCTCATATACATGAATATCATTCTTCCCACCATCCATTAGAAGATATCATCCATCGTTGGAGTGCGCAACAAGTATCTCCTTTATAGATCATCATTTATCCATCATGCCGTCAATCCAGCGTGAGAGCATTATTCTGCAACTCACCACCGCACCCGAGCCCGTGTAATTCCGCCGAAGGACAGCAGAGTAATATAATTGCCATACCCCTCCTAGCTCTTAATTACAATAGGAAGACAGTTCATAGTTTTTTTGATCATGGACCAATCTATTCTATCATCCCCAGGGGCCGTTTTCTTATCAGGTACTGCCTGAAGAAGTTCATTAAGAGAAAGTTCTGGCCACTTCCACTGGGAGCTTGCTAGTGAACTGTTATTTGTTGTAGGTGTGATGAAATCAGTAACAACGGAGTTAGGAAAAGAATCCTCATTTGTAATAGGGACTTCTAATGGAAACAAAGTGCTAATGAAGGCAGAACACTTGTCTGTAAAGGTTGATGCTACTCTATTATTGCCCATAGAGTCCTTGTAATTCAATGAAGGGATCAGTGAAGGTTGAAACAGCCTAGGGTTGGAGTAACTATAGGCTGTGAATAACCTTTTATCCTTAGCTTCAGATAGGAACTCCTCCCAGTGAGCCACTTTAGTATAGTTGATTTTCCTAAAATAATTATTTCCAGAAGCTCTAGCTTCCTCAATGTCAGCAGTACACCAAGACTTCTTAGCTCTTCTCCTTTTAGAATGATATTAATCATTCAGTTTCCCTGCGTAAGAAACATGTATTGCAAAGCCTATACCTTTACCCTTGTCCTTGATTAAGAAACCATCAGTGTAGATAGTTTATGAAGACGGTGGGATGGACTGCAAAACCTCCATGTAATCGTTCTCAGCGGAAGACTTATCTAGATTTCAGATAGTACTATCTAAAGAGCTTCTCGCTCATAGAGAGGACTGCTTAGGATTCAGAGGCTTTAACTGGTTTATTCAGCTAATTTCTGCAAGAAGAGTTGTCTTCTTTGGAGATGAGAACCTTGCTTGTCGTCTGAGAATGCAAATATACCAATATCTATGGTAATAGATAGAGGGTACAGTTCATTTTTTAACTTTTTAGAAAGTGCAATACAGAGGTGTTGAGCTTGGAATTGAAGAAGTCATGAACCCAAGTTTACTTGTCTGAAGTGTCGCACCTTTATTCGGAGGAAAGCTGTTTCAGCGTCAAAGGCCTTGCTTGAGCTACTTCTGTAAGCACTGGTATTTTTAATGCTGGCTTTCTTTTGGGTTTTCACTCAAGTATCAACATTTCTGTGCAATATCTGTTTCACCACAACACTGAGCCATAATCTAAAATAGGAATGACTCTAGAGAGATAAAATTGCCTTAATATGCTGACGATTCGACTTTTCGATTGGAAAGAAAGCTGGAAAATTCTTGGCAAAGCCCCTTGTGCAAGATGCGTATTTTTTATAAATTTTGTTTGAACGAAAGACGATATTGGAGCCTGTTATAAGATTAAATGGGGATGTGGAGTGGTTGGCGACTTGTCTAGTGATGGAGCTGTCCGTCGATGGAATAGTCAATGGTGTGAATGAATGGTAAGTGCGATATAAATGATTATACTGAATGCGTATAGTGGATGGAATATCGCCTTGATGGTCACGATGGAGACTATTATTCTTGCTGCTCTGACTATGGCAGTATCTATATACATCTTTCCTCCAATATCAAGTATCCGATGCCTACTATGAAACTACAATGCGAGTTCTATTATTGTATAAAAGAAGATGTTATACATGACTCATTAGTTTCAGCAACTCTGTCACTTGGCACGTTATCCATAAGCTTCAAACTCCAGATATCCTTGAGTCATAACCGAGTCAGCACAACAGAGCCAGGTCATTAGCCACTTCACTGAAGATTTGAGATCCATAATCAGGTCCGGCTAAACGCTCAGCGCCAGGGGCCAACAGAAAACATTACATCCGTGAATTCAATGCCATGATTGTTGTTGACTGGTTGTATTTGGAAGTAAACGGTTCTCAATTGATCATGCGCCGTCAAATCGTAATTTAGGAACCAATATGAAGTCTAGCTCATGCGTTCTGTAAATCTGCGTTCGTTCCGCTGACACCTATTCAACGTTCATGTTCACCATTTGGGTTTCAGTAATGAGCACTCAATTCACCTGACTCTTGGACGAGACTTTATATTCATTAGAGATAGAACTTCATATTGGAATTTATGTTGTAGAGGTGGATGCTAACGTTAAATTCAGTCAAATTCTGCAGTCGCTAGCTACCCACTCGAAATTTGTGTGATTAAATGGATTTGCATCCATGGAAAGCTCATGGACACGCGTAGATTCAAGTGTCCTTAGACCTACACGCAAATGAGCGGATGCTAAAATGTTTCCGGTATTCAACCCGAGAAACCATTGTTCTAGAAATACTTCCGTAACGGTGCAAGCCCTTTGGACCGCAAGGACCTTACCGGTACATGTGCTAGTAAGTATGTAGGAGATGAAATGACTACAGTAGAACCTGTCAACGCTCAGACGTAAATGTTAAACGTAAGGTGCCTCACAGATGATGACAAGAACAACATGAATTAGCGACGGTTGCTACCTGAGAGGCCTAGCAGCCAATGAACGGCCCCGTTTGTGTCTGTATCTATATATGTAACAAGCAAGTTTGGTCAATTATGAAGCATCAACAAACTATTCAACTTCATCGATGATTAATCAAATAGAGGATGAAACCCAATGAAATTTAGTCGCTGCCAAAATTCTACATGTGTGGTAGTCGATTGAAAGTTCTACGATTGATACTTAACGCTAGAAAATTTCTCTTCTTCAGTGTGAAGCGCGAACTAAGTTCTCCGATCTCGATAACTTTGTTGTCTCCTGTTGTTTTCACTCTGCGCCAAGGCGGTTGGGTATGTTGATTGAGGCCTGCGCGTCGATGATGAACCGCTCGTACTGTCACACTAGATATTAGCCGAATAGTTGAATGAAGATCAACCCGCTGTTAGACTGACGTTTATGATTCTTGTCACCCGCTACTTCATATCTTGCCTGCTGCTGCCATTCTTCTCTTTTTAAAAGAACTAGGTCATTTGTCACTACGTCAACTTCTGGTGCTGCAGGCGGTTATCTGTGTTCTCTGGATTCGAAATTATTCATGTTGTCACAAGAGTCCTTTCCATTGTGACAGTAGTTACTGCATGGTTTTTGTTGTGCTTAGCATCGGTGGGCATGGAGGAACAGATCAGCAGACCATGGAAGGGATGATGCTGCCACAGTTGGGCTAGAGTGCCGGGACGTGTTAGGCGAGATCCGGAGCTCACGGGTGTGTATGCTCGCTCTGTTTGCACTATTGACGCACGGACATTATTTGGGTATACATAGGCAGTAAGTCACCCTCATGTAGAGAATCATTCCCATCTTCTTCAGATACACATTTCTCAAATATCACTACCTCACACATCTATTCCCATAAACTATCCTTAGCTGCCTTCACATAAGTATGTTCCCAAAATCATACACCTGGTAAAACAGTTTTCCCCTTTTCCGACAGCATCAAGCTCGTTCTTTTCGAGTAGATGGCTAAATTTTGCAGGAATAGATGTCGGGTTCTTCAAATTGACAAACACATTTGTGAATGGTGGTGCTTGTCAACGGCGGATGTGAGTTTGACATTGAGCAAATCCTGTGCATATGAGTAATTTGTTAATTTATTTATTTACATAGATGGATACAGACACAAACGGGGCCGTGGATCGGTTGCCAGACCTCTCAGGTAGCAACCGTTGCTGATCCATGTAGATCTGATTATCATCTGTGAGGCACTTCACGTTTAACGATGTAGCACCTTATTTTTTCCATTTTGACACCGGACGTGTAACATTTCTGTTGTGCAATCAACGTCCCTCAACGCGCCCCAATTTTTCGCGGACACGTGATATAACACGGTATATAATTATTTGGCTTAAGGAATTGTGCACAATGCATAACTAAATACGCGGAGTACAAATTTACGTACATAAGGATGTAAAAATAAATAAATTTTTCTATTATCCTATTTCGGCGCCTGAAGGCCCACGTAGGTATTTTTCGGAAGATACGTATTCTTTGTTATAGAACGACTCATTTTGACGTTTGGAACACTCATACTCAGATTTCATTTGCAGATACCACTACGAGAATAACGCCTTACGACATGTACCCTCTTCCGTGAATACCCACCACAGGGAAAAGCGAGAAAAACCTGTGGCTATCTGAGCATGCTTTCGTCATTCTACGAATACAGTATCACCGCGAGAGAAGTGGTGTGTGGGTCTTGCTGGATTCGAACCAGCTTTCTCCTGTCTCAAGTGGGGCATGTGTCCAAGCTACCCAGACTCTACTTGGGAGAACGGCCTGGACGGTGTACCACTGCACCATCCGACCCACATAAGGATGTAGTTACATTTTTTTGCGCGTACATTTGTTCAGTAAGCCCCTACGTGAACCAGTACACCGTTATTTACTACCTCTATGGTTAGCAGCTTTTGTATAGATGTACATGTACATGAAACGATGAAACTTCAAAATTCAGTATTTTCTTCACAAAGTTACTGAAAGTCGCGTTTATTTCATCGTAATTTGCCTGCTAACTTGCCATACTGCTCCATATGCCTGTAGCCCTTTTGGAGATGATATTTTTCAGAATCTTTATTATCGTCAAATCTCAACACAAAGCAGCCGGTTAAATGTAATATCTATGAATCTACTTCATATTTCAAAGAAATTTATTTTGGTCTGCCAATCAGAAGTATTGCTTTCTTAAGAAAATTGACATGTTGATTCTTTTCTTAGTGGGGGGAATCACTTTACATCTCGGTCAAAGATTCTGCTGAAGCTAAAGTAATCATATACATGTATAATTATGTATGTAGTAAGAAGATTAGATAGGAACATGTAGGAGAAAGATAATTCTACATTCTTTAGTTTAATCAAGATTTTAAGTTAAAACTCTATCTGTAATACATTGTCGCAGGATGCCTGTTCTGATGCCATATTTTAGGCATGGTTCTTTGTCTCTTTCGCTGCCTAACTTCAGCTAAAAATTGAAGATTTTTCTCATCGTTATCTTTGAAAACCTTCAGGAGCTTTTTGTTGCCGATTTCTTTTTGCTCCTTAAGAATGTTTGCAATTGCAAGCGTCGACGAAACGATATCTTCCGAATCATCCGATGATGTACTATCGGTGGTGTCGTGAATCTTATTTCCCATTATGTCGAGCTCGACATCACTCTCGCTCTCGCTGCTTTTGTTAGCATCAGTATCGGATCCCGAATCATCATCGTTGCTTGCAGCTGCTTCAGGCGCTTCAATCCTGTATTCCGGGCGAATAACCAGTTGCTGTTCCACCTAGAAAGGACATTGTCTCTGACGACGAATTTCGTTGAAAAATTGGCACTTGTCCGGATCCTCCTCGAAACACGATATGATATGCTTGCAGATTAAGAGCCGACTTAGTAGATACCCTTTGCACCCATAAGTCCATTTGGATGGATCTGTGTGGTATTCGACTAAATCTTCGGGATCTACCCTTGAGATCTGCAAAGATTTCCACTCGCGCTTGAAGTCCTTCCTCCAAGCAGCTCTGGCGACTCGATTATTTTTTGAAAGAAGTGCCGTCATCCGCTCCAGAGCTGTAGGCACTACACGTGTAACTATGACCCAGCAGGCCAAATCGATACGCGGACGGTTGAATCTATGCAAATAATCATGCTTGATCCGTCGCCAATGAGACTCAATAATCATGGTTGTTTTAAGCACCGGCACCTTCTCTGGAGTTACCGCACGCGCCCATAGTTGCCATTTCTCAGAAGCGTACCAATTGGTAAAAAGGTATGCCCACAAACGGAAATAATTCCGGGCCCGGCACCAGATGTACGTCTCATTGTGACTGGGCGTTCACAAGCACGATAGAAAAAAAGGTCAAGTGGCCAAATACTGTTAATATTCTAAGTAAGGAGCAATTGCTCACGGTGTCTACGATAGCTAATATATTTCTTCAGCTTAGCCCAACGAACCATGCCCTGTCATTCAGATTGTTAGAAAAATAAGGGGGATCTTAATGAAGATCTACAGAGGCTCGTTTAGTGATTCATCCCTGTCGCGGTAGATACAGGACTTCGGCACAGCCCGTAACACTCATTGATACAATCTAGGGATATCTGATTGTCAGAACGATAAGTACCATTCTGATCAGGTATCATAGAATGCATGTTGAAATGCCGACTGAACATATTTAATACGGTGTTTCGCTCGGCTATATTCCCGGTCTCAAGCCTGCCGAGCTCGGAAAATTCGGTCGTCGAGGATGCACATCGGCACCGACCGTATCGATGCTCGTCATCAGGTCGACGTATTGGTTGCGATCCCCAGCATATTTCAAGGGTCGGGACAAAGGATTTAACCTGTGCCGGAAAATAGCTTTTTTGGCTCATCGTCTTTTTGGCGTCCCCTACCCTCTTGCGAATTGCCCTCTTTGCATGCCAAAAGCAAAGTTGAACCGAAGTCTCAGGCCAGATCTTACGGATTGCTGATATTTCAGCTCTATCCTTGTCGCATCCAAAGAACGTGGGAGCGAATCCCAAGTCCTTGAGAGGCTGAAGAAACTGCTCAAGGATGCAGGTTGTTGCCCTAGGATATGTCGATTTTGAGGCCTGGTCGAGAGTTTTAGTGCCTGAAAATAGGTAGCATAAAGGAACCCCCGTTCCGTGAAACTCAGCTAGCACTGCAGTCAAACTCATGCCTAAATAATTGTTAGTTAAGTCTGTCCTGGATCTAGATCATTCAACACATACCAGAGTTATTCGTACCTTATGTAGCGTCTATAACTAATTCTTCGGCTTTTGAAACGAGGGCAGACATAATGCTGCGAATGTATATCGCAAACGCATGTAAATTTCCAGATGAGTATGTCGCATACTGATAATTTCTTCCTAATTTGTCAAGGAACTTGGCAGCAGAAACAAATGGGCCAACGTCAAGTCGCCACGAGCTTGAGTTGGCACACTGCTATTAGTAGTATACTTGATGTTGGGCAACATTTTCTACTTCTGGAATACCAGACACCTTGAGGTCTCGATGAATTTCAGCAGGTATCTGATTTGTGCATCGCAGCTCGATGAATTGTTTAGCCTCTGGTGATAATTCGATGCTGACATATGGCATGTAGTAGATGTGATGCAAACTAATAACTAGCCGGCGTTTGACGAGATTCGGTTTAACTGCTAAAGCGCCATCACAGGGAAATCTCGTCATCATAGAAAGGTCGCGTTTACTTTCTTTCTGCGATCAGTGGACGTGAAGATTGTCTTGAGAACAGCGATAGTAATTGTAGCTTTTTTCAGCGTTTCTATGAATCCTCTTTTGCCGGAATCTATGCCCGCCAGCCTCCCTTATGAGTCCAACAAGGGAGCTAACGACTTTATCCATTGGACGCACGTCGTTAACATTATCACTATGGGATTGGATTGGCAGCCCAAAATTAAACGGCAACTGATAAAGGTCAAACTCGTATTCAATATCTAATAAATTCGTTTGTCCCTGTATAAATTTGTTAGACCGAGGCTCATAGCGGAAGAGGTAAGGGCAATATTATACGGGATGACTCCAAGATTTGATCTCATATATGAAGCTATCCCATTCATCTAAATGGGATAGAGCATGTTGAGGAACATAAGGACAGGGATTTGTGAATATGATGACTCAGCAAAGACTAGTGTTAGTATATAAATAGTTAAGTCGTCATTAGATAGGGGCATCTCATATATATATACTTTATATCCACAGTAGAGTCCCACCACATTTGGTAGCATTATCTAATATCCGACGTATTTCCACCAGCCTCGCAGCGCCAGGAATACGCCATCACTTGCTCTGTCTTAACCACCAGCTGTATAGCACCAGGAGAAGACTAACCAAAACCATTTCTTTTATCGACCCTTTCACGGAGCCAAATATGCCACGTTATAGAATCTCTCTTTCTGAAGTTAAGCAGATGGCCTATGACCTTAACTCATTAATAGCAGAACGAGCAAATTTTGAAGCCCAGCTACCTCCCCATCTTCTTCGGAGTGTGAAATGGGTTATCGATAACTTTCCCCCAACCTCATCTAATACCGGAGAAGTCCCAGGTAATTGGAAGAATAATTACGCCAATGCTCTTGAGGCTGCGGAAACTCTCAACGGCTGTATTCACGCTCTTGAAGAGGAGCTCAAAGAAAAAAAAATTTCAATTGAAACAACGCGTGAAAAAGAACTCCCCACCGAAACTTCACCGGATGTTCCTCATCATGAGGAGTCAACACCCCCCTCCACAAGTATTCAGTCAAGTGAGAAGCTAATATCTGATCTTGTCAACGCTGTTAAATCCGCCATACCGCCTCACCCGACAGCCACATCCTTATTCACCGACAATCAGTTCTCCCAGTTAATGGATGCGTTGCGACTGAACTCAACCCTTCCTCGTCAGGCAGAGTCAGCTCCAGCCGAACAAGACTACACCACTAAAGATTTATCATTTCGCCCCCAGGACTTAGGCCTGTTTGAACCGAATAACAAAGCTAAATCTCCAACAAGTTTCCAGGATGGTAAGACAGTCTATCATGATGTATTCAGCTTTACCGCACGCGTACGAACTAGAACTGAAGGAAATAAAAGTGGATCATGGTCAGCCCAAAACGTAGCGGCTAAACTGGATATATGTTTAAGAGGCGATGCTGAAACATGGTATACAAACGAACTTTCACCTGTTACTAGAGCGGGATTCAGTACTAATTTGGAATTTTGGTGTTCCGCACTTGAACACCGTTTCAGAGACTCGCCAACAGTGGCACTAGATAAATTAGAAAAATTACGTTACACTATCCATGACGCTCGCACGCAGCAAAGCCCTGAGGAGTATGTGCAAAATATAGTTGTTTTAGGAAAAAATGCTGGTACAGTTACCACAGAATATGCTCAAGTGCTCACAGCCTATAAGCACATTGATGCTCCGCTTCGGCTAGCTTTGCCAAAACCTACAATCTCTACAACGCTCACCGAGTTCATGACCAATATCACGGACGCCAAAGATATTTGGTTTGATATATATAAACCAAATCCTAGTTCTAGTTTTCGCCCTCAGCAGATTAACCGAGGCATGTCCAACCCGAGATATCGAAATTTTGATCATCCTCATCATAACTCCTTTCAACAAAATCCACAGTCTCAGACCATCGCTAAACCAGATCTGAATCAAACGCAAGCTTCAGATCATAATAAAGGAAGACGTCAATATGGACAAGTTGACTCAAACCCCTATCGCGGTAGACAAAACTTTGGAATGCGTCCCGTAGTTAGAAAGGATAAAGCAACCCGCTACGATGAAAAATTAAATTCGGCGCGCAATTACCCTGCCGATATAAACAAAAATGACCAAATAGAAATCTCGGATAACGAACACCAAAACAATCAGGGGATGGAACATAACCCGTATGAGGAAGTGTATCTCCACAGCATGGACAATACTTCTGATCAAGAATCAATCTCAGATAATAGACCAGAAGATGCGGAATGGACAAGCCCAGCTTATAACTATCATTTCACCAACTTCCAGAAGCCTGGTATTGAGCGTGTTGTCTGTGAAATCTGTGCTGCTTCTTTCCCCTCCCGTAACAAGTTGCATCAACATATCCGATTTTTACACTCTAAGACCCCCGCAAGAGTCAGTAAACTGCTCTCACCTTTAACGAGCAACTCCTCTTTACACGTTTTTCATAGTTCTGATACCATCCAACCTTCACTTCAAGTTGTCACCTCAAAAGCCCCGGAAAATCTATTACCCCCTGGATATGGATTCAAGGGCCGTCGATATGCACAGGTTCAAGTCATCCTCCACAGTCCTGCAAATTCTCCAACATGGGTTTGTCTTGATTCGGGGTGCACAATGACGCTGATAGATAGGAAATTCTTACTCCAGGCATGCCCGACAATTAAGTTATCTATCATGCCAACGCCCATGACAGTAAGAGGGATTGGAAACCACGTTCATGATGCTTCCCATTTTGCAAAATTGGACATATTTTTTCCAGATGGCAAAGGGAACGCTGGTCATATTAAAAGGGAGCTTCATGTAGTTGACAACCTCCCTGCCAAAATACTTCTCGGGATTGATATAATGACACCAGAGGGCTGGTGCGTAGATTTTGGCTCTGATACTTTATCGCTGCCTCATTGTGCAAATATTCAAGTACCGATAATTACACGATCCAAAGTTCCAGAATCCAGCACAGCTCAAATATTCGCAAAGCAAAGACTGACGGTACCCCCACATTCGCGTTCGCTGGTACCAATTTCGGGCAAAAATGGTGCTCCTCTAGAACTACCAGATTGTGACCTAATCTTTCAACCAAAGCAGAACCAAACTTTAACAACATTCGCTCACTTAGTGAGCAAACATACGAATAAAATTCTTGTCCAGAATAATACTAGTGAATCTTATTCTTTGCCAGAGAATGCACTACTTGGTGAAGTTATTGATGTTGAGGTTGATAATGTAATTGAAATCTCCCCAGAAGCCAATTTTTTCTCGGAGTTGGCCCCGCCTCTGTCGCCTATCAGACCACAGTGCAAAGAAGCTCTTGCATATCATGCATCAGTTAAAACCTTAATTCATAGCGCATCTCGGAGTGAACTAGTTACTAAATGCGGAGTAACTATTTATGGCGATACTTATCAACGATCAAAACTCGAAAAACTTCTGTCAAGGTATTGTTCACTGTGGGAAAAGCCTGCTAATAACTCTTTTGCTAAAACCCCCAACGGGGACGATATGCCAATTCCACTAATAGATGGATGGGAAGCAAAATATAAACCAGGCCAAGCTCGCACATATCCCGTAGGAAAACTAGACAGGGACCTTATAGATAAAACCTTTAATGAGCTACATGAGCAAGGTCGATTAAGTTGGACCAAAGGACACACTCCATTCTCTTTTCCGTGCTTTGTAGTTTGGAAGAATACTGGTACTTCTAGAAAGGGAAGAGTTGTCGTTGACATTCGAGCGCTTAACCAAATTACCATGCCAGATGCTTATCCAATGCCCGTTCAAGCGGATATTATTGCGGCATTGGCTGGTCGTCCATTTATATCGACTGTTGACTGCGCAAGTTTCTTTTATCAATGGAAGGTTAAACCAGAACACAAACACCGCCTCACAGTTTCATCACATAGAGGACAAGAAACTTTCAACTGTGCAGTCATGGGATTTCGGAATTCTCCAGCTTATGTCCAACGAATTATCGATACCATTCTTCGTGAAGAACGTCCCTTCTCGCGCGCGTATATTGACGATATTGTCATCTTCTCGAAGACCTTTTCTGAGCATTTGATTCATTTAAGTCAAGTTTTCTACAAACTAGAAAAATTCAATGTTCATCTCAGTCCTCACAAATGTTTTCTAGCATACCCTTCCATTGCGCTGCTAGGACAAAAGGTTGATGCACTCGGTTTATCATCTGCAACCGATAAACTTGCGGCCATCGCAAACTTGAGTTTCCCCAAATCACTAAAACAATTAGAGCATTACCTAGGTCTCACGTCATGGTTGCGGATGTACATACCTCAATACGCCGTGAAGGCTGCACCACTACACGAAAGGAAAGTAGCGCTCTATAAATATGCAACTAGCTTGGCCGTAAAAGGCAATAGGTCAAAATCAGCCGTTAAGTTGAGTTTAGAAAACATTTCGCCTGAAGAATTAGCATCTTTCGAATCGATTCAATCAGCATTTAGACAAGCCTCTATGTTAATTCACTTTGATCCGAAGAGAAGACTCTATACGGACCTTGATTCTTCCGCTAAGGGCATCGGTGCTATGGTTTATCATTCACTGGAGGATCCCCCCACGCAGAAGTCTTCTAAACCAATTATGTTCCTATCGCGATTGTGGAAATCCGCTGAGGCTCGCTATTGGCCTACTGAAATGGAAATAGCTGGACTTTGCTGGGTAGTACAAAAGATCCGTCATCTTATTGAAGCATCGGAATTTTCAACTGTAATATATACAGATCATAGTGCCGCTCTACAAATTGCCACACAGTCTTCATTGACGACTACAAGCCTGGTACGAATGAATATGAGGCATGTTCGAAGTTCGGAATTCCTAAATCGCTTTCGATTGGAAATTCGGCATAAACCAGGAAAATCTAATATCGTTCCAGATGCTCTTTCTAGATTAGAGATGGATATAACTAAAGTTACATCAGATGTAACAGAAGAGCTAGCATTTCCTGTGGCTACGATTGAAATTGCACCCCAATTTTTAGAAAAGCTAAAAGATTCTTATAAGGAGGACGTTAAGTGTAAACGAGTATTAGAGGTCCTAAATTCGAACAACGAGCTAAGAGAAAACTCCGCGAATCTACCCTTTGAAGCTCGACATGGCTTATTGTACGCTAAGTCGGATGAATTACATAGTATTCGTCGTCCAGTAATTCCGAAAGCTTTACAGATTGAAGTCTTTCGTCGTGCTCATGATAGTCTAGGCCATATTGGCTTCAATAGAATCCACGAGCGTATATCAAATACATTCTATATGTTCAACATCACCAAGGCATTGCGAGCCTACTTATGGCACTGTAGAGAGTGTCAAGTTAATCGGACACCTAGACATCCGCCGTTTGGAAACCTCCAACCAATCCTTACCCCTCCCTATCTCTTCCATACGATCAGTATAGATTTTATACTTGCATTACCCAAGACTCCCCTCGAGGGGTGGGACTCCGTTATGACGATCACAGATAAGTTCAGCAAGGCGATTACGATACTTCCTGGGAAGTCAAATTGGTCTGCAGAAGAATGGGGAACTAATCTCGTCAGCCATTTGATGCTTGTTTTGTGGGGTCTACCGCGAGCCATAATCTCCGATAGAGATCGTAAATTCACAAGCTCCGTGTGGCGTGGGATGTTCTCGAAACTAGGAGTCACCATGCTTTTTTCTACCGCATGGCATCCGCAAACTGATGGGGCATCAGAACGATCAAACCAGCAAATTGAAATCGCAATGCGCTATTTATGTGCTTGCTTGGATTCCATTAGCGAGTGGCCGAAGATTCTCCCTATAATATCATCAACTTGTAATAACAGCACATCACGGGGTACTGGAAAAACTGCCACTGAGGTTATTTATGGACAACGAATTAGAGAACCACTAGACATTGCCGCGGACGCGTTGGTGGAATTAGGTCAGAATAACTCAACAATTCCTACATATTCAGTGGTGCCATATAATCCGGCACGAATAGAGGCGATTGATGCCATCAAACTCGCCGCCGTATACATGAAGCACCAATATGACTCGAAACATTTGCCTAAATTTTTCAAACCAGGTGACTTCGTTGCCTTGAGATTGCATCGAGGTTTTAACGTCCCAGGCCTGGCTGGGAGGAATATAAAAATTGAACAACAATTTGCAGGGCCTTTTCGAGTTCTCGAACGAATTGGAAGATTGGCATACCGTATCGATCTTCCGCCATCTATGCGAAGAATTCACCCTGTTATCAGCGTGGCTCATTTGGAGCCCGTACCTAATCCTGAACAAGATCCATTCAACCGCCCCTCTTCTCAAGTTATCACTCAACCATTAATACCCGAAATCATTTTAAACAAGAGAGTTCTTCGTCGACGTGGTGAAGGAGTTGTCGTCGAGTATTTAGTTCGATACAAAGGTCGGTCAGTAGAATGGGATAACTGGATCCTTGGCCACAACTTAGACCGCGAATTAATCGACAGATACGAATCAAACGTCTGAACGAGATTTACAAATATGCATCGAGGCACGGCAAATATGGCCCACATTCCGAATCGATTCCATTATAAGGATGTCACACTCTTTCACGTCAGCTTTGCAGGGCAAAGCTTTTCTTTGTTTCCGGCAATTGTTGAGGAACATAAGGACAGGGATTTGTGAATATGATGACTCAGCAAAGACTAGTGTTAGTATATAAATAGTTAAGTCGTCATTAGATAGGGGCATCTCATATATATATACTTTATATCCACAGTAGAGTCCCACCACAGAGCATGTTTCTTATAATGCTTCGCGCAAGTCTTCAATCGTTTGCCTTGGTTGTTCATCGAAAAGTCGCTTATAGGACGATAGCTCTTGCAGCTTGAGCAGTATTCTTTTGAAGATTCCATGCTAGACCTAAAAAATTTCAAGTGAAAAACCAAGATAATGATAAATCCGTAAATCCGTTTGTGTTATTGTCAACAATCGTCGCCGGAAGGATGAAATCAAAATCGCGACAATAGTGCATAAATAAATCGCGTATTTTATCCAATACATATGAAAGGAAAAAAACAAATCATTAGGTTGCATTAGTCACGTGTTCCCGAAAAATTGGGGCGCGTTACGGTTCTATATAGAATTGATTGTGTCGAGAGAAAGTTGGGGTATAAATAACAGGCGCATCGCCGCGTTGTTCCGTCCATTTTTCAAACATTTTCGTCCTTCATCATAAATATACTCTTACACTGATCCATCAGTATAACAGTGATATCTTTGCAAAGGTCAACACATGATGATACTACTTAAGTTTCTTAACTATAACAATTTCCGAGCTGAGAGTGAGGTCCGGTGAAAAGATTTATTCAAATTTTATGATTAATATTTGCAGTTCTTACCCTTGCATATTATTGTGCATGCAGAGGTAAGTATTGCAAATTTAAATAGGAAATTTTCAATCAATTTTTCCAATAATTGCACCGGCCCCTTTCTCTGCTTATAGAGATTCTACTGGATATTTCGTAGCACGATGTAGCCCCTGACTAGTAGACAATGCGATATGAGGAGCTATACATACACTATGGTATGAAAGATCGTTGGTCCCTGTAGTTCCCTTTTTTCATTAGTTTTGTCCCTAATCCCATGAAAACTTTGAAGATATGAGGGTGTTGGAACGTATGTTTCTGCACTCGCTAGAATAATTCTTGTGTAATGGTAATTGTGTATTAGTAATCAGTGACGTAATTTCATCCATACTAATACAGGAGCTGGAAAAGTTAGCTTGAATATGCATTATACATTTCGAAGATCAACTGAACAACTGTTCATTCTCGGTACTACAATACTCTCATCACTTCAAGTGCACCTATTGACTTGCAGTGTATAACCTTTGTTATACCAACATAGGGACAAAAATAATAACCAAAGGGGACTACAGGGACCTTCGATCTCTCATATCATGTTGTACAGTGGAGCCCTTATTATAACGATGTACTCAGCTCCAAAAAAATTATTGATACTCAGAGTATATCGGTATAACAAGGGTTCGTCTAAACTAGCTCGTTTGCCTTGTCCACCAACTCAAGCGCCCCTACTGATCATCATAGGAGATACATCTGCTACGCCCAGCATTTGATCTTTCCAAAAGTATTTTCAACTACCGAAAAGGAGAATGGTATTCGTAATTTCCAGTCAGCCTTTGAGTCGAATTTTGAGTTGTTCCCAAAACACTGTTGCTTCCTAAATTACTTCCTTAGCTAGTGAACGACGCTGAATAGCCGAGACGGATGCCCCACTTGAGATAGGGGAAAGCAGGTTCGAATCCGGCAAGACTCTTACACCACATTTCTCGCCTAGTCATGTTAGTGACGAGGACGAAGGCACATTGGATAGTCGCGGTGGTTGGAATGCGTTCCTATGGCAGTCATAAACGGTTAATGGTGGAAGAGGTTGTCAGACGCCTGACTTTGAGTGATGGCTTCAAATGATATTCAGGTGTGAGTGCCCCTTATGTCATATAGAATCATCACTGCTGGTACCGTATCAGTGTAATACGTGGCATGGCCTAAGGGCTGGGTACACAAGAATGATTGAAAAAAAAAGCTTGAAGTTGATATCGGAGTACAGATAACATTTCTCCATAGTGAAACCCGAATTAGACATCCCCCCTATCGCTGACCCAGCCGACTGAGAAGCCTAATGTTACCGAGTGAAGCCAATTTCCACGGGCATCAGAATTTCGGATCTTTTACTATATCGTGGCACACGCTTTAATCTGTCCCACTCGAATACAGTTGATTTGAATCACCCAAACCACTCAAAATTAATAAATTCACAATCACAACCTGCAATTAATATTTCTTGATGGATCATGTATGTAGTGAAGTTCAACTCCAAGATCGCACCTTTCGGAATTTCAATAGCCGGTGTTGTAGTTGAAAAATAAAGAAAGACTTTTTTAAATTCGATGCCGAGTGGCAGTCTTGGCATTGATTGCTCCTGTTCCATGAGTCTTGGCATTCAAATTGGGGCAATGTCACTTGAATTCCCGGTTCTTCGTATCGTAATATGTGAACTCCCCTCCCTTTCCTTCTAATACAGAAACGAGTAGTCGTTGAACCAGAGGGGAAACGTGGTCGCATATGACGACCCGCACCTACCACGCGCAGTATAGGTCGTTTGCGGAGACGAGTTCCTCCCGGCTCATACCGTTCAATCTCTGACCCATTGATCTCTGCTCAAATCAACTTCATTTGGGAGGTAAGGGGCTGTCTGAGGTCACGGCCGCGGAATTTCTCCGGAAGAAATATAGGAGATACCACAAGCACATCTCATAGCGTCCTGAGCTAGAGGGATCTTGTTATCGGTAAAGCATCGATAAAAGGACTTTGATGTCTGTGTGACCGGAGGAAGTACATGTCCTAACAATCGGCAAAGCACCAGATGAGGCGAATTTGCTTTATTCTATTTTTGATTTCAATTAACCCGTTTCGGTGCCCTTCGGGTCTATACAGATATTTTCGGAAGATATGTATTTTTCGTAGAATGATTCATGTTGACGTTTGGGACGCGTATACTCAAATTTCATATTCAGGTACTACTGCCAGACGAATCCTGACGACGAAGAACTTCTTCTGTGCATACCTACTACAAGTAAAAAAGCACGGAAATCCCATGGATATCGGAGAATTCTTTCGTCATCTACCGCATTTGATATCACTGAGCGAGAAGGTGGTGTAGGAGTGTTGCTAGATTCGACCCAACTTTCTCCTGTCCCCAGCGGGGCGTGTCCAAACTACCCCGACTCCACTTGGGAGAAGGACCCGGACGGTGTACCACTACACCATTTGACAGTGGGTTTCATTTTGAATATGATCTGCGGTGATTAACGACGTCGTGATCATTCCCGAGGGGAAACAATGCGAGGAACACCACCGAAATTTGTCGTTTTGTAAACACATCTAGTCCCCGCATCTTTGTTGACGATGGTAACAATTAAAAATACGGCGGACCGGCCCATCGACTCACCGTAACACGTAACAACTTCGCGCTACATGGACCCTCAAGTACAACTTCTAAAGAAAAAATATTGGCCTGAAAATTGATGACTAATCGTGACATGTCCCCATCAATTGTTAGACTTGGGGGGACCTGTCCTCCCGTCCCTATTACCTTTCCCGACGAAGAACAACTGAAGTCGGCATTGTTCAGATGAAAGCCACCGATTAACGTTGACGATAATGGTCAGCGTCTAGTACAGCTTTACCATAATAACTTATAAACAGCACTAAAACCGGGAAGCATATACTGATTTCTTTGGGGGTCGAACACTCATTGGAGCTGCTTTGCATACACAATTCAACGACTAGTAAGTATACCAGGGTCGGTACATTTAGTGTTTCTTTCGTTGAAGGGGGGAAACATTTGTCACCGAAATGAAAGTTACTTTCCGAGTTGAATCGTTGAGTGGTACACCGTGGGGGCTGTTCTCCCATGTCGAGCCAAGGTATCTTGGGTATATGTCCTGCTCAAGATAGGAGAGAGCTGCTTCGTATCTTGTGAGACTCTCACACCACATTCCCTCACAGTGATATCGTCTCCGCAGGATGACGAAAACATACTCAGATGAGCATGGATTTTTCTTGATTTTCCTTGCGGTGGGTATTCGCATAAAAATCTCTGGTGTCATCAGGCCTAACCCGCGAGGGGTATCTGCAAATGAAATCTGAGCCTGAAGGCGTTAAACGTTAGACTGAGTCACTATACAAAAAATTTTTTTCACCCGTAATCTTTCTCATCATAATCCCAGGCTGCAATCGACCGACGAAGTTTAAACAAAAAAACGATACAACCAACTATCGGTACTACTAGTATAGGAATTGATTACGACACTCCCCTCCCGAGTTCGCTCTCGGTTTCTGCAATTTGTCTAGCATTGACCTCCTTATCTGATGATTATAGCGACGATAAACCTTATATTGTGTGCTAAGCGTCACGAGAATGGGAATAGGAGGTTGATTGACGATGTCTGATCTGGTGGATTATATTGTCTCTTGGCGGGGAAATGTGGCATTGTTAACACTGAAAGATATTTATTACTCATTCTAAGATAAGCGATGTCACGTGGTCCGAGTTAAAGTCCACACCTTGACATGAAGCAGCTCATCGGTGCACTGAGAGAAGTTGTACGTTTTTTAATGGTGTAAAGATGAAATCGTGGAATTTAGATTATAATCCGAACATTTGTCTCTCTATTTTATCGTACGGGTACTGGTATGTCGAGGATTCTTTCATTCTATGAGGCGGGGAGATCTGTGTCAGTCATACAGGCAGTTCGATCAAACGTGAACCCGAATTTAGAACCCTCCAGATTCCACATATTAATAAATATTGGCCGTCCAAACATAATTCCTAGTTTTCCACTAAAAAAAAAAATTGACTGTGACGTTCTACTTAGCATGTTTCGTCATTAATCAGTGAAAGCTAAAGCTGCCAAGTATATATGCCGGTGTGTGCTCGTCATGATTCAACTAGTCATTCTGAAAACAAGATGCCGAATTCAGTTGACTGCAGATTAGGGTAGAATGTCGTGTTTGTGTTGTTCATTCTCGTGTCTGCAATCAGATGTGATGACGCAAATCTTAACGGAGGATACATTTTGGTTGTAGCATGACTCAGTCGGATGTGTGGATTCTCAGACCGGTTGCCTTGCAGCACCGCGAGCTTGGTCCATCACTGCCAACACCAGGTTAAAGCAAAAATAACTGCTTGTTATCTGAGGAGAAGCCTAATGCGTAAGAGTAGAAATCCAATAAGATCACCGTGAGGGAAGATGGTCACGAGAATCTGCTACGTTCACAGTAGCTTTCGGCTATCGCAAGTGAGGCATGTGTCAAAACTCGATGTATCCCGGCTCAAGCGATGCACCGTATCTGTACATATATCTGGGATGGCGACGACAAATTGCAACCCCCTGCCGCGTTTGCCGTTTGCATGGCGCTCCCGGTCGTTGCGGTAATGTGTCAATAGTTCGCCATGATGAGAATCGAATCTAATCAATCCCAACTTTCGTCCGCCTGAAAATACGTTCAGCTGGCTTTAACTTGCGCCAATGGTCACGAGGATGAAGCGGCTTGATCTTCGACTCCATGAACCCCATCGTCTACGCTCACCGTCGGATGGACAGCTGGTCGAAGGTTTCGGTTGTGGAGGACAGATCTGAGAAGGGGGTCGGTTCTACTGTGTACTGATGGGAAAAGATCTCACGTAAGCGTGCACGTCGCGTGAGAGCGAGAGATGGGTCTTTGACTGTGGAGCAGGCGACAAGATTCGAGATGAAGTATTTGAAAAAACATGAGCGGTCATACACGTTGCGTGTGTGAAGCAGACGAACGACAGAATGCCGCCGAGAGTTTGAATATGGTCACGTATCCAATGTTTCCAACTTAGCCAATTATCATTATTATTAGGTGGCCATCTTTCCTATGTGAAACGTCACATATGCACTCGTAGTCATGAAGAGCAGTGGGGAGGGACAAAACTATTGAATTAGTTTAGACGACACCCTTGAGCCGGGGTGGACAAGGGTATTTCCATGTCCATCGGAAGCTTCCAGGAGACTGACATGTCAGGAGGTCGAAAGGGACTTAGCTTACCGTGATCATGGCCTGGAGATGGTGTATGAGGCCTCAACAGGACGCACCACATGTTCATGAACAAGTTCTCCCTGTACTCGCGGGATTATGTATGGTGTCGGAACTTTGTTCTCTGCCCTCATAAAAATGTCAATACACCACATTTTCAAAAAAAAACGGCAACCTCTACAAGCCTTCAATTACAAAGAGCTGGCGTGAATCGTAGATAACCATTAGATGAACAATTACATGCGGGGATTAAACAGTCAACTCGAGCGACGCGGACTTATTGTTACAAGTGGGATCTATTTTGGACCCCCCCAGCGCCACACGCGCCACATAGAGCAGCCAATGAGTTCGTACCAAATATGGTTATGTAACCCCAAATTCTCACAGATTGACAGCGGCAAAATGTGCCTGAACATTAAAAACATGCCCTTCGCGCTACTACCTATCCTCCCCAACTGTGTAGGGCTTATGATGCGTGGTTCTGAGTTTCCACTCTGTCGAACCAAAATCAATCCCTTCTCGATACAGCTTTATCTTTCTCCAGCATCTGTGATAGTTTGCCGAGATCGAGCTGTTGGACACACTCGCCAAGATGAGAGGCAGCTGTATGCGAAGGTAATCGATATTGTACTCGCACATCATCCGCGAATTCTGCTTACACCCACACCAGTAGTGCTCTATGTGATTCAGTTCACAGTGGTACTTAGGATAGTATAGAGCCCTGTGATACCGCCCATTTGAGGAACTTAGTACAGCTTCCTCAATTGCGTTCTTTTGCTGTGAGAAGTCATCCTGCACAAACAAGAGACGCTTGGCGCAACAACCTACCCCAAAGTCATTAGATATCATGATACAATGCTTACATCAACTTGATGTAGGTTTATAATTTGGATAACTTACTACTGGTGGAGTATTGTGGAGAGAGGGCCTCAGTCACATCGTCATGTATCGTGGGAGATGATAAATTCAAGTCACGTTGACGATTGAACAATGCTTTGTTATTGAAAGACTTTGCAGCCTCAGACTGCAATTCTTTTGCATGTTTTCTAGCTCTCTTCCCAGCTGAACGAGATCCGTTGCCATAACTTCCCCTCAAATGCTTGTCAGCATCTGCAGCCCACGACAGTGTTCTCTTCTCTTGGGTGTTCGTCTCGGTTTCAATCTCAACATCATCTACACAGGCTTGTTAGACTTCTTTCAAGGCTTACCGCTTGCGACTCATGATTTACTAGACATACCTTCATGGTGCATGTCCGAGTCTACACGCAAGTCCTCAACTTTAGTGTCCTTATTGCATTCTTCGGCGTCAGAGTCTCAGAATCAGACTCCATTATTCTCTTCTCCTAGGGTTTCTCCACTAGAGTCTTCTCTTGTACTGCTGATGATTGAACTTTCTGGGTCTAGAAGGCGAGGAGGTGAGCTCTCAGAAGTGGTTGTCTGCGTTCTGACGTATCGATTTGTGTCTTGTCCTTGACGAATACGCTTCATATGCGCTTTGCGTGCCCTTGATACCATGATGAATTCTGCGTGGTTAACAAGTGTAGGTAGTTACAAGTAATGGAAGCTCTGCAACGGATGGTAACTGATATTACGGCTTGAAAAACTTATCGTGAGCAGCTATGTGCTTAGACAGGTAGGTATCATACGATGATTGAACAAGGAAGATCGCGACAAGCTCGAAACATCACATCCCACGACGCGTCTATCAGACAGTGGTACCATAGGCAATTATCCATGAAATTCGGAATCATAGATGCTTCCCAATTAAGACTAGCGTCTTCCAATCGGGACTAGTGCGGCCGCTAGCATCCACTAGCGCACAGATTAAGCGAGGACTGATTGAACCCGGAGGGCGGGGAACAAAGTTCCGACACCATAGTAAAATTGGTTCCCTAATACCATTACTTGCACGTAGCGAGCCCATGTCGATCGTCATCTTCCGATCATGACTTGTCCATGGCATGCTGATGTAAATTCACGTGTTAATCTCCACAAATCGAAAGTATCTCGACTCGCCGCATGTAGAAGTATGAGCTAGCTTTCAGGCGGCGAAGACGATAGACGTCAGAGGTGTAGTGTACTTCATCAAACACCTTCCCGAGTCATGGCCATCCGTGGTATATGGGTAAGAAAATTGACAGCGGGAAAACTTCATGCCGTCGCGGATCGGTGGATCCAAGGGAGAGAAAAAAGAAGGCAAAGGTCTGGAGACCGGTCAAGAAGAGATGTCCGATATCGTCTTCGTAACCCCACTTACATCTATACATGAAAACAAACGTTATCCTGACAATGATCCAAGTCACGCCCTCGGTTCTCCTATTATATGACCCAAAATCTAACAGTGATGAAAACCCATTCAGCGACTCGACTCGTGGCAAAAGCGAAGCTTGAGGACATGTATCACGTTATAAAACTGAGAGTTCTTCATACCGAAGGCGACTGATAGCTAGATGTTCGTATCTACTTAGTCACCCGATGCAGAATTATTCTCTGGCAAAATCTATGACAATGGATCCCCCCCCTCTGTGGAATAGTTCTATGCGACCTGCAACTCTTTGTCTGGACCAAGGGAATGTTCAGAAGACTGTTCCATGCCCCTTTTGAAGATTTCAAGGCAGGAATCAGTTTTTCGAATCATGTTGGTTCTGAGATAGCTATCGCTGGTTGGTCTCCGGGTCGCTGAGTGTGCTTTCTGCACGTGTGTGTAAGATTTTACATGTTCGACGAGTCATCTGTGATGCGCAGGACAAACGGCTTGTGAGAGATTGAGAGACGGCAACCGTTCTGCGTGTCACAAGATTGATCGGTGATGTAAAAAAAACCTGGTGTGTGATTGTATTTAAAGATAGCGGGTATCAGGAATTTTAGTCTCATTTACGGCGGGAAAAGCTGAACAAAAGAAGTCTTCTGATAGATAACTTGGTTGTCCAGACGTGTTTTCTAGAAATTACCTCAACAACCCCCCCCCCCGCCCCCCGGCGATACCATATCAATCATCCAGCCACCCGATCAGGGAAACGTAGCAATATGAAACACTTTGATCGCTGACACTTCTTGCAACGGCTTTGTTTAGAATGCTCTAAAGACGCTGATCCGGTGGAGGCCATCAAACGTGAAAGCTATCTAACAGCTTTTTTCGCATGCAATTCACCAGTACAGAACACTACAGTAGAAAGATGCTACAAGTAACCTACCTCTGATAGGAAACGGGAAAGATCACGGTGTTTATTCAAGCGCAACCAGTAGACACGTCTGGAATAGTCTTCCACAGGGAGCAGTCGAACTTAGCCCTGTATCGTCGGACCGTGGTGAGAGTGCCCCAGATAGAGGAGCGAGATCTGGTGGAGTTTCTCCAGCTACAGGGCGAGAATGATACATATATGTTGGGGGAGCCTCAGACGGCAGCTGAGTGTTTCAACTTGATAGTTGAGAAGTTTCTAAATTGAGAGTAGGCCAAAGACTTCCTCGATGAGAAAGGATAGCAGACGGAAGAGGAAAGAAGACACAGGTATACGAGTACCAGAGAAGCAAAGAACACAGTGTACTGAACAAAACTGAAAACACGAGTGGAGTCGTGGAACAGGGGGTGCACGACTCAGGGTATAATTGATGACTGGTTTGCTCAGACGGGTGAGTTAGCTTTTTTAACACGCCTTTCTCTCATGCAAAATACCATGTACGTGTGCTAACCATTGGAAAACGCGACCTGATGGGTATGCGTTATGAGCACTACATGTCCTTCTATCACCAGAAATTGAAGTACAAAACTATGTAAATGACCCGTGCGCTCTTGCCCGTACGAGATATCATCTAGAAAGAGTTCCGAATAATACACGCATCTATGGAATAGAAATTTGCTACCCGATAATTATTCAATGAGGGGGACGAAGACAGCGTTTCTACCTGTACGTGGTGTCCCCTACGAACCTGGAGTTTATCTTCAGAGCCTGCAGAAACACGCAATACTTGGTCACGGAGGAAAAGTCACCTAGACGAGTTTCCGGGGCGTACCCAGCTCCCGTCACGGTGGTGATGGATCAGACTAAGTTGGCTTATTTTACCAAGATGAATTCTCACTGTTTACAGATATTCTGGCATTATACTGTCTCCCGAGGAAAGAGCACCGCTACCTGAGCGCTGGTGGTGTCGGTATAAGGAGGATATCTGGACTATGGGATATTAGGGAGATACAGATGGGGATACGCACCTCATGTGGCTCTGGTATCTAGGCCTCGCCTGGCTGGAGTTGCAGGTTTTTTGAGACTTTTTCCCGCGCACCGGTTTCCATGGCTGCTCTTTTTCAATTTTTTTTGAGCAGAAGGTTCCGTAGAAAAGGTGGTTGAATTCTACGGGTAATTACTGAGCTAAATGGCTACCCGTTATGGGTCAATGTATCAATGATCTTAGGTTTGAGGTAAAAGGGGATAAGAGCACTGTAAAAGATGTGGCCTGGGTCAGAGAGGAGCCCTAGTGTTATAATAGTCTTGGACTCTACATAGCACAAATAAACACCACTACAAACAAACTTATTTTAGGATCGGATGGTGCAGCGGTACACTGTCCGGGCCGTTCTCCCAAGCAGATTCTGGGTAGCTTGGCCACATACCCCACTTGAGACAGTAGAAAACTGGTTCGAATCCGGCAAGACCCTCACACCACTTCTCGCGCGGTGATAATGTATTTGTGGAATGACGAAAGCATGCTCAGATAACCATACGTTTTTCTCGCTTTTCCCTATGGTGGGTATCCACGGAAGAGGGTACATGTCGTAAGGCGTTATTCTCGTAGTGATATCTGCAAATGAAATCTGATTATGAGTGTTCTAAACGTCAAATTGAGCCGTTCTGCGAAATATACATGTCTTCCGTAATCATGTGCGTCATAGCCTCACGCTGCATACGCAGATATGATTTTAAAAAAAAAAAAACTTATTCAATGACAGAGATACCCACCATACTACCTCTAGGAACTATACCACTGCTAGTGCGAGCCCGATACCGTAGGGGTAGAACTAATTGTAACTTGATTTTAATTTGGTACGTCGTTTCCCTCTATTATCTTCAAACGACGGATAAAAGAATATCAAATGGGAATAAGTTCTTCCCTGTGGTGCTATACTAATCCAAGGCTTGATCACGAATGAGTACATATTCCGGCTGCCCTCATGTCTTCTTAGCGCCTTTTGCCAATTTTTTTGTTTGAACAATAAACCCAAAGGCGTCAAAATGACAGGGGGAGGGGCAGCCCATGTATAATCAGGCCTTGTAGAATGACTTACCATGATACAAGAGTAATATATGTGTGTTGGTCGAAATAAAGCGGGGTTTACGGGACATATTAGCCTCAATCAGGGTTAAATCAGGTTTGTCTAAACCTATTATAGTATGATCATCAAAAGTACGGATATATTTAAGCTGGTATGGGAAAACTTTTTTTCAAACAAATGTAACGGTACATGTGGGGGATGCTCCTTGGCGCAAAATGAATATTTTTTTAGGAATTATGTATATCACAACTGCTTTCATATCAATGTTTGTAACTATGACAAAGAATTTCTACGAATGTGATGTGTCCACCGTTGAAATCGAGAATTACTTAATAACTTGCTGGCAGTATCCCTATCAGTCCCAAACAACTTTCTGGTGACACATTGTATAAATCCATTCTCATAATTAGATGCAGATAATCCTAGGACCATTACCTTTTTCAACCCAAATCTAGAAAGCTTTAAGAAGCTTGACATCAGAGAATGGCGGCAATTTGAACGGTAGATTTAGTCTTTTTCCAAGCTCTTTACTGTTCAAGCGGCTCTAGGCGGAGAGGAACTCTTCGGTGTGACTAAAAACCTCCGTTCTATGGAAACCATTCCATGTACAAAAGGTACAATTTGATCAGAGTAGAAGCTTGAAGTATGAACATCCCACCTTTTCCCCAACAACCGGCAAGGTCTCTTCTCTCTCCTTAAGGAAGTTTCCCAAAACTTCATGCCTGCCTGCCTCCGAAGCTCGTCTAAAAGACAAGACCCCTGTTAAATCTCATCGTCCTTGTTTGCCAAATTAGCGCGTAATCTTTTTGAAAAACTTGGACTCAATTTTGATATTCTTAGTGATCCAATAACTGGCATGTCGACATTTACTGAGCCAAGTTTCGTTTGTCCAAAGAACAATCATCCAGTCATCGATGGTCGAGTAGAAATGCCCTCCAGCGAATTCCAGTTGCTTTTCTTTATTCTCTTCATTGAGAATGGGTTTGGCTGAGCAACTCGCCCTAGACATCCCCTTTCTTCGTCGTACGTAGGATTAGACCTTCGCTCACACCTCGATGAAGGAATTCTCTGTTTACAACTCCCAAGAAGCTCCTTCGCCGATTGATAGAGGAGACGCACACCAAGCTCTCTTTTTCGTCTACCAGGTTCAGTACCAGGGTAGACAGTAAGCCTTCTGACTTTGAGAAGTGAGACGAGGTTTGTTAACGGCGTGGTCAGCCTGCTTAACGGGAATCACAAGTTGTTGCGCGATACAGCTGTGCGACAGGCCCGATGGGAAAAGAGTTTTTACCTGTGGGGATACACGATATAAAATGTTTGCTTTGATTTTATGTTCGACTCACTTCGCGGCATTGATCTCGCGATAGTCGTTTCCCGTCAGTAGAAGACGCGAGAGCAGAAGTCTGCTGCCGATACATTTCCGATTGAATCTAATACAGTCGTTCCTCTCTAACTTGATAGTGGGTCCCGGCATAAGTGTTGAAAATATTCATTGAAATTCAACCATTTATATTTGCAATACTTACCCCTGCATCAAAAATGACCTGTAAGGGTAAGTGTTGCAAATATAAAAGTCCAAGTCACAATGAATATTTTCAACACTTATACCGGGACCCACTATCGAGTTAGAGAGGGACGACTGTAGGTTGATTGTGTAAATTGTGGGACCGTAAATCGCGATGAAATTTCGATTAGCCGTGTGTTTGGCGAGGGAATGTACGTCGATGACGATGGGTACAGCAATGATAGTAACACTGGCGATAATATCTATGCTAATCATGAGAGCTGGGACTTGTCGTTGAACTGCATAAATAATTATGTTGCCTCAGGCAATTTTTATGAAATTCCGCTGGCATCCAGACTACAGTACAATCTCGCTATAACAATGTGGGGCAGAACTTAACCAAGGCTCTCGATTGGCCAATTCAATTGAATCCTCCAATCGGGAGCCTTGGTTAAGTTTTGCCCCACATTGTTATAGCGAGATTGTACTGTAGTTGTGGTACATGTAGATCATTGAAGATCCCTGAAGCGAGCTTATAATTGTACCATGTTTTGAAAACCTCACATTGATAGCCTTAGCGGCACAGTAGTATCTTATCCTAAAGTTTATACATGAATCTGATGCCTCTAATTTCCCGGATTCATCTTTAGGGATTGGTTTGGCGTTCATGAGTATGTGGCTCATTCTGCCAGCATGGATTAATAGTCTTTTACGCACGTGCCTACGTATGCTCGCTTGCACCAAAGCGCATCGTTGTGCATACATGTACTGACGTGTTGAGCTTATGGCATAAAGCATAACTTAATGCCACTGTTTTCACACTTTTGGATCCGAGAGATGATAGTAGTTCTTTTTCCACCTCTTTGATATTTACCAATGATAATCGAGACTCTCCCTTCTAGATAACCAAAATCACTTCAACTACAAATCAATTATTTGCCCTAGCCCTGCAGCAAGTAATTGTAAGACCTTGTTCACTCCAAACCCTTAACAAACATTAGATCTTTACGCCGATTTGCATACACACGCCGTTTGGAAATGAAACAATCGTCTTAAGCAATCTTTTGGGTTCTTTTATTCCCTTCATTCATTTTGTTATTTATTTGGTTCTTATACAAACAAGGCCAGAAGCCGACTCAAGGCCAACACCAATTGCTGGACAGAACTAAGCTCTGCGTTTGAAAGCCGCAGACCTTTTATTCACACACGTTATTAATTTTTGCTATTCTCACCTAATCGCTGAAAGTTGCTCTTTACATCATCCTTAATTTTGGCAAGTCCAGCACTGTCTTTACAGCAAAAGGTAGGGTGGAAAAAGTAAAGTATCGAAAATATTTACTAATGGAAACTTCCTAAAGATCCAATCCATTAGATCCAACATTCGACTCACACCATGAATCGTTTTCGCAGGAAGAAGGAGCTCAAAGACATGGTCGAAGAAACAGTCCGTCCCTCAATCGATTCTGAGGTTCCTCCACCGCCGCCGCCGCGGAAAAAGACGTTTCGAAAGGTTCGAAAACCTCAAGAAACTGAATCCAAGAACGAACTAGACTTGTCAAATGCACTTCCTCCATCCGATAACTTTCGAACCAGTTTACTCATGAGTAGCTTATCTGCACGGTTCTCTATGTTACGCGAGCTTGATGACCCGAAATCTACTGGTGGAGATACCAATGATGGTAGTCTTTTAGTTAGGAAACAATACTCAAAAAACAACAGCCTCGAATTTTGCGCTCGAGACTTATCTGATATTTCTGAAGTTTCTTCCATCCATAGTTCTCTTCGACCGCGAACTGAAACGCCAAGGTCTTCCTCATCCGGGCTATCTAATCAAACCGATTCAAACAGACAAAAGACTCCTCTTCGTAGTATAATGGATCGGGCAAGGCCTGGCGAAGGAAATATCCTTTTCGGTGGGCGCCAAAAAATCAATATTGGCAATCGTATCTTGTATGATGCTGACGTTCATCTCTCTGCCTTTCAAAGGCAGCGAAAACAAGAAAAAGAATTGCAACGCATAGAGAGGGATAAATCTGAATTTCCAGCAATAGTCCTACACTCGTCTTCTTCGACTCCACAACAGCAAGGAGAAAACACAACACAGCTGTCACAGACCGTTCAAGACGATTTCGTCCGACAAAACCAGAAAAATCGAAGATTTTACAATGATGGTCTCGACAACCTTCTCCAGCAACAACAGATTACGTCTGCTATCCAAATCGATACACTAACGTGCCCCCACGTACAAACCGTCAATAGCTTTTCACCTGTGGCATCTCCAACTAGCACGTTGTCAGAACAAATTTCTCCCGCCACCGAGTCTTACATGCATCAGTTTCTGTCATTTCCTAAGGGCTTGGAAACAAACGGACGTTCAACATTATTCAGCTCTTCCAATTATGGTTTAGTTTCCCTTCCCCTCAGTCCTCCCGTAAGCGAGAACGACGAAACACCATCTCTCGCATCCCAATCTTCAAACATTGATGTTAAGATTAGAGGTTCCAGCACTTCCTCTGAATCTGACAAGTCATACGACGAAGATAGTTACTGTCAAAAATCATCTCCTCAACAGACTGGCGATCAGAATCTACAAAAAAATTTGCCCTCGATACCTAAAATGAAATCATCTTTAAATCATTTTAGGCCTTCCAGCCGGCCTGGATCTGACTCGAGTTATGGCTCTGGGTTGACTAATAATAGCTCATCAGCGCAGGGAGACCCCCAAGCTAAATGGAACTACATATCACCACCACAACATAATGACGCCCCACTAAAGGGATCTCAACCGTCGCAAAATAACAGCCCCAATGCAGTCCTTTTTGACCTCGATCTCTTTCGGAAGACGACAAATATCGAACGTCCCTCAATCTCCGAGCACCCAATGAACCGGGAACAACCTTTTGTTGTCTATCCAGAAGGGAACGCTACTGAGACAAGTTTACAGGCTCGTTCTCGAAAAAATTCCGTTTCTTCTACCGCTCAAGATACTCCTCCAGCATCTGAAATTAGTAAAATGATTCGAAGACATATGAGAAATCTAAGCACTGCCTCGTCCATATATGGTGCAGTTCCACCGGTCACTGATGACGATACAATATCTCACTACCCAGGCGTCGACTCGTTAAATGAGTATTTGTCTAATGCTAATCCCTGGGGTGCAGAATGGGATACGAGTAATGAAATTCAAATTAACACCATTGAGCAAAACACATTAAAGCCCAAAGATTCCTCCTCTTCGTTGCCATCCACAAAGGTTAACGACAATTCGCAAGATAAGATTGATAATTTTAGTTCATCGACAATGAAAGACGGCATTCAACCTAATCACAATCGCCAAGAGAGTACCGACACACAAAAAGAGCGAGAAGATTTGCGAAATGAGCTTGCTTCCCGAAGGCGCCAAGTCCAAGAAAAAATGAGAAGCTTCGTTGAATCTGATAGCCGCTCCCCTAGTCCTCTACCCCTCCCAGAATTAATCAAAGATGGAATTTCCAAGGGTTCACCTTTCGGAATTCTGAGGACTAAGACTAGTCGGAGCTCTGTAAAGCATAGAGACGCACCTCTGAAGAATATGAGAGGATTTGGACGTGGAAATCCGGCAAACAGCTCCACGACGAGTCTTGATATTGATTGTGACGAGGAGGTGGTTGAGGTACCTATTGGGTTAAGCAAGCCATCCCCATCCCCGAGTGCCAATTCTCATAAAAAACTACCTCGAGAACTTGAACATCAGTCATCAATGAAGCTCAGGAAAAATGAACCCAAGTATAGTAAGCATACGAACTTTCAAACTAGTGACGAGAACCAGTTTATCCTACAACAGCAATGTTACACTCCTTCCATGTCCAGTAGATTTTCTACGCCTAGTGAGTCACGAGAAGTATCTATGATATATTTACAACCTGATACCTATCACAAAGGAAATCAGAATTTCGGTGGAGATCGAGTAAACGATAGACAATCTGGAAACTTTCGCGACTCGACTCAGCTATTAACTTCCAGGGGCTCTCCTGACAGCCGCTCAAACTTGCAAGAGACCGAGCTTTCCGGAAATAATGACATCCTTATCTCGACTAGCTACAGGACGAGAAATGAAGATAATTATTCAAGCAACGAAAAACTCGGAAAGAAGTCTTCACAAACTACAACTTCTAGATCTAGACCGGCCAAAACTGACGCAATATCAATCTCATCAAATTTAAGCAGTGCCAATTCCAGTCAGTATTCCAAAAACCGAATATCTCCTAATTATCCTGTCACATCACGATCGAATGTTCAAAATAATTATTCTCCTAATTATGGCAAAAACTCAGAACATACTACATCCCAAGAATTAAACTCTTCTCTTCATGTTGCTAATTTTCTCCGAAACTATTAACTTTATTCGAAATTTATCTACCTCAATCTACTCAGGCATCAGCATCACTCCGTTACAAATGGATAACATATTTTTATCATACATTAAATCTAGTAACATCGTAAGCCCTGAAAATCAGTGGCGATCGGTGTCTAAACTCTATCGGAAAACCCCCAAAAATGCTTGAACGCGACAATTACTAGTCCCAGCAGTATTTTTGGAATACTGGATATCTACGAATACAAACTATGGAGTGAATGCAAGATCAATTTTCATTTACGGTGGGCTGGGAGTACTATGTACAGACTCATGCCGGTCAAATTTTCATACTAGCATGATAATATTCCCCCTTGGCTTTGGCGTTTGAGGATCAGGTGACCAAAGGAGTTCATGGAAGGTTATGTCGCCTATTTTAGTGTTTAACTGGTACAAGTCTCCTCATTCTAGTCCATCAAAAAGTGTTATTTGGTTCAGGAGTTCAGGTTCTAGAATTTCGCGTAGATACCGTTTATTTCTAAGCTAGCTCTCGGCATTCAAAAGGGGTGTTGAGTCTGATCTACAAAGTCTGTATATCTTTGCGTAATTTTTGGGGGCGGATTGATTATCGAGACTCCCCTTTAACCTTGTACTGCATGTTACATATCTACAAAATATTGTGTTCTCGTGGACCAAATGTTACTCTAAGCTTTCTGTACCTAGATGGTGTGCAAGAATTTCACATGATTTGGAATTGGTGAAACTTTATGCAAGAATAATGACATCAAAAAATGCTAATACCTCACTTGTCTACGAATCTACGTCACTTAATCTATCCATTCGTAGCATTTATTCATATCAGGATAAAGAACTTGGCACTGACCGGTGTGTTGGGTACACTATGTGCATACTTGAACTGTGGGCTACTACAACCCAGTCTAGTCGATTACTTTATTTTATTTCGTCCGGCTGGGCCTTGACAGACCACTTAGTTGGCATATATTCGGGTGTCAAATTGGTAGTGTCGGGCCAAGTGGTATGTCCGACCATTTGATAAGCTACGTAAAGTCTTTGGAGACGAATTTAATTGATAAACCCATGACGTAAATGATTGTCCATGACGGAAAATCTGATGGTTGTCGTGACAAAGGATATTACGAATATCAAAACAAGACATGTAAGTGGTTGAGATGAGCGGTCGAGCGAATTGGTTCAAGGAATCTATTTTATCAATCGCATGTCTTCATCTTCCACTCCTCACTCTTCATCTGAACGTAGAGTCTTCGTCGTGGATAACCGTGTCAGGCATGAGCGAGCTCGACGCGAAAGATGTATGCCGAAGGATTACAGAGGACAAATACGGAAAAGGGTGATCGACTATCAGAACTCCCGCGGTGCTTCCGATGAGCACAATCGAACAGTACATACCAGAATCCCAGATGATGATCTCAATCTGAGCGGAGTGCGGGGATCTCGTATTGGTTGCCGCGGAAACACAGTCACCCGGGGATATTGCGTGTATCTAGCACTCGTAATTCATAAGAGGTGGGTCGGATGGCGTAGTGGTCGACCATCCGGGCTGCTCCCCCCAAGTCGAATCTGGGTCACTGGGACATATGCCCCACTTGAGACGGGAGAGAGCTGGGCCGAATCCAGCCAAACCCGGACACCATATTCTCTGCCGGTGATGCCGTCTTCGGAGAGTGGTGAAAGCATATTCAGACCCAGGGCGTGTTGACGCTTGTTCTGGTGATGGGTATTTCTGGGTTCACTTGTGAGTGGTATCTGCAAATGAAATCTGAGGATGAGTGTTCTAAACGTTGATAATGAGTCATGGTCATGAAAAAGACGCATCTTCCGAACATGCCTGCATAGCCCATAGGGTGCTAGGCCAGGTCATCGGAAATAAAGAAAAATTAAAAATCATAGGAGATCGGTGCGTAATGTTACGTAATCTTATTTAGCGCGTTTGTCGATGTTATCCCACGTCGGAGCTACACCGGCACAAGCATAAGTTCTTGGCCTCGTTCAATGCAAATTTGTATGAGACAAGGTATAAAGACTATGCCTGTGCTGGGGTCGAATCGGCCGAGGCCTTCTCCCGCTTACTTTATCCGATTGGCTTAAGGAAGCTTATTTAGTACATTAGTTTTACAAAGGGATTTCAATGAAGGAATAACAAACAAACTTACACCTGACAGATAGGCGTAGCAAGCATACGATGATATCAATTACAAGCGTACTTCAAGTTCTTGATCAACCGCAGGCTACAAGAGGCACAAATAGCTATTTGGGCAGGTATCCCTACCACCAACATTTCGCATACAGTCATCCCTCTGATAACTTAAATGATCGGTCTCAAGGAATTTGTTAATTTAGCAGAGGTGTTAAGTTACCGGGAGTTGAGTTACCAGAGGGATGACTGTACCTGATATATACACAGTCATCCCTCTGGTAACTCAACTACCGGTAACTTAACACCTCTGCTAAATTAACAAATTCCTTGAGACCGATCATTTAAGTTTGTTAGAAATTTAACAAAAAATGATTCATTTCTGTTTCATTTCTCAATTAGAGTAACAAGATAATCATGTATATCCCTGGAGGATAATACTCATGCATGAGATCATCGATATCGGAAACTTGAGTTTTAATGTTAGGTTTAGTAATTGGATGGCGGTTTTTAAGTATCATCTCGATGTTTCATAAAGTACTTGTCGGATTTGGTAGCTACTAGTCTTACGTATTGTTTTAGGTTACTACGATGAAACATTAGATTCAAAATGGGTCTATCAGGATAAAGATATTGAGAATAAGACAAGTAGATAGACTATATAGTTCTTACTCGTTACGATCTAAGAACTTAACCGTTCCTCAAATGAAAAAGCATTACTACAAATTAACGACGACACTTTTCTCTTATATATAAGATTTCTATGCTGAAGACGACCCTACTTGTACAATTGAATATATTTGGTGTTTACAATCGCTATTCTATATATTCTTATATTTTCTATATTTCTACAGATTATGAGACCAAGTTGCTCGTTAACCTGAGTTTTTTCAACTGTTTTTATACAGAAATATTTACATATATTTCCTTCAGCTAAAGCAACTTAGTTGTTCTTATAAATTTCTTTTGAATTTTAAGAGTTTTTTTTTCTTGTCCTTAATCTGATAAGTTTTAAGTTGTCTCTATTTCCGTTATATTTGTATCTCCTTGAATATACTTCTTGTTTTCATTATGTCTGCTGATAAGATTCTTAAGTCGATGAAAGATGCCCCAAAGCTTGATTGTTCAAGCTATAAAAGATGGAGCACACACTTTCGAGACGTTTTGTCTCTCTTTGACATTGAAAGCTTTATAGACGAAGTAAAAGATGGATTATTGAGTCGCAAACTTTCAAAAGTTCCTGAGAATGACGTTGCGGTTCAAAAACAAGATACAAATATTCGAGTCGCTCTTTCACAGTTAGTCCCTGATACTGTCTTCCACCTGGTTGGCCGAAACTATACCGCTAGAGAGTGTTGGAAGAACCTGCAGGACTTCTACTGTCCTGATCCAATTGGAGATCTGGATGACCTTATCCAAAAATTTTGGAGCTTTACCGTAGAGGACGACATAGATGTCGATGAGTTTGTACAACAACTTTCCAGCATACGGGGAGAAATCGATGCTATTGATAGTAGTGCCAAGCCAACTGACACTAATATGAAAAAGAGATTGCTAGCTCACTTCATAGAGTGCTGTGATGGGTTTTATATGTCAATATCAATACCTTTAAGAGATTCATCAGTAACTTTTCAGACCGCTGTCACAACTCTTCGATCATCGCAGAAGGTATACCGAAATTTACGACCAGCATCCTACGCAGCCCTTGCCAAGAACAATTCAGGCAGCTCTCCCATCGTGTCATCACCACCTAAAAAGCCCGGGGGCAAGACTTGCGCCTATTGTCAAAAGCTAGGACATTTACGTGAGGGATGTTTTTTATGGTTGGACACACCTGATGGATCAAGTTGGGCAGCTAAACATCCCGAGAAAGCTGCAAAAACTAGGAAGTTACAACAAAGGTTTCGACGATGGAAAGGCAAAGGTCGAGAATCGAATTCTGGAAAGAAAAATCCAGATCAACAAAAAGGTGATAATCAAAATGGTAGTGCATGGATAATACAAGATTATGCCCTTGCCTCTGGTCATGTGAAAAATGACGATGATGTCGTTCTAGATACAGGAGCTACCAACCATATATTTCATGATGAGTCTCTGTTTACTACCTTATCCCCTTCTAATAACTCTGTCCAGACAGCATCAGGTGTGTGTATTCCTGTCACCGGAATTGGTTCAGTAAACTTTAGAATTTTCGACTACAACAACGAATTCGAATCAAAAGTTATTCAAGTTGATAATGTATGGCTAGTCCCCTCCTGCTCAAAAAATCTTGTTTCAGGTACACAACTTTTGTCAAAAGGATTTAAGATAATATCCACAAATTCAGGGCTTGGTGTTTACTCAACAGCTGGAGAGCTTATTGCAACAGCTAAGCCTAAAGGAGGGTTGTTATGTTTCAATACTACTCCAAATCTAAGGGCTGTAGAAATACCTAGTACCCTGATTTCAAAGGGGGTCCAACAGAAGTCTACGAAACTCCTCCATAATCGTTTCGCGCACATAGGCTCTCATTTTTTAAAGAATATTCCGGTCAAAAATCTGGGTCTTCCTCTCGAAAAATCAAAAATGGCTCTGGACCTCATATTAATGAAAGCTTATTGAAATCCTGTCATATTTGCAATTCTTGTAAACAGGTCGAAAGAATAAATCGCGGTCCGAGCCAAAGATCTTCGACAGTTCTTCAGCTTATTCATTCGGACACATGGGGAAAATGTCATGTTTCTGGTATCTGAGGTAGCAATTATTTTGTTACTTTTACGGACGATTTTTCACGGGAAAGTGAAGTTTATCTTTTGAAAAGTACTAAGGATGTTCCAAAATACTTCCAGATATATCGAGATAAGAAAGAACTTCAAACGGGTAATAAAATCAAGGCTATGCGTTTCGATGGAGGTTCCGAGTATAAGCGCATCCAGTTTGGCGGTATAATTCAACAGATAAGTGCACCTTATACACAGCACCAGAATGGAACATCTGAGCGCCTCAACAGATCGTTGATAACGATGGCCAGATGTATGTTGGCCCATGCCCAGCTTCCACTGCGCTTTTGGGACGTGGCAGTACAAACAGCTTCTTACTTACGAAATAGATTGCCATTAGGCCAAGATAATGAAAGCCCTTTTGAAACTATGAATGGATCAGCACCAGGTTTATCACACATCAAAGTATGGGGGTGCGTATGTTATGTCCTCATCAAAACCAATGATCCGCATCGGTATAAGTTGTCGCCAACATCAATAAAAGGCATATTTATTGGCTATTGCGAGTCGATAACACAATACCGCGTATACGTACCTTCGAGACTGGGCCGAAACAAAATTATAGTGTCTGCAAACGTCAACTTCCAGGAGGATACGTTCTGGGATTGGAAGTCATCCAATACAGAAATATTTGAAAATCTCGATGCTGAAGAAAATGAAGATAAACATCAAACGAATTCTGACGATAGCTCGAGTTCCGATTCAGACGTAGAGCAAGCACTATCTCCTACTATTGAAGGACCCATTTCACAATCAGATTTACCTTCTGGCTTAGATCAAATAAATGTATCCAACGAAACATCAAGACAAGTTTCAGACACTGTAACATCTATGACTCCTGACACACCTCTTCTTAGGAGGAGTAATCGAGAAAGACGGCCGGCTATCCCACGATCTGCATGGCAACCAACACCAAGGGCACTTTATGCCAATAATGAAGTCCCCATACCTCAAACGTACAAAGAAACGATTAATGGCCCGAATGAGAAGGAGTGGAAGTCTGCTATTCAGGAGGAGCTAAATTCCCTTAAAGAGAAAAATGTATTCACACAAATAACACACGTACCTCATGGGCGTAAGCCTGTAGGTTCACGGTGGGTTTTCACCGTCAAGTCCGACGGAAGGTTCAAGGCTAGGTTGGTGGCACAGGGATACAGTCAAGTATACGGACTCGATTATAACGACACCTATTCTCCAACACTTCGCGCAGATTCTCTTAGGTTATTACTCGGCATCGCTACTCTCCTTGACTGGGAAATCCATCAAGTTGATGTTAAAACCGCTTTTTTAGAAGGTGATTTATGTGAGGAAATATATATCAAATCCCCTGAAGGATTGTCAGGTACTGAATATTTGAGAGTAGATAAGGCTTTATATGGTTTAAAGCAGTCCGGACGAATGTGGTATCATAAATTAGGTGAAAAACTTTCTACCATTGGTTTCCATAAGTCGAACTGTGATGGCTGTATCTATTTTCATTCGCAATTAAAGATTGTTGTTGGTGCTTATGTGGACGATTTGGTAATTTGTGGGGAGTCATTACAGGATGTTCAGGGGTTTAAGGAAAATCTTTCATCTTTTTTTGAGATAAAAGACCTCGGTGAAATTGGAGTAGTGATCGGTTGGGAAATATCTCGCGACAGGTCAAGCAGGACTTTAAAAATTTCACAGTCAAAATACATACTGAATAAAATCAGATCGTTTGGATTAGAGGATGCGAAAACTTGTAGCACGCCATTGGAAGGCTACGATGGATTATTGCCAAAACTAGACGATGAGCAGTTAGCTGATGAGTCATCATATGCTAGTGCAGTTGGTAGCCTTGGGTATGCATCAAACGGCACGAGGCCTGATATTTCATTCGCTACTGCGCGACTCGGAAGTTTTAACTCTTCGCCGACGATACGTCACTGGAACACTGTTTGTCGAGTTTTACGATATTTAAAAGGAACTTCAGACTATTGTCTGACATATTGTTTTGGTCCCAAATCACGGGATTCTACATCGAAGGAGAGAATCACGATATTTTCAGACTCAGATTTTGCTTCCGATGTTCCTACACGCCGAACAATAAGTGGTTATGTAGTTATGTTAGGAGGAGGTCCCTTATGTTGGCAGTCCAGACGCCAAAAATCTATATCAACCTCTACTGCAGAGGCAGAATATGTTGCTCTATTTGAAGCGGCCAAACAAGCTCTTTGGTTGACAAGATTAGTTAAGGAATTTAAAATTGTCGATGAGATAATAGGGAAGAAAGGCATATTATCTTTCACGGATAATCAAAGTGCATTGGCAATCGCAAAGGGAACGAATTCTGCAAAAACAAAACATATCGACATTGCGTACCATTTTGTTCAAAATTGCGTCCAAGAAAATATTATCGATTTAAATTATGTTCCTACGAATAAGATGTTAGCAGATATTCTAACTAAGCCACTTCCACGTGCTAAAGCTGAGCCATTATGCCAACAGCTTTTCGGGATCTCTTAAAGTTATTAGATTATCTTGATCCTCAGGAGGAGTGTTAGAAATTTAACAAAAATGATTCATTTCTGTTTCATTTCTCAATTAGAGTAACAAGATAATCATGTATATCCCTGGAGGATAATACTCATGCATGAGATCATCGATATCGGAAACTTGAGTTTTAATGTTAGGTTTAGTAATTGGATGGCGGTTTTAAGTATCATCTCGATGTTTCATAAAGTACTTGTCGGATTTGGTAGCTACTAGTCTTACGTATTGTTTTAGGTTACTACGATGAAACATTAGATTCAAAATGGGTCTATCAGGATAAAGATATTGAGAATAAGACAAGTAGATAGACTATATAGTTCTTACTCGTTACGATCTAAGAACTTAACCGTTCCTCAAATGAAAAAGCATTACTACAAATTAACGACGACACTTTTCTCTTATATATAAGATTTCTATGCTGAAGACGACCCTACTTGTACAATTGAATATATTTGGTGTTTACAATCGCTATTCTATATATTCTTATATTTTCTATATTTCTACAAAGTTATCGGAGGGATGACTGTAACAAAAAAAACATACAAAGGGAGCTAATGGTACCCCCGTTGACAAGGTCCGCAGCAGGCAAAGAGGATCCAGGAGAAACATGTTTCTAGTTGGAAGGGATGCTTTTCAGTTGTATGAGGCATGTTTGGTTACCGAAGGTTTAAATAACACTATCGTTACAGATAGGGGGTTTTGGCGTTGGGGATTGATCATGCCGTTCTACATGCAAAACATGCTAGTCATGCTGGAGCAGCTGTTTGTAACGATGATGATGATTTTAAGGAGTAACGGAATTGGCTATATGGGGGAGATTTCTAGATGGAAGGGAAGGAGGGAGGTCATTGTGACTAAGGTTATTGTTATTCTTTTAGGCCAGTGTGGTCATTGCAAGCAGACTCCGTTGGAGTAGAATCTATATCGTCTCTTTACAGTGTTTTCGTGGCTAGTGAAGTCCATTTGTTATTATCACATTTATCTTCAAACATTTATCTCCAGGAACTCCGCGTGTTCTCAATTGAGAGCCAACGCTCTCGGAGATTTTAATTGACAGGCGATTTATCAGATCTCGGCAAATGAAGCAAAACAGCAAGCTCGCATTTCTCAACCATAGGATAAATAAGGTGGAGGTGAACGTAGGTCTATCAGCAATTAACATGACATTATCGACCAGCGAAGTAAAAATTTAAGACCCAAAGGGAATCGAAGAATTAAAAGATTCACACCCCCTGATCAGATGACGTCAAAGGCTGTGGACATGAGTGTTCCTAGTTTACAGTATCCGGCAGAGATCCATGGATACACGTGATAAGTATGAGTCTGGTCTGTTGGAACAAGGTGACGCTTGGACCATGACAAACGTGAAAACTCTTCTGCTTATCCCTGTTTATTTGTATAATTAGTTTATATAGTACACTCTGTATCTGGTGGGAAGTAACCAACAACTTCCCATTTCACGGTTACAGACTTTTCTATTCCCCTTCAACGTCCTTGGTGAATTAAGTGGTAGCAACTCTTACAAGTTGCCTTTCCATCTTCCATTTCTAATAAGGCAAATACAGAAGCCTCTTTTCGATCCCTGGCTTTCAATTCACCTGAAATTCCGAATTAGGTCTATGTCGAGCTTCGATAGGCTGTCCTAACACCTGGGGATTTAATAATCTTTTTAGCGATACCCGTCTGATCCAAATTGTGACAGCTGATAAGTTGATGTGTATCGGTAGCTTGTGGTGGGTATCAAAGGCGTATTAGGTGAAGTTTCATGTATCCCTAGTCGCCTGGGTATCCTTGTATCGGAGTATATTTAGTGATCAGCAGGCACTAGTCCGCTACAGGGATGTGGTTTATCCGTAGTTCCATACAAATTTGCATGAGATGAGGGACAAAGTACATCCTTAAATCGGAGTCGTATTCGGTCTAGCTCCATAGAATATTCTCGAAGCTAGACATGATCTACAGTCGTCCCTCTCTAATTCGATAGTGGATCCCGGTATAAGTGTTGAAAATATTCATTGTAACTTGGACTTTTATATTGGCAACACTTACCCTTACAGGTCATTTTTGATGCAGGGGTAAGTATTGCAAATATAAATGGATGAATTTCAATGAATATTTTCAACACTTATACCGGAACCTATTATCGAGTTAGAGAGGGACGACTGTAATTGTTACAGGGGAAGATGGGAGAATATTCGAGAAGAGGTGGCTTGACTGGGTGAAGAGTAACCAGATCTGTAACATCACTGGTTTTTTGGGCTATGTTTCTATTATTAGCATTAAAATGATCTTAAAATAGAACAACAATTATTATTTATAGAAACACAAAGAAAAAGACTAACTCACTAGGACATGTATATGCAGTCAGCATTACAGAGGAATGTATAAAAACCTCTCTTTACACACGAAAAATATAAACTAAAATTAGGCATAATGTTGCTTAAAAATCGGTTGCCGAACTGTGACAAGAGAATACATAGGGTTTTTCAGAAAACTTGGAGGTAATTCAGTAATTGTAAGAGATAATACATTCAGTGGCTCTGGAAAAGCTGGTGTGAGTTCTTGGTGGAACCAGATATGGACGATGCAAAATATAACTCCGGAAATGGCTACAGGTCATTCAGGTCTAGCCTTAAGCCACTAAGACTGGCGACGTAGAAAATTTGATGCATTTACACGTAAAGCCGTCCGCACTTGTTCCAGAGGGGACTTAGTACAGCTCATGATCTCGGAGAGTCTGTCACCTTATTTAAGGTGATTTCAAACAATCTAATGCCTTCATAAAAAAATCTACTAATGTGGCCAATGACGTTCGAAGCAATTTTGCAGATTCTTCTTCCATCGAATCATCCACGAAACCCTATCGACGCATTTCTCGGCTTTCAATCAGGTCTACCACAAGATGAATCAACAAAAAAATTCTGGGACGAGTAGGCATTTCGAAAAATTTCCACTAGAAAATGAAATGGGCATGACGTTGAGCGTGGCAGAGAATGCAACCCCCAAATACACGCCAGAATGGTTTGGAATACCGTCGTTTTACAGAATGATGCGTTTTCTGTGCACAACGCACGCTTAATAGCATGGACGACAGCAGAAAAATATCAAAGCTAGATGGCACAGTTGTATTTCAGTCCTCTTGATGGAGAGTTCTTTTCAATCTTTCAAGATCCGCTCGAGCTAAACCGTGACAGCCAAAAGATCATAGGATCTCACGCCTTTATCGATCCGATTGCCTGAGTTAATGTAGTTACAACTGAAATAGTCTGTTGAATGGTGGTAAAAAAGGTCACTATAGTTCAGACTGTCATCTTCGTCATCGCTCAGACGAACACCCTATCGCTGCTCCAAATGCCCTTTCAAATCAAGTCAAATTAAGAACTTGCAAGGCGACAATTTCTTGATCCAATACGCAGTATAGTCATGAAAACCAAAATATTCATGAAACATAATTCTAGACTGCCACTATTTCCATCAGTTTCCGAAACCCAAAATCATCTATCGATACTAGTGACCTTGTTTTTCTGGATGAAAATCAAAAATAAGATTTGAGAATCTGACGACTATCAAATTTTGATCGAGATCAAAATTTCGAGGATTATGACGACAATAACGAAGAGATTCTAGACAGTGGTGCTTGCACAGCTAATGCCATTGACCTAATTTTTCGCTGGTTATATTTCTATCTTTCTACGTGAATATTACGTCCGAGGTGATTTCAAAAACGGACAAGTCAAGCAATGTAGATAACTTAAGCTACTTGAGATAGGGTACAAATGATCTCGATAATGTTTACTTGTCCTATCAAAGGAGCTCGTGGTGTAATCCGTTTGATAGCGGTACAGTCAGTATTTACAGTGCCAAGTCCGTGGTAGACATACTTTGATTAAAATATTTCGTCTAATAAATAGCAGTAAACTAAGCCTTGTTGACTACAACTTAGAATTTGAATTTAGTTTTGAGATTAATGCAAAGAATCTTTTGGTCAATGGAATCATCTCCGATGAAACCTTTCCAGCTCTAATTACTATTGGAAAAACATTCCGACACCAAGTGAGAGTCCTGTACCTACCAGAATCTGATGGAGCTCGATTCATACAACTTCCGGCAGCTCCCCAGCGTATTCCAGTTCCAAAACCTACGATTCACAGTCAGTTTAGCTTTCTAGCAGCAGTAAGTCTTGTGGAAGAGAAAATTCATTCTCCAATTACATGTTCTTCTTCAGTCGAGTCCACAATAAGATAAGCGCGTCGAATTTATATATTTATTTATCTCCAACAAGGTCCCGAACCAAAGTCCCATATCCGTTTATTGTGCAGGACCGATGGAGCTGGTAGGGATCGCGCCCGAAAGCATGCCCTACTCGATCACACCAACTAATGCTGGTCACAAAATTTGACTGCACAAAACCATACAAACCTCTTCAATAATATGAGCCGATACCCAAATCTCCAACCAAAAGAAGACAATTTCATGGGCTGAACTCGCATTTCTCACACAAGATTCTACCCTATCAATTATTAACCTCGGGCTACTAGGTGATTACTATCCTCGCGTCTGGCAGGGGACGAGCTTACAGGTAGAGCCCCGAAGCAGCCTGTTTCCCGGGTGAATTCTGTAAATTTCTCAAGACACTGAGGTCCCAGGAGTTGACTGATACAATTATTCAGTATAGCTCCCTTTCTAAGCTTCTTTACCCGGACAGCATTTTTCCCAGAGTAAAAGCGGTGGACAGGTGACTTTTCCTGCTTGCAATCGCATTCCAAGATCTCATTTTCGCGATGATTGTGACAGGCTAGTGCCTATTATGGTGGTCTCGACGCGCTAGCCGAAACTAGTTTAGTAATGAGGTTCGCTTAATGGTGCGAGCGTTGTCGAGTATTTGAATGGGAATCCATTAGCCTAGTGTGGAACTCTAGTGGCCCATGCAGGAACTCTCGACTGTAGTATGTACATAGGAGGAAACCTTTTGGTGGAAACCCCCTCAACCTACTTGGTAAAGTTTTATTGTTTTCCAAAGTTTACCTGTTGGAAGTGTTGAAATTGGTACATCCAACTTTGGATAAGATAGCTGTGTGCACTCAACGAGATCTACACATACTAATCTTCCTATAAGTTGCGAGGTTGGTAAAATACGCTAAACCGTATTAATACAAATCACTAGATTTCCTTTTACTTTAGATAGATATTATAAGTAGCTGTGTCTAAGTGGGAGTAATAAACAACTCCACACTTACGATTAACAGACTCCTTGTGCCAATCTGTCTTCTCTGTGAAATTATCTCTCTCAAGTCTTACCACTTGCTGCTACCACTACTTCCAAAAAACAGGTTATGAGCCCGGTGTTCTTAGCATTCGAGATAACCCCCCCTCCCTTTCAATTATTTATCCTCATCGATCTCAAGCTTTCTATTCCAATCAACAGACAACAAATTCTCCCGAAACTATCATAATGTCTACCAACCAAAGCCAATCAACCTTCTTCAGCGAACTGAACGAATCAAAGCATACCCGATCTATGCAGTTGACCAATGTCGTTCAGCTCAGCGGTTACGATAACTATGACTTATGGTTTAATACTATGATAGTAGTGTGGGATACACACAAGCTCCACGAGCTTGTGGTTGATGGAATGGCTGCTGAGGAAAATAACCCTACCGAGGCTTATGCATACAAGGAACTATGCACCCTTGCCAAAAACATCTACATACAGGTGGTGTGTCCGGATATTCTAGCTTCACTGCTAGAACTCCAAAACCCCCATCTGATGTGGAAATACCTCGAAACTGAATACAAGAGAAAAAGTACGTTCAATATTGTTTATCAGTTCAGGAACCTGGCACTCCTTGCGATCGTCTATGTTCCTAGCCAGCCAATAAGTGCCTTCATTAAAACTTTTGAGACCGAGTACTCGAGGTTGACTAAACTCGCCAGAGATTCCTCTGACGACGATAGAAAACTTCTAGCTCAATTTCTCCAGAGTGATACAATAAAGCGTACTTTCATCTTGGCCTTCTTAGCTCAAGGTCAGAAAAAAGTTGTGGATAACCTGGCAACCAAACACAATCTGTCTTATGCCGCGGTCAAGCAACGACTTCTTGACCTTGACCAAGAAACGCCAGTGGAAATGGCAATGGCAACTCGTTCCAAAAGAGGTAAACCCTTTACCTCGAACCTGACAAAACCTCCTAAGGTTACAAAACTCCAGGAGTGTACATACTGTTTGAAGCATTTTCCTTCAAACAGTTCTGGACACACTTGGAAAAATTGCCCCAAGGTTCGAGAGAGGGGTCGCAAGAAAAAACATGCAAGTTCCTCTGGTATACAAGAGCAGGCCAATATAACTACATCCCAATCTGAAAATGTTAGTAAACAACCCTTCTATTTTGACACAGGTCCAACTTCTCACATGTGTCCTGATCCAGATCGATTTATCCACATCTCGCAAAGCTCCGGTTCTGTGACCTCAAGCTCAGGTAAAAAGATGAACGTCGAAGGAAAAGGAACAGTCAAGATGAACTGCAAACTGTCTGATGGAACTGTTTCTCAGTTTACGATGGAAAATGTATTATATGTACCTAAATTAACCCTATCTCTATTTTCATGGAGGATTGCCAGATCCAAAGGATTTTCTCTTTGTGATGATGGTAATTTTATAACAGTTTCTAAAGATAATAGAATACTATTTGAAGCTCATTTTTACGGTCCGTTACCGTCGATCCCGGAAGCGGTGATAAATGACCATGCTCTTACAACCTATGAATTTTGGCACAAAGCTCTCTGTCATTCTGCTCCCTCCACGATCACAAGTACAGAAAAGCTTCTTCCGAATTCAAGTATTACTCCTAAAAAAACCCTCAGATTTGTCATGCGAAGCTTGCATCGTTTCCAAATCTACTCATAAAATGCTCAAACCATCTCAGTTAAGAGCTTAAGAGAAAGGCGAATACATTCATTCCGATCTCTGTGGGCCGTTTCCCACTCCATCATATGGAAATGCACTATACTACATCTGTTTTGTTGATGACGCGACTCGTTATGCCAGTGTACAAATTCTCAAATGTAAATCTGAGGCAGCACAAGCCACAATCGAATTTATAACGGAATTGAAAACACAGCACGACGTTAAACTTATGTCATTTCGGACAGATAATGGTGGTGAATATGTCAACGCTACACTCTCCAAGTTTTTAAAAGAGAACGGGATAAGTCATCATCTGATTCCCCCTTACTCTCCTGAATCAAATGGTGTCGCTGAAAGATTAAATCGCTCTATAGGCGAAGGAATACGAGCCATGCTCTTACCGTTTAAAGACAAAAGACTTTGGGCTGAAGCTGTAAGAACATTCATTTATACAAAAAACCGAATAGCACATGGATCTGTAAATGGACAGACTCCTTATGAAGCTTTTCATGGCACCAAACCATCCGTTTCTCACCTTCAACCCTTTGGCAGAGAATGCTACGTGCATATCCCCATGGCTAAACAACCATCAGGAGGCAAGCTTCTCCCAAAAGCAGAAAAAGGTATTTTCGTAGGTTACACCAAAGTCGATCACCATTATCGAATCTTTGTTCCAGAAAAAAGAAAACTTATTATCTCAGCTGATGTTACTTTCCCTGCAGTGAAAACCAACTCTGAGATAAATAACTTCCCAGCTGATATGAATAATCCTAAACAGTCAACTACGACTCATGTCACTAGGACAACATCAATCGGTAATGGGCTTGAACATCAGATTCAAAATTCACTTCCTCAAGATCGTAGTCATGGTTCTCAATCCACATCTCAGCAATCAACATCAACATCAACATCATCCGAAATCTCGACCAATACCAATACCAACACTACAACTTCTCCTCTACCTCAAATAGCTCCGCTCCCTTCTCTGAATGTTATGTCCATACAATCCAGACCAAAACGCACAATCCGTCCTCGGACTTTCGATGACACGATAACGGGGGAATGGTGGAATGCTTCTCGTGTTCCTCTTCAACCGGCTTCGTCGAATTCTACCAATGCAGATGGTCAAGATTTTGCCATGGTCAACAATTTTGATGAATTAGAGCCCAAAACATAACAGTGCAAAAATGTCTCCCAATTGGGACCAATGGAATTCAGCATTTGAGGCAGAAATGTCATCTCTTCAGGAGAACAAGGTTTGGGACATTGTCCCATGCCCAATAGCAAGAAAAGTTGTTGGTGGAAAATGGGTTTGCAAAATCAAAAGAGATTCCCACGGAGAGATTGAAAGATTCAAAGCACGGTACGTAGCTAAAGGCTTCTCTCAAATTAAAGGCTTAGACTACGACGAAACCTTTGCTCCCGTTGTTAGATTTGACTCACTACGACTATTGCTGGCGATATCTGCAGCGAAAAAGTGGAAACCGAGACAACTTGACATAAAAACCGCATTTTTGTACGGAATCTTGAATGAAGAAATTTACATGGAACTCCCTGAAGGGTACAGAGTAGGAAATTATGTCGCTAAACTTAATAGGTGTATCTACGGATTGAAACAATCACCACGGGAGTGGTACTTCAGGTTGGCTGAATACATTATTCCCCTTGGTTTTGTTTCCTCCCTCCTTGACCCATGTGTTTTCATCCACAACAATGGAGTTTTAATCATCTCGGTATACGTGGATGACATAGTATTATTTGGAGAACAAGGAGCCCTTATGGACCAGTTAGTAACCCACTTCAAATCTGAGTTTCAGGTAAATGATATGGGCACTCTCCATTGGCTTCTTGGGATTCAGATTGAATACTCTAATGCAGGAATCAGCCTATCTCAGACCGCTTACATAAATAGAATCTTGGATTGATTCTCTATGCAAGATTGCAACTCAGTTTCCACGCCCATCGAGTGTAACCAACGACTGATGATGGCGATAGATGGAGAATCTAGAGCCAATGCAACTCTGTATCATCAAATCATCGGATCTATAATGTATATCGTATCTAGCACCAGGCCTGACCTTGCATATATAATATCTCATCTCTCTCAGTACAACTCAGATCCATCAATCTCTCATTACAGTGCGGCGAAACGAATCCTAAGATATCTCAAGGGAACAAAGGATCTTAAATTAATTTAAAAGTACGAATCCCCACTCGTACTAAATGGATATTGTGATGCATCATACGGAAATTGTCTTGACACTCGTCGGAGCTTCGGCGGCTATCTATTCCAACTTGGTGAATGCACCTTCAGCTGGAAATCCAGGAAACAGCGTACCGTTGCTCACTCCACTTGTGAAGCTGAGTATATGGCGTTATCCCTTGCAACAAGACAATTTATTTGGATTGTTCGTGGTCTCCATCAGCTTCTTGGACAAGATATACCAACGTCCCTGTCGACAGATAACAACTCTGCTATTGATATTGCACACAACCCAAAACTCAATAATGCCACCAAACATATTGATATTGCCTACCACTTTACTAGAGAAAGAATTGAAGACGGATCCCTTCTATTACTACATATCCCATCAGCAGAGAACCTGGCGGACATATGTACAAAAGCTTTGCCCAACCCAAGATTGAAACACTTATGCACCTTCATCTTCGGTACAAAGTGAGGAGGGGTGTTGAAATTGGTACATCCAACTTTGGATAAGATAGCTGTGTGCACTCAACGAGATCTACACATACTAATCTTCCTATAAGTTGCGAGGTTGGTAAAATACGCTAAACCGTATTAATACAAATCACTAGATTTCCTTTTACTTTAGATAGATATTATAAGTAGCTGTGTCTAAGTGGGAGTAATAAACAACTCCACACTTACGATTAACAGACTCCTTCTTGTGCCAATCTGTCTTCTCTGTGAAATTATCTCTCTCAAGTCTTACCACTTGCTGCTACCACTACTATTCCAAACAACAGGAAGTGCGCTCACACTGCTCTGCGAAGTGCGGATCCCTTCACTCTAAGCATCTCTTCTCTTCCTCTCCAGCACCCGCCTCTCCACTTCCCCGGCTAAACAGAACTGCTCTAATCATCCCTGGTCTAGGATCCACTGCATAATTCTATTGAGATCTTCTGGGTTGTTCAGCATCGCTTCCAATGACCAATTTTTAGCCTTCCTCAATACTTCTCCCCTTCCTTTGAACCTTCGTAGGCAGGACATCACTACGTGCTTGGCGTTTTCTGAAGGATATACACACTGACAGCTTGGATCTTCAACTCCAAGGACTTTTCTTCGATACACATAATATTTGAACCCGATGTGTTCGCTTCTTATCTGTATGGCAATGCTGCTTTGCGACATTTTTAGGTGTCGATGTGAGTAGGATGGCGTTCCCGAGAAGTTAAACTTTTGTTTGCCTGTTTTCTTGTCGGTATACATGTTGACCGCATTCAAGACTTCAGGGTCGACTGTTGTTCTGTTTCTCCGGGTTCCATTCCGGTGTTGGTGCTGCCAAGAGTTCGCTCACTCGCGGAATGCCGCGATCTTTCCCAGCTATTTCTGTTCCTTTATGGACTCTCCGCAGCAGAGCCTAGCCCACTCATCTCTATGACTTTCCGGAGATAGAGATCCACAGCTATTCCTTCCTCTAGCCTGTTGCCTGATCGTCCGGCAGGTCTTTGCTATGGTGTCTTGGACCGGTGAGGTGCTAGTGAGCCCGACCTGCTGCACCCTTCTATTCTTTAGATGGACCTCCATCGGTAGGGCGGAGGTCTCATGTTCCAGCACTCTCGTGCTGGTGGACTTGTATGCTCCTGTGATACTGAGTATGCATTTTCTTTGTATTGCCCTTAGCGATTTGATTATCCTTTCGTGTATGTTCCCCCTACGCTGTCGAGTATATAATTCTGTTGAATGGAATTGATCCCTTGTTGAATTTCTGAGAGAGATGAAGAACCGATTGCCTTTTCTCGACGGATCTCATCTATGCTTAAGTACAAGTTCCCGTCTCTTGTTGACGCCTATCCCTTCGACCAAGTCATCTCCCCATGCCGTCTTACAAACCGAATACATCATCTAAATTTACACATAGAATAAAAAAATGATAAGCACCAAAGTCACAACCCATGACCCATAGCTCGCAGTCGCAAATAATACCACTAAAACCGACAATCCGTAGATGGTAATATGAACATGAATGTTAAATTACGGAATTTACTGATCAAGCGCAACATAGCTTGGCCAACTCATCTTGACAGAGTTGTAGATGTCAAGCAGGTTTGTGAAAGGAGTTAGGCGAAAGTGGGAATATACCCTGTATTACTTTTTTTTGTTCCATAGTTAGTTAGTCTGCGCACTCCAGCCGCTGGTTATTATAAGCAGCCTGTGGACGGATATGGCTAAGTAGTGCGATAACAAAATACACGATCTGTTGACTAATTACTTTACCCTTCTACTTCCAGAGAACTCTATGAGAATCAAAATCTAACAATGTAAATATTGGGGGACGAAGATGGCGTTTTGTTATGCCGAGCTTCGGTGAACGTGCTCGTTCCGGCAGCAGGAGCTTAGACGGAGCGGTACACGGCAGAGTACGCTGGGGTCACGGAAGAGCCGATGCGGCTGCAGTCGGGCTGGAGTGTTTGGATAAGTTAAGCGATTTTCGGCACACAAAGAATATCTGTGTTTGCTGCATTTGATCTGGTCACACACAGACATATTCTTGGTATAAATAGGCTGAAGTCTGCCACATTGTAAATATTTTTATTATCATTCTTATCATCTTTTAATTCAATCTTACATTCCTGCCATACGCGCAATTGCCTGCTCTACCCAAGCATCTGAATCCTTTTAGTAACTCTGCGCAATTGTACGTACCCCATCATATACCTAGTAAAACAGGTTATGAGCCCGGCGCTGTACCACGCATAGAAGCATTACTAATAGTAAATAGATTGCTCCAGGTTCCACACCACCATGTTCCAATCCATGCACCGCGACACCTCCAAGGTTGTTCTCTCTCAAGGCGTTCCACTTGCAAAGTGGAAAAGTTGTCTCCAGGCGAAATTAGCCAAGAATAATGTCATAGGACATGTATTCCATAATTTCCCTGGCATCCGCCCAATCCTTCGACCCGCCGACACCACTGCGGAAATGAGCCCTGAAGATCCGGGTTTCTCGACCGCACTTGACGAACATCTCAGGGCTCTAGAGATATGGACTCTTGGGGAAATTTCTGCAAAGAACATAATCATCAGCAGACTCGATCCCTCGATGTGTCCTAGATCATATGATCAGATGACGGCTCTCGAGTTATACAATAGCATCGCCGACACCCGAAAGGAAACAGCCACCGCACCATACGCGCGCGCATTGGAAACGTTCCTGAGGACAAGGTTTGTTAACACTGCAGATGACTATATTAATCGTTTCCAGGTACATCTTCAGTCTCTCAACGAGGCTGCCGAATCTCTACATGCAGCCACCGGGACTGAGTACCATGTGACCAAGGGCCAAGCCGCTGCCGTCTTTGTTCTCGGCACCAAGCATGTGCCATGGTTAGGTACATGGCGAGATCTAAGGGCATGTAACGACAATAATTCTTACACGTCTTTGGAAACTATGATGTCGACTCTTAGGGTTGTTGATGGTCATAGGACCACCACAGCTGCCGAAACTAACCACGCTATGGCAGCCCAAGGCTCAAATGTAGCCAATGACCCTGACGCCGAATGCAAGAGATGTAAGCATAGACACCTCAATAGAGAGTGTTTTAAACAACATCCCGAATTGGCTGTCGGACCAGTTGGTGAGCGATATTTAGCTCGGAAAGCTATTGGCAAAGGCAAAGGGAAGGGGAAGTCTAACGTTATCTCTGTCGCCAATCCCTGTATTGATAGTGATAGTGAGTCTGAGGACGGAGTAGCAGTAGCTGCCTCCGCATCTTCCTCATCCAATACACGCTTTGCTATCTATGATACCGGTGCATCGCACCACTTTGTCCCATGTGAATCCATGTTCCGTGACATATTTACCAGGCATAAGCCCATCAAGTTTGACCAAGCAGTAGGAAAAACATCACTCACAAGACAAGGTACCGCACGCATCGTCATTGGTAGTACTACCCTTGATCTCCATGACTGTTTATATTCCCCCAATTCCTCCTGTATAATCATATCGGCCGGAAGACTCCAAAGATTGGGCTCTATAACGCCTGACGATAATATGACAACACTCGCAAGAAGAACTCCACAAGGCCAGTGTATACCAATAGCCAGACTAATTAGGAAGAATGATGTGTATTATATCCACTCCCTGCCTAGTCATCATGATCAACCACTTATAGCAGCCCCAGGAGTGGCCAGAGTCTCCAACACTTCCAGTGCACAGAGATGGCATCAGAGATTAGGTCACACCGGGCAGAAGATTCTAAAGAAAACAGCACAATGCTCTAAAGGCATGGAAGGATTAAACACAAGTGAATTATCTACTTGTGAGACCTGTCACCTCAGCAAAGCACAACGGTATGTCTCACGAGAACCGAGGCCTACACCATTTGATCCCCTTGATGAGGTCTTCATTGACACTGTTGGAAAACTAACCACGGCATGTAATGGGCAACAGTACGCTGTTATCATTACCGACGCAAAATCACGTATGAGATGGGCCATTTCCACGTGCACCAAAGACCAAATTGCACCCCAGTTAGTAAAATGGGTCGAGCATCAACATCATCAGTACGGCAAAAGAGTCCGCACTATTTTTAGAGACGGGGGCTCCGAATTCTTCCGCATAAAATCCTACTGTGAACAACACGGGATTAGGACAGACGTCTCCGCACCTTATACGCCTGAACAAAACGGGACATCTGAAGCATCCAACAAGGTCATTCTGAGAAGAGCAAGATCTATGCTCATAGATGCACGAATGCCTGCATGTTACTGGCCGTGGGCGGTCGAACACGCATGCTTCATCACTAATCGTCTATATTGCCTCCGCACAAAATCGGTGCCGTTAATAGACTTTCTCAAAGGTTTGAAGCAGCCTCACTCAGACCAAATTGATTTTACCAACCTTCCACGCTTTGGTTGTCGTGCATATAAACTCATTGACCCTAAACCAGGCAAATTCGAGCCAAGGGCAGAAATGGGCTGGTTTGTAGGATTTCAAAAGAATACTAACAAAAACTTTCTCATCTATCACCCCCATTGGACACCAGCGCAAGGGTGGAAATGGTCTGAAAGCATCACCCCTCACGCATCCTTTAACGAAGACACAGTTTTTGGCGATGAACTAAACTCTATAGAACGCCAGCATACTACCAGCTACTGGGCAAATCTCAGTTCCATCTTCTCGGAGCCACCATCGACCCAGCCGCCATATCCATCGCATGACCATACGAGCAACAACACACCATCACGGCCTCAACCTACTTCACAACCATCGGCACCCCATCAATTCACTGCAGAAAATCAGAGGTAGCATCCGCCGTCTACACCTCACCACCCCACAGTCACCATGGAATCTGTAGAGTCATATGACTCACATGACTCACATCCACCAAACTCTATCATCAACCATCAATCAGATTCACACGATATTCATACTGTCCCCAATTCGCCAGAATCTGATAATTTTCCTTCGCATTCAACAGATCTGCAAGTCGTTTCAAGGCCAAGCCACCAACTTGCGGATCAGAGGGAGATACCCGCTGTGGAAATTTCGGACGATGAAGCAGAATCGACTGAGCAGGATGAACATCTTGACCACGTCATGACTGGATGGGATCCAGTACAACCAGTGGCCGGTACCAAGCGTCCTCACTCACCAGAAGACGGCATTACTAGGTCACAACGCGGTAGAGCAGTCAAGCGTGTTGACTATTATCGACTACACCATGGCATGACTGCACAAGCATCAACTGACCCACAAACATGGGACGAAGCAATGTCCAGCCCAGAAGCCCCACATTGGAAAAGAGCAGCTGAAGAAGAATTCCAATCTCTGAAGCAGAAGGGAGCCATACGGATAATCCCACACTCGCAACTACCCAAAGGCCGCAAGCCCATGAAATGCAAGTGGGTATTTAAAAGAAGTTTCTCGCAAACGGCGACATAGAAAAATATAAGGCTCGCTGCACAGCTAAGGGCTTTACTCAGCGACAAGGCATTGACTACCATGAAACCTTCGCACCCACACCTAGACCTGAAACAGGACGAATCATTCTCGTTCTTGCACACCAACTAGGCTGGCACAGAAAACAAGGTGACGTACCAACTGCATTTCTTAACCCTGACCTTAAAATAGACTTGTTTATGGAACTTCCAAAAGGATACGAGAAAGATGGCTATGTCATCCGACTCTGCAAAGGCCTTTATGGACTCAAGCAAGCAGCGGCTTTATGGTATGATGATGCTAAGTCAACACTTGCCCAGCTGGGTTTATTTCCCACCACATCTGACATTTGTCTCTACACTAACAGTGAAAAGGATCTTTATGTACTGATGCATGTTGACGACTTTCAAGTAGTGAGTCCACATCAGTCAAAAATAGACCAACTAATGAGTGCATTATATCGTAAATATAACCTCAAGACTGTCAGCACTGATCTGTTCCTTGGCATAGAGATCAGCCACCCATCAACTACGGTTCTGAAGCTCTCTCAAGGACAATACGCACGCACTCTTCTCAACAGACACGGTCTCTCAGACTGCAAGTCAGCAAACACGCCATTGGAACGCATGATGGAACCAAACAACGTGACGTGCCTTCCGCATGAAAAGACAGAGTACAACTCATGCATTGGAGGACTACAGTATCTCTCAAACAACACGAGACCAGACATTGCATTCGCGGTAAACCATCTCGCAAGATTCCTGGTCAACCCATCGAACGAACACATGCAAGCCGCACGTCAAGTACTCCGGTATATTGCGAAGGACCCTGACCAAGGTATAGAATTCACTCGAAACAACCATCAAGCAACTCTCGAAGCATATTCGGACGCAGACTTTGCAGCCGACCCATCAACCAGCCGATCGACATCTGGAATGCTAATCAGATTATCATCAGGTCCTATTAGCTGGAAATCACATCTGCAACGGGAGGTCCTCCTGTCCACCACTGAGGCAGAATACTTGGCAGCTACTGAAACCTGCCGCCAGCTCCAATGGGTCAAGTCACTCATTCAAGAACTAGGTATCACTAACCGCATTAATGGGGCAGCATGTACCAACCTTCACGTCGACAACCAATCAGCAATCTCACTGATCAAAAACCATGACAATCATAAGCGGTCTAAGCATATAGCGCTCAGGAACTCCTACTGCCGCGAGCAGCATCAAAATGGGAAGATAACTGTCACCTTTGTCCCATCAAATCTTCAGCTTGCTGACGCACTGACAAAGGTCAAGTCACCTGTGGAAATTCACTGAGAAGCTGAGAAATAGTCGTTACCGACAGAGGGAGTGTTATGCCGAGCTTCGGTGAACGTGCTCGTTCCGGCAGCAGGAGCTTAGACGGAGCGGTACACGGCAGAGTACGCTGGGGTCACGGAAGAGCCGATGCGGCTGCAGTCGGGCTGGAGTGTTTGGATAAGTTAAGCGATGTTCGGCACACAAAGAATATCTGTGTTTGCTGCATTTGATCTGGTCACACACAGACATATTCTTGGTATAAATAGGCTGAAGTCTGCCACATTTTAAATATTTTTATTATCATTCTTATCATCTTTTAATTCAATCTTACATTCCTGTCATACGCGCAATTGCCTGCTCTACCCAAGCATCTGAATCCTTTTAGTAACTCTGCGCAATTGTACGTACCCCATCATATACCTAGTAAAACACGTTTCTACCTGTACGTGGTGTCCCCTACGAACCTGGAGTTTATCTTCAGAGCCAACAGAATCACGCATTACTTGGTCGCGGAGGAAAGAGCACCGCTACCTGAGCGCTGGTGGTGTAGGTATAAGGAGGATTGTAAAAGGGTCGGCTAGATTGTAAAACACAAGGAAGTCGGCTAGAAAGATCTATATTCCGTTCAGGTCTAAATCTATGTACAGTTACATCCCTTATATAGATACGCGTATCATGCCTCTCCGAGATCGTGGAATTCGAGAAGGTTCTACCCAACTCCTTCGGTGGTAGTAGGGAATTTGGGAAAATTCCGTGATCCTCCCTACGCATCATAGAAGCTTCCATGGGCTTCTGGACGATACCAAGAGTTCCCTGGCACCACACGCGGGTCCCTGCTTCTTAAGCGAAGTTATGCGAGATTACGCGATGGTAGATCGGATCCGGCTGAGCGCCGGATTAAGTCCCGGGGCTCTAGCCCCATGACAAGGATATCTGGACGATGGGATATTAGGGAGATACAGATGGGGATACGTACCTCGTGTGGCTCTGGGGTCTAGGCCTTGCCTGGCTGGAGTTGCAGGTTTTTTGAGACTTTTTCCCGCGTACCGGTTTCCATGGCTGCTCTTTTTCAATTTTTTTTGAGCAGACAGTTCCGTCGAAAGAGATGGTTGAATTCTACGGGTAATTATTGAGCTAAATGGCTAACCGTCATGGGTCAATGTATCAATGATCTTAGGTTCGAGGTAAAAGGGGATAGGAGCACTGTAGAAGGTGTGGCCTGGGTCAGAGAGGAGCCCTAGTGTTATAATAGTCTTTGACTCTACATAGCACGAATAAATACCACCAAAAACAAATGTAAATATTTACAGAAGATTGCAACGAGATAATAATCGGAAAATATTTAGTACGAACTAGTGTTGGCGCTTGTCTGGTCGCATTTCGAGGCCCTTGCATCATTAGCGCCCAGGTGTACATCTTCTTTCTTTAAATATACGGAGGTACAGCCCATAAGTATTATTCCATGTCGACCAGGGGGGGCTTGGCCACCACAACGCTTTCCTTAATTAGGCAACATCGCGAGAATGCACCTCGCACCCATCCCTACTGTGTTTTGTATGTATTCCGATGACAACAACATCAACGCAATGGATTGTTTACTAAGTATTAGTTATTATAAGAATAGGAATTATTTTGCATTTTGTATTATGAGTTGGGAATCATTGAATCAATGCTTTGATCATTAGAACTCATACTAAACACAGTAGGAATGGGTGTGAGGTGCATTCTCGCGATATTGCCTAATTAAGGAAAGCGTTGTGGTGGCCAAGCCCCCCCTGGTCGACATGGAATAATACTTATGGGCTGTACCTCCGTATGGTGTCGGAACTTCGTTCCCCGCCCTCATAAAAATGTCAATACACCACATTTTCAAAAAAAAACGGCAACCTCTACAAGCCTTCAATTACAAAGAGCTGGCGTGAATCGATAAATAACCATTAGTTGAAAAAGTACATGCGGGGATTAAACAATCGACGCGAGCGTGTGATAGGTCAGTCAAACTGGTATTGATACATAAGGACTACTAAATAAGATCTAAGTTTTCGTTATCTAAAATAACTACACTACAGAATCAAACTTCATTAAATACAGCTGCTGTCTTATTCCAGCTCCTTCTCGTAGCTTCCATGAGGTTACTAGAAACTTCTAGATCAGCGTGACAAGTACCAAGGAATCCCTGACTAATACTATCCTGATCTGGCTTAGGCTGGATCACGCTAAATGGGGTTTCTGACCCTATGACAGAGCGACGCGGACTTATTGTTACAAGTGGGATCTATTTTGGTGAGGGAAAAATATTGGACCCCCCCAGCGCCACAGTAGCGCCACACGCGCCACATAGAGCAGCCAATGAGTTCGTACCAAATATGGTTATGTAACCCCAAATTCTCACAGATTGACAGCGGCAAAATGTGCCTGAACATGATTAACATGCCCTTCGCGCTACTACCTATCCTCCCCAACTGTGTAGGGCTTATGATGCGTGGTTCTGAGTTTCCACTCTGTCGAACCAACATCAATTCCTTCTCGATACAGCTTTATCTTTCTCCAGCATCTGTGATAGTTTGCCGAGATCGAGCTGTTGGACACACTCGCCAAGATGAGAGGCAGCTGTATGCGAAGGTAATCGATATTGTACTCGCACATCATCCGCGAATTCTGCTTACACCCACACCAGTAGTGCTCTATGTGATTCAGTTCACAGTGGTACTTAGGATAGTATAGAGCCCTGTGATACCGCCCATTTGAGGAACTTAGTACAGCTTCCTCAATTGCGTTCTTTTGCTGTGAGAAGTCATCCTGCACAAACAAGAGACGCTTGGCGCAACAACCTACCCCAAAGTCATTAGATATCATGATACAATGCTTACATCAACTTGATGTAGGTTTATAATTTGGATAACTTACTACTGGTGGAGTATTGTGGAGAGAGGGCCTCAGTCACATCGTCATGTATCGTGGGAGATGATAAATTCAAGTCACGTTGACGATTGAACAATGCTTTGTTATTGAAAGACTTTGCAGCCTCAGACTGCAATTCTTTTGCATGTTTTCTAGCTCTCTTCCCAGCTGAACGAGATCCGTTGCCATAACTTCCCCTCAAATGCTTGTCAGCATCTGCAGCCCACGACAGTGTTCTCTTCTCTTGGGTGTTCGTCTCGGTTTCAATCTCAACATCATCTACACAGGCTTGTTAGACTTCTTTCAAGGCTTACCGCTTGCGACTCATGATTTACTAGACATACCTTCATGGTGCATGTCCGAGTCTACACGCAAGTCCTCAACTTTAGTGTCCTTATTGCATTCTTCGGCGTCAGAGTCTCAGAATCAGACTCCATTATTCTCTTCTCCTAGGGTTTCTCCACTAGAGTCTTCTCTTGTACTGCTGATGATTGAACTTTCTGGGTCTAGAAGGCGAGGAGGTGAGCTCTCAGAAGTGGTTGTCTGCGTTCTGACGTATCGGTTTGTGTCTTGTCCTTGACGAATACGCTTCATATGCGCTTTGCGTGCCCTTGATACCATGATGAATTCTGCGTGGTTAACAAGTATAGGTAGTTACAAGTAATGGAAGCTCTGCAACAGATGGTAACTGATATTACGGCTTGAAAAAATTATCGTGAGTAGCTATGTACTTAGACAGGTAGGTATCATACGATGATTGAACAAGGAAGATCGCGACAAGCTCGAAACATCACATCCCAGGACGCGTCTATCAGACAGTGGTACCATAGGCAATTATCCATGAAATTCGGAATCATAGATGCTTCCCAATTAAGACTAGCGTCTTCCAATCGGGACTAGTGCGGCCGCTAGCATCCACTAGCGCACAGATTAAGCGAGGACTGATTGAACCCGGAGGGCGGGGAACAGAGCTCCGACACCATACAGTAGAGCCCCTATTGGCTAATAGTGGGTCTCGGTATAATTACTGAATAGATTCAAAGAAATTTCACCGTTTATATTTGCAATACTTACCCCTGTATACAAAATGATCTGCAAGGGTAAGTGTTGCAAATATAAAAGTCTAAGTTACAATGAATCTTTTCAACATTTATACCGGGATTCACTATTAGCTAAGAGGGGTTTTACTGTCGGACGTGCTAAACGGACAGTCCCAAATGCTCGCTGGACGTCCCTGCAAGTAGATTGCGCTTCCACGCTAACCAAATCTGCATTGATCAGCGATCTCGTCGAATATTTTTTGCGCTACTCCAAATTTGGTCACTATCGTTACAAGTATAGTAGTTACCATGACAACTTAGAGCCCGTGTTTAACAAACATAACATAAAGATACCATTTAGAAATATTGGTCCTGGAATTGCCTTAATAACTTTTCCAAATCGTCCAATTCTATGTTCCAATTTCATCTTCCTCACCTCCAACTTCGCCTCACTTATTGAACTCCAAATTACAATGGCTGAACTGAACTTTAATGCGCTATCAGCATCAATCAACATATCTCAAGATACTAATGAAAGAGGTATTTTTCCCTTTCTTTCTACTAAAATACATATTGGCTGATTTCTCCAGGAATGGTTACCGGAAGTGCTCTTTTAGAGGCCCATGATGGGCATCAAAGTATACCAAATAATGAGGATACCCGTATGCTAAGCTCCCTAAAGCTAATTCATTTATGGCAAAATTTCCAACAATACGCAATTTCTTCAGCCGAGACCCAGTGCGGAAGTATGGAAGAAATAATTGGTGTCCGGATCGACCAAATGGAGGACTGTAAGAGAGCTGTCGAGCACCTAGCTAACGAAAATGGATTTGCGACAGTCCTCCATTTGGTCGATCCGGACACCAATTATTTCTTCCATACTTCCGCACTGGGTCTCGACTGAAGAAATTGCGTATTAGTGGAAATTTTGCCATAAATGAATTAGCTTTAGGGAGCTTAGCATACGGGTATCCTCATTATTTGGTATACTTTGATGCCCATCATGGGCCTCTAAAAGAGCACTTCCGGTAACCATTCCTGGAGAAATCAGCCAATATGTATTTTAGTAGAAAGAAAGGGAAAAATACCTCTTTCATTAGTATCTTGAGATATGTTGATTGATGCTGATAGCGCATTAAAGTTCAGTTCAGCCATTGTAATTTGGAGTTCAATAAGTGAGGCGAAGTTGGAGGTGAGGAAGATGAAATTGGAATATAGAATTGGACGATTTGGAAAAGTTATTAAGGCAATTCCAGGACCAATATTTCTAAATGGTATTTCTATGTTATGTTTGTTAAACACGGGCTCTAAGTTGTCATGGTAACTACTATACTTGTAACGATAGTGACCAAATTTGGAGTAGCGCAAAAAATATTCGACGAGATCGCTGATCAATGCAGATTTGGTTAGCGTGGAAGCGCAATCTACTTGCAGGGACGTCCAGCGAGCATTTGGGACTGTCCGTTTAGCACGTCCGTCTACTGTATATGAAAATAATTATGTAATGATAGCGTATCGCTTATTTTTCGGCGCTAGCAAGTCTGCTCCCGTACAAAGAATAAATATTTCTCATCTCCTCTCCAATTACAATGATTTAATATCCCACTGACAACATCTTAACTTCTTTGCAAACACATCGTATCCTAAACCAAGACTGCAAAACGTTCAACCAACAAGTACAGTAGCTTCTAAAAGTGCGCAATGAAATCACCACGTTGACTAAATTTTACTATAACTCTGTAACCACTTCTTCATATTTAAAAGATCTAGGTTCAAGTAAAATCTAAGCCATTTCTTAAATAAGTCCAACTTTGTTTTTGTAAAAAAATTCATTAATTGTAGGATTCGCGCTGGTCTTGGCACTTAATGTCTATTGCGCATTTTTAGACGTGTTATTCCAATACTTAGTATGACCCCCCTTTGCCTTCTTTACGGCCAGAACCCTTGACGGCATACTCTTAATTAATGTAAGACATGAATCTTCAGGTATATTTTGCCAGACGTTGTCTATTCTTTTCATCAATTCGTGCATACTTCTCGGTGTTTCCGGGGACTCTCCAAGTCGGCGTTTTACCAGACACCATAGGTGCTCAATTGGGTTCAGGTCGGGCGATTGAGAGGGCCATTTCATGGTATAAATACCTGTGGTAGCTAGCCAATTATTTGTGGCCCCAGAAGTATGCTTAGGATCGTTGCCTTTTTGAAAAATAACGTTGTTTCTGGCAGTGGAAAAGAGCTTGCTTGCTATTTCGTCGACTGTTGGGACCAAACAAGTATTCAGAGTGCCTATTAGCTGTTCCGAGTTCATCCTTCAAACCACACGACTCATTCCACCGGCGCCAAACCAAGAATACAACCCCATATCATCACGCAACCGCCCCCGAACTTCAGTGTCTCTTCGACCACTTCTGCCGAATAGCTACTTGGATTCCTGGACCAGGAATATTTGATTCCGTCGCTATTGAGTCTATTTAACTTCGTCTCATCTGACCAAATAACTCTTTTCCAATCTTCAATAGTCCAACTTTCATGTTCTAAAGCCCAATGCAACCAAGCTCTCTTATGCGCCTTTGACAGCATCGGTTTCTTCACCCTCTTACTAGCCCGGAGACCCTGTTCCCTCAGAGCCAGCCTTACGGTACCAGGAGAAACTTTGTCTTCTCGTTCAAGATTGATAATCTTCGTCGCTTCTACCGCAGTTTTGGTCCCGCCATTAGCCACCAAGCGAGCCAGGGCTCGCTTGTCTCGACACGTTAACTTCCGTGTGTAGAAGTTTAGAGTTGCACTTGGGATTATCTTAGAGCTTATTAGACTCGATGAGATCACAGATGAATATAAAAGGCACAATGAGGAGGCTGTAGAAAGTTACCGTGAGAGTTCTTCATTACTCTCACGCCAACTACTAAAGCGCTTTTTATATACATGAAAATTCTAACTAAAAGCAATTGGTGATTGTGAGTCAATAAGGACTAGCGTATGACCAACCATAATGATCTTTTGATCATGATTTCCTTTTGTTTAATTGGTTAAATGCTACTCCTTAAAAGTCTAAATATTTTATGCATATATGTACTATATTTAGCTCCTTTTCTAAGTGTCGGTTAAGCGGCTTTCGCGTAAGCTCGGTATCGGGCTCACCGAGCAGTTAGGAAAGGGGGTCGGAATAACCGAAGTTCGAGCAAGCATCGGGAATACCGAGGTTAGAGGCTTGACGTCACTGACCCTTGAGATGTAGTCGGCTTCACCGAAGTACTGATAGCAGAGTTGTTCTAGAACGAAGAAAAGGAGAAGGAAAAAAGGATTGGCAAATTTTAATATCTACATAAAAGGCTAGATAGATCCAGAAAGAAAGGACCGCACTTCTGAAATAAAAAACATTGACTGAAATCTTTCCGATTGACAGTTATCAGCACCATTTGCAGCAAAAGCACCAGCAAAAGCACCAGCACATCAGCTCACCCAATCCCTATTCCAACTCCTATTCTAATCCCCAACTCAATCTCATTTTTAGACTAAACATCACCCTCATCTTGATTTAACTCTTCATCACATTTATATATTTCAACACGTATTATGCATCAAATTCATCAAAACTCCGAGGAAATCTCCTCCAAAAAGATATATTTGGTTGATCATTCAACCTGGCTGCCATGGATAAACATTATCAAGGCAAAAGCGTTGAGAGGATGCATCGAAGACGTTTGGCAATATATTGACCCGAATAAACCATCTCAGCCAGAACTTCCAGCAATACCTGATGAGCCGCAACCAGAAGATGTGAAACCTGGCGCTAATACAATTATGGATCTTGACTCGAATCAGTTTGCAAGGCTTCAATATCTAGAGAAACGCCACTCCATTAAAGTCAATCAAAACAATCAAATCTTGAAATCCATTCGAGAAATAGACAGCTATATTATGGGAAGTATTCAGTTTGACAATGAGCTTTGGACCCGTAATGCCACCTCAACTTGGGCTCTGCTTAGAGCACTTCAAAAAAGACTTGCCCCAACTGATCACTCTACTAAACTGGAAGTTATCAGATCTTACAACGCTATCAAAGCATACGATAAAAATCAGACTGTGGAGAGATATTTATACGAATGGAAAAGGATTTATGGCATTGCCACGTCAATCAACCTTCCAGATGTGATGGAAGAGCGACCGCTATATGATTTCGCCCTTGCTGTAGAAAGTATCGATCAGTCCTACGCAACCAATCTCGAATTAAGAATAGATGAAAACGTTAAGCAGCGAACCATGAATAATTCAGTGAGACTTATCCAACTTGTGGATATCATTGAAGAATTCAGAAATTATTACAATAGGCATAAGCTATCCCGCCATAATCTAATCCCTGCATCATTTGCAACTTCTCATAATGAGCCAAAATCGGATTCAAGGACATGCGTTTGTGGAAACTATCACTTGTTTAAGGACTGCTATTACTTGAACCCTGATCTAAGGCCTTCAGGTTGGTACGGAAAAGAGTTAATATATCATAAAATCAATCAGGCGCTCGCAGATCCTCGCAGAGAAAAAATTAAAATTTTAATATCCAAAAGATTCAAATATGACGGTGAATTTAAAGGAACTGGCAGCACAGACTTAGGTCCTAAGCAAAAAAATGAGATATCAGCAAACGCTATTACTGAAATCCATGAGACAGAAGAACTTCAGAATATTTATAGAAACGATCATTTAAATTTTGCAACACTTGCTGCAACAGATTCTAAAAATCCCCTCAAGGACGCTTGGATTTTAGATGGAGGATCGGACATTCATGTTTGTAACGACGCCAATAAATGGAAATTCGAATTATTAAAACCAGCGAGAAAGGGGGAGATGATAAGAGCCGGCAATTCTACAATTCCAATCGAAGCCTATGGAACAGTTCGAGTCGGAGTTGACACGCCCACCGGAAAAAAACACATCACGCTAAAGCATGTAGGTTTAGCTCATGGGTTTCTGACCAATATTGTTTCAATGCAGTTGTTGAACGAAGCTGGATTTCACTGGAATAGTAGAACCCCGACTAAACTAGAATGTGAAGATCAGTCCATTGCTTGTACGTTGTATCAAAACGGGGGACATATACTTTTCAACAACCCGCGAAACGCAAATTGTCACGATGTAACCCTCATGGCCAAAGTGAATTATGATCCGGTCCTCCGTACGATAACTGAGGCCAATCTACATAAAATATTATCGCATGCGAATTCAGAAGTTTTGTCGCACATCAACGGACCAGATTATAAAATAAACATAGATAAATCTGACCCAACGCCAGAAAGCAAAAAATGTGTATCATGTTCTCTAGCCAAGTCAAAAAGACTAATTTCAAGAAGACCAGGCTCAGAAATTCCACGCACTGGAACTCCTTTTCATACACTTTGTTGGGACGCAATAATAATGGAAGAAGCCTACAACGGTGATAGATATATTAGTCATTTTTACTGTCCTGATAGTCATTTTAATTTTGTTTTTACTTGCAGGATGAAAACAGAATTCAAACTCACAATACGAACTGTCCTTCAAATCATCAAGACGCAATGGAAATATGAAGTACATTCATTCCGCTTAGACGGCGAAACCTCTCTCATTCAAGAATGCAAGAATCTCGTCACCGAGCACGGAATTATTTGTCAAATTTCAGCTGCCGATACCCCGGAACAGAATGGTGCTGCTGAGCGCTCTGGAGGAGTGATAGTAGTCAAGGCTCGAACGATAAGTTTAGAGGCCTCATTGCCAACGAGCCTCTGGCCGGAAACTGTGAAGTATGCAGGTTTCATTGCAAATCGGACCCCAATTCGACAACTTCAGTGGAAAACACCATTCGAAATGATACACAAGGTTAAACCGAGTTACGCACATTTGCATATCTTTGGTTGTCGAGCTTATGCCCTGGATAAACATATACCAAAGTCAAAGAAGTTAAGCCCAAGAGCGCACATTGGGCATCTTGTAGGATATGACTTGACTAACATATTTAAGATTTGGATTCCAAGCAAGAGCAAGACGATAAGGACTAGAGACGTCACGTTCGATGACACGAAATTCTATGATCCCAGGGAGCTTGATCTAGGGTCAGTAGTGTGGGAGTCCGCCGAAAACTTAATCAATGCAATTGAAATGCCAGAATGGAAAGACGTGAGCCTGGAAGTAGAATCAGAAAATAACAATATCATCGTGGATGTACCACTCAACCCCGGAGGAAGCGATAAATCAAAATCGATGAAAATAAAGTTAGACAATATTCCAGAGTTACTCCCAGTAACACGCCCCGACGATTATATGAAAACAGCAGAAAGCCCGAAAAACATCAATAGTGATATAAGCGAGAACAACATTATTCAAGGGAAAAGAAAGCGCAAGCAAGCAAATTTTACTGCGTTTCACAACGCGTTTGCAGCAGGAAAGAAAGTTGTTGAGTCAAATAAAATCCATCGAAATAACTTACCTCGGCCTCCAAAAAGTCATCAAGAAGTACTTAGACATGAATACTCAGCTGGATTCAAGGCAGCGGAAATAAAAGAATTCAATACACTGTTTGAGAAAGAGCTGTGTAAAAAAGTCAGCCAAGAGGAAATAGGGATTATGGAAGCACGCGGAAGTTTAGAACTAGACAAAAAGCCTTTGCCGTTAATGTGGGTATATACCTACAAATTTGACGCTGATGGCTATTTGCTATCGTTCAAAGCAAGACTTGTAGCCAGAGGAGACTTACAAAAGACGAATGAGGAAACTTATGCAACAACCTTGGCTGCGCAAGTATTCAGAGCATCAATGGCAATTTCCGCTGTTTACGAGTACAAGATACGCCAGTACGATGTCGTTGCAGCATACACTAACGCTACACTCCCAAAACCATTAGTTGCTTACCTACCTGACGGTTTTCGAGCAAGTGGATTTTTCCTATTGATAAAAAAGGCATTATACGGTTTACCCGAGTCAGCGTTACTTTGGCAAAGCCATCTTCAGTCGACACTTATGAGTATAGGCCTTGCCCCAGTGCCTGGTGTCAACTGTCTGTTTGTTGGTAAAAATCTCATCACATTATTCTATGTGGATGATATTATCGTCATCTATCACGAACGTGATATTGCAGATGTGAATTATTTTGAAGAACAGTTGATGAGAAAATATCAAACTAAGCCTCTAGGACAAATTAATCACTTCCTGGGTATTAGAGTGGTTAGAAATGAATCAACACGAAAGATATGGCTTGTTCAGGATGCCTACCTGGAAAATTTAGCAAAAGAATTCAACATAGACGAAAAAGGAGTGAAACCCCCGACAACGCCTCTACCGATATCTCCATTATACCCTAACTCAGGACAAGCTACAGCCAGAGAAATACACAGTTTTCAACAGCGTGTTGGAAAGTTAAATTACGCAGCTGTTGTAACTAGGCCGGACATCGCCCATGTAGTATCAAAACTCTCAGAATTCCTGCAAAATCCATCGAGAGAACACATAGAAGCTGCAGACCATGTGATTAGATATTTATGTGGAACTAAGTATAGGGGCATCGAATACGGCGGGAACGTAACTGACACTTCATGTCGAACCTTTGTCGCATCGAGCGATGCATCATTCGCAGATGATCCAGAAACTAGATACAGCTCCAACGGATTCTGCCTTCAATTATTTAATGGAATGATACATTGGAAGGCGACGAAGCAAAAATCCGTTACGACATCGAGCACAGAAGCTGAGCTGCTGGCGCTTACAGTCACAGCGAAAGAGTACATTTGGTGGATACGTCTCTTTCAGAATCTGCATTTGGACATTCAATCACCAGTAATCTTCTGCGATAATCAACAAACGCTTAGATTGCTGAAAAAAGAAACTCCGAAGCTAGCAACTCGCTTAAAGCATGTCGACATCCATCAATGCTGGCTCAGACAAGAGGTACAGGAAGGTAGAATAAACGTCGAATGGATCGAATCCAACAAAATGATTGCTGATGGTTTTACGAAAATACTCCCAGCTCAGAAACACCAAATCTTTGTCAAACAAATGAATTTGGTTGATGTGGAAATTACTAAATATAATAAACACTGTGCGATAACGGACTCAGATTCGGGTGGCGAATAATTTCACACTTTTTTGGATAACATTATCTGAGTACAGTTCAGTTTTGTGTCTTTATCATCAAAACTGGGGGGGTGTGTTGATCATGATTTCCTTTTGTTTAATTGGTTAAATGCTACTCCTTAAAAGTCTAAATATTTTATGCATATATGTACTATATTTAGCTCCTTTTCTAAGTGTCGGTTAAGCGGCTTTCGCGTAAGCTCGGTATCGGGCTCACCGAGCAGTTAGGAAAGGGGGTCGGAATAACCGAAGTTCGAGCAAGCATCGGGAATACCGAGGTTAGAGGCTTGACGTCACTGACCCTTGAGATGTAGTCGGCTTCACCGAAGTACTGATAGCAGAGTTGTTCTAGAACGAAGAAAAGGAGAAGGAAAAAAGGATTGGCAAATTTTAATGTCTACATAAAAGGCTAGATAGATCCAGAAAGAAAGGACCGCACTTCTGAAATAAAAAACATTGACTGAAATCTTTCCGATTGACATGATCTTAGCGCAGAATGTCAAACGGAGCAGCCTCGGCTCTACAAGTTTGCATTCCTTGCAGATCTTTTCCAATATGTAGAATTCATTTCAACACCCCTTCTCAATTTGCACGGAATATAGAAGTGCACAATTGGTTCAATCTAGGCCTTGGTAACGCCTTCGTACATATATCAGCGAGGTTTTAGGCTGACGAAATATGTAGTAAGGTTAAAGTTCCAAGTTCGATCTGCTCTCTTATGAAATGATAAGCAATATCAATATGTTTGGTTGCATCATTAAGTTTCGGATTCTTTGCAAGCTCAATTGCGGAGGTATTGTCTGTTAACAAAGCTGTTGGTATCTGTTCAGTAGTCATCTGATGGAGACTCCCAACAATCCAGATGAGATGTTGAGTTGCAATCTTCAACGCCATGTATTCAGCTTCACAAGTAGAGAGAGCCACAGTTCGTTGTTTGCGAGACTTCCAAGAGACTGAATAACCACCAAGTTGGAACAGATAGCCAGAAAAGCTTCGACGGGTATCAAGACAATTTGCAAAAGATGCATCACAATATCCATTGAGTACCAGGGGAGATCCGAACTCGTAAGTTAGCTTAAGATCTCTAGTTCCCTTCAAGTATCTTAAAACTCGTTTTGCCACACCAAGATGAGAGACAGATGGATCCTGACCGAAATGTGAAAGATGGGCGATAGTATAAGCAAGGTCAGGTCGTGTTCCTGTGACAACATACATTATAGAACCAATCATCTGCTGGTACAGATTAGCGTTTCCCCTGAGCTCCCCATCAACTGCAGCTATTAGGCGTTGGTTGGGTTCCATGGGTGTAGAGACAGGGTTGCAATCCAGCATAGAGAAACGCGCTAAGACTCGATCAATGTAAGCAGTCTGGGAAAGTGAAATACCTGCATTTGAGTATTCAATCTGAATACCAAGAAGCCAATGAAGCGTACGCATGTCGTTTACTTTAAACTCGGATTTTAGTAGCCCAATAACTTCATCTATTAGCTTCCCTTGATCGCCAAATAAAACGATATCATCTACATATATCGCAACGATCAAGTTTCCTGACTTGTGCAAGAGAACACAAGCATCAAATTTGGAAGAAACAAAACCATGAGGAAGAATGTATTCAATCAACCTAAAATACCATTCTCGTGGTGATTGCTTCAGTCCGTAGATACATTTGTTAAGATGTGCTACATGATTATCCTTCCTGAAACCCTCAGGAAGATCCATGTAAATTTCTTCATTAAGTGTACCATATAGAAACGCTGTTTTAACGTCAAGTTGTCTGGGAGTCCATCTCCTGTTGGAAGAGATAGCAAGGAGCAAACGTAGAGAATCTAGTCGTACAACGGGAGCAAAGGTTTCCTCATAATCGAGACCCTGAACTTGGGTGAACCCTTTTGCAACGTAGCGCGCCTTGAATCGTTCGACTTCTCCGAGAGCATTTCCTTTAACTTTAAATACTCATTTTCCATTGACAATCTTTCGTCCGTCAGGACGTGGTACAACATGCCACACGTTGTTTTCTTTGAGTGATGAAATCTCATCCTCTAAATCTCTCTCCCATTCAGACCAATAAATCGAGCGTTTCGCTTCATTAAGACTTTTTGGCTTTGGTATCTCCAAAATGCTAACCAATGCACTATCTTCCTCGGTAGTGTTAACCATATCTGATGATTCAACCCGAGAGTTAGAAGTCTGCACACGAGATCTTTTCCACCACTCCCCCGAAATCGTGTCAGAATACACTCGAGGTCGTACCAAGCGGTTGGATCTGGTTCTTTTAAAAACATTTTGTGACGGAGTTGGCTGAGCCCCCGGTAGTTCATAAGAAGACTCGTCATTCCTCGAAGGAACGTTAGACGGCTGAAGAATTGAACATGGGACAACGGCATGATTTGTTATAGTTCTACTTGGTTCAATTTCGTGCTCGTCATTCTCGTCATTCTCGTCAGGAACAATAGACTGCTGAAAACTTGAACAAGAACTATCAGTTTGACTTGTATCGGTTTCGACTGGTTCAAACCCAGGCTCATCCTTATTTAGAATATTAATCAATGATGAACAATTTGAACGTGAAACATCAGACTGATTTGAAATAATTCCACTAGTTGGCTCGGATTCATACTCGTCATTCTCCCTACGAATATGAGACGGCTGAGAATCTGAACGTGGAACGGCATGAGTTTTATGAATATCATCTACTGGATTGAACACCGATGCCAGTGGATTCCCATTTATATCTGTAGATATAGTAGATGATTCTCGAGAAACGCTCTGTTGATGAGAAGAGGGTGCTACAGCCATATCTTCGCCAGGAGGGAATGTAACATCAGCAGAAATCGTCAACCTCCCGTTAGAGGGGGTATAAATTTTGTAGTGGTGTTGCGCAGCACCGTATCCTACAAACACGCCTAGTTCGGCTTTTGGGAGAAGTTTACTACCTGAAGGAAGCTTAGCCTTAGGTATGTGTAAATAACATTTTCCACCGAACGGCTTTAAGTGTCTCAATGTGGGTTTATGGCCATGAAAAGCCTTATAAGGTGTCTGACCACACACAGAACCATGAAATAAGCGATTTTTGGTATAAACAAATGTATGAACAGCTTCTGCCCACAACCGCTTTTCAGCAATGTTGGATAGCATAGCCCAAACACCCTCGCCTATAGAACGATTTAATCGTTCGGCGATACCATTAGACCCAGGAGAATACGGTGGAGTCAAATCATGACGTATCCCCTTCTGAGCAAGGTAATTGGTAAGTTCTTTGTTAACATACTCACCGCCATTATCAGTTCGCAATGCCTTAACTTTACATCCAAATTGTGTTTCAAGTTCTGCAATCGTATTCATTACAGCTTAACAAGCTTCCGACTTGCATGATAAGAACTTAACACAAGAGTAGCGAGTAGCATCATCAACAAAACTGATATAATAAAGAGAATTACCCAGAGAACGCATTGGAAAAGGACCACAAAGGTCCGAATGCAAATATTCTCCTATGGCACTTGCTCTATTACGAACTGCTTGAGGTTTACTATGAGTGGACTTAGAAAGTGCGCACGCCTCGCAGTGAAAATTTTTAGGGCAAACAGGGATTAACTTGGAATCTTGTATTACCATCTCTGTTTTAGAGACTGTTGTGGGGGATGAGTGACATAAAGCTTGATGCCAATATTCATAGGTCATACAGGCAACATCTTGACGTGGTAGGAGGGCTTCTACAACAACCGGAACAGTTCCGTTAAAAATTGCTTCAAGACATACTGAATCACCCTTAAGTTGACGGATCACTGTCCTGTCGTCATAAAGTGTATAACCATTAAATCTTTCAATTCTCCACGACAAAATAGAATGAGTCAAATTAGGTACATATAATACATCTGATAATACAAAGTTGTAAATACAACCATTCAATACCCTACATCTTAAAGTCACTGTGCCCTTTCCTTTCACAGCCATTGACTCGCCTGAACTTGTGTTGACAAGTCCGGAACATGTGAAGAGGTTTGTGAAGCGATCTGGAGAAGGACACATGTGAGCTGATGCACCAGTATCAAATAAAGTTGGATTTACTGACATTATCAGTAGAGACAGATGTCATGTGGGCCACTTCTACCCCATTGACATTCTTATGGCTTTGTTTTTCTTTGAGCCGGTCACAATTATTCCATGTATGACCATCAGCATTACTCGGAAAGTGCTTCTTGCAAAAGTTACACCGTTTATTCTTCATAATCTTAGCTGATTTATGCTTGAGTGGGCGATTCAACTTAGCCTGGGCAAGGAAGGCTGCTTGGGGCTTTTCCTCAGTATCAAGAGCACGAAGTTTCTGTTTAACCGCTGAATAAGTCAAATTATCTTTGGTTGTAAGATTATCAACAACGTTTTTCAACTTCATCTCCTTGCTCAGAAAACCCAGCAGGAAGTCTCGCTTCGTTGAATCTGTCTCCAGAAAAACACCTAAATCCCTACGGTATTTGTCAGACGAGGATTCGGCAAGACGCCGAAGCTTGTAGTGCTCTTCCTCAAATTGTCGGACGAATTCGGACACTGGTTTTGTGTCGTCATACTCATTCACCAGTTCGGCGAAGTTGGCTAATTGATATACCAACGAGTATGTATTCAGCCTCTTAAATTCATTTCGGAGAAACAGCCACATTAGGTGTGGGTTCGCCTTCTCCAACATGCGTTGTCGAATATCAGAGTGTACAACATGGACGTACACTCCAACAGCGAACCGGGACAGCACCCGATATGCCCTTAGCTCAGCTTGGATTGCGTTTGCGACTGGTTGAAGCCCTTCAACAACTAGTTCGTACAATCCAGCAGCACTCCACACAGCAATCATGTCAGCCTCCCACAAGTCGTATGTTTCAGGACCTTCGAGACGGGTGATGTTAGTGAATGACACCAGTCAGTGCATTCCATTATTGAGAGTGTCACTGAAGAACGTTGACATCTCAACATAGTCCCTTGAAGGTTCCTGGACGACGGGATTGCTAGACGATGCCGTCTCAGTGGAAGGAGCGTTATTTCCCGATTGAACGGCCGGGTTCTGTACTGCTGACATCTTGAGTAAATCTGTAGAAGTTTACACAGCAGTGGATTAGCAAAATTCTGTACAGACGAAGTGATCTCTAAGAGCACCAGGCTTATTACCTGTAGAAGTTTAGAGTTGCACTTGGGATTATCTTAGAGCTTATTAGACTGGATGAGATCACAAATGAATATAAAAGTCACAATGAGGAGGCTGTAGAAAGTTACCGTGAGAGTTGTTCATTACTCTCACGCCAACTACTAAAGCGCTTTTTATATACATGAAAATTCTAACTAAAAGCAATTGGTGATTGTGAGACAATAAGGACTAGCGTATGACCAACCATAATGGTCTTAGCGCAGAATGTCAAACAGAGCAGCCTCGGCTCTACAAGTTTGCATTCCTTGCAGATCTTTTCCAATATGTAGAATTCATTTCAACACCGTGGTCGTCCCTGCACACGTTATGATGTATCATGAGATGTCTTTTTCCGATACCTGGCTACCATAGACCTATGATAGCCCATAATTTTTGCCATTCCTAGTTCTTTTTTACCTTCATCGAGTAATGTATTAATGGATGATATCTGATCCTGTGAAAGTTTTCTCATTGTAAAAAAAACAGAGAATAATGAAATCAAAGAATTTTAGGAATGATACAAAAGCATGTCGAATACTTATATAGATCAAAAAGCTAAAGTTTACAGCATAGTTGTCTGTTAACGCAGTTTCTACCACGTGGTGAAATGATACGTCAAAAAGTGTGCAATAGACATTAAGTGCCAAGACCAGCGTGAGCCTTACAGTTAATCATTATTTTTACAAAACAAAGTTTGACTGAGTCAAGAAATGGCTTAGATTTTATTTGAACCTAGAATTTTTAAATTTGAAGAAGTTGTTGCAGAGTTATAGTAAAATTTAGTCAACGTGGTGATTTCATTGCCCACTTTTAGACGCTACTGTACGTCTGTATACTTCATACTAGAGATATCATTAATACATTCATAGGCAACACACTACATACATTAAATTAAATGAATCTATCTCGACGAATCTAACTCGACTGAAGTTTGTCGTTATGGAGAATAATATCCGACGTTGGCCACACGCATGTCCCACATATTGATGTTTATCATTGATATTAAAAGAAAAGAATCATAAACTATTCGTACAGCCCACGTACGCCGCAGAGATATATTTCTTCAAAAGAAGGAGAACTATCTTCGTCACAGAAGATATAGACAGAGACAGGCTCCTCTGCAAAATACATGGAAGGATTATTATTCATGTTATAGGAACTTATACTCGACACGACCACAAGAAACATACGGACATTGATTCACACATGGAAAGAGACAAAGTCCTTGGAAAAACTGACCATATTGTCACGGTTACCCTCCACAGGAAACCTTTACATCAAAGAACATCTTTCAGACGTGTAACACGACATGCCACTACTCCATTTTTCAGTAGAAAATTTTACCATTTCACCACTGATGGGAGAAGAGAACAAACTATATTAACTGCGACTTGCCCAAATGTTGTTATTTCCGCGGAATTACCCTACTTAAGGACGTTAATGACACACCACGACATGGGCGGCACATTCCCGTATTGTTGCCGCAGGCTTAGTATTTTATCCACAACTGGTCCCTCCAATCACCTAAAATATCGAAGACTTCCCATGTTTTATCAATCCACTCTCACATCAATCAGGCCAACATACTTCCGATTAATTTTATCTGCTACAGGCAAACAGGACGACCCTTGGTCATACCAAACCCGGACATTAACTTTATCACGAATCCTAACTACCTCTGATGGAGAAGAATTAACGGCCCTCATGAACATAGTGCAACACGTATCGTAACGATGCTCTTCCATCGGTTTCTTCGGGTTACGAAATTATCTGACTGATTTCCCATCTACATATTTTCAGTTGGATCCCAAACACTTACCTGTGCCCTTCCTCATTTTTTAAATAAACGAACTTTTACTTAAGTTTGGCTCAAAAAAATTACACGCCTTTCCCAAATACCAGATGGAAGTTACATACTCCACGCTTCTCATCTGACTCTTAAAAGGGCAATATATTTCCTTTTAATCCATGTGAACCACGCTGATGTTAGAGTGTGGAAGGGAGTCAAGGAATTGTTGAGGAAGGAGATGAGGGTAAATGTAAGTAAAGTTAAGATGGTAAGGATTTATAACAAGGACGTTGCACGATTCCTAATATCTGTGCGCAGTCACCTATTTAAACACGAATCCGAAGGCTAGCGCCGGCATATTGTAACAACCTTCCGAGACTCCCGTTCATCTTGGGAGATAACAAGTGTACAGTCCAGCCGAGTGCTTCCGATCGGCGCCCTAGTGTCACAGAGAATCCTACTAACGCCGGACAAGTAAAAGGTAATAAACAAACAAAAGGAAACACAACAGAGCCTCAGTGAGCTACCCTGTGCTATTATAGCTATACCTGTACTGATGATATCACCAATCGGATACCAACCCTGACAGCTGACTACCGTAATTTAAAATAGTCAACTTCATTCCTTCCATCGTATGTGAATCACGCAAACAACCACAGTTTAAATATACCTAACATCTGCCCTTCCAAACCAACTGTATAAATCAGCCTACCGTAATTTAAAATAACCAATTTTTCCTTACGCTTCATATGAACAGGAAACCTTACATCTCATAGACCTAACGTCAACAACTTACATTTGATCTGAATAAAACTTCTAGGCAGAGTCCAAGTCTCATTTCCGAAGCGGCGCGAGGAACACTGCCCCGGAGTGAAGCGCAGGGTCGCAGGGCCAGGACCTAGTGCTGTAATAATCAAGTTTAAGTGTATTGGAATGGAAGATTTAAAGTTCAGTTGTTAGACTGGATAGGATCACTTATCAATCGTAGGGTAAACTTGGAACAAGTAAGAGTCTGTTAACGTAGTGTCTGGAGATGTTTTTTTCTCCCACTTTGAACAGAGTGCTATCTACTAATAAAACTAATTAACAGTGATTGAGTGATCTTGCTAATAAGGATTAGCGTATTAATGCTCATAATACACTTTAGGCTTAAGGTCAATGCGTGTGCGATTAGGGGATTCAACCTTGCACCATCTTCCTCAGCCATCTCAATTAGAAGCACTAATTTCATCAAAGTGGATATGTGAAGAATATGAACCATCCTTGAAAGAGAAAACTGTAGCTAATACGAATGCCAGTCATTTCACATCTTACATCGAGAATTGAGCGCCTTAGCATTTATAACACTGTATACCGGCATAGAAGCTAGCGAGTGCGGAGGGGATTTGATCTGTTGGAGGTCAGTCTCTCAACTTAAGATTTTAAGGTAGACTATGAGTGAGCTGAACTGCACGAAATTCAGTGGCAATGTGTTCAAATAGAAAATCTGCACTTTTATCAGATATCTTTTAGACTCTGAATGAATAAAATCTTTGATCCCTTCTACCGTGAATGTAATCTCACTTTGAATATACCCGACGATAACAGAAAGCGGCGAACACACCAAGTATTTACAGATAGCATCGCATGAAAAAGACATAATTACATCTATCAATTATGCATAAATGTGAAGTTAAACCTAATTATTCTATGGTCACTATTTGATCTAGCTGAATGCGAAGAGATCATGGTCAATGTTCAGTCTCTCACAGGAGTTAAACTGTGTGTAAATTATCTCGTCACGACAGATATCATCCATCATTGTCATGCTCTAACGCAAAAAAACCAGAAATTGCGAGTATTTTAGGTCATCGTAGATCTAAAGTCGCCAGGTATCGGAGAAAAATAATAGATCATATTTCATAGTTTGTGCAGAGACGGTCACGGAAGTCAACGTTTTGATAACAGCGAGTTATGGCTTGTGCGATAGGGAACGGCGAGACCAAAACGGCAGTAAAAGCGACGAAACCCATTAAATTGGAGAGGGAAGATAAAATTTACTCTGTAACTGTTAGGTAAACTATGGGGGAAGAGAATCTGCGAGCTGTATAAGGGAGAAGAAACTAAAGCTGCTGAAAATGCACAAAGGAGCTCCATTAGAGTGAACTTTAGATCGTGAAAAATGGACTCTCGATGAGTGGAAATGTTGAAATATGCTAGGGATATAAGCGTCAAGATGTTTAGCTTGGTAGAAATATCACAATAATCAGAGGTTTGTGGAACGTAGAGAGTCAGTAGAACAAAAGTGAGGAGTTGTTAATTACTCCCACTTGGGTTTACAGAGTACTATAAACAGGCATACTGTGTTACATTGAGCTACGTGATCTTTAGCTGGACATCAAAGCGTACCTTAAGACTTATGGCAGTAATCAGATTTCTCAAACTACCCATACTCTATTGGAGTCATTTCTTTGGCACAACAATTCAAAAGTCAACATGGAAGACGTTATGGAAAACTTAGCTTCTACGACGGAAAGAAGCCTTCCTACTCCTCCTACTCTCCCGGATCCCTTCATTCCCCCTTTCCCCCCCTTTCGCGCCACCATCGCTACCGTCATCCTCGGCTGCAACCAATTCTGCAGTGTGTAACAGGCACATCCTCCAGCCTATTCCTCCATCGAAATGCGTATCCACGGATGCCGTTCCAGAAACTACTGACCATGGCTCCGAAAACACCAACTCCTTCCTCCCTCGCGAGATCTCGGAGATAATTGCGGCAAGGCAGCTACATGAACGCGCCTGGCAAACTCGAGTGATGATTTGTACAAGTGTAATCAGCAACATTGATAGTACCATTAGCAGTTTTAAAGACGAAAATCAGAAGGGCGAGGCCACTACTCTGAGGACATATCTTCATCAGGCAATATCCCTCTTTGTTGCTTCTGACGCTCCGCAAAATCCTCCAGTCCCATTACAATCACGACCAGCTAAAGGTACAAATACTTCTAAAACTAGGGAATCAAACAAACCTGAAGCGGCAGCAACCCCAGTTATTCATTTATTTCACCCCGTGCCAATAATTCAGTGCATGCGATTCCTCTGAGACAGCACACATTGCCACAAAAACCGCAATTGAACGGCAGCACATGGGCAACCGTGGCCCGCAAAGGTCTCAAGAAAGCAAGAATAGACTTACAAAGCAGTCAATCATCAGTGATACCTCCTAATAACTTTAAAAAGACAGTGGCAGCGAAGCATGCTGACGGGACGAATGCAGCTGCTTCTCAGGATCCTCGACTTTTTGTTCGGCTCCCTCGAGAGCACGAGTGGCGTAAACTTTCACCCACTGGTCTTCGTGAATTGGTAGTGAAAAGATTGTCAATATCACCTTCCTTAATTGGAAAGATTAAACCCGTCAATTCGGGATTCGCCTTGAGCCCTTCAAGTTCCAGCGCGAGGGACGAACTACTCAAAGCAGAAAATGGCCTTTTCTTGTCTGGTGCCAAAATTGAAGCTGCCTCAAACTGGGTTCAGCTTCTCATACCTGCTGTTCCTACAACCATTTCCAGACTTGATGATCGCCTGGAAGTGACTCGCTTAGAGGTAACGAAAACTATGCTAATGGACGAGATTGAACGAGTCACTTCGGTGCGCCCTGTCACAGTGAAGCTATTCGGTTATCAAAGATTTGGTGCACCCCATAGAACTTGGATGGCCTTCTTTTCAAAGCGCCTCGCCCTGGCTTTAGGGTCTTCCACGAATCGGGGATGGCAGCTAAATTTAAGAAACAACGTGCAATTGACTTTTGTAAGCGTTGCAACGGTCACCACTCCTACAAAACCTGCTCGCAGGCACCCTCCTGTGGGAATTGTGGCTCTACTATGCATGCTGAGGACGAGTGCAGAGCCCCAACTAGATACAAAAACTGTGGGGTCCACACCGATCAGATAGTGTAAAGTGTTTGGCCCGCCCTAATCACGCTGGAGCACCCACTAAGGAACAGCTCAAAATTTACTGTCAGGTAGGGGACCGCGAATATCAGTTGCTAGTTCGTGTCAAAACAGCTGAGTCAAAAGCAGCAGCTACTGCGGAAGCTCCCTGTGCCTCCACTAGTAGCCAGGACTCTAGTAATACTTCAACGACAGAGGATATTCAAGCGTCACCCGCCGAGGAAGAGGCAGGTGACGAAATGCGTTTATGAAAGGCTCCTCACGGGGCTGCCACTCCCTCCCTTCTTTGCTAAATTTTATGTCAGTCAATGTGGGAAGAGGGGGCACGACGCATGATATCGCGCTAGCTCGTGCATGTGAGTTGCAACTCGATATCTTGTTGATACAAGAACCATGGTGGTCGGGTCGGTCAAAATCCCATCCCTATTTTGATTGCCATATCCCGTTTGGTGGTACAGATGTCCGACCCCGCGCCATTACCTACACCCGGAAGAATCCCAAGGAAGTAGTCGCAGTCCAAAATTTTCCCTCATCTACCCCGACAGGAGACTATTGTTGGGTTGTAGTAAACGGAATAACATTTCTAAATGTGTACAAAGCGCCACACAATCCTTCAGCAGTTGAACCATTGTTAAACTGGACCCCTGATCCGAAATCAGTCGCTAATGGTGATTTTAACTCGGTACACTGGGCCTGGCCACCTTGCGCGGCACGCACTTATGGGCAGGGTGAAGAAATTGAAAAATGGGCCGAAGACCACAATTTGACATGTCTGATAGTTGGAGAACCCACTCATTGTGCTGGGAATACTTTGGACTTAGCGTGGACAAATATTGCTAAATCTAGCGCGTGGATTGACAGGGAGGAATGTATGACTAGTGACCACCTACCTATCTGTGGATCAATATTCAGTCAGAACCAACTAAGAATAGCCAAAAGGGGACCTCTGCGCGTGTCAAAAGAGAATCTAACTCAGTTTGCAAAAGTAGTCTCGGAGTGGCTTCCACTGCTTCCCTCTTTAGACTCCGTTGAACAGATAGAGAACTTTGCACAAGGTATTTGCAGAGCATTAAAAGATGCGCTGAAGGCAGTTGGAAAACGGCGGAATAAGGCGTCTGGTAGAGCCGCACCCTGCTGGACTCCAGACTGTAAAGAAGCCCACCTACAATATAGATCTGCTGCTTTCAGATTTCGTCTCACCTTGTAATGTCTGTCCTTTATTTGTTCCACACGTCCTAATAAGACTACCTTGGTTGTCTCGGGTTGCATTTCGGTTCGCTTCGTTTCGTCTAGCTTCTGATAATTTTCTATCTCGGCGTATCTCCTTTGGGGGTTTGACATGGGTCTTGTTTCATCTATATTGCCGACTCGCGCTTTGCCATGGATCTATACGCTTCACGATACTAATATATTTTATTTTGTTTGATTTGGTTTGATATGATCTCTGGTCAAATAATGTATATAAGTACCTTCGGCCCTCAGAGGATAGCTCTTTACGCTTTGTCTTTTGTCTCTTCTAGAACCCTAGACCCTCCAGTTCACCTAGTTCCTTATTTCAGTTATTGCTAGTCTCAGTCCTTTATCCTTACTTCCTTCTTCGCCTTGTTACTCCCTGCTACAGACCCAATCTCACGCCGCCTCTTGCTTTCTTAGTAATTCTCGAAAATATCATTCTCCAAGCTACCAAGCCGACATCGATTGTGACAGCTGCCTCGATTGCAGAACGCAACCAGTATGCAAAATCTTTTCGGGCTACAGTCGCTGCTGCAAAGAGAGAGCATTGGAAATAAAAGGTAGAAGCCATAAAATCTTCCTCTGACGTCTTTGGACTCATGCGATGGGCTGCTCCTAGACAAATGAAGATACCTCCACCTCTCATGCATGAAGGAAGATTTGTTTCGGATCAAGCCGAACGTGCAGAAATTCTAGGCGACACCCTCCTGGCTCGATGTCAGGCTTCAGACGACCTCGCCCCCTGCTCGCTTTCAAGTGTGACTCACATACCTTGGACGGAAGATCTATCAGATCTCGAAGTACGGACTTGCACTATTGGTAGTGGTAATACTAGCCCAGGTGCTGATGAAATTTCAGTAGAACTACTAACAGCCTGCTGGAAAGACATTGGGACTCATGTCACACAGCTATTTCGCGCATGCGTCAGATTTGGTTACCACCCTTCATGCTTTAAACTCGCAGAAGTCGTGTTTCTTCAAAAGCCTGGACGGGATCCTTCTTTACCAAATAGATGGAGACTAATATCACTTCTCTCCTGTCTTGGGAAAGGCTTGGAGAGGCTACTAGCAAAAAGGATGTCACACCTGGCGATTGTGTGTGATATAGTGGGCGAACAACAATTCGGGGCATTGCCAAAACGGTCTGCCAATGACTTAGTCTCCTGCGTCGTGCATGATATCGAGGAAGCTCGTACTCAGAAGTGGGCTTCAACATTCGTCACCCTGGACGTCCAGGGAGCATTTGATGCGGTCCTACACAATCGACTTTTATGCCGGATGCAATCAGAAGGATGGCCTGCACACATTTTGAGATGGACTTCTTCGTTCTTGACTGGTCGCTTAGTTCAAGTGCGCCACTTAGACGGTGTAACAAGCCCTAAGGAGCTCTTCTGTGGAGTACCTCAAGGATCTCCAATATCTCCGCTCTTATTTCTTTTATACATGGCAGAACCTATGCGCAGCGGAAATACGAAAGCTCGATTCAGCTATGCCGACGATGTTGGAATATTGGGTATTGGGCGTACAATTCAGGAGTCTGCAGAAAAAGCCCAGCAAGAAGTAGATTCTTTACTAGATTGGGCTCAGAGAAATGCTGTGTTTTTCGAAGTGGCAAAGTCAGAAGTCATACAATTTTCAGGACGCGCTCAAGAGGAATCTGTAGGGATCCGAATAAACGGAAATTTAGTAGAACCGACCGAGCACATCAGATGGCTCGGGGCGCATCTAGACCAAAAGCTATCTTTTAAGCATCATGTGACTACATGGTGTAGCAAAGCCCTCAAGGCGGCTCAGCATATGCGTCGCCTGAATTCAGTCAAACGTGGAGCTGCTCCAGGTCCTTTGGTGACCGCGGTTAATGCATGCATAGTTCCAGTAGCAACTTTTGGCGCAGAAGTATGGTGGCCCGGGTTAAAACGGGAGACTACTTGGGGGATTGTTACGCCGGCGACCTCGCATTTCTGTAATCTGATCGATAAAGGGGTGCACCTAGCTATTAGATCTGCACTACCAGTATGGAGAACAACGCCCAACGTAGTTCTTCATAGAGAAGCAGGCATACCTCCGGCTCGGATTATTCTCGAAGGCATTCGCTTACGACTCGCCGCTCGTCTTAATTCCTTGAATAACCGGCACCCACTCCGAACTAGAGCCAGCCTGTGTCCGAACGTGGGCACCCTTAAGTACAAAAGAAAGGCAAGGGTAACGAAATATCCTGGCTCTCTAATGTCACGGGTACAACGTGCGTATCAACACCTCCCTCCGGCCGAGCTTGCTGAACCACTTCCCCCCACCAGTATATCATACAAAGCTTGGGACTAAGCCAGAAGGGGTGGAAGCCCATTCGAAGTGGGTGTGCTCGGTCTCTCCTACTGATATTTGCGCTTACTCAGACGGGTCATCTATTGGCCACGGCCGTTCTTCCTGGGGATTTGTCCTCCAGCGAGGGGGCGTCACGTTCGAAAAGGGAAAAGGTGCTTTATATGGTGGCGAAGTATACGATGCAGGATTCGTAGGTGCCACTGCAGCACTTAAGGCTGCAATCCTAGCAAGGCGATTTGGGGAGAAGATATTTGTTTTACTGGACAATCAGGCAGCTGTTCAGGCATTACAGACAGGAAAATCAACTTCTTGCCTCCAGAAAACACGCATTTTTCATCACGTCACCAGAAAAGTTAACGCAGTAGTGAGATGGGTTCCAGGCCACTCAAAGATTACCGGGAATGATGAGGCAGATGAGCAAGCCCGAGCTGCACTACAAGAACTACCAGCGCCACAAAGCACACCGGAATATATTACTTTAGCATATCTTCGTCGACTTATGTACCAGCGTCGACAGGATCTAATAGACGAGTGGTGGTCAAAAGTATCACCAGCTCGATATAAAGAGTTAGATCCCCAAATGCGTCGTCGTAAGCCACCAGAACTTCACCTTTCTCGTCGACTACTATACGGACTCCTAGCGGCAAGAACAGGCCACGGAGATTTTGCGGCGTATCACCGTCGCTTTTACCATGAAGACGCGAATTTAGAATGCGATTGCGGGCTCGAGAATTCGCCCACCCACTTCTTTCGCTGTCGAAAAAATGCCGCCCAGGTACGGAAGCTTAGGAAGGGGGCCACATTGAATGAATACATAAATCAACACCTGGGGCCTCAGTGTGTTGAGAAGTTTACAGAATTCGCCAGGGAAACAGGCTGTTTCGGGAGTCTGCCTGCACACTCATCCTCTGCTGGACGCGAGGGTAGTAATCGTCTAGTTGCCAGAAATTAACGTTTGGCAGGGCTGTAAACTTGTGTGAGAAATACAGGTTCAGCCCACGAATTGGTTTTCATTTGATCGGAGTTTGGGGGTTAGGTTCATATTATAAATGGGGTCTTGCGTTGTTTTATTTGTCATGGTGAGCAGCATTATTAGTTGGTGCGAACGAGTAGGGCACGCTTCCGGGCATGATCCCTGCCGGCTCCACCGGTCCTGCACCCTAAACGGACATGGGGCTCTAGCTTAGGACCTTAACGTAAATAAATAAATAAATAAATAAATTAAGACTTATAGTCTGGTTGCACACATTACTCTACCCCCACAATCATCACGTCTCCCCATTCCTATACAGCTTCCTTCCAATTCGATTCCTCTAATTCGATACCTATCAAGTGCCCTTTAGATTTGTCATCACGCTCGTGATGGCTAAATCACAAAAACCTCCCCCTTTGGCCCAGCGCGTGGCTAAGGGTCGAGCTACTTGGGTTCAATCCTTCCACAACAAGTTTTGGTCAGTCGTTGAAGAGGCTGATCCGCTCATCCAGTCCTTTGTGCGCGAGCAAATGGACGCGTTTCTCCTCGCGGTTGCTTCCGGGCTCCCCATGCGCCATGACTCCCCTAAACTGCACAAACTGGCGAGGCCTCTTCCTACGCCTAGCCATAACGTTCCCTCTCGACCTCCCGTCACTGTGTCGAACCAATCTCGTAACTGGGCAGCAACTGTCGCCAGCCCTCCCGCCTCTGTTCCCTCGGCTCCAGCTCGTCCCTCCGTCAATCGGCCATCTGTTGTGCTGGCTCGGCTGAGGTGCTGGTATCAGTAATGATAATTGTGCTTGGATGAGATGGAAGTACATGGAACCTCATAGAAGTCAGCAGAAGCATCGACTCTGTTCTATAGAGAACACAAGTAGATGCTAGAAGATTCCAGAGGTCATGATTAGGAGTAATGGGACGGTGTGCAACTATAATCTTAATGTATATAAGACATATCTTTCTCTCATCATATCATTAGGCAGATTATCAGATCATTCATTATAATACGCATACAGTATTCATTCTATATCTATTCCCACCATCAGTATACACCATCCTCTGTGTATACAGCCATCATCAGTATACACCATCCTCTGTGTATACAGCCATCATCAGTATACACCATCCTCTGTGTATACAGCCATCATCAGTATACACCATCCTCTGTGTATACAGCCATCATCAGTATACACCATCCTCTGTGTATACTGCAACAGATTCAGTAGCCAACATCCTGTCCTCCGTAAGCTCATAACTATAACACCGTCCCGCACAGCGGTGTAGACTCTGACAGCTAACTCTAAGGGTCCCAAGGCTATCTTTCGCCTGTCTGATGATGCCCCTCTCCTCAGAGCTGACGCAACTGCAGTCAAGTCTGCTCTCATTCAAATTGTCCCCGGCCTCAAGGACGGTATCACCTCTGTTAACCGCAACTCCAGCGGATTCAGCATCACCTTTGCGGCCGAAGAAGCACTGAAACTGGCGACAGTGAATTCTGACACTATTAAGGCCTCTCTCTCTGGATCTTTACACCAAGTGGAGGATCGCATTGGGTATGTTGTCAAGCGCATACCACGCACTACTTGGAATCCGGTGTCCAATCTGGTCACTACAACGCTCGATTATGTCAGGAATATTGCTCAGGCACAGACTTGCGTCGCTCCATCTAACGCTCACTGGTCGCAGCATGAAGGTTCGCACGATCCTTTGCGCACGGCGGTCATCTTCTTTCCAAAAGAAGTTCCCACCTTTCGTATCGTTGACAGCGCCCCATCCAGGCGCTACATCCCCAACCCGAAGGTAACGCAGTGTGAAGCTTGGTTCGGGTTTCACCAATCCTCAGGCTGTCGAATGCAAGCTTTGTGCGCCCGCTGCGGCACTATACGTCACCAAGGAGAGTGCTCTCATCTTCGCCGGTGCATCAACTGCCTGGGCCCTCACCCGGCAGATGACCCTAACTGCCCTCTCCGCCCTCGCCCTCAAAAGGGCAAACTTATCCAGCTCTCGGAGAAAGAGATTACAGAAATCCGTTCATGTAACCGTAGCAAGCTCCGCAAGACCCGTCGGGCTGAAGCTGCTATTGCCGCCGCTGCTTCTGCTGCCTCCCATCCTGATAACATAGACAATTCGACCCCTTCCTCCGGAAACTCAAACCCCTCTACTCTCTCCCTGTCAGCCAACCAAAACAGATTTACCGCCCTTGAGAACGCCTCGCTTGGATCTATGCAAGTTGATTCGGACGAGCCAGCACCTAGTAATGCCCTAAGTCTCCATGAACAATAGAGCTTATTGTAGGAGCCATCCCCCACCTCGCCTTCGTTTCCTCCAGGCTAACGTCTGGCGTGGTGGATCTTCTCACCTCATACTTTTACAAGCTGCTTTCCAAGGCAAGTTTGATGTGATCTTTGTCCAGGAGCCCTGGACAAAAACTATAAACCTCAAGAACGCAACCAAGTCCCACCCAGCCTACGTCATCTTCACTCCTCCCAATCGGGACTGGAAGCTCGCGTGCCCGCGCGTAGTTACTTACATTCAGAAAGGATCAAACCTGCGCCCTATTCAGCTGGAGACTCGATCGTCACCGGATATTGTCGCCCTCCTTCAGTGCTCCCCGTCGCTGGAGGTCATCAATGTCTACCGGCAACCGCAAGCCCCCATGCCAGAGAGTCTCAACGCACTCCTTAATTGGCCAGTGAAGCCCAACTCCATAATTGTGGGAGACTTTAATCTTCACCACGAATTATGGGAGCCCGTCGTTTCTCGTTCTTCAGGAGCCGGCCGCTTCGTCGAATGGATTGACAACCATTCTTTAAGGTCGGCTTTACCATACGGAGTTCCTACTCATCGCGCTGGCCACGTCCTCGACCTTGTTCTAACAAACATGGAGGGTCTTTTAGCTCAAGTGGATCCTATGGCTCACTCCACTTCTGATCATGAGACAATATCTGGCTTAGTGCATCTATCTCCAGTCCAAAGGCAATTTCTGTCAACGAAGCTTCCCAAGTTTAATGTCGAAAGTACAGAGATATTCCGCCAAGCTCTCATAGCTACGGCTCCTCCTAGCCTACCTTTTGAAGAACCCACTTCCCAGCTTATAGATGCCATGGCCTCCTCAGGGATCGCTGCGCTGTCAGCCATTCTACTTACAGCCAGCCCCCCGCGACCTGCTTGTGTGCCTTGTAAGGATTACTGGAACCAGGAATGCTCTGACCAACGCCGACGATATATTGACGCGCGCAACAGTGGTGATCCGCATCTTATTAGCGAGGCACACCAAACCTTCCGTAAAACTGTTAAGCGAGCCAAGCGTGAGCATAAACGCTTAAAGCTGGATAGTGTGTCTTCGATTATGGAGGCCCATTGTCGATAAACCTGTATGTATTTATACGTTATACTACTCTGATACTACGGTATTAATCGTGTATAGGCGCTAAAATTCGACTTTTACAGGGTATATAGGCTTTTACTAACTTGAATTAGCATGACGATAAGTAGATCTCCCCACCTAAACTTTAAATTTGTATGGCAAAAATTTCACAACGAAATATTCGTTGGTTTTGCTTTTTTGGTCCATTATAGCCCTCTATTCACTTTTTAATTCATTAATACATTTCATAAATAAATTATACTTCTATCTAGCTAATAATTTACATATCCGCCTTCAGCTTCGTAAACGGCTCTGATTCTTCGGGGCATCGAATCTATCAGTTTCTCCAAGTCATCCCCATTAAACCCCAGATCCCACGCCTCGTTCACTATTTGACGAAGATGCCCTTGACTCCGCTGCCCCCTTGATCCAACGCTGGATAAAGACGCTCCATGTACGCTTTCATATAACTCCACAAAGTTTCTATCGGATTTAAATCAGGAGAATATGGCGGCCACTCCATTAGAGAAATATTCCTCCTTTCAAACTCACGCATAGTTTGCCTCGACTTGTGAGGAGGGGCGTTGTCCTGCATCACATCTAGTCCTGGTTCCCGAAAGACCGCACTCTCTATGAGAGGCACTATCCTCTCGCAGTAACTGGCCGCAGTGATATGGCCCCACTCCTTCTCCCAAATCAGGCAAGGCCCCTTCTGTCGTCCAAAGAAAGATCCCCAGAACATCCACCCAACTCTCCTCCGCGTCTTGGCTAGGACACAGGTATCTTCGTACTCTTCCCCAATCTTTGACTTAAACTTAGCTCAAGGGAACTCTAAATCTTAGGAGCCTTTAAGGGACTACTGACCTTTCTTGTGACCCAACGATCACTTTGCCGACCATTCATAGCCCAAGTCTCGTCGGACCAGAGGACTCTCATCCAATGTTCCTTCCGCCAGTGGAGATGTATTCTGGCAAACTCATATCTCTTCAGTTTGTTGACTGAAGAGATAGGAGGTTTTAATCGTGCAATCCTGCGTGCATATCCCCTCTTTGCCAGTTCACGTCGGATCACATTCTCGCTCACACCAAAGTGCCGAAATATAAAATGTGCAAGTTGGAAAAATGACATCCGACGATTTTCCGATGATAAACAGACGAAAAATTCTATTTCATCGACCTGGGAACTACTTAGAATAGGTGGCCTACCACTGGAGTACTGAGGCTCGGTATTTTCAACGCTCATGGTGTATTGTACCTGTCGCCATGTAATCCCAAGGCGTTGAGAGATTTTGACGTAACTGTGTCCCTCACTGGCCAAGGTTCTAACCTGCACATGTTACTCTCTTAACCCTATCAATTTGTAGATTTCAGACTTACTTGAATACGTTGAGTTTGTGTTAGGCGTTTTGCATAAGTAGGAGATGCTGATGATGGAGAAGGTTGTTGAGGTGAATCCATCTTTGCGGCAATCTAGTACAGTAAATTAAAATCTTCTAAAGTAGTTGACTTAAGGTTCAGATGCACTCACATGAAGTAAAAATTAGATAGATGAATGAAATAAAAGTATGCCGTTGAGCAAAATAATAGTAAATAGCTGACAATGATTTAAACGAAACGACCTCAGGTGTGCGCGAGTGAAAAAAGGTGCAGGCATGAAGGTTGGCGTTGGACTTCATATACAGATGCATATCTCTTATGCCTTAGGCCATAAGATTTTAAAATTTGAAGCTAACAGGGATACTGTGGATCTATCGTGAGGTAACCTGGAATATCACCACTTTATCTCCACTTTATCCCCGCTTTAACCCCTGTACCCTATAAGAAGCGGATCAACGAACAATACCCTATCATGAGAGTAATTAATCTCCATCTTTTTAGTATCAGTTCTACAAGTCATAATATACAAAACAACATGTGCCTATTACATAATTAACACTAGCTCACAATCACGTGATATGTGCACATAATACTCAATGATATCTAATAAGATTGTTTCTGATAAAAATGTATATCAATAAAAACCAACACTGGCAAATTCTTTATTCGTTCCCTGCGTCTGAATTATTACTTCTTTCGACCCATGCCTCTTTTTCAAGCTTATACTGATTGCTTGCAATCATTTCATCAAGCGCTCGGCTGCTGTTACTTTTGGTCATATAATCAGCTGGGTTTGATGAACCTTTTATCCAAACAATTTCCGTAATCTCTCAGCTCATAGGCTTCACGAATTGAAGAAATATTAATCATCAATCGTTTCTCTTTTGTAGTCCCGAGCTTTACCAAACACTCAAAAAGAGAATGACTATCTGTGCATAGTATCAGAGGCACTGATTGCTTGGTAATTGCATCAACCGTATATTTGAGAACGCACGCTGCATCAAATGCGTGAATCATTGCATATAACTCAGACGCTAGGACACTACGAGTTACTCTTTTACATTTCGTTGAGGACCATTGGAGAAGGTTACAATGGTTATCATCTGCCAGTATGATCACATATCCGATTTGACTGGAGAAATCAACGTTATTTGCAAAAGAAGCATCGCTAAATGCAATTAAGCAGAGTTTCGATTGATCCAATTTAACAAAGTTAAGTCCGGATTGTTGGCCGAATGATTGTTGCCACATGAGTCGTTTGTTCAATTTCTTCATTTGCTCTTTAGTGGGTAAAGTTGTTTGCGCTGCCTGAGAGAGATCAAAGGCTGCTTGAGGTTGACATACAGTGGCAATGTAGGCGCCACGAGCACGTTTAGCAATATACTCATCTTTATTGCAGGCAGTTGACAAATTTTTACAATGCGATTCTTGAGAGACAAACAATGATAAGGAACCATTGGAGAGAGTGATTTTAGCGCCATTAAATATCATGGAGCAACCAGGCATAAGTTGTTCAATATTTTTGGCTCGAAATTGAGCTGTTTTAATTGCATCTTGTTCTTTTTGCTTGAATAAATCGCTGCAGGCAAACAAGGTATCATCGGTTTGTAGTGCGACAATTGCAGAATTATTGAAAAGCAAACAGGCATCACTAGAGGCTTGTTGAAGACTTAAAATTGATCTGTGGTAGTCATGGTATGTTTTGAACCAATGATTTCCTGCTTCAGGAATACCATATAAAGGTCGAAGAACTTTGAGAAGTATGTTGGGTGAGAGGTTTAGTTCTGCGGGTGTTTTAACGAAAAACTAGCGTGATAGTAGTGTTTTTGATTGTGTGTATGCCTGACTTACGTCACGGCAGTATAATGAATGTCCACTGATTAGAGCTATGCAGAACAAAAGACGTTGTGAGGCGCGTTGTATTGTTGGTGACTGAGTAAGTACGGAGTATTTTGTTGTGACTCCTTGTACTTGGATCTTGATGGTTTAGCTTGGGCTTGATCTTGGTGAACAATCTCTTGAAATACTGAATACCTGGAACTCTGGGACACTGACGATAGCAGATAATGTCACGTAAGCTTGTGTAACATATGACAAGTGTAGATGTGGATAACCTGACTTCTTGAATCCTGACTAGACTAGATGCGTAGAATATATACAAGACTGAAAGCTGGAGAGCTTTCAACTAGAAGGCCTAACCACTATTTATACATGAGTCTACCCAGTACATTCCCTAGTACTGGTTACTAGAACCCCATCCCATCGAACGCCAGCGAATATTGTAGAACACCCAAAATACCGTCGATTGAAATAGAATTCCATAGAACTATGCAATGCCTGGAATTCAATTGTTGTTAATAACGATCAACAGGAAAAATCCAACAATAATAACAATAATAAGTAATTAGTGACGATCGGCAAAATAATTTATCAACGTCATTGAAGCCATTGATGAAGATCGACAAAATGCATGAAAACTCACGCCAATTAATTAAAGACAATATGTGAATAAAATTTATGCAAAAGAACTAAATGAATTCAAGCCGAAATGACTAGCTTCAGCGGGCCGTTCCGTGACATATTTTTCTTTGTCTTTGTATGCTTGCACTACCAGGCGAGACTTCTTGAATGCTTGTGGAGTTCCTTGCAATTTAATTGAATCAATAAATAGGCTATTAAATATACGTGTGCCAGCAGGAATGTCATTTAAGTTAACGAATTCGAAAACACCCCGAGAGAGAAGTCCGCCAAGTTCTGTTTGTCGAGACGAAGTAAAATCAGGGGGTATTTTCGTATTCATGAATACAGATAGGTTGAAAGTGTCATTACGAAAGCGAGCTGGTAGTTGTCTCTGACGTTGTGGGCGGGAATTAGTGACGGGTTGAGTAGGAGTAAAAGAATCATTAGGGATGATGCTGGAAGTAGAAGTAGGAGAGTTGTTAGGGTTAATTTCAGGAGTAGTAGCAGTGATAGGAGTAGGAATATGACAATCGTTAGATATAGTGTCAAGTTTGAGGTTAATTTGTTTTTCTTGATTTTTATCTTCCCCTAAATCTGAGGTGTAAATCTTAATGCAATTTGATCTAAACTTAATTGGGCCTGAGGGGAGCTGGATAGTTGCTGTCTCATTGACAGCTGAAATAAGTTTGTAAGGACCTTCCCATTGTTTACGGTGTGCTCGCCAAACTAAAACATCCGAGCCGAGTGGAATTGGCTTCGGAGAAGGACCATTGCGTGTGTTGATTGCTTCATGGATTTGTTGTTTAGCACGAAGTTTTGATACTTCTGCCATGGCCTTATTGATTGCTTTTGCTCGCTGCATAATGTCCGGAGTGGGTGCATCACCTTTGATAATTCGTGGAAAAGCTCCGAAGACAAGAAGGGTTGGAACAATTCCGTCGGGACCCGCAGTATCGTTTATTGCTTTGATGGCTATTTGTAGAATCAATGAGCGTGTGTGTTGTGTTATAGGCTTTTCCGAAGATAGTTCTTCGCGAATCACTTCGTATGCTCTACGAAGAGGCATATGATACCGTTCAACTATGCCCATTGATTGAGCAGCTTCGACCGGGACTTCTTTAGTTTCAATACCGAGAGATTTATTGTACAATTGGAAGTCGGCTGATGCGAAGTTTGTTCCAGCGTCATGGTTAATAATAGCCGGAGGTCCGAGGTATGCATCAATCCAGCATAGTCGAAGAGTTTCCCAGAGAGTCATTGCAGTCATATTTGGAAGAAAACGTGCGGCTTGAAACCTTGTAGCTTCGTCAACAACATGCAGTACTGGAGCCCCATCAATATAAAGTACATCTGCGAAGATTTATTGATTGAAGTGTACATTATCGGCGTCTCTGAGTGTAAATTTGAAGCGCAGCGGGGCGGAACCAAAACGCTGACATTTCTGACAGTGTTCTGTAATTTTGTTTAAGATGCGACGATGATTTTCATCTGTATGACCAGCCCTATTCAGCAAGTTAATGAGCCGTGGTACGGAAGGATGACCAAAGCGTCTGTGAAGGGTGCGGAGCTCTGTCTCTGTTAAAAACGAGGTTGTAGCCATCATAGGACCCCATTGCAAGAATGCGTGTCCAAATTTTCTTACTACAGGGATTGAGACGCAATCATCATTTTTCAGTAGTCGGATCATGTCGTTTAAGTTATCGAAGTAAGCCTTGTTATTATCAAGGTCAAGGAGAGATAGTAAGAACGGGGTATTTGCGTCAATCACGTGAAAAGTACAGTGTCCAATTGGTGTGTGGACAGATATTGATCCAATGGACAGTGCGTTGCCAATGCCAAATTTTACGTTGATGGTACGAGACTTATCAAGTTTGTGAGGGCCAAAGAGGGATTCAAATGCTTTAAATTGACTGATACCAGCAGTAGAATGACCAGCGGCCCCTGTGTCTATCAAAATACCGTGAAATACATTCGGGCCATATCGATGATTTATAAAATACGTTTCATGATCAATTTTAACGTCGTTCATTGGTATCGATGAAGTTAGTGCATGTGCAGTTGATTGATTTGTCAATGATTGCTATAATTGGAAGTTTTCTTCTGGATCCAGCAGAAAATTTTCACTATCAAGAGGCTCATCGATAGTTATTGCAGCAAGCTGTTCAACAAAGCCATAGTCTTGATTTGAGGCCTCAATCTCACTTACAAATAAGTCAAACTTTGCGTTGAACTCAGCGTCAGAAATATAAGTTGGATTTTGGCGATGATAGAAATCTTTGAGGCGTTTGCGAGGTTGTTGACGTTCTTCTTCAATGTGACAAGTCGACCAGCAATTTTCTTTTCGACATACATAGCAAGCACGACGGGTACGGTTATAATTACCTCTTTGGTTTTCCAAATTTCTACGCTGATGATTGCTCTGGGGTCTCCTTCGTCCCCTGTTGAAACTACCTTGAAATCTCCGAACTATATAGAAAGAATCTTCTTGTACATTTTCGGGCTCAAAGTATTTTTGATATTGAGGGTTGTTTGCCATGCCCTGGGATGCTTTCCACGTTGAGATACTAGCTTTGGCGCGATTGATAAAATCAATTGATGTATCTCCTCTTGGTGTTGTCGAGCAGGCAATATTTGTGGCGGGGTGACCTTTGCAAGAATCAACAAGTTTACCATAAAAGATCTCTTCAGAACAATATGATGCAGAAAGACCTTGTTGTAAGTTACGTAAGCGTTGCACAAGAAGAGTTAATGCTTTGTCTATATCTTTTTAGGATTCTGGGTGCTCAGCCAAAATTGAAAAAAGCGATGTTTCGTTCCATTCGCTGCGGAGCATACTTTCACGCTCTCTACCTTCAAAAAATTGTCTCATTTCAGTTGCAAGCGTAGAAATGGATGGAATTATCATGTCGTTTTGGCTCACAATTGTTCTATAATGTTGCAAGGCAGCACCTTCAAGCATGATGTGGAAGGCTTCATGGTGTCGAATTGTTGGTATCCCTACAGTATTACAATTTTCTGTGAATGTCGCAAATTTGTCATCAAAAAATTCATCTGGTGATCCTCCATATTTTTGATTATCTTTGCATATTTTGCTCAAATTGATTAAGGCGGCGGTTACCCTATCTTCATTTTGACGCTGATATGGATGAGGCAAAGCGGGTTGAGGTTGGGAAATCGAAGTAGGTAGCTGACTTTTAAACTGAGGCAAAACTTCAATTTGTTCTCCATTTGGAAGTGGCGTGTAATTTGACGTGCAGGTTTTATTTAGAGCGGCGGCCATCTTTATCCCGCGGCGTTTTTCAACAAAGACGTCGCGAGAACGTAGATAATCACGAAGTGGCTTTAGGTCTGGCACTTTACGGAAGATAGTTTCATTAAAGTTCTGAAAATCGTGCACAAAGTATTCGTGGAGGAGAGATCCGCCTATTTTCTCATCATCGTAGTCGTCGATTCGATTGGAAATATATTCTGAAACTTGTTGTGCTGAGGCTTTGTTGGCCTCCCCGATGGTCCATGGGACAAAGTCTCCAGCTTCTTGAGTAGTAGACATGCTGATGGTTGATCTTATGAAAGGTTCAGCGGACAATCTGTTCTATTGAAAGTATGTGATTGTGTGCTATACTGCTAACAAAGGATCTAAATTTGTGACAAAGGAAAGTTAATTCTAACCAGTGGTTCTGACCTGTTTCGAAAACTGATCAGTGTCGATAAACCTGTACGTATTTATACGTTATACTAATTAATCTCCATCTTTTTAGTATCAGTTCTACAAGTCATAATATAAAAAACAACATGTGCCTATTACATAATCAACACTAGCTTACAATCACGTGATATGTGCACATAATACTCAATGATATCTAATAAGATCGTTTCTGATAAAAATGTATATCAATAAAAACCAACACCCATAAAGTGGTTGGATGGCGAAAGTTCTCCAGTCGCTTTGGCCCCCCTCTGATTCAATTTCAAGGTGTTACGTACAGTACCACGACTGAGCGCGCTGATATCTTTTTCCGCACAAAGCTTGCCCGTGTAGGTAGTGTAGAAATATTGTATGCGCTATTGAGGAATATCTTAACGCGTGTTAGGCTTGGTGTTTCACTGTATATCAAGTTGGAACAATTTGGTGGCTGTAGAGAGGAGTAAAGTAGGAGTTGTTTATTTCTCCCGCCCCAAACTATAGCCCTAACTATATAAAAAATTATCTAATAAAACTAGTTGGTGATTGTGTGTCAATACGGACTAGCGTATAATATGACATACAACGGTCATAGCGCAGAATAATAACCAGGGTGGTAATGTCTCTACAAGTTACATTCCTTGCAGATCACACCAATTAGTAGAACTAATTTCGACAGATAGGGAACCGGATGTGTCCATATACTCCCCTACATGTCCATCACGAGCGATCCCAGCACCTCTCTCCATATACGAAGACGAAGTGCGACATTGTCTACTTAGTACATCATCCTCTACTCCAGGGCACGACCATCTCTCGGTTTCTGCTCTCCGCCTTATCTGGGATGTGACAGCATGGCGCACATGGATCATACACTTATACAGTCTCTGCCTGGTATACGGTCATCATCCAAGTATTTTTCGCCGCGCTGAAGTCGTGGTTATACCTAAACCTCACAAGGATGATCTTACTAACCCTTCGAATTGGCGTCCAATTTGACTCCTCCCAGTTCTGGGAAAAGGGCTGGAACGCATATTGGCAAGACGCTTCGCTTTCTGGGCTTTTTCAAGCCGCATTATATCCCCTACGCAACTTGGAGCTCTACCTAGAAGATCAGCCATGGACCTCGTAGAGAGTCTTGTCCACGATGTCGAGAAGGCGTGGGACGCGAAGCAAGTATGCACTCTTGCTACTCTCGACGTGGAAAGCGCTTTCGACTGCATTCAGCCTGGTCGTCTCTCTGCCCGCTTGCGCGAACAAGGATGGCCTATTCCATACGTAAATTGGGCTGCTTCTTTTGCTTCAGGCAGGAAAGCTCGCCTCCGAGTAGACGATTTTGTTGGTGAATTCTTAGACATTCCACATGGCTTGCCCCAAGGATCCCCAGCTTCACCCATACTGTTCCTGCTGTTCCTCGAGCCTCTATTTAAACACCGCTTTCCTACATTTGGATACGTTGATGACGTGGCGATCCTCTCGGTGGCAAAAACTCTCGTCGAATCTTCTCGCCTGACTGCCGCCAGGGTTAAGACGGTCACCCATTGGTGCAATCAGAATGGTCTCTCGTTGGCTGAAAACAAGATGGAGATCCTGCATCTTCGTAGATCTCGTCAGCTCCCTCCCACTCTGACATTTAACGGCGTCTCAAGGGATGCTAACTCATCCGTAAAGTGGCTTGGTGTCCTCCTTCACACCAAGCTTTCCTTCAAAGAACACGTTCAAGAATGGTGTGCAAGGACACAACGAATCAGCGCCCATATACGTCAGCTTGGCAACACCCATCGTGGCGTACCCATTCCCTTCCTCCGCACTGCTGCACTGGCTGCGGCGCTACCAGTTCTCTTTTACGGCGCAGAGGTCTGGTGGCGCGGTCACACATATCTCCGCCGAGGACGTCCAACTTCTACCCGATCTCAACACCTGGTAGACATGATCTCCCGAGCTCTAGTCACCCTGGCTCGAGCAATTCTACCAGTATACAAGACCACCCCAAAGTCGGCAATTCTAAGAGAGGTGAGGCTCGAGCCTGCTCATATCCTACTTGAGGAGATACGCCTCCGCTCTGCTCTCAGAATAGCCGCCGTGGACTGTTTTCATCCTTTGGCTAAAAGGTCTATCGTCTCCCGCGCACACAGTCGCCTGACCGAAAAAAATAAAGCTCGTTCTTCCCATCCCTCGGCCCAAGCTTTTAACTCCTTCCTACAAAACACCTCTTAATCAATCTCGAGCAGACTTCTCTGCTCAGGGATTTTGGGAGCGCATTAGGGAGCTGCCACCATGGGATATTCTTGTCTTCTCGGACGGCTCAAAACAGAAAGATGGTTTTGCTGGGGCAGGTGCCGTCGTTCTCTACAGAGATATCACGATAGATGAAGTGAAAGTGCCCTTAGGGCCCGACTTTGAGGTCTATGACTCCGAGATCATAGGCGCCCTCGCAGGGCTTAGGGCTGTCACGGCAGCTCCTTCAACACATCTTGCTACCAATATTCATGTAATCCTCGACAACCAAGAGGCTGCACACCGTCTTCTCGATTCTTCACCCTCCAAGTCCTCGCAAAAGGAAATTTTAGAGTTTCGGGACCTCGCATCTCGCTGGTCTACGAGAAGAATCCTACCTATCGCATCTCCTGGTAGAGTCCAAGTAATGTGGTCTCCAGGTCACATGGGAATTCCAGGTAATGAGCGGGCCGACAAGCTGGCCGGAGAGGCTGCTCGCCAACCAGCTCCCCCTGCCGCATCCCTTGCCGGAGTCCGCGCAAAGATTCAAAGGCAAATATGGGACTTGACCACAGCTTGGTGGCAGTCTCATGCTCCCTCTACCTATGGTGAGTTGGGGATGCCGTTTCCCAAGAAGCCCCCCGAGGAACTACGACTCCCTCGCCGTTATCTCGGATATTTAATCCAATGCCGCACTGGACAGGGTGACTTTCATGCTTATCACGAAAGGTTTCATCATGATGATGCCCTTCTGACTTGTTCCTGCGGCGCTGACAAGTCAATCACCCACTTAGTTTTCTGCCCCCTCGTGCGAGAGAGACTGGCTTTGGCTGGTCACCGACGAAGTCTGGGCTCACTTGATTTTCTCCTCGGCACCTCTCATGGAGCCAAACGTTTCGCTACCATATTGGAGAAGGCCAGTTTTCTGTCAGAAATCTGTCCAATTTGTTCCATTTAACATAGTCATGTGAGGAATCCGCTGCACAGCGCTCGCAGTATCTTTGTGTCTTTTCATGGCCTCTATGCCAATGCACTTAATTTTCTGTATTTTATATTGCAGTCACCATGTCCCCTCAGGGATGGGGCTTTAGTTGTAACTTGGGGCCGGTAGACCTAATAAATAAATAAATAAATAAATAAATAAATAAATAAATAAATAAATAAATAAATAAATAAATAAATAAATAAATAAATAAATAAATAAATAAATAAATAAATAAATAAATAAATAAATAAATAAATAAATAAATAAATAAATAAATAAATAAATAAATAAATAAATAAAGGATAGTAAAACCTCTTAGAAGTATTCAGAGAAAATGCTTAAAACTAATTACAGGTGCATACAAATCCACCAGCAGCAAGGTGCTGGAACACGAAACCTCGATTCTACCAATCGAACTTTACCTCAAGCAAAGGAGGATTCAGCATGCCGGACTGTCCGAAAAATCATGTACCCAGCAGACTATATCATCGGCATTGAAGAAAATAAAGCTGCCCGCCTGCGGGAGAAAAGATATACATGCTAGGAACAAGAAGAATGACCTTGCCGGATGGACAAGAATCTGCGGAAAAGAGAAGGACACGAGTAGACAAAAGGAGTTACTCAAAATCTCAGCTTTTCAGGAGTGGGAAAACTCTTGGAAAATCCAGCATGCGGAGCAGCACTCTGGTCACCGAGCGCCTGCGGATCCCAAAATATGGAAAGCAGCATGTATAACTATCGACCAAAAGACCGGCAGACTACGAATGGACCTTAAAAGAACACCATCCGAACTCCACCAAAACCTGAAGAGGGCCCAGAGCAGTATAGCGATACAGATTAGAAGCGAGCATATCGGGCTCAACGCTTATCTGTACAGAAGAAAAGTCCCAGGAGTGGAATCCCCCAAATGCCAATGTGGATATCCGTCTCAAAATGCTAGGCACATGGTCATGGTGTGTCCTCAATGGGCAAGGGGAAGAGGGGAGGTGCTGAGAAAGGCCAGAAATAGGTCTTTTGAGGCAATGATGAATAGCCCGGAAGATGTTGCCAGAATCACGCAGTGGATTCTAACCGAAGGATGGATAGAACAGTTTCGGCTTACTAGAGAAGTCGAGGCAGTGATGGACGACAGGGCTTAAGTGAGAGATAGGACGAACTCCACGTTGGACATAACAGAGAGAACGCACTTTCTAAAGGTGAGTTTAAAATACTACAGAGTTAAACTGTAAAGATTAGGGGGTTTTCACCGAAAGGTTTCCTCCTGTGTAAATAAAAAGTTAGACACCTGCATGGGCCACAAGAGCTCCCTATCAGGGTAATGAAATCAAATTCAAAATAAATAAATAAATAAATAAATAAATAAATAAATAAATAAATAAATAAATAAATAAATAAATAAATAAATACATAAATAAATAAATAAATAAATAAATAAATAAATAAATAAATAAATAAATAAATAAATAAATAAATAAATAAATAAATAAATAAATAAATAAATAAATAAATAAATAAATAAATAAATAAATAAATAAATAAATAAATAAATAAATAAATAAATAAATAAATAAATAAATAAATAAATAAATAAATAAATAAATAAATAAATAAATAAATAAATAAATAAATAAATAAATAAATAAATAAATAAATAAATAAATAAATAAATAAATAAATAAATAAATAAATAAATAAATAAATAAATAAATAATAAATAAACAAATAAATAAATAAATAAATAAATAAATAAATAAACAAATAAATAAATAAATAAATAAATAAATAAATAAATAAATAAATAAATAAATAAATAAATAAATAAATAAATAAATAAATAAATAAATAAATAAACAATAAATAAATAAATAAATAAATAAATAAATAAATAAATAAATAAATAAATAAATAAATAAATAAATAAATAAATAAATAAATAAATAAATAAATAAATAAATAAATAAATAAATAAATAAATAAATAAATAAATAAATAAATAAATAAATAAATAAATAAATAAATAAATAAATAAATAAATAAATAAATAAATAAATAAATAAATAAATAAATAAATAAATAAATAAAATTATGGTCTGGTTGATCTGTATAACTAACAATAGATAGCACTTTAACTGTTTGCCTAATTAGAACCACTAATTCCAACAGGAAAAGGATTGTTTGATCATATGGGAGAAAGATCAACAGACTGATTAGCGGTGGCATTTGATATACCTAACCCAAAGATTCAAGATATAATTCTGCTGAAGTGGCCGAAGAGATGCTGAAATTTGGGGGCAATAACGCAATGATTGGGGATGCACGTCGTGATTAGGTATCGGTAGAATAAACTCAGAACAGTTCATAAGCATTTTGAATACTTCTTAGTGGCCAACTATCGATGAAGTTCGAAGTAAGCTCTTCCTCATCAAAAGGAATGACCTTCTTTTGCAATAAGATAACGACCCGAAACAAACTTCTCGAGCGACAATAAAATAATGAGCTACCAACATCTTGATTACCATAGAATGTTTGTCTAAATTGCCTTGAGCCATATTCAGCAGCTCCAGTGTCTGGTCAAACGCCGACTAAGAGAATACTCAGCGCAACCCAAAGGCATACATGAATTGACAGAAAAGCTGGAAGTATTGTGGCATCATATCCACGAAAATTTATAACAGAAATTGATGTAGAGTAAGTTGTCAAGAGTTATGGCCGTAAAGAAAGCCAGAGGACATACAAAGTGTTAGGATGACGCGCACAAAATGCACTGTAGATTAAAAATTTGTTAACTCCTACCAATCGTACATTCAATTATTATTTTTCAAGAAGATAATTTATCAGTTAGCACTGAATGATTTTGAATTTATTTGAATGTAGATTTATGTTGTGAAGCGGTCAGTGCGCAACTAAATCACATACCTAACTTGGACTAGTGGTCAAGTGATATTCAGGGGTAACACAGGATGTGCATGTATAATAAGTCTGGCACACGCAATTGTAGAATAGTAGTCCACATAATCCCTATTGTTTCTTCCACCAAGCTTCCACACTAGAATAGTAATTCCACTGTGATCATTACATCGTAGGACAATATTTATAATAGGTTATGAAGTCCGGACTGCACTGAAGAAACTGAAAGGCATTTGAACTCAAAAACAATTGGTGCACTAAAGGATTGTGCCTCACTAAAGTACTGTAAGGAACCGAGGGCGCAAAAGGACTGCGCCTGCAGAGAAAAAAAAAAAAGACTTGCGAAAGGATCGAACTACGGATTGGCCTGGAGGCCACATTGGAAAATAATTTCTTCACCTAATCCCAACTTTTCTTACAATTGACTTGGCGAAGCGTCCCCCTCGCCTACACTTAGAATAAAGACATTACGAAAATGTCAGAAGAAGGCACGTTCTGGGGAGTAGAGAAGCTATCCAAGCTTAACCACGAAAGATGGTTCAGGATAATGTTGGCCCAGTTCGAAAGCAGGGGGGTAACTCATGTTTTAGAGAAAACTGTGACCAAATACGCGGCTATCGCAACTCCAGACAAGTGCGCTCAGTTCAATGCAAAAGTTGAAGGCATAATCCAAGGAGTTCGTAAGGTTACACTGGAGCAAAAGTGTCATAAGCAGTACGTAGACAGCGTGGGGAGACACAGAGGACAAGAGGTGGGTGTCAGGCTAAAGGTTGCCATCCTACATGATACACGAGATATATGCATCACCAATCGGCTAAAAGGCCAGACCAGAATCATAGAACACTATGAGCTGGCAAGCTCCATATATATATATTATACAGTAGAGGCTTTCCTGACAAAAAGAATAACCCGACATTGTCATTGACATCAAACGAAAAGACTCTGAATTATGAAAAGAAAGAGAAATACTTAAAGGACGCAGGAACATTGAAGTATTTACTCTTGAAAGGGCTTAACGACGACGATCAGTCACTCCTCGATGAGTACCAGACTCCAAAAGAACTCCGGGCCCACTTGAAATCCAAGTACTCCAAGACCAGCAAACTCGCTGCAGCCCAATATGTTCGAGATCTTAACAATTTCGAGTTTCAATCGGATATGACAATTGATAGCGCCTGAAAAAAGCTAAAGGAGATAAGGAGAAAAATTATATCAGCGAAGCCCACGGCTAAAGCGCAATATGACGACGAAGCGCTCATGATGATCCTCATCTCTGTGCTACCAAAATCATACCAGTCAACTATAGACTCTATGAACATACACGAAAACTTACCAACTGAGGTCCAACTAATTCATCTAGAGACAAAGGAGGACCGACTCAGGATTGAAAGTAGTCAAATGAAATCTGCTAATGCTGCCCGTAGACGCCTTCAGCCACCAACTTCAGATGTAGAGATGGGTGGCACCAATGATATAGATTGTTATTTATGTCATGACAATCACTATCTCGTCGAATGCCCATAACTGAAAGAAGTAGAGGAATTTGTGAGAGGTTTAAAAGCCCAACAGAAATCTAAAAAGTACCAAAAAAGAAAACCGGCAGGTGCCTCTGCTAGAAAAGGGAAGGGTAAATATACAAGGAAATCCCAAGGCTTAGTCAGCACAAATTTTGACAAATCTTTCGATGATGAGGGCAGCTCCAAGGACGAATCCACGGATGATTCTGAGCCGGAAACTGCTGCTATAAGCACACAGAACAGACCCACACCACGTAAGCGCCCATCAGTCTGGCCAATAGACACTAGTGAATCCTCTCACATGACTGACCAAGTGAACCTGTTAAGGGGACCGTTAACAAAACTGAAAAAACGGTGACTGATACAGGTTGGAGGTGGGAATTTATGGTCTGATGCGCGAGGCACGGTTGAAGTGGTAGCAGAAGATGGCTCTTCTTATCTTTTGGAAGGATGTCTGCTTGTCCCCAATTTAGGAATAAATTTAATTTCCGCACGACGGCTTTGTAGGGACGGGATTGTTGGAATACACAACTCTAAAGACATGTATTTTAAAAAGATTAACAATTCAATCCAATTCAGAAACGACTACAGAACCCTACTACACGCCCAACAAAAGGATGGGTTGTACATGCTTAAGACGATAAATCAACGAAACCCAGACTTAACGCTCTTTTCTACTAAACCAATCGAGAAAATGACAAGTACAACTCTAACCATGCCAACTGTAGCAATGTACTCTAAATCTAGAAATTTCAGTGAAGAGAGCTCAGATGGAGACCCGGATGAGTCAGAGACTGACGAGGCCTCGAAATCTCAAAGGAAAAGATACCGTCTTATGCATAGAAGGTTTGATCACTATGGCTCGGAAGCTTTACAACATCTTCACGAGGTTGCAACCGGCACTCGGAAAATCCATGTCCCACCGAAAGAGAGACGAGTTTGTAAGTCTTGTAAAATTGGAAAAATGAGGAGAAAGATCAGTAAAATTTTAGAAAAGCATCAGAAGAGCCCGTTCGCTCTTATATCTATAGATATTGCTGGCCCATTCGTAAAGTCAATTCGCGGATTCGAGTATTTTTTGCAAATAATTGACAGTTATTCCTGGAAAATTTGGACAATTCCCCTAAAATCAAAGGACCAAGTTGACCCCGACTTAACAAAATGGAAATTGAAAGAAGAGAGGACTAGGAAATCTGTAATTGCATGTAGGTCAGATAATGCACCTGAGCTTAAGAAGATTATGGATGTCTGGCAAAATACAGACGGAGTGAGTGCACAATATACGACTATCGCATCCTCGCACCAAAATAGACCTGCAGAAAGAGCAATCCAGACTACAGAAAACGCGATTAGGACAATGACTCACGCTGTGGATCTCCCCGCTGAGTTTTGGTGCTTTGCTTCTGAGACAGATGCACATGTGAGAAACCGAATAGCTCGAGGACCTATGATAAAAGGTAATAAGACATCACTTGAAGAAGCTTATACGGGAAACAAACAGGTTTCAGATCACCTAAAGGTCTGGGGCTGTGTGTGTTATGTAAATGTTGATCCAAAAACAATTCCAGTAACACAAATACATAATAAACAGTTAGATAAAGAAAGAGAAGCCGTCTTCTTGGGATATAGCAATGAGACTAACAAGCAATAATGGTATTACTCGGCAGACTTAGGCTACGCACAAAGATCGACATCAGTAGACTTTGATGAAAACAAGCAAAGTGGGAAAATCGACTTGCGACTAAGGAATCTTCCGAGTGGAGTCACAGATAAAGGTACTCCAGTAAATCTCATCGACAGGAGGCCACGCGGGAGGCCGAGAAAGTACGCGCAAGAGTTAGACCAGGAAAAAGATCGCCCATATTTCTATGTCACGGATCGCAGTATATAGGCTGAAGCAACTGTATACCTAATGGTAGTTTATATTCTATCTAAGGGAGAAATCTATGTTTGTATTTACAATTCGTATAAATGTTCAATGTCATGGTTTCTGGAATGTTCCTCAGACCACTGAAGTGTGTAGACACAGATATAAATATACACGCAGCATGCTCCACCATTCTAGAAAGCTCCATCAGGTTTAGTATTTGTTGTGAATGCATTTAGCACCACAATATGTAGCTATGGAGATATAAGTCACGTGGGTACGCTAGTAAGCGAGGAATGTATATTACGAATGCACAGTTAGTAAAGTAGAAAATTAAGCCTTTACACATATCAGTAAACATAAGTACAACTTCAGAGATTCAATAGCATTGTGGATTAGTCCCACTTATATATGTCCAAGCGCTACTACTCGCCTATGCTAGTCGGCATAGGCTACAGGGTTACTGCGGCTAAACAGCCGTCACATTCTACAACAATTTGCCAATCCCTCCACGGCAGGAAATCCAAAATAGTATTTCATCGGAACATCAAGAATAAGAAAATATTTCTGGAGATGGAGTTTGTAGAGTTTTCAGTGATTCTCGGTCAACGGATGAGGAGAACTCGTCAATACCTGAACCCGTCCAGTTGATGGTAAACCCCTCTGGCTCAATAAATAAAACCAACCAGCTAGCTACGGGATACCTTAAGCCAACTTTCAAAGCTATCCAAGTAATAAAACCACCTGACATTAACAATGAAGCCTCGAAACCGAAATCACAGATATTATCTAAAGTCCAGCCATTACGAAAAACCGTCGATCATCTTAAAGTTAAGAAATCCAAATCAAAACGTAAAATAACACTCGAAATCTCCCCGCATACAGAAGTGCCTGAGGCTACTCTTAAGTTCTCATCAAACTCAAAATCAGCAGAAATTTCTGAGGATAATATAATTTCAGAATTATTGCGAAGTCCTAAAAGGCCGCAAAATTCTAATTCAGAAACATTCCAATCGGGCAACCTCGATCAAATTGGAGAGATTACCAACATAGAGTGCAAAAAGAATGATGTGGAAACTATTGAATCCGAAAATGGTGACGTTGAAGCTATAGAATGTGATTCTGACTATGATTATCAACCACTTGTGACAAAAGTAAGCAGGAGCCAATTAGTGAAGGTTCCGCGGTAGACATTTAGACCAAGAAAAAGATTTGGAGATACAAACAAAAATGAACTACAAGCAAAAAGAATTAGAGCAATGCTGGCATTACTTCACAAATGAAAATATTTCAAAAAATGATGATGAAATAGAATTTGCACTTACTACAATAAAACAACATATCTTATATGGAAAAGAGTCGCAAAAATTCATTTCCGAACAGATGCAAACAATACTCAGCCATGAAACAGACTGTAAAGATCATCATGCGTTAGCAGCAAAGTTGATGCATGGAATCCCTATCCCAAGGACTTATAGAGAAGCGATGAGAAGCCCCCATTCAAAGGAATGGGAAAAAGCAATCAAAAGCGAAATAGATCAGCTAATCCTGAATGGAACATGGGAAGAGTTCATTCTTCCTGATGAGGCTAACTTAGTTTCTACAAAATGGGTGTTCACCATAAAGGAGACAGCAAATGGAGAAATTGAACGATTCAAAGCTAGACTAGTCGCGAGAGGATTTAGTTAATCTCCCGGCATAGACTTTACAGAGACATTTGCACCAAAAGTAAGAATGGATACATTCCGAATTTTTCTAGTCACAGTCGCAAAAAGAGACTTAGAATGTTCACAGTTCGATATTAAAAACGCATTTACTGAATCTCACTTGAAAGAAGATATATTTCTTGCCCCACCCCAAGGCGTGGTTGTCTCTCAAGGCAAGGTCGTTAAAGCAATGAGAAGCTTATATGGTCTGAAACAAGCTAGACGCGATTGGAACTTACTTCTAAAAGACATTTTAAAAAGTAAATGTGGTTTCACCCAAAGTCTGGCAGATCCATGCTTGTTCATTGTCACGGTTCGGGATATTGAGGCAGAAGCACTGTATATCGTAAAGTAGTTTATATTTATCTATGACGAGAGGAATTACATCTGCCCAGGTAGCATCTACTTATAACACTTCCGATGAATTGCCACCAGGCTCTCAATGCTACAATAACACCATGGCATGTAATACCCCTTGCAACATGAAACATAGGCAAGTTCCGCCAAGCTGAGTCCAAGCGTCCTACCCTGCCGATCGCTTGACGGGAAGCTAGCATACCCGGATAGGGCTGCATTAGTCTGTGCATATGATGACCATCATATGCTACAGGAAAATATCGGCTTATCAGCCGTCACATTCATACACAAATTAAGAAAACTGTACCTACTAGTTTATGTGGATGATATGGCCGCGGCATCAAATAACCCAAACAAATTGACTGGTTTTATCGAGCTCTTTCTGCTCGATTCCATGCCAAAAATATGGGGGAGATCGGAAAGCTTCTTGGCGTGAGAATCACAAGAGACCGAAAAAATAAGACCATATATCTGGATCAAGAACAGTACCTTGACAAGGTCCTCGGTCAATTTGGCGTAAGCAAAGCGAAACATAAGGCAAAGACAATACCAGCTTCCGATTATAAGAACCTTCAACCTATAATAATTAGAGACCAGAAATTTGACGTTACTTTATATCAACAAATGATTGGAAGTTTGATGTATGCAATGACACTAACACGGTCTGATATAGCGTTTGTTCTGGGATACCTAGCCAGATATATGAGTAATCCTGCGATTCACCATGGCCACGCAATGAAAGAGTTGATGCGTTACATTCGATCCACAATCCAGCAAAAACTACGCTATGGACCCTCTAGTGAAGACCACGACGATCACTTTGTCATATACACAGATGCAGACTGGGCAACTGGCAAGACCGACCGAAAAAGCGTTTCTGGGGGAGTCGGAATGTTCTACGGAGGACCATTCTGTTGGATGTCAAAGAAGCAGCGGTCGGTAGCAAAATCAAGTTGTGAATCGGAGTACATTGCGCAGTCAATGCTATGCAAGGACAGTGGACTGCGCAGATTTTTAAAGACTTGAACATGTCGGAGTATATCAGCATCGACCAGCAATGTGTTAACATGCGAGGAGACAACCAAAGTGCAATTGCACTTGCTAAGAATCCCCGTCTTCATGAGAGATCAAAGCATATAGACGTCTGTTATCACTATATACGGGACCTCGTTGAGAAGGGAATGCTCAAAATCAAGTATATCTCGACTTCAGAAATGCCTGCCGACGGCCTAACTAAACCTCTAGCCCGCGTCGCTTTTGAAAGGTTTAAAGGATACCTTGGGGTCATACCAATCAGTGGCATTAGGTGCTGGAAAGAAGTAAAGTGCTGAGATAATAATGTGGAGCGCCCTGAGGGGGAGTGTTGTGAAACGGTCAGTGCGCAACTAAATCACATACCTAACTTGGACTAGTGGTCAAGTGATAGTCAGGGGTAACACAGGATGTGCATGTATAATAAGTCTGGCACACGCAATTGTAGAATAGTAGTCCACATAATCCCTATTGTTTCTTCCACCAAGCTTCCACACTAGAATAGTAATTCCACTGTGATCATTACATCGTAGGACATTATTTATAATAATTTATTCATTTTTGAGTGGTCGCTGTCGTGATGTAATAGGATTTATCCGACGTAGCATTTACATTTGGCACATTTGAGAGCTGCTGTATCTAATTAGAGGCCAATTCCTTAATGATTCCGACCGTTGAGGTCATCTTTAGGTAAATGCCTTCTAAAATTGGTGTAATGTGAGTGAACTGTCTCTTGAGTTGGTGTTCAAGGATCTCCCGACTTCTACCTTTGGTAACACATATATGACGTCGGAAATCTAAATCCAAAAAGTTGTTTCAACTCCAAATTCTCTGAAGCTCATCACAATATACATTTATGACGGACTCAGTATATTTTCAATAACTAGGTACATATCTATCGATCAAGACAGAAAAGAAAGAGTTCAGAATATTGTTGAGAGATATTTAGGGATTTTGAAGTTATAAAAGTAGTTGGATTTGGATGACCGACAACATGTATGGCTTGAGGGTATCTTTAGATGATACTCCTAGTCCCATAGAACAAGAAATGAGCCAGTGAGATCGAGCTCGAGTAGGATTGAGAAATATGTCGTTAGGCTTGCATTAATGAAGGGTACGTATACTTTAAAGCTTATATAAACGAGACTTTAATAAATAAGATGGTGATAGGCTTTTTTATATAAGTTGGCATTAGAGCCGATGGTGACTCTCACAACGGGTTTGCTATTAAATATAAATATCTCTCTATGTATTTTGCACAGCTCAATGAAACAAGCTCGAGCCTTGCTAAAAAATGTGAATGTTTGTCGGGCGAGTGTAGCAAATATTGAACTTTATGATCCGACATTGAATTTCTTGCCAAAATGGGTTTGCGTCGAGGTCCCAAGGTCATGATTGAATCTGTTTAATTAAGCCATATGCATACTACCTCTAATAGTTAGTTTATTCAAATGAGCATAACCGGGAAGCAATGCGTTACAAAATGTGAGTGGCCGGAGACCTGATAATTCCGTGATTTGTTTATCAAACTTTCATCCTATTGCTTGGCGGTACTTGTCCATGTGAGAATCTGTAATATACGGCAGATAAATGAAATTCTTATTAGAGGCTCCTTATAATTTTACCTAGTGAATTCGTAGCTTTGTACCAAGGAATGTAATATAGGACGAAACAGCACGGAACTTTGTTTCCTCCCTTACTCTTACAGCTACTATTTTTGATAAGCAAGCTTCTGCGGTGATGTTTTTAAAGTTATAATTTCCCTTTCTCAAATTTAAAGCTCAAAAAATTAGGGTGCAAGTGTGAGAATTCCGTTGTGATCTCATTCTAGATAAGACGATAATACCAGTGTATCTGATAATTTAACGTCTTCAAGAGAATTTATTAAGATAGGACACAATTTCATGTAACAAAAGCAGATTCAAGGCCTAAGTTTAGGTGATAATGCACCATGTTTAATTTTTCAACTTGAAGTAGCCATCTCTCCTTGTGTGAGATGACTTTCAAACTGATAGGGAGAAAAGAGAAAGTTACTCAGCTTCAATTTGCTATGAGCAATTATATTATCAGGAGTCGATTCGATTTTATAGAGTAGAAAGTTGAATTATTGCATAGGCTGTAACAGGTCAGATTAAGTCTGCCTATCGGAAGATTTCTTGAGAAAGCCAAAGCTCTGTCTCCTGCAAAGGGATCCATAGCCACTAAACTTTGTACTATGGTGGAGAATTTTCATCCCTTTCAATCTTGTGTGAGTTGTGTGGAGATATTGTTGAAGATTCCGGCAAAGTGGAGGAATATTCATAGTCCATTTGCTTAACACTCGTCACACTCCTTATCGTCAGCTCTGAATCTGCAACGATAAATTCGTCTTTATCATCAAAATTGGTTAAATAACCATGGCACGAATCACGAAAGGATTGTACTTTATAGATGATAAAACGTGACACAAATCTAAAGTGATAAGTCAAACTTTATCATCTACCTTTCTGGTAAATTTTCGTATTTCTCCGACTTAGCTTTGTGTTTCTCTTGCAGTGGGGGATGCCAATACTTTGTTCGATTCGGATCATTTATCTAAATCTTATATCTATTCCCTGGAGAGATGCCGTACTCTTCCGTGAGTTTAGATCCCATTGATATACTGGGAGTATTATTTTCAATGTACTTTGTTGCGAGCCAGTTCATAATAAATTTCCTGTTGAAAAACAGAACGTATCATGTCTTAGAAGTGAATCCTTAGACACATCATAGCCGAATTTAATAGGTCTAGTCGTGTGATCACGTGAATTAGATATCATAGATTCCTTTCCGAAGGAACTGCCCTTTTCTCCTTAGAGAAAATGTAACCTGATTCCTTATGCCTTGTTACTTACCAATCCGACTGATCTAATGGATTATTACACTGTTGTACAAACTCATTTAATATTTTCAGTTATTTGCGCACTGATACGTTATTTCCTCGGCGTCAGAAGCAGAAATGGTACTGTCGCGTGATCTTCGGTGACGCTCGAGAGGAGACTTATGAAATTGAGAGCCAGAAATATCATGTAAGCTCACATTGGATTTGAATCGAGAAGAGAAAAATGATGCAGAACTGGAAGCTTGAGGGTTTCCAGGAGAGCCTGAGGAGTCAGGAGGTTGTTTTATATCGTTATGATTCAATGGACTGCTTGGCGGATGATAGAAGCCGACCATCGGCGTTGTCAGGGCGCTATTTCCTTTTTGACTGAGTATTGAACCTGCAAGAAGTAGAGCATTTAAATTCTCTTGGTTCTCGCGCGAGCTATCATGAAATTGGGAGGATCGGTTGGTTTTGGGTGCTTGAGTGTAGCTAAGAGTGTGACGAGATCGATTATGCAACATTCGCCTGTTGTTGGACACAAGGGTAGTTGAAGATCCACCAGGATGACGCATTTCGTTGATGTGTTGACGATTTTGACGAATTCGCTCCTGTAGTTGAGCGATTTCCTCTCGAGCACTTGATAGCTTTGCTGCCTGTACTTCGATTAATCGTTCTGCCTTTTCAAGTCGGCGACGAGTAATTATGTTGTCGTTCTTTGTAGACCTACTGTACTCCCTCAAATTTTCGATATATCTGGTCTGAACTGAATTGTGAGGGTTCGTTCTTAGTATCTCAGCATCACGCCGGAGCATAAAATTTTCGACCCGCAAACGATTCAAAGCTTCCTGCGATTCAATAGTGAGAAGGTTAAGCTGTAGCTTTTGGTGGGCCACAGTGACACGAGCTTCAGTGGTTGCGGCTTCTAATTTCAGATTCTCATCGTATATATTGATTAATATATCCTTGAGTTCGGCGGCAGTCACAGATTTCAACTGTTCAAGCGTAGGTTTTGGTATCATGATTTTTGATGCTGTTTTATTATCATTTACTGTCGTGGCTAATGGTGAAGAGATGGAGGTTTCTGGTGTGATAGAATCGCAGCATGACAGGGGCGACGAAGTTGAATTTAGAGGCCCAAGGTCTGGTAGAAGTGCATCCATCCTTGAATATCGGACGCAGCTGAGCAGGATTGTAAGGGAGACCTATGGTTCACATGAGCTAAATAGGTGATGAAGATTTACAGATTCAGGTCATTTCTTACCGAATAACGCTGTAATCGCTACAGTTATATGATGCGGTATACACACCACAGGACTAACGTTATTATATCATGTACGATTTACTTAGCACTATACTAGTAAGCATTATTTATTATAGCAATGATTTGGCTATCTCTTTCTGGATGATGATAATAACCAATGTTTTCCCCAACGTACGTCGCTCAGCTGTTGTCGAGGGAATAGGGAATAAATACTCAAAGTTGTTTTTACAAGGTACTTAGGTTTCGCATGTAAGGGTATGTTGGACAATTCATGAACGATGAATAAATTTTAGTAATGTAATATCTAAATAGCGTTAGGAAATTTACAATATTTTGGTTTAGATCATGACTGGCTCATCTCATCCAAAGTTCACCAAAATATGGAGGATTGTTCCGCGGATGAATTGTTCAAATGATCCACTAAATAAAAGTACATAAAAGTGAATCAATACTCTAAAATTTACCTGCTATGCATAAGTATACTTAATTAATGGGAAACTGGCGAAAATGCCGAGTTGTTCCTCACTTTGTATTCCCGTTAAAAGATAATGCATCTCCTTAGTTCAGCCATAACCAATCTTCAAAGTGTCACACTACGTCATCTGTTACTACCACAACATTGCTGTATTATATTGTTTGTGGTATCTTTCATCCATCTGACACAAGCCGAGACCTTTACACACAACAGTAAAAGATGATAATTCATTAAGTTATGAGCCAAGATTAGTGCCAAAGGAGGGTGGAGTTAGGGATACAGGGAAAAAGGTTAATAAAAAAAATGATAATTAGAGCCTACTGCTCTAGTTGCTGAGACACCCATGTTCCAAAACATTATAAGGGCTAACGCGTTAAGTTACCCAGGCTGCCAGCAACAGTATTTTATGGTCAAGAACGCCAAATTACCGTTCAAATTTAATTATCTACGTAAGGTTAACAGACAGACGAGACTTAATTGGCGGAAAATGTTTAGGCAAATGGTTCCCATGTTTGGTCGGATGGTGCTATGGCTCACCGTCCGGGCCGTCCTCCCGAGTAGAGTCTGTGTAGCCGAGGCACATCCCTACGTTAGACAAGAGGAGGCTAGTTCGAGTCCAACAAGGCCGATTCTACAGTTCTCGCCCGATCACATTTGTGACGATGACGAAGACACACTGGAAAGCCGTGAGCGGATGGAATGCGTCCCCACGGCATACGTGAACGGTTGAGGGTTGAAAGGGCTTTAAGGCGCCCGACTTGAAGTTTTCTTATCAAATGAAATCCGTTTGTGAGTGCCCCTTAAATCAAGTTGTGTCATCGTTCCGAGTACTATAATAGTGTCAATCGTGTCGTAGCCTAGACGTTAAGTACATGTGAAGGGGGACGAAGACGGCGTTTCTACCTGTACGTGGTGTCCTCTACGAACCTCAGGTTTATCTTCAGAGCCAACAGAAACACGCATTACTTGGTCACGGAGGAAAAGCCACACAAATGAGGTTCCGGGGCGTACCCAGCTCTCGTTATGGTAGTGATGGATTAGACTAAGTTGGCCTTTTTTACCACGATGAATTCTCACTGTTTACAGATATTCTGACATTATACTGTCTCCCGAGGAAAGAGCACCGCTACCTAAGCGCTGGTGGTGTCGGCATAAGGAGGATATCTGGACGATGGGATATTAGGGAGATATAGAAAGGAATATGCACCTCGGGTGACACTGGTGACTAGGCCTTGCCTGGCTGGGTTGCAGGTTTTTTGAGACTTTTTCCCGCGTACCGATTTCTATGGCTGCCCTTTTTCTAATTTATTAAAGCAGAATGTTCCGTATAAAAGGTGGTTAAATTCTACGGGTAGTTACTCAGCTAAATGGCTACCCGTCTTGGGTCAATGTATCAAAGATCTTAGGTTCGAGGTAAAGGGGGATAGGGGCACTGTAGAAGGTGTGGCCTGGGTCAGAGAGGAGCCCTAGTGTTACAATAGTCTTTGACTCTACATAGCACGAATAAACACTACTACAGTACATGTGAATGATTTAAAATGAAATATATGTAACTCACCATGCTTGTTAAAATGCGTCAATCAATAATGTAACAATATTATATATATTACCCCAATATGTCCCAAAGGGGTTCTGGCCGAGTGGTTAAGGCGCTGTGTTTAGGATGCAATACATGCTCTTAGACCCGCAGTGGGAAACCGCGCAGGTTCGAATCCTGCGGACCTCATTTTAAATTTAATTCTACAACCTGGTAATAATTTGAACGACTCTTAGGCCAAATGTGGGGTAGCCGCTCTTTTGTCTAGCAGCTAGGTATACTAACCGTTCGATAGTCTCATGGGCCACGTTAGGTCGCGATATGTGTACCACAGTTACGTATGAGTAGATTCAAAAACTTTGTTGCTAGAAAATTCATGTTTTACTGTACAATAAAACGTTCAGACCCTTGACTCAGATAAGTAATTATGGAAGAATAGGCGACTTGAGCGGTGCAATGCTTCCATATAGTATCTCTGTATCACGTACACATAACCAACATGCGTCAGGAAAAAGTTAATCCGAGTCTGACTCGTCCCTCTCACTAGGCTATGTAGCTGTGTTACTGAAATCTTATGTTTATGGAAGCCAACTCAGATAACCACGAAAGTTTCTCGCTTTTCCCTGTGATGAATACTCACGAAAGATATTAAATACCGTAAAGATTAACATCATAGTGGTATCTATAAATGAAAACTGAATATGAGTGTTCCAAGAGTCAAAATCTCAGTCGTCTTGTGACAACAGATAACCTCTGAAATTGCCTACCTAGACCAATGAGGCGTCAAATCGAAAGTCGTGATACACAAAACTAACATCTTCTTCTAACACATCTTCATACTACTACTACTACTACTACTACTACTACTACTACTACTACTACTACTACTACTACTACTACTACTACTACTACTACTACTACTACTACTACTACTACTACTACTACTACTACTACTACTACTACTACTACTACTACTACTACTACTACTACTACTACTACTGATCCTCACATTCAGCCTACAGCATATATATAGGGGTTTCAGAATACCTCAATGGAAATTGATTCCATTCCTACTTCTCAAGAATCAACTAGCTTACCATCCTCCCCCGAAATTGATCTTGCTACCCTACCAAGATTAGACTCGTCTAGATGAGGAGACAAATTTTTTTCCAAGTCGAATACTTACAATATCCAAAGTCGATCCATGAATCAAAATGCTGACAACTGTATCCTAAGCAGTGACCTTATATCCTCAATTGATTTTACCTCTAATACCACTCTTAAAGAAAAATCCAAGTTAAATAAAAACACAAAGAAAAGTAGACCATTATATGACAGCTATTTACCTGGAAGTAAGATCATCAGGATTACACCATTGACTCACTCTGTAAAGCAATGCAACTACATATGCTATATTCATAATGGTAAAAATGAAGGTCCTAATACAATGTCCAAGACGATACAATCTTAGGGTCCTACGAAGCAAAAAAAATCATAGCCCAAAGCCTCTCCCAAGGACACTAGCATAACCATGCAAGAACGAACACAAAAAACTCAAGCTAAACCAAGCAAAACCACTCCCCCCAAACCAACTTCCAGTGTGACCCCTGCCACACCATCAACAAAGCCCGAATTTACCTATGCAGAAGAAGCCCTACACTCTGTAAGGGATAATATTTTGGAAGCTTACAGGTTAACAACCGACAGAGACAGCCAAAAGCAATTACTAGACTTTTTAAACCTTTTCAGAGCCTATACAGAAATGGGCTATAACGCTATCCAAGGTTTTATTCATCTAAATGATTTGGCTATTCCTCCAAGGACCCCTCTTTACTCTACTCAGAATACAAGACCACATCTACATTTAGGAAAAGTTGTCACAAACAAACCAAATAAAGATCAAGACATTGAACCCCCTACCTTCACTTATGCTGGCCAAGAAAACTATCCCAGGCATAATATTCCTCCAGGCTTCAATTTACCCTCTCTTCCCCATCCTTTATCCATAAATAGTACTAACTATGGTAGTCCTCCCAAGGCAAGCTATGCTCAGGTAATTCAAAAGCCACCAGTACCAAAAACCAGGCCTATGCCTCCAACCGAGGCTAGGCAGCCAAACCAGTCCTGTCAACAACCGAACACCAACCATCAAGTTTAAACTCTGCCCAATAAGAGCACAACGAAAAATGAAATTCATGTTATCACCCTGGCTCTAACTAAGGGTAGTTCAGTCCCAGCTTATCAATCTACACAAGTAAGGGACAAGGTAAATAAAGCTATGAGTAACATAGCTATTTCTCGGGCTCATACTTTCCCAAGAAACAACATTATACTCACTTGTTTCCAATCCACCCCAGAGGAGCTCCTAGAGAACCAACCCAAGTGGGAAAAAGTTTTCGCTGACTGGCCTGTAAGTAAGGCTCAGAAAGTTGAGACCTGGCCTAACGTGGTCATTCATGGGGTTCCTTCTTACCTATCCGTTGATGATATTTCTTAGGAAATTTCTTCTTTTAATCTAAAAATTTCTGTTCAAGGCAAGCCAAGATGGCTTACTGGGCCACCTAAGACTGAACATGGCTCTATAGTCATGACAGTTAGCTCAGAAGCCGAGAAAGTCCAAGTTCTCCAATCAGGCGTGCTGATTGGTGGTCTTTTGCTGAGGGCAGTTAATTACAAAACCAGCAATGAGAAGACTATTTTGCACATGTCTTAAGTATGGACATCATCAGCTTCTGTTTAGGAGGAAACCAGTATGTGCCATCTATGTAAAGGACCACAAAACCTCAGAGTACAGTTGCACAACATGCAAGGCCTCTGGTAACTGCCTTCACTACCCAACTAAATGTTATAAATGCAAATATTCATCTCATACTGCTCTTCAGAAAATGGATTGTGAATTTTATAAGGCACTCTTATGATAGAACAAATCAAATTCTGTCAACACAATGTTGCCAAAGGGAGGTTAATTATACAATCCCTCTTTGAAGTTGCCCTGTCAAATAAAATTGATCTCATTTCTGTTCAAGAACCCTTCGTGTATTTCAATTCTTTTATTCATGCCTTCACTTCACTTTCTCATCCAGCCTATCATCTGATCCTGCCTAAGTCAAGTGCAGTTATTAAATCAAGGGTGGCTACTTATACTAATAAAAATAGCGCAGTTGATATATCAGCAAGGACTGACCTCTTATCTGACACTGATATGCAAGTCTTTGAAGTATCTACATGTTCTGAAACTTTCTTTATCTTTCATGTTTACAACGAAAAGTCTTCTCCAATGGCAGAGGTACAAACTACAACTCTATAAAGGCTCTTTCAGTTTAATATCAATACATCCAAACCTTGTCTCTTCTTAGGTGATCTAACCTACACCACCCATTGCGGAACCCCTTGATCATCAATCCTTCTTCATCTTCTTCTGATCTTGTTCAATTCTTAGAAAGTCACAAGACAAGACTCCTGATAGACTCCCAAGTAATAGAAGAGTATGGAGGAATATTTCATAGACAAAATACCAGGAACACATTTATCATAGACCTAGCCTTTGTTGCTGGCTTCCAGAATCTTAATTGGTAAAACTGGCATTATGGAGAAAGCACTGGCTCAGATCATGAGGTAATTCTGTTTAAAGCATCCTTCTCAGCCTAAATTAGTTCTGGTCCCTGCCTACCTCCAAGATTTAATATAAAGAAGGCAAACTGGGAGACCTATGCTAAAAACCTACAATTTCTCGAACCCTTGTTTTTATCCCAGCTCAATTATGCAATTTCTGCCAAGGAGTCAGACCAAGTAGCACGTCTCCTTCAGGATTTGATTATCAAAGCATCGCAGAATGCTATTCCTCAGTCTAGGCCATCTAGCCACTCAAAAGCCTGGTGGACTGATGAACTTACCAACCTAAGGAAGGACTATCATTCAAAAAGAAGAAGAGCTAAGAAGTCTTGGTATGCTACTGACATTGAGGAAGCTAGAATTTCTAGGAACAACTATTTCAGAAAAATTAGCTTTGCTAAAACGGCTCACTGGGAGGAGTTCCTATCTGGAGCTAAGGAGAAGAGTTTATTCAAAGCCTTTAGTTACTCTAACCCCAGGTTGTTTCAACCTTCACTGATCCCGACTTTAAAATATAAGGACTCCATGGGCATTGATAGAACAGCATCAACTTTTGCAGATAAGTGTACTGCCCTAGTTAGCACTTTGTTTCCAGTAAAAGCACCTATTATAAATGAGGATCCTCTTCCAAACTCTGTTAATACTGCTATTGCGGTATCCACACCAACAATCAGTCCATTAGCAAGTACCCAGTGGGACTGGCCAGAACTCTCTCTTAATGAACTTCTTCAGGCACTACCTGAGAAGAAAACAGACCCTTGGAGTGATAGCATCGATTGGTTAATGATCAATAAAGCTGTTCACTGTCTACCTCAATTCTTTCTTAAGGCTTATTATTTCTTTTTCAATGCGGCAAACATCCATCAGTATGGAAGGAAGCCATTGGCATAATTATTCCCAAGAGTAAGCCTGACTATTCCATGCCTAAGGCCTACAGGTCAATCTCACTCATTTTATGTTTGTCAAAACTTTTGGAAAGAATCTTTTCACTCAGAATTTTATATCTGGCAAATGTCTCACGTAGAATTCTCCATCCCAGCCAGAGGAGAGGGAGAAATCAGAGGTCTGCAATCGATGCAGTACTCTTACTCCAGCAATTTGCGAACAAAAATATGGCAAAAAACAAAGTTGTATCCTGTGTATTTTTAGAAAATATGGGAGCTTTTGACAGACTTCAACCTGAAAAACTGCTCCAAATCTTGCATAGGAAAAAATTTCCAGCTATGTTTATTTCTTGGGTATCATCATTTCTAACAGGGAGGAGAATATCTCTCTTATTCAATGGCCAGCTAAGTCATTCTTTTTCTGTTACAGGGACACCTCAAGGAAGTCCTATTTCTCCTTTATGATTTTTACTATCAATAAGCGAACTATTTTCATCATCTCCACAAGCTTCATTTCTTGAAATTTCCTATGTGGATGATATTTTTATTTCTGTTGCTTCTAAGACTGTCAAAAATAACATCATGGTCCTCAAAGAAAAGTTGCAAGCACTCTTTTCCATGGCAAATTCTTTATCAATTGTTTTTGAAAAGTCCAAGTCGGAACTTACACATTTCTATAAGAAGAAAATATCCTACTTGGATTCCTTAGAGTTAGAAAATCTGACTCTGAATCCTAGCACTTCAGTCAAGTGGCCAGGCATCTGGCTCCAACATACACTTTCTTCTAAAATCCACGTAGAAAAAATTTTGCATCTAGCCCAAGGGCTCATACAGAGACTCCAAATTTCATTAAAAACCAAGGGCCATGGCTTTAACGCATTAAGAAAGTTATATCTCACTTTTATCATCCCTGTGTTAGACTATGGCTCAGTGCTGTGGTATAACCGATATGGTACAGAGAAGCTATCCAAGATGTGTGACAAGCTACAAAAACATGCTCTTCATATTGTAACAGGTGCCTGTAGAAATAGTCCTATCAAAACTTTGGAGGTTGAAGCTGCACTGCTTCCTACAAGGGCCAGGCACTTCAAACAGTCATCTTTTCATGCACTTAGAATACTTAAACTTCAAGTTAATCATCCTATTTATCAAGCCACATCAAGCAAGCTGCAAGATGAGCTTGACTTTCCTTCTGAAACTGTTGATCTTGGCATATTTACATTCTTAGATGAGAAGCCTAGTGGGCAGCTACTGAGAATTTCATTATTACCAAAGCCATTAACTAAACATGTAAAACTAGAGGTAGTCAATGCCAAGTGGTCTCCACCATGGAGGGAAGACAATTTATCAATCTCAATTTCTAAATCAAACAAGTCAAAGGCAAAGGAAGAACATCTGGAGTTTCTGGAGTCAATTCCTCCCTCACATTTCATTGTTTACATAGATGGCGCCCTAGTCAAGGATAAGGGTTGTGGCATTGGTGTAACTTTATATTTTCCTTACACAAGAGAGCTCAAGTCATTATCATACAATCTTGGAGACAGGATTGGCATAGCTGATGCAGAGACCTATGCAATACTAAAATCATTAACATATATTTATCACACTCAAAGTAACGCAAGTTGTCATTTATTTTCTGACAGCCAAACTGCTATTTTAAGAATCTCTAAATCTAACAATTTTTCTTCATTTAAGGTTAGATCCCTAAGTAGTAAAATGGATGTTAAAATCTTTTGGTGTCCTGGTCATCAAGGAATTGAAGGCAATGAACTTGCTGACAATCCGGCAAGAAAAGGCCTGGATCGACCTGCCATCAAAAAGGATCAATATACCTCTTATTCCTTCCTAGTGGAAAGAATTAAAAAAAGATAATTTACAAGCCTGGTACTCTGATTGGACCAAGCAAGTACTTAGGGAAGAAGAGGGCAGGAAAGCCATTGGTCTCGGGAAGTTTTACAGAACTTCTGCAAGGATTTATGTACCAATTTTCAAAGCTACGGCAATTAATCTTATAAAAATTTAGTAGGCAGACTCACACCTCCTTTTTCCAGGCAAGAGTAGGGATTGGAAACACCCTGGCCCACCTCTACAATCTAAGAAAAGTTGATAGCTATATATGTAACTTCTGTAATAGCAAGAAGCAGACAACGGAGCATTTGCTCTTGCACTGTCCACATTTCTCTACAGTGAGGGATAAGGAATTTGAAGGTCTGGAGCCCAAAAATCTACAAATTATGTTCAAAACCAAATTTGGCAGAGAAAAACTATTGAGATACTCAGAGAAGTCTAAGTGTTTGCAATTAATAAAAACAGTAGGTCAAGAAGCCACAATTCTTTAATAAAGCAACATAAAATAAAAAGAATACTAAAAGAAACATATTCAAAAAAGAAAACAAGTTACCGGCATTAAGTTCGAATTTGGGGTCAGTTTGGTATTACTAATAATGTTGGACAGTCTAACCCTATGTTATGAGCCTCTAGACTGGTGCCAAGGGGAGTTCAAGGAGTTGGGAAGCGGGTAACTGTATTTAAAAAAAGAATGTACTTAAATCTCTTGTCATAGCTAGTTGACTGAATGCAATATGATTTAAAAAAAAAAAAAAAGAGTCGTGATAAAATCACTCCCCCTGTGAAAGGCCTCACTCGAATAGCTCAAAGTATAGGTTTTAAGGAAATCTATTAATTAAGAAGTATGTGGGGATTTCATGTACAGGAAGCAGCTCTATATAAGTCCTTCATTCGATTCTATAAGTTTCCAGAACTTATCCAACCCAAGGCCTTCACACCGATCTGTGCAATCTTTAGAATCAGGACGAAGCTACTGGAAAAGTCCTTAACGCCTAAACACCATCCGATGTCTATCTATAAGTCCATCATAATCTTGCTACGCAGTTTCATAACTATGTGCAGCACTAAGCGAGATTAATAGTTTTGGCGCTAGCTGATAATATCAGATAGGATAAGTAAACAAGGGCCAGGGCCCGAGCTAGCTCCTGAGGTTCTAACCTTTACACCCCCCTTTGAAAACCCTATTCTGCCTGGAAATATGGATTTATACGGAGGTACAGCCCATAAGTATTATTCCATGTCGACCAGGGGGGGCTTGGCCACCACAACGCTTTCCTTAATTAGGCAACATCGCGAGAATGCACCTCGCACCCATCCCTAATGTGTTTTGTATGTATTCCGATGACAACAACATCAACGCAATGGATTGTTTACTAAGTATTAGTTATTAAAAGAATAGGAATTATTTTGCACTTTGTATTATGAGTTGGGAATCATTGAATCAATGCTTTGATCATTAGAACTCATACAAAACACAGTAAGAATGGGTTTGTTTGTTTGTTCTATTTTACGTCTGTTTGGTATCCGTATTTTAAAAACATGTGCCTACCCATCCCGACCGGGACATAGGACGCTAAGGACGGAGCGTTAGAGTTACGGACCTTTCTAAAGGTCTAAATTACAATGCTGCGCTGCGTTGTATGAAACTGCGCACAGGAAAGACTATACACAAGGTAAAATTATTTTCGAGACCTCCTCGAGCTCCAAGTCGATGATCAGTCGATCCTACTCGCCCGCTCTTATATCCTGCCAAAAGCCCCCGATCATGTAATAAAAACAAAACCAAAAACAAAAGTAACAGTAAAAATGGAAAGAACATGAAGTTGCCTCACCGAGGGCATATCTCCTCGAAGAATCGAGACTGGCCCAACCACTTGCACAGGGTTAACGCCCCTTCTGGCGTGCCAAGTAAGTATGGGACAAGCGTACTGATAGGTCCTGGGGGACGGCCGTCTCTCCGCCGGAGGATACGGCAAAAGAGGAAGTGTGTGGGCGACTTAGCTGTTCCACATAAGCAGTTTAGCGTGGCGTCTTCATGATTAAACCGGGTATGGTAGGCTGCGAAGTCTCCATGACCCGTTCTGGCTGCAAGTACCCGACCCAGATCTTTGCGGCAAAGAAGGAGTTCCCTGGGGAAGATGGGGGCGTTTGCGATCTCGAGTTGCGTGTATACGGGCGATCGTGAGGTCTGCCACCACTTATTTCTAGCGATTTTGTTCTGTTCCGTGTGCCATCTCCTAAGTGAGGAAAAGGAGAGTTCGGGAGGGTGTGGAGAGGGCATTGCCGCTCCTTTCTTGGCCTCGAGATCCGCAAGTTCGTTGCCTTTGATACCAACGTGGCCAGGAACCCAACGGATATGTATCTGTCCCTCCGAAATGTGAGGGAGTCGTGGACGAGATTTCCAAAGTTCTGCTGCTTCAAGAGCTTGAAAGAAAATTTGTTGAGAGGAAGTGGTCAGAGTTCTTCTCAGGATTTTACTTGCAACCTCTTCGTTGTCTATAAAAATCCACAGGTCTTTTGAAAAGCGGGCTGTAGGTAGGGCAGCGGCTGCACGGATTCCCTGGAGGACTGCGAAGGCTTCCGCGTCAAAGGGTTCTTTGTGCTTTCCGAGGGGGTAAGCTCCTGCGCAAACTTGGACGCCAATTTGAAAAGCAACAAAGCCACTACCGGCATTCCCGTTTGGGAGCTTTGAGCCATCTGATTAAAGTTGAATATCACTCCTCGGAATGGTGCTTAGAAAATCGCGGAACATATCTGCCCTTTGTTCCCTCAATCCCGTAGAGCCCCTTATACGAGCCAGAGCATCTTGTCTTGATTCGGTAGTCTCCCAAGGAGGGTAGACAAGAGGATTGTGGTTTTCTGAGTGCGGGATGTTACGACATGTGCGGGCGTATCGAGATAGTGGAGGACCTGTAAGTGCTTCTACCTCTCGTCTGTGTAATGAATGTCGAGGGTCAAGTCCCCGGGTGCGTTCGGCGGCTCTTCTGGATATGCTATCGAGGGCGGTTTCTGCGGAATGAAGTCCTGCCTCCCTAAGAAGAGCGGTAGTGGGAGTAGTGCGATACACAGGAAGAATGGCCCGTGCGGTAGCTGTGTGAACCTTTTCCAACATCTTGAGGTGTGCAGTCACCCTGTTAGAAACTACTTTCCCTCAGTTGTTTCTAGTTTTACCTGGCCACCAAGTCTCGGCGCCAAAGTATGCAATGGGGAGAGCACATGCAATTGCAGCTCGTCTAGATAAATTGGGAGAAGCTCCCCTTACCGTGTTGCCTAGGCAGCGCAGGGCGTGGGCAACTTTGAGAGCTTTGGAGGATTGGATTTGCACATAGTATCTGAAGCTAAGTCGTTTGTCAAAATGAACACCAAGCCATGTCAGATACGACTTGCGAGGATCTTCAAAGATGGTGAAGCTGCTTGTTTCCACGGGTAGCCGAGAGTTCTTATCTCTATGCTTGCGGGAAAAGTGCAGTAGTCCAGATTTTGCTGGATCGAATGTGATGCCTTCGTTTGCACCCCATGCCAGTGCCTGATCAATAGCTAACCCCATATTGTTAGAGTTGTCTTCTAGGGTCGCTGAGGTTTTAAGGACTGCAACATCATCTGCGTATCCAAAAGCTTTCCCGAGGGCGGAGAGTCTGAAAAGAGGAGCAATAAATAGCATGAAAAGGATAGGCGATATTGGGGAGCCCTGAGGAAGCCCGCAGTTGATCTCGATGGGGTCGCCGGTTTCGCCGTCTAGTCTTATACAAACCTCTCGTTTTGTTGCAAATGAAGAGATCCAGTTACAAAGATGTGCTGGCCAGCCTTGCTCTCTCAGTCGTTTGATAAGTCTGCCTGGGAGTACAGTATCGAATGCCCCCTTAATGTCAAGTGTAGCTAATGTGGCGGTTAGCCCTTTGGCAAGCGCAGTTTCCACGTCATGTGTGAGACATGTAGTTAGATCAACGCTCAAGCGTTTGGGTAATGCCCCAGACTGTTGAGCAGCGAGCACCTTATATTTAATAGATATCCATGACATTCGCTTTGCGATTGGCCTTTCCAAGCCTTTACCGAGTACTGAGAGTATTGCGATCGGTCTGTAAGATCTGGGGGATGTCATGTCTGCTATGTTTGGCTTTCCAATCATGGTTACAATCGCGGTGCGAAAACATTTTGGATAATGCCCTGAGTCTATGCACGACTGGTATAGGTCCTGTATGAGCCCTGAGATATGTGGCCATGCAAGGCGGAGAACACTGGTGGGAATCTCATCTTTGCCAGGAGTAGTATTCCCTGCACCTAGGATGGAATTAGAGACTTCTTCAATAGTCAGTTCGGGAAATGGCAGGGAGGTCCTTGCTGTAGTTGGGGTCAGCAGTGGTATATCCTCAACGTCGGACTGATTTCTCAGAAGATTCCTCGCTAGTACGTTCCTTTTGTCGTCAATAGATTCGGCTAAAGGGGCTTCCGGAGAGAGCGGATCTTTTAGAGGAGGCGTTCGAAAGGTTCCCTTTGATTTGTGCCACTTTGCTATACTGAATACATCTTTTCCATTAGCAGCTTCATCAATTCTCTTCTGAAAGAAAGAGATCTTTGCACGCCTGGTAACCATGCGAAATTCCTTCCTGTCAGCTTGGTTAGTAGATCCGTCTCGGACCTTGTCACGATACTTTTTCCTTGCTTCCTTGCAGTTTTGATCCCACCAAGGCTGTCCTCTAGAGTGTGGCAGCGCCCGCTTCGCGGATCCTGCAAATGAGCTGTGCAAAATTTTAATGATCTGATCCGCTCTCCTATCAATTTCAGATGCAGATTTTTGAGATAGCGGTAGAATTCCTTCTAATTGGGCACGTAAGAGCGAAAGGAATATGTCCTTGTCAATAGTGGCAAAGCGGAGTCCGGTTATAGGAGCTGCTTCGCGAGCACCACAGTACACATTAGCGAGCAGGGGGAGATGATCCGAAGTCACATCCAAGTCTTCCTGAACTGTTGCGATGGTGCCCCTAGCCACCAGCTGGCTTGAGCCGAAACATAGGTCTAGGACATTCCCGCAATTGTGTGTAGGCTTGTCAATCTCTGAGATCAATGAAAGATCTCTTAATTCGAGCCAGCGAATAAAAGCTTCAGATTGCGAAGAGGGCGAGCCACGGTAGGATGGGTGACACATCGGGTTATGCAGGTTTAGATCTCCTGCTAGAATAGTTTGAGAGGGGAGAGAGAAGTCCGCTAAGGAGATGAGGCGAGATACTCCTGCCCCTGGGTTGGTAGAGCCCGGGGGTGCATTATATGCATTGATGATCAGCAGGCGGGGGTTATTAGGAGCTATGACGGAGAGGAGAAGGATGTCGCCTATTCCTTGCTCCGTTATGCAACGCGGTCGCTCTTGATAATGATTGATGTTACTGTGCTTGTTTGCGTAGGTAATCACTCTTGGGCGTACAGTCCAGTCGTCGACAGGAGAGTAACATTCAAATGAGGGGTGTCTGCACGTAATTCTTCGTGCGGTATCGGAGGAAACAAAGGGTTCCTGGATCAGTAGGAGATCTATTCGAGGGTCGAAAGCGTTTTGGAGGGCTATCTGTTGGGCGTTTGATGATCGGCCAACGTTAACTGAGAGTATTTTTATTACTGATGTTTTCCTACTCATTCATTGCGTCGGGGCTGCGCTGAAGGCTCCCATGAGCCAGGACTTCAAATCTGCCTGAGGATATCTCTGGAGGTCCAGAAGGTCTTTTGTCAGTGGCCAGCGTAGCTGGGGGCGTAGCAGCGACGGAATTGCTGGTTTCTGCGGCCTGTGAATTCACTACTCCACAGTGGGCAGCTTTGAGACGTAACCTTGCAGCGGCTGCAGCTTATCGGATAGCGCTAGTCTGTTGTTTGTTTGGGAATGTATTGTCTTTCTTTGGGCGGAGAAGAAATTCCAATGAGTCAGCTGGATGGGGCCCGTGGCAGTTGACACACTTTGGTGGGCAAACATGGGCGACTGCGGGATTACAGGAGATATGGTTAGCTTCTAAATGTAAAGACGAAGAACAAATTCTGCAACGAGGCACTCACGCGCACGAGCGTTCATTCTGCCAGCCATAGCATCATCCACACTGAGGGATTTTGGTTCTTTGTGGCAGGAGTTTTGTTGTCGCGCGCACTCCAAAGATTGGGAGAGATCTTGCCAGGTTTGAGCCCTGAGGGTAAAGAACTATCCAGCTTTTGCATGGGCTGAACTCCGAGGCCAATGTACCCCGAGATTCGAGGACTTTTAACGGGGCAACGTGGGTGAGATTGACCAGGGCTTGCGAAACAGTGTCTGCATCTATTTCTATTGCTTCAACAGCGCCTTGTTTATTGTATCCGATGTAGTTACGAGGGACGCCAGAGATCCTGTATGCAGCGTGATTTTCCGGTTTCTCGACTGTGCATTGTCCGCGGGATGACAGAAACCCCTGTATCACTGGTATTTTTGTGACCAGTATCTCTTGGGCTTCAACAGAGGCGGGGCATATTGCAAATCCTGTCTTCGTGAGCTGAACTTCGCGTACGAGCTTTTGATTCAAGAAATTATTTAACTGTTCCATTACCGCGTAAGGAGAGATATTTAAAGCGGGGTGGCCAGCAGCGACACGAACTAGGAGTCTTTTATCTTCGTGAGGCTTTGCGATTTTACCTTTGTTCGTGGCTTGTGCTGGCTTTATGGGTGGGCTGACATTTTTTGGGCGGCTGGCTTTAGGAGCTGCAGCTAGGGATGGAGTTGCCACAACTGCGGCAAAGAGCATTTTCGTAGAGGGTTTGGTGGTGGAGGCTTGCATAAAATTGGTTTCTGGAACTTGCTGCGATATTGGTATTGATTGAGTCTCCGTGTACGGCTTCGGAGGTCGAGGTGAGCCTCTGACATGGCACTCGAAGTGCCGCCGTGCTACAGAGTTAAGATCCGCAACAAAGTCACGGAATCTTTTTTTAAGGTGTTGTGGTAGAGCGGTATCTTCACTAATCGCCTCATCAAGGACGGCTGCAATATTTTGAAACATGAGGGTGGCCTAACGGTTCCTGGCGTCTGCGGCGGAGGTGGTTGACAGTAAAGTTTCTGTCAGCGACCTCTCTCCACCCTTCTGGGTAGAGGAATGTAGGGGTGGAGGGGGGAGTGAAGGGGGAGGAGGTGAAAGGTTTGTCATAACGGCGCGATCGAGTTCTTTGATGAGTCCAGTAAGAATGGGTGCGAGGTGGATTCTCGCGATGTTGCCTAATTAAGGAAAGCGTTGTGGTGGCCAAGCCCCCCCTGGTCGACATGGAATAATACTTATGGGCTGTACTCTCATGATAGGGTATTGTTCGTTGATCCGCTTCTTATAGGGTACAGGGGTTAAAGCGGGGATAAAGTGGAGATAAAGTGGTGATATTCCAGGTTACCTCACGATAGATCCACAGTATCCCTGTTAGCTTCAAACTTTAAAATCTTATGGCCTAAGGCATAAGAGATATGCATCTGTATATGAAGTCCAACGCCCACCTTCATGACTGCACCTTTCTTCACTCGCGCACACCTGAGGTCGTTTCGTTTAAATCATTGTCAGCTATTTACTATTATTTTGCTCAACGGCATACTTTTATTTCATTCATCTATCTAATTTTTACTTCATGTGAGTACATCTGAACCTTAAGTCAACTACTTTAGAAGATTTTAATTTACTGTACTAGATTGCCGCAAAGATGGATTCACCTCAACAACCTTCTCCATCATCAGCATCTCCTACTTATGCAAAACGCCTAACACAAACTCAACGTATTCAAGTAAGTCTGAAATCTACAAATTGATAAGGTTAAGAGAGTAACATGTGCAGGTTAGAACCTTGGCCAGTGAGGGACACAGTTACGTCAAAATCTCTCAACGCCTTGGGATTACATGGCGACAGGTACAATACACCATGAGCGTTGAAAATACCGAGCCTCAGTACTCCAGTGGTAGGCCACCTATTCTAAGTAGTTCCCAGGTCGATGAAATAGAATTTTTCGTCTGTTTATCATCGGAAAATCGTCGGATGTCATTTTTCCAACTTGCACATTTTATATTTCGGCACTTTGGTGTGAGCGAGAATGTGATCCGACGTGAACTGGCAAAGAGGGGATATGCACGCAGGATTGCACGATTAAAACCTCCTATCTCTTCAGTCAACAAACTGAAGAGATATGAGTTTGCCAGAATACATCTCCACTGGCGGAAGGAACATTGGATGAGAGTCCTCTGGTCCGACGAGACTTGGGCTATGAATGGTCGGCAAAGTGATCGTTGGGTCACAAGAAAGGTCAGTAGTCCCTTAAAGGCTCCTAAGATTTAGAGTTCCCTTGAGCTAAGTTTAAGTCAAAGATTGGGGAAGAGTACGAAGATACCTGTGTCCTAGCCAAGACGCGGAGGAGAGTTGGGTGGATGTTCTGGGGATCTTTCTTTGGACGACAGAAGGGGCCTTGCCTGATTTGGGAGAAGGAGTGGGGCCATATCACTGCGGCCAGTTACTGCGAGAGGATAGTGCCTCTCATAGAGAGTGCGGTCTTTCGGGAACCAGGACTAGATGTGATGCAGGACAACGCCCCTCCTCACAAGTCGAGGCAAACTATGCGTGAGTTTGAAAGGAGGAATATTTCTCTAATGGAGTGGCCGCCATATTCTCCTGATTTAAATCCGATAGAAACTTTGTGGAGTTATATGAAAGCGTACATGGAGCGTCTTTATCCAGCGTTGGATCAAGGGGGGCAGCGGAGTCAAGGGCATCTTCGTCAAATAGTGAACGAGGCGTGGGATCTGGGGTTTAATGGGGATGACTTGGAGAAACTGATAGATTCGATGCCCCGAAGAATCAGAGCCGTTTACGAAGCTGAAGGCGGATATGTAAATTATTAGCTAGATAGAAGTATAATTTATTTATGAAATGTATTAATGAATTAAAAAGTGAATAGAGGGCTATAATGGACCAAAAAAGCAAAACCAACGAATATTTCGTTGTGAAATTTTTGCCATACAAATTTAAAGTTTAGGTGGGGAGATCTACTTATCGTCATGCTAATTCAAGTTAGTAAAAGCCTATATACCCTGTAAAAGTCGAATTTTAGCGCCTATACACGATTAATACCGTAGTATCAGAGTACTCACGGTAGAGGGGAGAAGCGGGGCGTAAGTCTCAACAAGTGTAACCCTGTAGTGGTGCCGGCGAATGCCTCCTTAGTATGAGTGTTCAGTGTCAAGAATGTATCATCTCAGTTCTGGCGACTGAGGATATGGTAGGCTTTCCGGGGTCTTGCGTCCCAATAGGGAGCTTTAGGATACGTGGCTGTAAATCCGCTTATTTTCTCTCGAGTCCCCACGTTTGACGGCTCCAAACTTTTTAGGATTCTGTAATGAAGTCCAGCAGATCACTGCCATTTTTACTAAGGTAGATCTAAGCCGGATAAACATAATCCCGTGAGTTGGATTTCTTTCTCGGTAGATAAAGCACTTGCAACTGTCTAATAGTCATCCCTCAGATAACCTAAATGATCGGTCGTAGGGAAATTGTTAATTTAGCAGAGGTTTTAATTTATGAGAGGTGCATACAAAATGCTCTGTTCCCTGAGTTTTTTTAAAGTTATCAGAGGATTTAAGTTACCGGGAGTTAAGTTATCAGAGGGATGACTGTACCTACTAAAATTACAGCTACGCACCCATTTACAATCAGCCATACCTCTTCCAATGTCAAATAGATTCTGTTGTCATCGGTGTTGCAATCCTCATCATGCTAATTGTACATTAACAATCCAACAGATATCAAGCTTAAACAATCAGTATCTATAACATTAACTACTGAATCTACGCTCCTTCTCTGGTGTAATATTGCTCTTATTATAATCATTCCGAACCTTCGACTTCTCATCTATATTTTTGCTTGATTATGGAGGCAAAAACTCGCATCCACTCCAAATTCTCCTTTTTCCGAGCCTGCGAATATTTCAACACTAATAAACAAGGTGAGATAAGTAAGACCTGCCAGCGGCGTGCAAAGAAACTAGAAATGCTAGAATTCCACGAGTAGGATGAATTTCCAAACGAGATATCTATCAAGAGCCGACCGGTAAGACTTCTGTCTGTCATTTGAGATGACGAATATAGCTAATCAATCGTACTCAAAGGCTCAAACTGAAATGATTGATATTTAGCATACTTTTGTTCTGAATCGGCTGCCTGTCACATTTGGATTACAATTTCACGCAAATGAGGGAGGCGTCATCAATTGAACCGAGCTGACCAAAACAATCAAACATCTCGTTTATGTCGTCTAGGAAATCTTTGGCTTTCGATTTAAGCAGATCGGATCTAACTCTACAGTTTACTTGCGGTACCCGTTCACATGATCACAAGATATCTCACTGGAGGAATATCAACGAGCGAAAAAATACGGTACAGAAGTCGGATGGATCGATTGGAATGCAACAGCCGCACATCGCATTCACATGGTGATTTGGAATCATGACAGCTTGTTCAATTTCACAAACCTAAGATCGAATGGTTGCTATCCAAAACCTTGATAAAAGAAGAGCAGTCGAAAACTGAAGAAAATTTTTCACGCAGGCCTGGAGAGAATTTAAAGAGAAGAACACGAAACCGCAAAGTCTGGTAAAACATCGCACAGATGTGTTCAGATGCATGTGTACACACGAGGTGTTCCTGCTTAGCCTATTTCTTTTCTGTAAGAATATCTTTAATTGTTACAATTACGGGATCCGATCATGTTCTTCAACGTTTTTCTACGCCAGAGATTATGTTCGTTCTAGGCACGTATGCAACTCGTCTTTCGTCCCGAATTTGCCGTCTCAATACATAGCATCTCCACCGGTACAAATGAGGAGTAATCTTTGTACCCAATTTTAGATTTGGATGACTTTGGAATTTTACCGCATTCTCATGGAGATGGTCAACTTGTATCTTTAGAGGACAAATTTTCGGCACTAACTAATCTCCCAGAATTCAATCAAGAAACCCAGTGATTAATGAAGCGTCTGAACGACCAAGCTGACCATGGAGATATAAAGTTTATTGAAAAAGCGATGGAAGGCAGCATAATCCTCTCAGGGGAAATCGAGCAAATTGAGAATTCTCATACCATGCTGCAGATATGGGCTCCCAAACGAAGTTCTGCAACAACGTTTTACAAAAGATGTGATTGTTGTTAATGTAAACATTCCCCTCAATATTAACGGGTGATTTATTTTCCTAATATGTAGCGTAACAGATTCACTTCGTTAGTTTATAGTTTTTGATGAAATCAGTTTAATAGATATCGCTTTGGTAACAAAAGTGCCAAAAATTTAACTACGACTTCTACCAAATAAACATTCTCGCGAGATTAAAAGCATGATTAGTTTGGAGTTCGTCACAAAAATTTGCCAAGAGATAGGCTTATAATTTAGATTTATTTGGTAGGTTTAAATTCATACTTCAAAAATCCGAGCAGCTCGAATTTGGGTAGTAAAATCCAAAAATTTTCCCCGATATCTCACAGACCCTTGAATATTTTTCACTAGTCTATTTAAATTCTATTGTTTTGATCAATCACCTTTGTTGTTATTGAGACATTTATTAGGTCTACGGATGACATGCAAACATGCACCTTAAAGTTTCCTATTGGGACGAAAGACCTCGTAAAGCGTACGCTATCCTCAGTCTGTAGAACTAAGATGATACAACCTTGTCGCTGAACCCTCATACCAAAGACACATTTGCCGGTACCACTATAGGGTTACACTTGTTAAGACTTACGTCCCGTTGCTTCTCCCCTCAACCATGAATACCTGTCCAAGGAAAAAAACAGAGTAAAAACCTCAGACTCCGCAGTATGCTTCATCATCTTGTCCGTCACAATCGCGCGATGTTTGATCTCACAATATTTAACCTTATTATCAAAGTAGGCGTTCAGGCTGCAAAGATTCCTGGTTAAAAATGCTCCAGATGGCAGATCACAACACCATCTTTCGTTCAGGTCTTAGCGGACAAGCCCCAAAGCCGTACACCTCAGCGACAGTCCTGCCTAACTTCCCTCTTCAGACACAACTCTTCTCCCTCATGACCATTTTTCTGTCAATATTCCTATCACTCGTTTGCCCTTCCTGTAAACTGGCTTCCCAAACAATGGAGAGAACCCTCCACAACTTTTTGCCGCAGGCCTTCAATCCTCCATCAGGTGTCTATAGCAACCAGGGCGTATAGTTGGAGCCAATAGGCGCAGATAATCTTCGATTAAAATACTTGGGAGAACGGCCCAGACCCCATCTTATCTCCCATTCAACCATCCCTCGATGCCATGTATGAGGTCAGACTTCCAGAGGTGAAAGGTATCCCCATCCGGGCCAGAAAATGCCTCCTTTAGTCTTGTATAACGAGGTTTGCACCTTAAGCTAACCTCACTCGCGACCCGAGAAATCCTCTTAGTTAACCCACGCGCGCATCCGTCCTTTCGAGCCCCCTCATAGTCTCTTGATGGTCCACTGTCTTCGTTCTAGTCGACGAGATCTTAGCAATATGCTAATCCCTAGTGCGAGTAGGGGGCTATCCAGAAGTAAATGACCAACCTATCGGTCACTGTAAAGGAGTACGACCCAGTTGTGAATGGTGGAAGGCAGAATCCACCCAACCTTCCCGTTACCTCAGAGGTCTCCCCCTTTTGGCCGACCGCGTGTCGCCTTCCTGATGGTCAATCTACCCTATAGCTGCACCAGCAGAATAAGGTCATCAAGTGATTAACCAATCTTTCCATACTCCTCATGCTCCTTGACAGGCTTTTAACACAGTTGAGTCATTCCCCCCCAGGTACGCGTCTCTAACCCTCAACCTCATGTTATGAGTTTGCCCTTAAGATCACCTATCCTTTAGAAGAAAAGCTGTCCCCTCACCCGATCGAAATCAAGCCTGGGGCCTAACACCTGTTTCCTCAACTAAGAAAGTCCCCGTTTCCAGCTACAGGAGGATTAAGAAAAGACCCCGGACTGCCCTGTTGTTAGATTGAGAACTAATCTACCATCGGATGGGTTTTAACCTAGTTTCCCAGTAATAAGCTGATTTGACTCAGAGGATACTCATTCGCATAAGCACTACGCCTTTATTTCAGTCTCTGAGAGAGTCCAGTAGTACCACGAGGAGGTCATAAAGTCCGCTTTTCACTACCAATCACCTTTGTTGTTGTTGTTGAGACGTTTATTAGGTCTACGGATAACGTGCAGCCACGCATCCTAAAGTTCCCTATTGGGACGCAAGACCCCGGAAAGCCTACCATATCCTCAGTCGCCAGAACTGAGATGATACATTCTTCACACTGAACACTCATACTAAGGAGGCATTCGCCGGCACCACTACAGGGTTACACTTTTTGAGACTTACGCCCCGCTTCTCCCCTCTACCGTGAGTAGCTGCCCAAGGAAAAAACAAAAAACCTAACACTCCTCGGTATGCTTCATTATCCCGTCCTTCGCAACCGCGCGAGATGTGATCTTACAATATCCTCGTATCTTGTCGTAGCGGGTGTTCAGGCCACAGAACTTTCAACTTGGACATGACCCGGATAGCGGACCACAACGCTATCTTTTGTTGATAGGGCCTTGGCGCGCACAAAGCTCTCGAAGTCGAAACATCCCCTCATAATCTCCTTTCAAAAAATCTATACTCCCTCCACTTCTTGCTTACCTGTCCTTCCGTCTCTCAAAAATTCCCCAATAAAACCAAATCCTTCCTCGATTGTCACGAGCAATCTGCCTTCCCAAAATTGTGCCCTGCGACTTTCATCCTCCGTCGGGTATCTATATCATCGAGGGCGTATATCTGGGAATCTTGACAAGGTAAGAGCTGCGTTAATTTCATTAGGGATGGTCCAAAGTAGGAAGATAATCGATAGGTTGTAAAGTTGGCAGAGAAGTATGTGAGGTTTAAATCAAGTTATGGCCGAGAGAACGCTTGACGTGATGAGAGGGCTCCGATTGAGAATGCTAGTGGATCTCTGACCCTGATCGTATGCCACTCCTCTTGCCTATCTCAAATATGCAGCGAACATAATGAGCGTTTACGGCCGGCGCCGCGTGGAGGTGAAGACTACGGCTTTGCCAGCTACCAATCACTTTTGAGTGCTCCACAAGGAAGTCCTATCTCACCCCTCCTATTCCTTATTTCAATCAGTGAACTCTTCTCTAATACTCCAATGAGCAATGCCCTTGAAGTTTCCTATGTTGATGATATATGCATTTCCTACAGCTCTTTTTCCGTCGCAAAAAAATATCAGAGAGATTCAAAAATATCTACAATCCTTTTTCTCAAGAGCTGATTCCCTTTCTATGGTTTTTGAAAAATCTAAATCAGAGCTTATCCATTTTTTTAAAGGTAAGAAAACATTCAGTAATTCTCTCCAAATTGAAGACTTCTCCTTAGAACCTAAGTCTACAGTCAAGTGGCTAGGAATATGGTTAGAGAACAATTTAAAATTTAAAACTCATATGGAAAACAGGGTGCATCTTGCCCAAGGGGCTATGCAAAGACTTTTCCAACTTTCTTCCAAATCCAAAGGCTTAGGATTCAATGCACTCAGACAGCTCTACCTTAGTTGTGTTATCCCTATGTTAGACTAAGGTTCAGTCCTATGGTCTAACAAATATGGTACAGAGAAGCTTTCAAACATGTGTGACAAAATCCAGAAAAAAGCTATCCCAGCAATAACAGGGGCCTACAGAGCTAGTCCAAGCAAGGCCATTGAAGTTGAGGCAGCCCTGCTTCCAACTAGAGTCAGACATTATAAGTTAGCTTCATTTTTTGCAATGAGAATCTTCAAATTTCAAACTAATCACCCTTTATATCTTACTCTTTCATCTAATCTTACTGATGAGCTTGCACTTCCTACTGAAAAGACTGACATAGGCATGCTTGCTTTCTTAAAGGATAAACCAAGTGGCCAACTACAAAGAATTGCCAGTACACTCAAACCAAGTTCCAAGTTGCTAAACTTGGAGCCTCTCAATGCCAAGTGGATGCCTCCTTGGAGGACAGAGAACATTTCTGTATCCATTAGTTGTTCTGACAAAACAAAAGCAAAAGAAGAACACCTTTCGTTATTTCATTCCATTCCCTCCTCATTTTGTATTATCTATACAGATGACTCCCTAGTCAAGGACAAGGGATGTGGTATAGGCATAGCCATGTACCTTCCCTACACAAGGGAGCTCAAGTGTCTCTCATTCTTTCTAGGAAAGAACATTGGCATTGCTGATGCCGAGACTTTTGCATTTTACAAAGCACTCAAACACCTTATTTCTGTAAAACCAAATGCTCAATGTTACATTTTTTCTGATAGTCAAATAGCATTGCAGAGAATTACCACATCTACAAATTTTTATTCCTTCAAAATCAGGTCTCTGTGCTGCAAATTGGAAGTCCAGCTGCACTGGTGTCCAGGACATCAAGGAATCCAAGGAAATGAACTTGCTGACAACCTGGCAAGGAAAGGTTTGGGGCAAGATGCTCTCAGGAGGGATCAATTTTCTTCACATTCCTTTCTAAAAGAAGAAATTAGAAAAAGAATATTTTTAACCTGGACCTCTGACTGGACCAAGCAAGTGCTTAGAGAGGAAGAGGGTAGGAAGGCTGTTGGTCTAGGAAGGTTTTATAGGATTTCTGCAAGGCAGTCTACCCCAATTTTCAAATTTAAATCTATTAAAATTCAAAAATACTCTAGGGGAACTCAGTCCTCATATTTCCAGGCAAGAACAGGGATTGGCAACACCCTGGCCTATCTTAAGCTGATTGGAAAAGTGAGCAGTGACATGTGCAACTTTTGTTACAGGAAGAAGCAGACCATGCAACATCTGCTGTTACACTGCCCCCAATTCTCAGCAGATAGGAAAATGGCATATGAAGGATTAGAGCCTCTTAATTTGCAAATACTTTTTAATACTAATGTTGGGAGGGAGAAGCTGCTGAGATTCCTTGAGATCTCTAAATGCTTAACCATGGAAAAACATCAGATTCAAATCTGATCAACATTTATTACAAAAATAAAATAAATAAATAAAGCAACAACGAATAATAAACAGATATTTGATAAATAAATAATCACAAAATTAAATTTAATGCCAAAGGAATAGGATGAAGAGGTTGGGTAGAGTTGAAGTGGGATTTTAATGTTTGTCTGAATTTTTTTCGGAAATTATTTGGGAGTTTGGCAGGGTCACTAATAAAGTTATGAGCTATCATGACCTATGCTCGGGGAAATTCGTTTAATTTTTGTATTTGATTTTTAGATCACTTGTCATAGCTATTAGGCTGAATACAAAATGATTTAAAAAAAAAAAAATCACCTTTGTACTAATACTAGTATAAACCTTATCTGTACATCTATCACGTGATGGCGTTTTTTGATCTATGTATCACGGGACGTTCAAGCCACAGCGCCCATCTTATGATATGACATATGATCAGTAATTTTTTCAGGTGACTAATTGGATCAAAAGGCGCATTTTGTAACAGCTGGGCGTTATCTGTGCTAAAACACGAGCCTGAGATGCATGATTAAGTGCCTCCTTAATTTAAATCTGTTCGAGTTTGCGGTTTTAGCGCTGAATAGATTTAGTTGATGTGTAAATCAAACGAAAGAATTAAAAATCTCAAGCCGCAGGGAGGTTTTTGCGATGTAAGAAAAAAGCTTAAAAGAGGCTTCATAGAACGACATGTTTTATATTCACTAAATAATCTACACGGGACGTTGAAATAGCACCAACGAGAATCATATCTACCTAACTTCTTCGTACACGTAGAATTCTAGCTCGTAATTATTGTTTACGGTGTATCACTACATCCAATTCTGCTCTCATCTACACGAGACAGCATAACATGTGAGTATAAATTACAGTTATCCTGAGAAAGCATAGCGGTGATGTTTCCAGGCGGGTCGTTTTCCTTCGAGATATATAATTTTGAGTGAGTCCATGTAAATTTTCGCGAAGTAATTATGGTAGATGTAGGGTCGGATGGTGCAGTGGTACACCGTCCAGGCCGTTCTCCCAAGTAGAGTCTGGGTAGCTTGGACACATGCCCCACTTGAGACAGGAGAAAGCTGGTTCGAATCCAGCAAGACCCTCACACCACTTCTCTCGCGGTGATACTGTATTCGTAGAATGACGAAAGCATGCTCAGATAGCCACAGGTTTTTCTCGCTTTTCCCTGTGGTGGGTATTCACGGAAGAGGGTACATGTCGTAAGGCGTTATTCTCGTAGTGGTATCTGCAAATGAAATCTGAGTATGAGTGTTCCAAACGTCAAAATGAGTCGTTCTATAACAAAGAATACGTATCTTCCGAAAAATACCTACGTGGGCCTTCAGGCGCCGAAATAGGATAATAGAAAAATTTATTTTTTATGGTAGATGTCCAGGTAAATCTTGTTTTAAGACTGGTAAATCGAGCGTACTTTTGTTGTGTAAAATTTGAGATAACCATAGACAACACGTTCTGAGTAACTTAGATCGCTTCAAAACTTAAGTTTTTGTCGTTGAAAACGGATCCTAATCAAAGCTAGTCATTAAAAGCGATTATATCTTCTGATATCAAGATCAGGTGGCCTACTACAAAGCCTCAAGCTTTGAACCGAATGAATGACAGGAGTGCAATAGGGCGCTTCAAAATCTCCAGCGGGTTTGACACGATCATGTCGAGCACTTCACGTCGTCGTTCGAACCTTAATCATGTACCGGTACGTCTACAACTGATCCGTATGCTTGCATGGGATAAAAGACTGATTTTAAAATTTCACAACGGACTGACGCTTTCGTAGCTGACATGTATCTCAAAAATGTCAGTGACTCGCGAAACTCATCGATCGCCATGCTAAAGGCTCTTAATTCGGTCTCTTGCACCTACGTGGGGGGAAAATGTCGACAATTGATCCGACCTTCCATTAGGAATTCTACGACGATAAGGAATCATCCTCAACCAGATAGAATTATGGATTCAGATATCAAGAGATGTCGTGTTCTGCGTTGTTGTCTTACAGTGCTTCAAAGTACTGGTGCTAGTACATGTGCATGCATGTGAGGATGTTCACCGATTGTACATGGAGGATTATGTCATTAAGGCCGTTACCTTACCATGCATAGTACTTTCTCAGCTGGATGGAGAAAGATCGGTAGAATGCAGGGAGCTGTTAAATAACTACATGTAATTTATCCCTGCATGACGATCTCTTGCGTAAATTAGGATACATACGAAGGGATCGGAGTTATCAACGGCTTAGTACTTTTACCATTCAACCCACTGAAAATGGAGCAGCCACCACCAAGAAATGGGTTGAAACCGTCTGGTATCCCTCGAATCTCGAGATTACCCGTGCCCAAGCCTTTACTACGCCCTGTGCAATCTACCGAAGAGCTCTTGAAGATCAGTCCCCCAAACAGCCAACATTTGCGACAATCGGCATCGCGAGAAAAGCTCATAATTTCTCCAAAAACTCGGACTCCGACTAGAAACCTAGAGCTCACCAGCTCGATTAAATCACCATTACGTCGAAACTTTTCAGCAGACCCGACTCAAACTCCAACAAACTCTACAAGAAAATCAAGCCGAAATGGACAGCTTTCACTACCTTCACAGACTAACGGGGCTAGCTTTTTTGATAGGAGGAAGAGCTCTACAACAACCCTCGAGGAACATAACACAGCTTTGCAGATATCCCCTCGAAATGAATGGCCATCGCTCTCAGAACGAACAGTGGGAACATTACAAAGCATACCTTTATCCCCGGCTTTACGAGATAAAGATTCTGGCTTTTTTATCAATAATGCCGGCTCAAGATCAAACTCTACCTGCAGTCTAGTTAGTGGAAGCCCTAAAACTTTTTCAGAAAGCATTCGAGCTTCTGCAAATTCAGTTTCTGGGATAGACCCTTTACCCGTTAAGCGGCCTACAGCTATTCGATCGCTTAAACCACCTTCTATGACCCGAAGTGCTACTACTCTATCTCCTAAGACTAAACAAGAGGCTACAAAATCAAGTGCGATTACAGTCATTCCCCCAAAGACCGGAAATAAAGTAGCTACTTCCCAATCACTCAAATCTAAAAATTCCATTCAAAGGCTGCGCCATAAACCTTCAGTAAACACCCCAATCCGATCGTCAGAAGAAAAGAATATTGAAGCTCTTAAAAGAAAACAGTCCACTAATTTCTCAACCTCCGCAGAAAACGTGGCATCTCTGACCTCCTCTAAGCCTCGAAAGGCCATTTCTGTCTCATCTAAATCTGGTGGTGATGAACCTAAGCCACGTCAGTCCTCCATAGCTCTCCGTGACCAGATTGCTAAAGCAAAAGCCGCAAAGCGCGCTGCTTCTTCTGGGACGAACAACAAAGCTATAAAAAACGCTCAAGATAACTCTAAACTTGCTGCTGAATCATTTGATTTTCAGTCCTCTGATGACCCATTCAATCAAAAGCTTGGACAAAATCACTCAAAAGAGCTTTTGATCGGACGCATTCGAGCTGCCCAGATGGACGGACGATTGAACATCTCGGCCATGGGTCTCAAGAACTTTCCAGAGGAAGTCCTGAATATGTATAGCTTGCAATCCATGGGTACTAATTCTTGGGCGGAAGCTGTCGACCTAATAAAGCTCGTTGCGGGTGATAACGAGTTTGAGAGAATTTCAGATCATATTTTCCCTGATATTGACCCACAGGAATTTATGGATAGCGTAGATGAAGTGGACAACAAAGAGAATCAATTTGCTGCATTGGAAATGATAGATTTACGGCGTAACAAATTGTCTGAACTTCCCAAAGGCCTGAGACGACTAGAGATGTTGACGAGTTTAAATTTGGTAAAGTACTTCTTATTTCGTGGCTGACTTAACACTGACTCTTTCAGTCAAATAATTTTCTCGATAACTCCTGTTTTAATGTTATTTCTCAAATTAAACCCCTGCGGGATTTAAGCCTTGATGGAAATAAATTTTCTGATCAGCTTGACCCAAGACTTACTAACCTGAAAAATCTAGAAATTCTTAGCCTACGCCATAATAACCTAACTGCTCTCCCTGATAGTCTTTCTAAGCTTGGTCGTTTGCATAAGCTGAATATTTCGGAAAATAAATTTGAATCTCTACCATTTCGTGCTTTAAGTCAGCTACCTCTAACTGAATTGATAGCCGTGAAAAATAATTTAAATGGAGCTCTGATTCCTGAAGATATACTCGAGCTGCCTCATTTACAGGTGCTGGATGTTACCGGAAACTCGTTAACCAGTCTCCATATTTCCGGAAACATTAAACTCCCAGCCATAAACCAATTGAACTGCTCATTCAATAGGCTTGAGAACCTCCCTCGCATGGTGGATTGGGCATGTCTCATCACCATTTCTGCAGAAAATAATAATATCAGTGTATTTCCACAAGGCTTTTTCGCTCTTACAAAAATCAAAAACGTTAACTTCAGTGGGAATAACATTAAAATTTTAGACGAGAGGATAGCACGAATGGCTAGCCTCGAGGTTTTGCTAGTGAATGGAAACCCATTACGAGACAAAAAATTCATAGGACTCTGTACTGAAGATTTAAAACGAGCTCTCGAAGTAAGACTTGATCCTGAAGCTGAGAATGAAAAGGACTCAGACACTTTTTTTTCATCTCACGAGTCTCCCCCGATCTCACCGAGCTCAAACTCTTGCAACTGGGTTGTGCAAGCTGGAGGCATTCTTGATCGATCAAATTTACAGTCCGATTCCCTTGATTCCAAGGCTACGACCGAGGTTGCTGCTGCTCACCAAGTTAAGGTCCTCCAGCTGCACCATAATGAATTCAAAGTGGTTCCAAATTCAATTTCAAGTTTTGCGTCAACTCTTACAACGCTAAATCTCTCACACAACAATCTATCTAGCGATGACTTTTTTGACGAGCAATTGGAATTACCTGTACTCAAAGAGCTTAATCTCAACTCTAACTCCATAAGTTCGTTACAACCTATTTGTCTTTATTTGAAGGCTCCAACTCTTGAAAGACTTGATATAAGTTTTAATCGCGTAACTACTCTTCCAGTGCTACGAAAAGCCTTTCCCGGACTTCTTACCCTGTTGGCCTCTCATAATAAGATTGAAGATCTCGTACCTGAGTCTATCAAAGGGCTTCAAGTTGTGGATTGCGCCAGCAATGAGATTGCATCACTTAATTCTAGGATAGGTCTTCTAGGTGGGCCTGGCGGGCTCAAACACTTTGATATCAGTGGAAATCGCTTTAGGGTACCAAATTACTCTATATTAGAAAAGGGAACAGAAGCGACACTAGCCTGGCTTAGAGCTAGAGTTCCAGAGGCAGAACTTGGTGAATTGAATGGTGATGGTGTCGATTGACCATTAAAGTTCGTAGTTGTTAGAGATATTCTTCTAATTTTACTCTGGGGTATTGGACCGCAATTACTGAATATCTAGAACAAACGGAATTTTATGCCTCAACCGTCAAATAATAATTGTAATAATTAATTTTGAATATACATTCCTAAAGAACTTTATTCTAAAATTTCAAGGGCCTCTCAACACATAATAAATATCATGCCAAAAAGCAAAAAAATTAAAATAGAATTTGGTTCTGTTCAGTACTACTTGAGCACATTACTTCAAAAATTATTGAAAGACATTTGTAGGCTAGAAGGGATGATCTCAACGAAAATTTTGGAATTTTGAACAAATAATTATGTCGCCTTGAAAACCGGGCCTGTTGTCGCAGGAATTAAACGATTCGCGATAATCACGTATTTTACAACCTGAGAGCGTCATGATAAGATCCTTCGAAAATTCTCTGCATCCCTTCCCCAAGCAGCACATGGATATAGACATGGACGTGTTTCTGAGGTATAAGTATTTGGTATCAAAATGATCGAGTCGCACAAACTATCTGCCATATAATTAGCCTTCCAGCGGCTTGTACTTGCAATATACCCTATCGTACCCAGCTAAGACAGCGTGGAATACAAATTTTCTCAACTTAGAATTTTCCATCAAGTTCCCAAAATTCTGGACCATTCCAAAATATTGACATTGACGTACCATCAGATTAAGATTGTAAGACTCGCACAGGCTTTACTGACGATCCTCTGTTGGAGATTTGAGAGAATTCATAACCACGTAGATGGAGAGTGCTCTTTCTTATTGACGATAGGTGTAATCACGTTATGAAAAGATACATGTGTCACTTCTTACTCGCAATTTGTCTCTGTCCTCATCAATCTTAAAGTTACTATGTGTACATATACTAATGTTAAAATATGAAACTTTGTACACGCGCTCTCTCATCCACGAGAACCTTTAGCCGGTGGACTCAACGTCATCGCCATCTTGTGGTGCTGGCCGTAAACACTAAAGAGGCTTGTGTATTTGGATAAGGCGGGAAGAGGAGCGCATTCTGGCAATGGTCACAATTAAGCATAATTGCAGGTCAAGATGGTCCTATTCCTTGACCGATTTCCCCTACATAGCCGAATAACATTCCATGCATCTATCCGCGACATGTAATCTATGAGTTTATTACGACTTTCCCTGATCATAGTGATCTGGTAACTGCACTCATCTGCGGTCAGCGCCTCCCACAATTCGCCCCAGTGTTAAGAATACCTAACTGAGGACTAAAGACTTGGTGCACACACTTGTTGGTATGTTTACTATGTTTGCAGATTATCTCATCGAGTTAGCACACTGGTCAAGAGCGTGTACTGGCAGTGAGAAGGGAGGCGAGGCATGCTGATGGGGAGTACTGGGCTGATGTGGCAATTATTTATTGACAAGTATGGACGGGCTAACACTTGACTAAACAGAAGCAGATGTGTCGATTCATCATTCGTGCTACGTTCCTGTAGTGCTTAGAATAGGCATGTTAAAGTCGGTGCGCTTAGTAAGCAGAGACACCAGGAGTTTCTAGAGCCTTCGACAGCGTATCTACACTATGCCACAGGGATGCCGCGATGAGGAACATCCGTGCTATATTATGCACAGACCACATTAATTAGATTTTACGTTATGTATTATTGAAGATCATTAGCGACGATTAGAGATGGTGAAATGCTTCGAGAATAGTAGGAGTAGTTATAAGTTGATTGAATACAGAGTATGGGAATGATAAGTAATTCTGATGTCAACCCCTAGATATCTGACTAGATGAAGAATTTAGATGAATGCTGGATTTTTATTTTTCTATCTAGTAGATTAGTTTCTACCTCTGTTGGTAAACTCGATCTCCTGATTACTTTATATGTTTTAATGTTGCTATATCAAACATAGAATGAATGGAAATTTGTAGAATAGATATCTTGAGGAAATTGAAAGAAGAGTTAGTTGGCGTTTGTAGTGCTACAAAGTCATAGAATCTGATTGTGTTCATTTTGGGTAATATGATATTACATTGCTGATGAAAACATAATTCAGAGCAGTGCACATCGTTGCAAAATTGAGGAATACGAAGTCATGAACAGTCTGAATTACACCATGTCTTGCTTTGGTTATCTGTACGATAGATGTAGCAAGCAATACAGTGAGAACAGAAATAACACCCACAGGGCAGTCCTTGTTTTTTTCGTATATTGATCCTATTCTCTCTCCTGGCTCCAGTGAAGTTCGCGCCTTCAAGTCTCGTCGTCTGACACAGTAGCCACACTAGACCAGCCCATCCTTCGCGTTGCATTATCTAGTCTCAGTCAAAATATCCTTCGTAAACTAATAATCAGAATAGACAGAAAGTTCTGTAGTCTAGACACCAATAAAGACATAAAGTATGGAAAAAGTCGGACAGTTTTCTGCGCGGTCAATGTTGTTTGGTGATGAAACATCCTAGGACAGCTCATGGCTGTTTGCATTTTTGTTGATGAATGGGTGGGCATCCACGGTTGAGGGAAGGGATGAAAATTCCCAAGATGTAGTACTCTATAGTGGCACCAGCAAATGCACTCACGGCATGAGCGTTTCTTGTCAACGTTGTGCCTTCAAGTTAAAGCGACTGAGAAGCCTGCTTCTCGACGTCATTTGGCAACATTTGACAACATGGGGGATTTTAGGGTTGCGTTCATTATATGACCCGCTGGACGTAATAAATATCATCCCAACCAATACTAGTATTTAGTATATCTTTCTCCTCACTGCAGCATAGTCGGGCAGATTATTATCAGAGTGATTAGGTCAGCAGGTCATTGTTAGAAAGCTGAGTTTATACCCAGGGTTTTTTTCAAAGAAATCCGAAAGAAATGCGTCATGTTCATAAAATCGCGAAGACATATGTGACCTCCCAGAGGACTGTTTTTGACTGCTTTCGGATCGTGCCGATGCACAGCTACGCATGTTAAAGTTACACGTGCTGGTTGGCTTAGCCTATATCAACTACCCGACGCAGACCTCCCTGGTGACGAAGTTAGTGAAAAGCTAGATGCCAAGCGAAGTCACATGTAAGATGATGAGTCAGAATTGGCCTTTCTATGGAGTCATTCGTCCGCACCAATACCTCAGACTCGAGCTAAAAAGAAAAGTTTACGCATTAACAGGCGATTTTCGATAAGATGGTCGTACTGAGAGATGATTTAATGCAGGACCAGTTAAAGGCGACGGAAATCGCTGACGGAAAAATATGATAGGGTTGAGCCAGGTCAATCCAGATTTTAATTGGCGCTTCCACATTTTCAACGAGCGAAACGGATCAGTTTCAGCCGATCATTCCAAGGCGTGTTAAAAAAGTTAACAACTCGTCGCATTTGTTAATTCTATCTGCATGCTCGCTTCTACATCCTCCTGACCCACGATATCAAGTGTAGCATGGCTGCTGAGCAGGAGAAGCCGCTTGTCAACCTCTCGGCCAAATCAACAGCAGATCCTATCCTCCGCAACGCCCTCCGGTATACGATTTCGGCCAAGGAATATGAAGCCTTGCACAAATACGTTCTTTCCCGAAGTAGAGTGGTGAGGAGAAGGGTACCGAGCGTGGTGGGATTCGAAAGACTTGTCGGTGAAAACGAGGTTGATGACAGGCATACTCCGTGTTATAAAGGGCCGAAGTGTTGTGCAAAGCTCATGAACCGAGATGACCATCTTGTCGCTGCTGTGCGAGAAAGTCTTCGAGTCTTCTTCGGAACAGCTATTGGATTGAAACTCTGGGAGATTTTGAGGCCAAGGCTCGGTCAAAAGACTAGCAGGTATCATTTACTATCCTGCTATTCCAATCTAAGTCTGACTCTAATTTCAGGACGAATGAGACGAAATACTGGAAGTCATCCGATCTCCGACTCTCTCTCTCACTTAGTACGATATTGTTGCTACATCGTATCCTCTTCCGCTTTTTTACCAGACTCCGCTTCAATTTACTCGCGCCAGCTGCAATACCTTTTCGCAAGCGAAATAAAGCACTTTCATCGACTCTCACCTCGCGCTACACCCCAGCAATAGGCGCAAGCTTAGCTGGCTTAGCCTTGGGCCTATATCCGGCAGAAGAACTGCGGGTGATGATCGCCATCTACGCTCTATGCCGTGCGGTAGAATTCGCATATAATTTGGCAGAGACTGAAGGATGGATTTGGAAGAAAGGTAGACCAACATGGTGGGGTAGTTGGTTACTATTTCCCATTGCAAGTGGACAATTATTGTTAGCATTTGTCTTTGATCGAGATTGTTTTCCCCAGGTGTGTATCCGCCCTTTCGATTTTTTTTATGCTAAATATTTACTTAAAGGCTTACGGGGAATTCATTCTCAAATACTCTCCGCAGTATATCCACAGTCGCCCGGATGACTATCCATCCTATCTTCAGTGGCCTTCTAAATATACCGTTGTCGATAATCTTGCTTCCATGGCAAAGCTAAAATACCCAGCCCACATATCTCCTATTCTGTTTCCTGGTAGTAAACCCCTCCTCCCATCCATTGCACCTATATACAGCCCGGCACATCCATTAATCACGCGTCTCTCTTGCGCTACACTCCATCCTTCTGATCCTAGTTGCTTACGGACCTACTTGAAGTACTGGATTACTGTCTTTCCACAACTAACCCGCTTCTTCACCATCGTTTTTTCCGCGCTTCAACTACCAGGTCTACTCATTAAACCCAACGCCCCTTACTCTCTCCTCAATGCGCCCGTCTCTGTTCTTCATAGGCTTATGAGCCGCATTCTTCGCTATTCCGTTTTTGTTTCCGGCTCGATTGGTACCTCTTGGGCTTCCATCTGTCTCTTTCAGTACATTTTCCCGCATGAACTTCTTTCCAGGAACCGATTCTTTCTCGGTGGATTTCTCGGGGGTCTATGGGCCTGGGTTGTGCGGCGGCAGGCCCGATCTGAATTTCTTCACTCAATGCGAGCTAGTATTCTCAGCTGCTGGCAAGTTGGTAAAAAGCGAGGATGGTGGCGTGGTTTCCAAGGGGGTGACGTCTTTGTCTTCGTCATCAGTTTGGCATTACTTAACGTAGTCTTTGAGCGCGATGGTGGGCGAGGTGTTGTTGATAGTGCTGTGGCTAGAAGAATGCTTGGGGGAGTCAGAGGAGAAGGCTGGAATGGTCGGCTGTCGAAAGATCTAGACGAGACGACACTAATGTTGTAAATGCGGATTGATAGATTTCCTGTTCACACCTGTTGATTATTTGGCGTTAGTTACTTGCACGACATAACACTTAGGTGTCGAGGGCGTTTATGTTGATAATATTTGGAGTCCTACATATTAATTCATAATCTCGATCGAAGATACCAGGACACTTCCGAATCAACGGATTAGAATTTTCCATCAGACTCTTATCATATTGCCCACCCCCTGCGCAACCCACGCGTTTCGAATGAGAGTACAGTCGTCCCTCTCTAACTCGATAGTGGGTCCCGATATAAGTGTTGAAAATATTCATCGAAATTCAACAATTTACATTTGCAAGACTTACCCCTGCACGCAAAATGACCTGTAAGGGTAAGTGCTGCAAATATAAAAGTCCAAGTTACAATGAATATTTTCAACACTTATACCGAGACCCACTATCGAGTTAGAGAGGGACGACTGTAGTTGGGTTAACAACGCGTCGAAGATTTGCGTCATGCAGTTGTTCGACCGTTGGGATTATCAAGGCTTAGAACCCCTGCAGATAAGTATCGGGCATCTAACTTGCAGTTTCCTTCTACTTACAAAGCTCGGCTCGGGAAAAGGTCTAATATAGTAGATTATTTTGGTATAACCCGAACCCAATCTTCAGTGAATGTATTTCTTTCACCACTACTAATATATTCGGTTAACTCCATTGGAACTGGTGCACTGATTATTCAAAAACTATGACGATACCATTACAGTCACTTTATGACATGTACTCCTAATTCCTACTGGCACTAAATCAACTTTTATCGCAATGGTAAGTCACGAGACAACATTTACTGCAGTGAGTATTTATTGCTAAAGCCAACCCGTGTGGTGGCAAAAAATAGCTGATTGCTGTGATTTACTACATGTAATAGCTGCTAAGAGCACGGCTTGCGCTACTCATAATAGGGTGCTGAGACAACTAGATGGGAGTTTTTCTTTTTTTTATAAATCATCTTGTATTCAGACTAATAGCTATGAGGAAAGATCTAAAAACATCTTGAGTTTTTAACCATTCTTCCCCTCATCCTTAACTTCGGTGAATCCATACCCCTTTGGCACTATTCATGGCTCATAACTTAATGAAATCTATCCAACATTTGTTTCAGCTGGTGATTCCGCTCCCAAGCAAACATTTCGCAACAGAATACAGTTAAATTTTTTCCTAATATTTCTTTATGGGATGGGTGAGGTGCAAAAATGGGACTTTGTTCCGAATTATCATTTTATTAACCCACGTTTTTGTGACCTGTTTTTAATATTATTATACAGTAGAACCTGTCATGACCTTTACTCCTTGGTGGACAAATTGACTATGGCTTGTGACAGCTTATAGATTATGGATGTATTCTAATCCTGGGTTTAAACGTCGTTTGACTTCGCTTAAATTTACATACCATATGTTACCATCACGGCAAATAGCACATTCTAAATTTAGTATTTTTATCTTCCTGTTTAGATCCATTGGGAGTCTGGAACTTGAAGCTCATTTGATTGATCAAAATTAAATACGATTGTATTTATACCTACTGCTTAGAGGGAATAAACTCTCCAAGTTCGTTTGCTTTGCATTTACGTATAGTGCATTCAGTCGTTCTTTAACCATTTTTTTCTCAGCAATATGACACTTCATTGACATTGATCTCGCCCAGGAGTCGTCTCTTACGGACAAAAAATCGTTCAGGCAATCAAGCGCACGAATGGCCTCGCCATGGAACGGAAATCTACACGGCTCTGAGTCTTCTTCCGTAACAGAATCTCCGAGACTTTACACATGAGCCTCTTTGACAGCTTCTACAATAGCTTCATCGCTTATTGTGCTGATGACGTTCTCATGCTCATGGCATAGATTCAAGAGATCAGACGCCGATAACCTCTGCGCAGGAGCTAAGAGTCCGAGAGTATCTAAATCTTCGATACTCCCTTCGATCACATCCAAAGGAATTTCGGATTCTGTGATCACGCTCGAATAGTTTTCAACAAGTAATATATCTGTCTTTCGAAAGCAGTTGGCTAGAGTTGCCTCTGTAACCATGTTCCATGCAATCTCCGCTAGCCGCATCGCTTCTAGCTGGTTAACAACAAAAATTGAGTCGACAGGAACCTCGATATCATGTCGACCGATTGCCTGGCGATGAAACAGAGATTTATAATGAGCTTTAAAACATGCAATAATGCCAGCATCCATGGTTTGAACATGGCTGGTCGTATTTGGCTCAAATTTTTCGACAGTATTATTTGTCATCATTCCCTGACAATTGTGTCCTGCGATATTGTCAAGTAGGAGTAGTATTTTCCAGTCTTTTTCTCTCCATACTATCCCAATTCATAATCCACTCAGTGAAAAGTTGGCTTGTTATCCAGGCTGTGGCATTGTACCGATAGTACGAGCCAAGTTTTTTCTCAATCTTTTTGCCAAAGCAACGTGGTTTGAACGCCTTCCCAATGACAAATAGCACCAGACGTTCTGAGCTATCAGCATTGCATGTAGATGCGTTTGTAAGCCTCATTTTGCTTGTTTTGAAGCCATTAGCACTAGTCCTGGAAGAACGGCCTTTCGAGGGAGGCGTTGCGTAAAATAGACCAGCTTCATCCATGTTAAAAATTTCTTTGGGCTGAAGATCATGAAGAATTGCTTGTGACTGTGTTCTTTCATAGTTAGCCCGGTCAACACTAACAGATTGACCCTCTCCGTGTCGCTTGACATGCTTCAAGCTAGTTCGAACTTTCATAGACTCAAGCCAGCCATAGCCAAGTATTAATTCAGCTGCCCGTCCTTATTGGTTAATGCAGCAAACATCTTCCATTACTAACGCAATGTCTCTCCAATAAATAGAGCCTGGAGATATGCACTGTGAAATCCATAGCTCCAGTGCTTCATTGTTCTTTGGGCACTTAAAGATGCCATTCTTTTTAAGATCTTTCTGCGGATTCTGGGAGAATGGTACTTTTATTTTCACCTCCTGCTTCAAACATGATGATATATTAGGTTGCTTGATACAGAGATCAGGCCATACTTTATCAAAAAATTTGGCTGTTTTGCTCTAGTTAACCCCTTTTGTCAAGATATAATAAGGCACTTTAATTACTGGCGCTAAGGAAGCGTTTTTCTTAGTCAATTTCCGCCGCTTAGACTGATGAGAATCCTCGATTGTATCTGGCAAGGTAAGCGACAGCGTTTAAAAATTTTTCACCAGCATAGCATTCCAGAATTTTCAAGATTACGCTCATTAGACACGTCTGGAGAGATAGTACCGGTAGTTGTCGCGAATATAGGAGGAGGACTCGAGAGGCCTGTGAAAAAGCTACTGAAATGGCAATCGCCGAGGGATATGAAGAATGTGATAATTGAAACTTCAGTCAAGAAAGAATGCGAAATGATGACTGAAATGAAGAATCGCACTTCCAAGGATTTAGAAAACTTTCATGTGAAAGAGTTCATTGATTTTTCTTTTCTCCTATCTGAATACATGAACTGATACTAATGTGTCAAAAAATCGACCGCTCTTGCTAAACTCGTTCAATCTTCTTGTCAGAAACAACGCGTTGTAGAGCATCGTTACATAGTGTATATAATTTGCCTCTGGCGTCATACACGACTAACATCGGTTTAATTAGGAAACACGTGACCCTTTTCATGAAACAATTGTGTCAAGATCACATGACTCACTCGCTTGTTTAGTTAGCAGCTCGCTTACGTATAGTATAAGATAGGATGCACACACACAATATTATGATTATCCTTTTTATGGTTTTATACTCTATTGCAGGGGTAAATAGTGAAGGAAACCCCTGAATGCCAAGATCTGACAGGGATTATACAATATGCCATTGGCTGCAATATTTTGACCATACCAAATCCGACAATAGCTGAACCTTATTTGTATGGGAAATTTTGCGTGATAAAAGAAGTGTAGGAGATCCCTGTAACTCGTTGAAATGATGATATTCTATTCAAAAGTGCTAGCTTTTATCAAGTATTAGATACATTTTTACCAATAATTAAGCATCATTAATGAGGAATCGAACCTCCTCTTGCTCTGATGACTGCCTGGCACCTTTCTGGCATGCTCTCTACAAGCGTAGCCAGTTGCTCCTGAGAAATTGACTCCCATGCCTCTAGGACTGCATTACGGAGCACTTCCTCAGATGGATTACCAGAATCAAATTCTGGGTGGTGCTCTTCAATATAGGATTTCATCATATCCCACACTGACTCAATTGGATTCAGGTCTGGGGAATATGACGGCCAGACTATGAAATCTACCCCCCTTGATGACAGCTCTCTTTTCGTACGTTGAGCAGAATGGGCAGGAGCACCATCCTGCATAAAGAGAAGAGGGCCGTGAGAGTCAATTGGTTGTGTTGCCGCGTGGATTAAAGGAACAATCCTCTGGCAGTAACTCTCCGCTTTTATAGTCCCCCAATCCCTACTCCAGAAGAGGGCAGGGCCCTTCTGGTTCCCATAAAAGGAGCCCCAGAACATCCAACCACGCTTTCAAGGACTTTTTCGAACCAGGCAAGTGTGATAATATGTCTCCTCGGGCTAAAAAATTAGATTAATGCAGTTGATACATGGCTGAGATCTGGACTCACCTTCCTCGAAACCCATACTCTTGTGTGACGTTCACCAGTGACCCAAGTCTCATCAGACCAAAGAATTTGGGACCACTGTTCAGGTGTCCAAGAAGAGTGTTCTTCCGCCCACTCTAATCTTTTCCTCATCTGTGCAGGCGTTAGAGTAGGCTTCGCTTGAGCAATGCAACGCTTGAACCCTCTTCTCTCAAGAGCACTTTTGATTGCGATTTGGCCACAATTCCAGTGGGAAAACTTAGCAGCAAGCTCCAGGTGGCTCATCTGGCGGGCCTCACTTGAAGACGTGACAAACTCTTCAAGCTCAACTTCCTGCTGAGCGTTCAAGGCGTGGGGTCGGCCATTTCGCTTTTTGGGCGTCAGACATTGCCTTGCAAGGGCATATTGTACCCTTCTTTCGGTGATACCGAGTTGATTACCGATGGCGAGATGAGTAAAACCAAGGCCACGTAACGTGTATATCTGGACTCGCTGATCCCTAGAAAGCTGGCTCCGTGATCTTGGAGTAGTGGGAGATGCTGGGGTGCTCATTTTTCTTCGCAGTTTATCGTGAGGATATAGGTTATTCGATATGTCGTGTCAACCGATTTAGTGTGGTACGAGGATGCTGTGCAACTATCGAACATAAGAGAGAAGGTTCAAGGAAGAAGGAATGCCTCGGTTGCCTTATTGCCTTAGTCTAGCCATTTTTGTAGCGCTAAAGTCGGAACGTCAGGGATAGCCCATGTAAATTACACAGAATGTGGGGCTACACTTCTTACCCCTGCAATAGAGTATACATTACATACTTTCCCAGCATAACTATTACGATATTCATATCTTCTTTGTGCTCATATCTTTGACAAATTGATGTAATCCTTACATATCTTTTACACTTACTCATAAGTTATAATGATCATGTATAACCTGAATACAGTCATACATAAAGAAACGATGTTGAATAGCTTGAGTGGAATAACTCTTCGTCGTGGCGACAGAGATTGGGTGCTTGAATCAAATTGGAATGAGTAGCTTAATCCGAGTGGTTGGCATACCAAGGGTAATACAGTCCAACCCCATTTATGGCGGTCCCCCGAGTAACGATACCTCATTTACAGCGATATATTTCCTCCTCACCGTCAGAACCTCACCAAATAATCGCTTCTTCTCCTCTTCAACGATATAACGATATCCCTCCATACTCCAGGCCCAAATATCGTTATCAATAGCCAAGAGGAACGCCTTCTCGGAGGCTGAGAAGCTGGCTCTTCGGCAGCACATCCAGCTACGCCCTTCCTATACCTAGAAAGAGCTTTGTACGTGGTTCGAGGCTACCTTTCAGAAGTCTATTAGGCAGAATAAAGTGTCAGAGATTCTCGGCAAGCGTTACGAGCACCTTGACAGCCAAGAAGCAGTGCAGCTACAGCGGAAGAAGCAGCGGAAGCCTACCTACGAAGATCTCGAGTATGCACTGAAGCAGTGGGTAAAGAAGGTGGAGCAGTCTACAGTAATTACAAGCGACACTCTGAGGATCAAAGCACGCTGGTTTTGGCACCGCCTTCCTCAGTATAATGACGTACCTGAGCCAAAGTGGAGCAAGATCTGGTTTGATGGATTCAAGGGAAGGCACAATATCAAGGACCGCAGACAAAACGGAGAAGCTCCAGCAGTCAACACTGTGGAAATGATGGCCCAGCTTGCTACTCTCCAAGCATGGCTTTCGCAATATCCACTGGATAATCAGTATAACTGTGATGAGACTGAACCATACTGGAAAGCAGTTCCGGATAGATCACTATCTACTCAGGTCCTACCTGGAAAGAAGAAGGACAAGACAAGGCTTACAATCCACTGCTGTGTTAACGCTTCTGGCACTCACAAGTTTCAGCCATGGATTATTGGTAAATACAAGAAGCCACGTTGCTTCGCTGCAGCTGGGGTGGATGATGTTGATCGGCTTGACTGTTGCTACCGCAATAACAATACAGCCTGGATGACTGGCTTGATAATGGTTGAATGGCTGCGCTGGTTTGACCGTCAGATGACCGGCCGCAAAGTGATCCTAGTTATGGATAACTTCAGTGCTCATGAGCTCACAGTAGACGAGTTAGCTGCACTGCCTTCTGAATATGGCCTCCTCAATACAGAGGTAATTTAGCTACCACCGAACACAACGAGCATGTCACAGCCACTCGTCCAAGGCATTATTGCAACCTTCAAGGCCTACTATCGTCGCTACTGGGTCTTCTATATGGCTGATGAAGTGGATAAGGACCGTGATCCAAGCAAGACAATCAACCAGCTGAAGGCAATGAGGTTCATTATGCAGGCATGGCATGAAGTCTCAGCAACTACAACTGCAAACTGCTGGATGCATTCAAGCCTATCTATACAGACAAGCACTCAAGGACAGCCAACTCAACTTACTGAAGCAATAATTGGCATTGAAGAGCAGGTGGACAGACTGCAACAACAGCAGTATATCCATATCCATAACCAAATGGCTATCCATCAGTTTCTCAACCCGGATGAGGAGCAAGTTATTGACCCTGAAGACGATATAGCTGAGGCTATTGCACAGCAGTATGAGCCTCCTATACAGGTGTCTGATAACGAGGAGGTTGAAGAGTTGCCGCGGATAAGTGCTGTACAGGCTCTTCAGCTACTACAACAACTTCAAATCTATGAATTGCAATCATAAGACTGCAATCAAGACTGGCTTCAAAGCCTTATAGTTATAAGAGGATTGTGTATAGTAGACAGCAGCGCAGCCTGTAGCAGAGGAGGATTTCTGACTTCTTCTGATTCTAGCACGTGACACTCTTACACAGCGATATCTCATCTATAACGATAGGATTGAGCCTCACCAATGTATCGCTATAGATGAGGTTGGACTGTATGAGAAACTAGTAGATCTTTGTACATACTAGTACTAGTACCGATACATGTACACTTACAGGGTATCAGGGGCAATTAGTTTTACTTGCATGTAGTATTGCAGCCCGGAATATTGTAACTAGTTAGACAAGATTAGCGTTATTAGTAACAATATCTAGGTCTGTGTTGTGTCATTGGCTCCAGAGGTTTCACTAGACGATGACATCATTGATGCTGAGCGCACAGTCCAGGTGTAACCTGTCGCGTGATCGTCTGTTTGCTATGTCTGTGCTGTTTGAATGATTAGTAAGAAGGGTGTTTTTTTTTTTTTTTAAATCATATTGTATTCAGCCATCTAGCTATGACAAGAGATTTAAATACAAAAAAAAAAAAAAAGGATCTTCCTAACACCCTTAACTCCCCTTGGCACCAGTCTATAAGCTCATAACTTAGGGAGTAAGAAGGGTGTGCTAGAGTATAAATAGAGGGCCTCCCTTCATCATGTAGATAATTACAACAAGTTCATATCCTCATATATCAATCTATCATTCTAAGATCATCTAGATACCAACTGCCGTTGTCATACAAACGTGATCACTTACAGCAACTCCCACAATTGTATGTACCCGCTGATCATATACCTGTTACAACAGTGTGCAATATTATATGCAAATAAAACTAATTGCCCCTGATAGCCTGTACATCAGGACGGGTTTTGTCACTAGTCCCATAAAATTTAGTATGGGACTGGGGACAATACGTACTCCAGTCTTGGATTACATATCAAACCTAACTCTGATAGGTTTGTAATCAAATTATTATCACGGGCAGTTGGGCAGTAACTTAATCTTCAGGGTAATATATTTGTAGTTGCATAAAAGAGAAACTAGACGGTCTACGGAATCTACATGTACGCGTGCTCGCCTAATCGCCACGCTAGTGGTATCACCATGCCAACGCTAGTACCCGTGACACTACCCTCTCGCTAAACAAGAGAAACGCTCTTGTATCTTGTAACAGAAAATTAATTTATCTGCGTTTTAGCCATGGTCTTGGTGGGCCTGATTGTGGGTTCGCGTCATGAAATTCCCAGAGTGCGTCATCACATCCTTTTAAATGAGAAGCTGGCTCCCATGAAGAAGAACCATTCGACCATTGTACTTGATAGTACCAGCGTTTGTTTACCATTTGGTTATATCCTGTAATTTTATCAAATCGCCACTCCACCACGTCTTCTTGATTGTCCGTTCTTACAACCACTCTACCATCGTTGGCCCTAATGTCTCCGTCCTGCTGCCCAGGGGCTCGCTCGTGTGGGCGCAATTGTACTTTTGATACGTGAAATGTTGGGAAGATTTTGATATTTTTTGGTAGGTCAACTGTAACAGCGTGCGGTGATACTTTAACCACTCGAAAGGGGCCTTCCCAGCGTGGATTTAGCTTATTAACAGGTCGTCCCATATTCCAGTTTTCCGTGCTAACCATAACCTCATCTCCCACAAAAAATCTTGGCGCATCCGTACGTCGAAAATTTGAATTACTTTCATATCGATCTTGAGCAATTTTTGACATAGTTTTAACATGTTCAAGAACAGTTTTAAACCGATTGGCTATTTCATGGGCTTTAAAGTATTCTTGTTTTTGTGAAGATGATAGTGTGGGTGCTGCGGGCGTCTGAGGCTCAATGCCGAGTCTTGGATTGTAGCCGTAATTGGCAAAGAAGGGGCTTACTCCCGTGGTAGAAGAAACTGAATTATTACCCGCAAATTCGGCAAGTGGAAGCCACAGAGCCCAGTCGTCTTGCGCCCAATTTACGTAAAGTCTCAAAAATTGTTCTGCCTCGGCGTTGATACGTTCGGTTTGACCATTCGTCTCCGGATGATATGCAGAAGAAGGTTTTAGTGTAGTTCCTAATCTTTGTGATAAAGCTCTCCAGAACGCCGAAATAAATTGAGTCCCTCGGTCAGACACAATTCGCTCTGGTGACCCATGTAGAGACCAAACTTTTTCAACAAAAGCTTCTGCTAGTTCTTCAGTCTCCAGAGTTTCGGTTGGAATAAAATGTCGCATTTTAGTCAACCGGTCAACTATGACAGCGATATGTTTAAATCTGCGTTTTCTAACCTCACAATCGGGAAACGGTGTAATATAGTCTATAGATATATCTGTCCATGGTTTAATGGGAAGAGGTAGAGGTTTTAAAAGACCAGAAGGAGACTGTCTGGGTGTTTTTGTCTTTGTGCATAGTAAGCAGCCTTTGCAAAATTTTCTGGCAGCTATTGTCATACCTGGCCACCAATAGGTTCTGTTAATCAGGTCTATGGTTCTTTCTCTACCTGGGTGGCCAGCAGGTCCTGAATTATGTGCTCTGTGAAGTAGCTGAAGCTGGATACTTTCGTCATCTGGCGGAATAAGTAAACGATCCCGGTAGTACACTCGGCCAGCGACAATTCGACACTCGCTAAATGCTATTTTTAGCATTTTTGCTAGGGAAGCTCTCCAGTGCCTTTTCGATTTGTCTGACAAATCGTCCACTATTTCCTGCATTACTAAGGAGTCGTAATATGATTCAGAGATTAAATCATCAATCGGTCGAGAAACATCTATTTGGTATAAAGACATAGAGTTCAAAGAAAAAGTATGATGAAATTTAGAAGATGGGATTAATGGAATTCGCCTGGCCGAAAGCCTGTCGTCTAATATATCTCTTGGTGCATCTTGTGGCCTTCGGCTCAAAGCATCCGCCCTTGTATTAACCGAGCCAGGTCGGTAGACTAAGCGGAAATTAAAACGGGAGAGGAAGTCTGCCCATCTCATTTGTCTCTGGTTTAATTCTTTTGTTGTTTGAAATGTCTGAAGGTTTTTATGGTCGGTCAGAATATCAAATTGGTCTTGTAGTCCTTCCAATTCTGGCCGCCATTCTTCCAAAGATTTTATCACACCAAGGAGCTCTTTATCATAGATATCATAATTACATTCTTGTGTCGAATGCTTGGACGAAAAATAAGCTACGGGACGAAGCTCCTCGCCAAAGTATTGAGATAATGTACCCCCGCAAGCCCAATTGCTTGCATCTACTTCCACAACTGTTTTTCTTGACCAGTCAAAAACCGCTAGAGATGGCGCTTTCGTGAAGGCCTGTTTTAAATTTTCAAATGATGATGCACAGCCATGTGTCCAAACCCATGCAGCGTCTTTTTTAGTGAGTCCATGAAGTGGTCGGGTAAGCTCAGAGAAATTTTTAACAAATCGACGATAGAAATTTGCAAAACCTAAAAAACGTTGCAATTGTCTTTTTGAAGTCGGTGGTTCCCATTCAAGAATAGCTTTTACCTTATCCGGGTCCATTTCAATTCCCCCTGGCGTGATAATGAGGCCCAGGTATTTAGTTTTCTTGGTGTGAAACTCGCATTTGTTAATGTCAATTTGCAGCCCAGCAGTGCGCAGTCGTTTAAGTACTTCTCTAACATGCTCGATGTGCTCTTCTTCAGAGTTAGAGAAAATTAAGACATCATCCAAGTAAGCTGTAGCATATTTGTCTAAAACGTCATATAATATATCATTAATATAGCGCTGGAATGTCGCCGGGGCACCGCTTAATCCAAATGGGGTGACAAGTTGTTCGTAAAGACCAAAACGTGTAATAAAAGCTGTTAACCACTCATGGCCTTCCGCTACCCTAATTCTATTGAATGCGGAGACAACATCGACTTTAGTAAAGATTTTAGCATTACAGATGAGATCGAGGGTTTCCTTAATAAGAGGTAGAGGGTAACGGTTCTTCATTGATATATTATTAATACCACGAAAATCATGACAAATGCGGATGCCTCCCCCCGGCTTTTTAGCAAGGAGAATTGGACTTGCCACTGGCGATGTTGAAGGTCGAATCCAGCCTTTTCCAAGCTGGTCGTCTAACCAACGCTTAATCACACGAAGTTCTGAGGGGGAACATGGTCGAGCTCGGGACTGTGGAAATTTCTGGTTCCCAGGTAAAAGCTCAATCTTGTGATCGTATGAACGATGAGGAGGGAGATTTGCAGCATCCTGAGGCAAAGCAACATCTGCCACATCATGGTAGACCTGGGGCATTTTTCTTTTAATTTCCTCTATTGTCGGTGGGGGACTATCAACTTTTTTGAAGAACTTTTTCACATCTTCATCTGTAATTTTCATTAGTTTTGCTATATTTTGGCTGAAGAGTGAGTTTATAAAACCATGAAAAGGCTCAGAGAATTGGTCTTTCCACACAGTAGGGTCACCACGACCCAGGAGTAATTCTTGAAAATCAATTTCTGGTAGGAGCGGGACACTGAGGTATCTCTCTTGGACTGAATCTAGCGTTTCCAGATCTTCTGCCATAATTCTCATTACGTGAACATCTTTATCCTTAGATATTTGGAAGAATCCAGGCGCGTCAAGGATTCTGATGTCATTGACGTTTAAATAGTTGTCATTTTTTAAAGACGATAATTCTCCAATGGGTGTAGTTTGAGTATATTTTGCTGGGTCTGGTATGGATACAAGGTTAGACGCGTTAGATGGCTGTTTTGCTATATCTCCTGTTATGTGTATTTCGTCCGGTATTTCTACAACAGACGCTGGCTTAAAATTAGAAGTTCGAGGCGTCAGACAGTTTTTTGCGCAGTACTCTTTGTCAAATACAAGGGATTTAGATTGCCAATCTATGGTGGGATTATGAAGCTCCAACCACGGGATACCTAATATTAGCTCATTCTCGGGACCGAGGGTGGTAACTAGGGCATTAACTTCTTCCATATGGTTCATTACTTTCAGGGAGCCGACGATGCGATGTGTGATCAACTCCGACACGCAGCCATCAGCTAAGTAGAGTGGGCGAGGTTGAGGTAGAGGTATGAAGGACAGACCTTTAGCTTGTGCCCAAGCTTTTCTCACAAACATAAGCTCGGTACTACCAGTGTCAAGAAGTATGGACACTGGAAAGGAAATATTGCGCTGTACAAATGAACTGAAGGTTCCAGATAGTGATATTGACTTTTGGCCTAATTTATTCAATAAGATTGGCTCTCCGAGAGGGATCCCTCGATATTTACATAAGCTTTTACCTGAATCAACACAATTATGTACAGAAACGCCCCGCAAGCGACTTAATGCTGGGGCCCTCCATTTCCCTGGCTACTTCTGCTTGCTGGAAAACGACTATAGTGACCATTATCGGCGTCAACTTCACCGAGTACTTGACCTCGTTCATGGCTAAACTCATCCAAATGAGTTTCCCAAGAGGGTTGTGAACTATATGTAGACCTAGGGTTAAAGTTACTTTCTTCAATCTCTTGAAGACGAAGACGGGTGCGATCACTATTAAATCCACCTCTGTTACTGTTATAATTACCCCTAGGTCTTATATCGTTATTTCTGCCGTAATTATGGGAGGGATAGTTTTGGTACTGGCTTGCTTGAAAAGCATCTTGTCGAGGTCGAAGATCGTGGCCACTGTTGTAGTTTCCACGGTAGCTGCCTTGGATACCCTGTGGACCTGACCTTGACCCTGACTGTAGGTCGCGATCTGCAGTATCAAATCGCCGTTTACTGCGTTTAGCTAACTCCGAAGAACAGTTTCTTGAATAGTGGCCGTCTCCACCGCATCGGTTACAAAGACCATGATCTCTACGATATTGCCACTCGGCTGGCGTCACCGAAACTTGATTGAGTTGCATTCGATCTAAATCCATGGGATCACCGGTTTGAATATTACCGTTATGTCCTTGAAGGTGTGGTCTATCTCCTACACCTAGATTTTCGGAGCTACCCGTAATCTGGCTATCGGCCTCCTGGTTTTTCCAAAATTGATAATATAGTTCGATCCATTCTGTGATCGAATCTTCAGGAGGCGCTGGTATATGGTTTTTGACGGCGATTCGCAAAGGTTCCGAAACTTTTCTTCTAAGATGGTAAACACGCATAGTTGAGCTAAGATCTGCTTGATCGGCGAACTTCTCAAACTCTGATATAAAAGATGGGAAGTCTTTGAATTTACCAACCATTTTCAATTCATTTAAGTTTCCTACTGCGATTGCTTTGATATCCACAGTGAGGTACTTACGATCTAGTTCTTGAAAAAAATCGCCAGAGCTAGCCCAGGGCCAGTTTGTTGGATTTTCATTTGCAGAGAAGAACACACCTATCTTAGATTGGAGGCGCGTATAAGCATCACCATCTAGCCAATTTATTATATCGCAAATTTTTTGAATTCTGTTTCAAATGCTGTGTGATTTAGATTCCACTTAGTTATCAATTTGAACTTCCAGGCGGTGTACTCATTGTGCCTTTTTACAACGTTCTTTTGATCTCCTGTGAAGGGATTTAATGATGGTGGCCTATCAAGATAAATACTTGTTTGAAGAGGCTGCCCCTGTGAAGTTGTTCCCTGGGGTGCAGGTGCTTGTGGCTGAGGAGCTTGGTTTGCATTTGAAATGGAGGTGAGTTGTCTTTGAAGCGATGTTACTTCAGTATTTTTTCTCTCTATAGAAGATCGAAGCTTCTGGATAGATTTTTCTCTGTCATTTAAAGCAGCTCGCATTTCTTGTAGAGCTTGTCGGTTTGCTGAAGAGTGCTGATTAATAAGGCTGAACATCTCGTGAAAAATTGTTCGGAATTCGACCGGAGCATCAGCCAAGCTTGAAAGGTCTACTCGTTTTTCAAACCCTACACCGTCAAATATCTCTCCCAGCGCTGGGTAATTTCCCATCACTTCAGCTAAGGCTCGCCAAGCTATATCATGTCTACTTGCTAATTGCTGAGTTGGAGCTGGGATGCTACTAGCTTCATTCATTTGTTCTCCCCAGGGATTTTCCATAGTCTCGGCTTCACGGGAACAAGATCTTTATCCCGATCTCAATTACTCGGTTCAAATTCTAGGTAGCTTGGCGACTCGGTTACTCTTTGATTTCGGTACTCGGTGGCTCGGTGTAAAATACAAAAGGGTGTAGATTGAAAGGATCGCGACACGCAACAATTTTTTTTTTTTGACTCGGATTGAAAAAGTAACCTAGCGCGCGTGCGATTAAAGAGATGCAACTAACTATCACGGGCAGTTGGGCAGTAACTTAATCTTCAGGGTAATATATTTGTAGTTGCATAAGAGAGAAACTAGACGGTCTACGGAATCTACATGTACGCGTGCTCGCCTAATCGCCACGCTAGTGGTATCTGTTAGAAATTTAACAAAAAATGATTCATTTCTGTTTCATTTCTCAATTAGAGTAACAAGATAATCATGTATATCCCTGGAGGATAATACTCATGCATGAGATCATCGATATCGGAAACTTGAGTTTTAATGTTAGGTTTAGTAATTGGATGGCGGTTTTTAAGTATCATCTCGATGTTTCATAAAGTACTTGTCGGATTTGGTAGCTACTAGTCTTACGTATTGTTTTAGGTTACTACGATGAAACATTAGATTCAAAATGGGTCTATCAGGATAAAGATATTGAGAATAAGACAAGTAGATAGACTATATAGTTCTTACTTGTTACGATCTAAGAACTCAACCGTTCCTCAAATGAAAAAGCATTACTACAAATTAACGACGACACTTTTCTCTTATATATAAGATTTCTATGCTGAAGACGACCCTACTTGTACAATTGAATATATTTGGTGTTTACAATCGCTATTCTATATATTCTTATATTTTCTATATTTCTACAGATTATGAGACCAAGTTGCTCGTTAACCTGAGTTTTTCAACTGTTTTTATACAGAAATATTTACATATATTTCCTTCAGCTAAAGCAACTTAGTTGTTCTTATAAATTTCTTTTGAATTTTAAGAGTTTTTTTTTCTTGTCCTTAATCTGATAAGTTTTAAGTTGTCTCTATTTCCGTTATATTTGTATCTCCTTGAATATACTTCTTGTTTTCATTATGTCTGCTGATAAGATTCTTAAGTCGATGAAAGATGCCCCAAAGCTTGATTGTTCAAGCTATAAAAGATGGAGCACACACTTTCGAGACGTTTTGTCTCTCTTTGACATTGAAAGCTTTATAGACGAAGAAAAAGATGGATTATTGAGTCGCAAACTTTCAAAAGTTCCTGAGAATGACGTTGCGGTTCAAAAACAAGATACAAATATTCGAGTCGCTCTTTCACAGTTAGTCCCTGATACTGTCTTCCACCTGGTTGGCCGAAACTATACCGCTAGAGAGTGTTGGAAGAACCTGCAGGACTTCTACTGTCCTGATCCAATTGGAGATCTGGATGACCTTATCCAAAAATTTTGGAGCTTTACCGTAGAGGACGACATAGATGTCGATGAGTTTGTACAACAACTTTCCAGCATACGGGGAGAAATCGATGCTATTGATAGTAGTGCCAAGCCAACTGACACTAATATGAAAAAGAGATTGCTAGCTCACTTCATAGAGTGCTGTGATGGGTTTTATATGTCAATATCAATACCTTTAAGAGATTCATCAGTAACTTTTCAGACCGCTGTCACAACTCTTCGATCATCGCAGAAGGTATACCGAAATTTACGACCAGCATCCTACGCAGCCCTTGCCAAGAACAATTCAGGCAGCTCTCCCATCGTGTCATCACCACCTAAAAAGCCCGGGGGCAAGACTTGCGCCTATTGTCAAAAGCTAGGACATTTACGTGAGGGATGTTTTTTATGGTTGGACACACCTGATGGATCAAGTTGGGCAGCTAAACATCCCGAGAAAGCTGCAAAAACCAGGAAGTTACAACAAAGGTTTCGACGATGGAAAGGCAAAGGTCGAGAATCGAATTCTGGAAAGAAAAATCCCGATCAGCAAAAAGGTGATAATCAAAATGGTAGTGCATGGATAATACAAGATTATGCCCTTGCCTCTGGTCATGTGAAAAATGACGATGATGTCGTTCTAGATACAGGAGCTACCAACCATATATTTCATGATGAGTCTCTGTTTACTACCTTATCCCCTTCTAATAACTCTGTCCAGACAGCATCAGGTGTGTGTATTCCTGTCACCGGAATTGGTTCAGTAAACTTTAGAATTTTCGACTACAACAACGAATTCGAATCAAAAGTTATTCAAGTTGATAATGTATGGCTAGTCCCCTCCTGCTCAAAAAATCTTGTTTCAGGTACACAACTTTTGTCAAAAGGATTTAAGATAATATCCACAAATTCAGGGCTTGGTGTTTACTCAACAGCTGGAGAGCTTATTGCAACAGCTAAGCCTAAAGGAGGGTTGTTATGTTTCAATACTACTCCAAATCTAAGGGCTGTAGAAATACCTAGTACCCTGATTTCAAAGGGGGTCCAACAGAAGTCTACGAAACTCCTCCATAATCGTTTCGCGCACATAGGCTCTCATTTTTAAAGAATATTCCGGTCAAAAATCTGGGTCTTCCTCTCGAAAAATCAAAAATGGCTCTGGACCTCATATTAATGAAAGCTTATTGAAATCCTGTCATATTTGCAATTCTTGTAAACAGGTCGAAAGAATAAATCGCGGTCCGAGCCAAAGATCTTCGACAGTTCTTCAGCTTATTCATTCGGACACATGGGGAAAATGTCATGTTTCTGGTATCTTAGGTAGCAATTATTTTGTTACTTTTACGGACGATTTTTCACGGGAAAGTGAAGTTTATCTTTTGAAAAGTACTAAGGATGTTCCAAAATACTTCCAGATATATCGAGATAAGAAAGAACTTCAAACGGGTAATAAAATCAAGGCTATGCGTTTCGATGGAGGTTCCGAGTATAAGCGCATCCAGTTTGGCGGTATAATTCAACAGATAAGTGCACCTTATACACAGCACCAGAATGGAACATCTGAGCGCCTCAACAGATCGTTGATAACGATGGCCAGATGTATGTTGGCCCATGCCCAGCTTCCACTGCGCTTTTGGGACGTGGCAGTACAAACAGCTTCTTACTTACGAAATAGATTGCCATTAGGCCAAGATAATGAAAGCCCTTTTGAAACTATGAATGGATCAGCACCAGGTTTATCACACATCAAAGTATGGGGGTGCGTATGTTATGTCCTCATCAAAACCAATGATCCGCATCGGTATAAGTTGTCGCCAACATCAATAAAAGGCATATTTATTGGCTATTGCGAGTCGATAACACAATACCGCGTATACGTACCTTCGAGACTGGGCCGAAACAAAATTATAGTGTCTGCAAACGTCAACTTCCAGGAGGATACGTTCTGGGATTGGAAGTCATCCAATACAGAAATATTTGAAAATCTCGATGCTGAAGAAAATGAAGATAAACATCAAACGAATTCTGACGATAGCTCGAGTTCCGATTCAGACGTAGAGCAAGCACTATCTCCTACTATTGAAGGACCCATTTCACAATCAGATTTACCTTCTGGCTTAGATCAAATAAATGTATCCAACGAAACATCAAGACAAGTTTCAGACACTGTAACATCTATGACTCCTGACACACCTCTTCTTAGGAGGAGTAATCGAGAAAGACGGCCGGCTATCCCACGATCTGCATGGCAACCAACACCAAGGGCACTTTATGCCAATAATGAAGTCCCCATACCTCAAACGTACAAAGAAACGATTAATGGCCCGAATGAGAAGGAGTGGAAGTCTGCTATTCAGGAGGAGCTAAATTCCCTTAAAGAGAAAAATGTATTCACACAAATAACACACGTACCTCATGGGCGTAAGCCTGTAGGTTCACGGTGGGTTTTCACCGTCAAGTCCGACGGAAGGTTCAAGGCTAGGTTGGTGGCACAGGGATACAGTCAAGTATACGGACTCGATTATAACGACACCTATTCTCCAACACTTCGCGCAGATTCTCTTAGGTTATTACTCGGCATCGCTACTCTCCTTGACTGGGAAATCCATCAAGTTGATGTTAAAACCGCTTTTTTAGAAGGTGATTTATGTGAGGAAATATATATCAAATCCCCTGAAGGATTGTCAGGTACTGAATATTTGAGAGTAGATAAGGCTTTATATGGTTTAAAGCAGTCCGGACGAATGTGGTATCATAAATTAGGTGAAAAACTTTCTACCATTGGTTTCCATAAGTCGAACTGTGATGGCTGTATCTATTTTCATTCGCAATTAAAGATTGTTGTTGGTGCTTATGTGGACGATTTGGTAATTTGTGGGGAGTCATTACAGGATGTTCAGGGTTTTAAGGAAAATCTTTCATCTTTTTTGAGATAAAAGACCTCGGTGAAATTGGAGTAGTGATCGGTTGGGAAATATCTCGCGACAGGTCAAGCAGGACTTTAAAAATTTCACAGTCAAAATACATACTGAATAAAATCAGATCGTTTGGATTAGAGGATGCGAAAACTTGTAGCACGCCATTGGAAGGCTACGATGGATTATTGCCAAAACTAGACGATGAGCAGTTAGCTGATGAGTCATCATATGCTAGTGCAGTTGGTAGCCTTGGGTATGCATCAAACGGCACGAGGCCTGATATTTCATTCGCTACTGCGCGACTCGGAAGTTTTAACTCTTCGCCGACGATACGTCACTGGAACACTGTTTGTCGAGTTTTACGATATTTAAAAGGAACTTCAGACTATTGTCTGACATATTGTTTTGGTCCCAAATCACGGGATTCTACATCGAAGGAGAGAATCACGATATTTTCAGACTCAGATTTTGCTTCCGATGTTCCTACACGCCGATCAATAAGTGGTTATGTCGTTATGTTAGGAGGAGGTCCCTTATGTTGGCAGTCCAGACGCCAAAAATCTATATCAACCTCTACTGCAGAGGCAGAATATGTTGCTCTATTTGAAGCGGCCAAACAAGCTCTTTGGTTGACAAGATTAGTTAAGGAATTTAAAATTGTCGATGAGATAATAGGGAAGAAAGGCATATTATCTTTCACGGATAATCAAAGTGCATTGGCAATCGCAAAGGGAACGAATTCTGCAAAAACAAAACATATCGACATTGCGTACCATTTTGTTCAAAATTGCGTCCAAGAAAATATTATCGATTTAAATTATGTTCCTACGAATAAGATGTTAGCAGATATTCTAACTAAGCCACTTCCACGTGCTAAAGCTGAGCCATTATGCCAACAGCTTTTCGGGATCTCTTAAAGTTATTAGATTATCTTGATCCTCAGGAGGAGTGTTAGAAATTTAACAAAAATGATTCATTTCTGTTTCATTTCTCAATTAGAGTAACAAGATAATCATGTATATCCCTGGAGGATAATACTCATGCATGAGATCATCGATATCGGAAACTTGAGTTTTAATGTTAGGTTTAGTAATTGGATGGCGGTTTTTAAGTATCATCTCGATGTTTCATAAAGTACTTGTCGGATTTGGTAGCTACTAGTCTTACGTATTGTTTTAGGTTACTACGATGAAACATTAGATTCAAAATGGGTCTATCAGGATAAAGATATTGAGAATAAGACAAGTAGATAGACTATATAGTTCTTACTTGTTACGATCTAAGAACTCAACCGTTCCTCAAATGAAAAAGCATTACTACAAATTAACGACGACACTTTTCTCTTATATATAAGATTTCTATGCTGAAGACGACCCTACTTGTACAATTGAATATATTTGGTGTTTACAATCGCTATTCTATATATTCTTATATTTTCTATATTTCTACAGTATCACCATGCCAACGCTAGTACCCGTGACAATTATGGAGAAAGGGTGTAAGATAGCGGTGAAGGAATAAACAAATGTACGAGTGTAGGGTAGAATAAGCTAGATGTTATTATCGTTATTGAGTCACAAGATGCATATGGGGGGACGAAGACGGCGTTTCTACCTGCATGTGGTGTCCCCTACGAACTTGGAGTTTGTCTTCAGAGCCAACAGAAACACGCAATATTTGGTCGCGGAGGAAAAGTCACCCAGATGAGTTTCCGGGGCGTACCCGGCTCCCGTCGTGGTAGTGATGGATCAGACTAAGTTGGCCCTTTTTACCAAGATGAATTCTCACTGTTTATAGATATTCTGACATTATACTGTCTCCCGAGGAAAGAGCACCGCTACCTAAGCGCTGGTGGTGTAGGTATAAGGAGGATATCTGGACGATGGGATATTAGGGAGATACAGATGAGGATACGCACCTCGTGTGGCTCTGGTGTCTAGGCCTTGCCTGGCTGGAGTTGCAGGTTTTTTGAGACTTTTTCCCGCGTACCGGTTTCCATGGCTGCTCTTTTTTCAATTTTTTGGAGCAGAAAGTTCTGTAGAAAAGGTGGTTGAATTTTACGGGTAATTACTGAGCTAAATGGCTACCCGTCTTGGGTCAGTGTATCAATGATCTTAGGTTCGAGGTAAAAGGGGATAGGAGCACTGTAGAAGGTGTGGCCTGGGTTAGAGAGGAGCCCTAGTGTTATAATAGTCTGGGACTCTACATAGCACGAATAAACACCACTACAAACAAACAAGATGTATTTGTCTACTGTTGTAGCCTAGGATATCTACAGATTGATATGTTGTACGTGCCAAGGTACGCTAGATGAACAAGCAATCCTTGATACAAATACACATTTGTCGCCATAGCAATGGTACTAGTATTATGTAAATGTCACGGGAAAAAAACCCCATAGATCGCAATTTTATTTATTTATTTATTTATTTATTTATTAATTATTTTACGTCTAGCGGAACAAATGCGAAGCACTTGCCCTAAGATTGCCTGATGGGACATATGACGCCGAGGGGTAAGCCCCAGACTTAAGCGTAAAATAAGTGATTAAAAGACTAGGGCGCATTAACATAGCTGCCTCTAGGTGAAAGAAAGGTGAAAATCCCTGTCTTCAAGGAGTAATGTGATGAAACCAAGCAGGTTGTGATAGAATTCGATTTATTGAACTAATTAAGGAAGAAAGGAAAACCGTGCTCCCAATTATGATTACTTATACTCCTTCCTAACTACCCTTTCCCTTACTATCAGGTAATCCTTTAACCAGACGTCATTTCATTCTCATCCAGGCGTCATCTTATTCCAACCCAGGTGTCATCTTATTCTCATTCAGAAGTACATTAATACTTCTCTAACACGATAGTGGGTCCCGGCATAAGTGTTGAAAATATTCATTGTAACTTGCACTTTTATATTTGCAACACTTACCCTTACAGGTCATTTTGCGTGCAGGGGTAAGTATTGCAAATATAAATGGATGAATTTTAATGAATATTTTCAACACTTATGCCGGGACCCATTATCGTGTTAGAGAAGTTTTACTGTAATCTAAGATGTCTCCCTTCTCGTTATTCGCATAAAATGGAAATGATGTAACCGCCTCTAATCTCGCTTAGGTGCCCGCCAAGGCCACAATACGGTCAACCCGTAACAAGTAATTACAGGATAAAACAATGGTTCAAATCAAAACTCCCTAAACCAATTCTCAGTGAGAGCAGAAAGAAAAAAATAAGCCACAACCAGAGCTAACAGTGCCTCCCGACATTAGCTCCAAGCAATAGAAGATATCTCTTTTGGTCCGAAAGCCACACTCCTTGTCTGTTCCCTTTCCTGTCACATCTTCCTGGCGAAAATATTTTTCTCAACCCTGCTGAAAGCGAGAGATGGGCTAGCAGAGAACCTTCAAAAATAGCTGGGTTCTTGCATCTTTCCTAGAGCCGCTTATTGTGATCTTTTCAAAAATTGCTGCATCTTGTAATTTTTTTTTTTCAAAGTTTAGAACTTCAAAGGCTGTTCCCTACGCCGCCGAGATATCACTAGAAGAGACGTCAGGAACCGATTCTACCGTTTGGGCAGCAGCCTTGGCTCGGGCTACTGCGGCGTACTCGCGCTGTCCATACTTTCGGATGGTCTCGAGCTGTTCATTTGTCGCCGATCCAGTCCTAGTGGGTCGAGCCAGACAATCCCGGGTTTCTGATCGGTGAGGTCCACCACAGTTTCGGCATCTTGTGGGGGCCTGGCACTCTCTTTCGGAGTGCATCGTCGATCCGCAATTCCAGCAGGCTGGGGTGCGAGAACAGCCACGTGTCGAGTGGAAGCCGAGACAGCGTATGCACTGCTTGATGGGACGGCGAGGGCGAAATATTATTGCCCTTCCAGATTCGAAGAAAATTTTGAAACCAGGTCGTGGAGCGGATTCTTGGGGGAAGAGCGCTATCCAGTTCTGGTATGGCGATCCAATTTTGGTGACCCTGTGAGGCCGGACTAGAGATGGAACGGCATTGGTCACTCGTTTGATTTCCTAAGTAACTGTTTCGACCGCCAATGGAATGCTTTCCGTTGGAGAATAGCCCTTTACCGGTACTGTGGGAATAAGCTATGCTATCAAATTTGAAGCGGGTTCGATCTTACGACCCTCCTTCGTTACGAGCCCCAGTATCTTCTGGATGCTAGTCTCATCTGTTGCTATTATGGCAAAGCCAGCTTTAACTCGTAGTACCATTGGGATATTTGCCAAGGGAATTGAGGCCAAGGTAGATATCTTTTGTTGAATTTACGACGGGGATGCGTTCCGCCATGCATCTGCTTTGTCCAGTCGACGGAATAGTTGCTTATCACCTTTTTTCTTGATGACAGCATTTCCTGGTTTTGAACAGGTGGTGCTTTAGTACTCGTTGTCGGTTCGGCGTTGTGACGTATGCCGTTCCGAGCTACTGTAGCCCAGATATTTTGTATGACCCGAGCTTGTGGCGTCGCAGTGGTTTGTTTCCTACTTGCCGGGAACCTCGGTGGGATAGGGCAAGCAGGACAGGCGGGGAGACTCGGTGGTATTAGCCCTGGGCCGGTGTGCACGTACTGCGCGATGGCAGCCCGTAGGTAGACTTTGATACCGTCTACAAAGGATTTGTTCTCACCTGTCGAGAGTGGCGAGAGGGCTGCCTCAACACTGTTAATTGCAGTGGAGCAGATAGAAAGATGAGCAGTGATTTGCGTTGCTCGTCGCTTTTTGGCTTCTATCACGGCGTGTAGCTCTGGAGGGTAAACCGTTGCTTCCGTGGCGGCTGTACGTTTTGAAACTGGCACGGCAATTTTTCTGGTTGGGTGGTTTTCAGACTGTGTTGTCTTGTCTCGAACAGCTTCTTTTCCTTTACTTGAGCTAGTGCCCTCTGTGGCCTGCTCGGTGCTTTGTGTGGTCTCGGGACCATGGTTGATCGAACTGAGGTGTTCAGCATCTATCATCTCGGCATCGGGAAGGGTTTAGGACTTCCCTTAGAGACAGCCCTCTAACACATCTACGCTTTTTGAATTTTGCGCGAGGCCTGAAAGTTTTGGACGAGTTTGCTCCCGCTCTTTGCCAATGGCAGTAGTCGTCGATGGACGATTTTTTCTCATCGGAGGCGTTCTAGAATCTGCCGATGACAAACGACGAGTAAACAATGGCGTAGCAGCGATTTTAATGGTAAATAGGGCAGGAAATGTGCATTTGGAGAATGTTTCTCACGTTGTTCATTTTAGAGACCTCGCCCCTGGTTCCGAATAAAGCTATGGATTATGACAGGTTCTACAAAACAAATCACCTTACCGCAATAATCAACATAAGCAATCGCCATGAATACCCTCCCCAAGTCCCCCTGTCCCCGTCCCCGTTCTCATCCTCCTCTCCCCAGCTCCACCCAAACGAGTGGGGGCGAGTTGCTGACGGAAATGCTGCTGTCAACTATCTCTGCCGCCGACACCAGGAATCAAGAGTCTACCCTATTATTTCAAAACATCGCCTGCGCCCTCGACGACGCAATCAGTCGAAATTGCCTCCCATAGCACTCGTTGAAACCGTTCTTTGAGTTTATTGCGGACCTAAACTCTCTGGCGCGTCGGCACTTTGAGTGTCACGTCAGAGGTACAACCCGACCGCCAGTGCCCTATTCTGCCATTGCAACCCAAACCCAGCTATACAGAGTGTCCCCGCCGGCCCAGCCTACCCCCGGTAGTTATGCAAAAGTTGCTATAGCTGCTCCCAAGCGAAACTTTCGACAGCAAACGCACCAGTACGTGCAACAATCTTTCAAGCAAGCGACCTCATCCCATCAAAGGGCACCCGAGAAGATAACAGACTTCTAGTCCGAATATCTCCAGGTCATCCCGTGCTCCCAATGTCACCATACGCTTTGATGCTCCACCTCAATAACTTCTTAAAAGAAAATTTGGTCTGGGAAATACAAATAACCAAAACCGGATTTGCCATCTGCCCGACTTCCGTCCCTGCTTAAGAAGCCCTAATCTCTAGAATGGAGGAGCTGGAAAGCTTTCTTTCAACCCAGGGTGTCTGAAAAGTGGAAAAACCAACGAATCACGCGGCCTATTTGCTCTCCGGCGTCCCACGCCCATATACGGAGTTTAATGAAGCCTCTGTCGAAAGCATCCTAATCACTGCGTCAACTGTCGCCGAAGCTCTGACAGATCTTACTAACATTCAACCCATAAACGTCTTCGAGCCCCGAGGCTCAACCACCGCCCAATTCTCCTACCACGAAGATTGGATAGTCCTCTGCCCAGAAGGATCATCCCTAGCAAAGAAGCTCCCCCTATTTGGCATTTACGTTCCTGCAAAAAGGCTTGTAAAAAGGACAAAAACTCCACAATACGGGAGATGTTTTTGCTGGCACAAAGAGCGAGCTTGCGCGCGAGTTCCCCGCTGCAGACTTTGTGGGTCAACACAACACTTGGAAAACGAGCATATCTCCTGTGACACTAACAGACCTTATAATTGCCCGCCAAAATGCGTCAATTACCATGGCTCTCACCCTGTCGACGCACTTGAATGTCTTTTCAGACCTAAGAAACACAACTCAGTGCTAACTAAATCTTAAGCTACCCGGATCCGACAAATGGCATCTGCTGCAAGATTACGTATCAAGGCAGCCCACTGCAACACAATTTCCACCAAAGAACATGCCTGTCAGATTTCGTCCGACCTTGTACTGTGTGTCCTTTATTTGTTTGACAAGTCCTAATCAGACTATCTTGGTTATCTCGGGTTGTATTTCGGTTCGCTCCGTTTCGTTTTGCTTCGGATAATTTCTATCTTGGCGTACCTCCTTTTAGGGTTTGACATGGGTCTTGTTTCATCCATATTGCCGACTCGCGCTTCGCCATGGATCTATACGCCTCACGATACTAATATCTTTTATTTGGTTTGATTTGATTTGATTTGATTTCTGGTCAAATGATATATATAAATACCTTCGGCCTTCAGAGGATAGCTCTTTACGCTTTGTCTTCTGTCTCGTCTAGAACCCTAGAATCCCAAGAACCTAGCTACCCTGGACCCTCCAGTTTCTTCTAGTTCCTTATTCCAGTCATTCCTAGTTCCAGTACTTTATCCTTACTTCCTTCATCGCTTTGTTAATCCCTGCTCCAGATCCAATCTCACGCCACCTCTTGCCTTCTAAGTATTTCTCGAAAACATCATTCTCCAAGATACCGAGCCGGCCTCGATTGTGACAATATACAAATACAAGCAGCCAAGGCCATAAAAGTAGCACACGCCCTCCGCTGCATAGGGAACACAATCCGTGAATTATCGTCCTATCTCCCCAAACAAGTAGTTGTTGCATATGTTTCGTCCATTGCGCAATTCGGCGCCGAAACCTGGTGGCCTGAAAAAAATAGGACAAAAGGGAAACAAGTGATTTCTAACAGGGTAGCCTCTCATATAACTACTCTCGAGAAGGTCCATACTGCTGCCGCTAGGACTATCCTCCCCTTATTCTTAACCATCTCATCTGCTGCTCTCTTAGGGTAGACCGGGATCTCTTCAGTTGAAATATCACTTGACGATATAGTTAGGAGAGTTGCCCTGCGGACTCGCAGACTAGATGCCTGCTACTCACTGCGCCTGCGCGCGCTAAATTCATTATCTTCTTCTCCTCCGACCCGTCCGGCCCGCTCATGCAGGAAGATCCCCCCCTCCGAACATCATGATCCTTTATCAAACCCGCCATGGGAAGCTTAAGGTTACAGGCAGAGCCATCCTGAACTTATTGGCGCCACGACTGGACTAAGCGAAACAAAGGCAGACTGGTTCTCCGAATTCCTATTCACCATTCCGAAAAGTGACATACTAGTCTACACCGACGGCTCAAAGCTCCCTAACGGAAACTTGGGAGGCGGCTTTGTCATATTCCAGCTAGATCGCCAAGTAGGCTCAGATGCTTTCTCTCTAGAAAGTCACAAAGAGCCATACGATGCCGAAGCTTATGCAGCTCTCAAAGGAATTAGAACATCTATTTCTCTCCCCGCAGCTCGTTCCGCCAGCGACTTATGGGTCTTCAATGACAATTTAGACGTGTGCAGGAAGCTATCAGTAAGCTTCGTTGTCACTCCATCATCATGATTCGTATTCCTTGAAATCTTAGAAGCAGTCAAGACGTGGAAATCGCGCCCTCGTCTTCCACATAAATTAGAAGGAAATGTCAAAATACACTGGGCCCCCGGTCACTCTGGAATTGCGGGCAATGAACTGGCCTACTTAGAGGCCAAGAAAGGAGCAGCGCTGCCATATCTTGAAACTCCCAGGCACTCCACATTATCCCTTAGAAAGTGGCATGTGCTATGGGAAAAACAATTGAAGACAAGTGGTGGCGCGATAATATCCCTTCATCATACGCTCAGCTTGAAATCAAAAGCGCTCCCTTTTCTCCCGAAGAGCTCCTTCTAAGCCTGAAAGCTCTGGGTATCCTCTTGGCAGCCAGAACCCGACATGGGGATTTTGCTGCCTATCACACTCGTTTCAGACAAGCGGATACCAGAATTAACTGCCTATGTGGGTCTCCCAAGACTCCAAGTCACTTTCTCTTCTGTTGAATCCTTCGTCGCCGCCGCGGAGACCGGCCTGCAGGGCCTATCTACGAGCTTCTCTCAGTCCTAATCGGCACGCTTAAAGGGGAAATCTTCATCTGTAAATGGCTGGAAAACGCTCGATTTTTCGAGGATATCTACATTCGATGTGGTACCAACTTTTCATTTAATTAACTATCTCCTATTCTTCTTCGCTTTTCTTATGTTATTTTTTTGTTTGATCGGGGGCTCCAAGTGATGTCAGATGGAGCGGGAGAGAAGGACTGCTTGGTCTCCAGTCACGAGCGAGGGGAGGTCTCATACATTTTATTGCTAAAAGCATATCTTTTATTCTATGCGCAATTTAACACAACACAGCATATCTATGTAATCCAGACTTTTGTAAGCCGCATGGGGTCTAGAGCTCTGGTTCTAGCGTCCTTTGTCCTTTTTAGGAACAAACGAACATGTACCTTTAGGCCGTGCTTACTATTATATGCTAAATAATATCATCATCATCATCATCATCATCATCATCATCATATGACAGGCTCTACTGTAGTAGCTTAATTTTGCTCATATCAAATATGGCTTTAAGCGAGGTTGAGCGATTTCAATTCGCGTAGTAAAAAGTACAAACCTTTAAGAACGTTAAGAGCCCCTGCATCGCGCTCGAAATCACAAATTACGAATACATGTAGTTCTAATCAAACATATTTACTTTTCCCAAAACCATCTCTAACTACTAGAACGAAACTTTCTACAAACCCTTCTTCCTCCATTAACCCTCGGAATTCAACAAATTCCCTAGTACGATATAGGACCTCCGTTTGCATCAGTTTCTGCCTAGCACTTGACCAGCATGCTTTCGATTAGCCGAGACATTTCTCTTGGACAATAGATTCTGAGGTCTCTAGAAGTAGCCCACGAAGCATAGTGAAAGATGGGTGTCTACCGTGTGGCTCCGGGTGGTCGTCGACGTAAGATTTCATGAATTCCTACACAAACTTTGTGGGATTTAAGTTCGGAGAAAACGTCAGTCAGATAATCTGCTGGATCCCGTGTAAAGATAACTATTCTCTATTTTCGGGAAGATTGTGTGAAAATTCCATCTCGCATCAAGCGAAGTGCGGGATTTAGTTGGAGCTTCCATACAATTGTATGAACAATATTGGTGCGGTATTTGACTGCTGTAGGTGAAACTTGAATTTTCTGCCAAAATAGTTAAGGTTCCTTCTCATTGCATTACACCCAGTCGGTACCATTTCCCTCCTCAGCGGTGACATGGCCTGGAGGGAGACTTCACTACGCTAAAGCCTGTATTTAGTATATGGATTTCACTCCTGCTGGTAAGTTGAAGATTAGTTTTCCTTGTAACCGGTACTCTCGAGTGTATAGTACAATTCGCGCGGATTTCGCCTCTCCAGATGATTCGATTCCTCTGCTCAAGGTTCCAAGAAATTTTTTTTCCGCCCGCTATCTTCATATGTTCGGGTCTAAGGGATGGCCTTGGACAGGCGATCTGTCAATCGTATCCACATACTTTTAAATCTCTTTTGATGACATTTTTACTTTAGTTCCAATTCTGAGGTTGGACTCGAGCTAGTTTAAGACAACTCATTTGTCGACCTGCACTGGATGACGTAAGAAATACCTCGAATTTATCCACTTGATCACTGTTTGATGCAGGTGGTGGCCGAAATGGCCTCGAAAGTGCGATCAGTTTCATACCTAAGGTATACTGGACTTATCTCCTAGTGATAACTGGCTCTTTGGCTTTGATCTATTGTCTTAGACTATGCTCTCGTAGCGTTAGACCTCGAAGACCTAGTTCCCAGATAAGATACCTTCGGATGCGAAGAGTTGTTGACGGCGAATTTCTCTTAATTTAAACTATGAAGTAGCTTTTTAAACAATGTTTAGTATCAATAGATCGTTCAAAAGTTTTGTCTCTTATTGAAGAACTGTCCAATATTAATTCAACAAAACAGAATTCGGGCAATGTAGGGATATTCGTTGGAAACGACAGCCAATGCAAGTAGAATTTAGTAAAATAGTCGCATACTATGGTGGATGCTATATGTTGAGAAAATGGTCTTGTTGTATTAGAGTAGGTTTGTGTTTCGTACTACAAAACGAGCCCCGTGAGTACTGAGACAAGACTACATGTGTCTCGTCATGTTCTAAACATTGTCTGAGCTTGTAACATTCTCTGTACAATATTTAGTATCCTAAAGCTATACTCAAAGCTATGGGCACGTTCAGGAGAAGGCTGTATAGTTCTGTGATGTATCTTAGACTAGGACAAAAATTGAACAATCTTTATCTAATTCATGAGATCTTTCTATACCACAATATCATAACCTCAACACTATACACCACATACTATATATCACGTGACAATATGTATTTAATTTTAGCTAGCACCACAATAAAACCTCATGCTTGGCTGGCAAAGACAAACTCTTCACCTTCACACGGTGCCGGCTATTGACGCTCAAGATGTTCACATCTCTGAAATATCCAAGTGGAGTCGCTACTCATTCGAAGCTAGAGGCCCGCAACATACTCCCGATCGATGGCTCCTCAGCGTATCATGAATTCTCCTCGACAAGACCTGGACCTAATCAATAACACGTCTTTCACGCCCAGACATCTTATCAACTGGAGCCCCCTTGCTCCGATAATCACCAGGAAAGAACAGTATCATCGTCTACCTAGATAAACACCCACATGTACGCTCCCGATGTTATGGACACCCGACGGAGGATTTCAGTCGTGGAGCAAAAATCTGGAAGGGAAACACGACATACTGTTCACTTTTGGGAAGATGCCAGGAGGACTCTCTACAAGAGGAGAATGAACAGTTATTGAGATGCAGGAGGTGAAGGAAAGAGTTTTGGAGAGGGAATCATGAGAAACTTTGACCGCAATGCGTTGTGCGTGTGCCAGAGCTACATCTGAAAAAGCGCCGCCGACACTCTAAATACCGACGTAAATCAGATGTTTCTAATCCAACCTGTGCTGTAGACTGCTGGCGCTCCTTCGGCTGGGAAAGTAAATTCGTTGAACGGCACCACCTTAGTCGATCGGTTTTTTGTTCCAGGGTTTTCCGGTAGAAGAGTCACATCTGGATTAACTGTTGGGGATGCAAGTTGGTAATTGAGAAACCGCGGGATCAGTGACTCGGGACAGATGATCGAAAGATGGAATTGGCTAGGGGAAATCTCATGGGGTGTGGGTGAGGAAGGAGCATCAACTTGGTTAGAATCTTTCAGAGGACCGTCGCGTCGAGTAGCTTTAATTAGGTTGGGCTAACCTCTACATGATCCTTAGAGTTGTGTGCTGTGCGCCGGTACGACGTAATAAGTGATCAAAGTAATTTGCCAAACTTAGCCTGTGACTGCTACGGGGTAAAGCCGTGGGGCTAGTACTGTCTGTGCCAGAACATCCAAAGTCGTAACTTATAGGCTGAATACAATATGATACAAAAAAATACAAAGGCGCTTATTCGCGAGGCTGAAGTGTTGATACCAACAAGGCTGGTACCGCCAAGACAGTTATCCGCGAGGCTGAATACATGGACATGTTGGCATGGCGGGGTGTTATAGTTATGAGCTTACGGAGGGGAATTGTCTTAGGATATGATATCACAGTTGACTGGATTAAATGTGATACTCTAGATCTGGACGTCAGAATGCTTGATGTAGAGAGCAATGATTTGATCTAGGTTGGCAAGAGCTCAACCATGTACACTGAGTAATTGCCCGTGCACGTGCCCTAGTACCAAATTGTGAGCCATAGAAGCTTCTGGTAACTTCCCACTTATAGCTGATCTCCGTAAGATACTATCCAATCCTTAATACTACAGTAGAACCTCTCATAGCTAATAGTGGGTCCCGGTATAATTACTGAAGAGATTCATACATATTTTACCGTTTATTTTTGCAATACTTACCCCTGCGCGCAAAATGACCTGTTAGGGTAAGTGTTGCAAATATAAAAGTCCAAGTTATAATGAATCTTTTCAACATTTATACCGGGACCCACTCTTGGCTATGAGAGGCTCTACTGTACCAAGTATTAGAATAACGCGTCTGAAAATGCGCAATAGACATTAAGTGCCAAGACCAGCGCGAACCTTACAACTAATCATTATTTTAACAAAATAAAGTTGGACTTATTCAAGAAATAGCTTAGATTTTATTTGAACCAAGAATTTTTAAATTTGAAGAAGTTGTTGCAGAGTTACAGTAAAATTTAGTCAACGTGGTGGCTTCATTGCGCATTTTTAGACGCTACTGTATATTGTTGTAAATTCAGCTGACTTTGTTAAGCGAAACTGGCATGACTAAGCCACAAACCCTAGCCCTTATTGTGTTCACCATTCAATTTTAGAAAAAAACTCGATCACTTTAACGACAACGACACAGGTATTTGATCGATCCCGTCAGTCACCAAAATGGCGATCAAGCACAACCAGCAGATTCCCAACAACCGTCCGTCTCTGTATATTGTTCTAGCTAAAGACAAAAGACTAAATGTTCATCAGATTTCCGAAAGGATTGGCAACGACGGGTGCGAGTTCATTTCGATCAGGTAATTTAAACCAGCAATCTTTTCACCGTTGGCGTTTCTAACAAAATTTCAACCAGCCTGGCAGGAAGCTTCGACGTCGTAATGCCCGTCTTTCAAAGGCTGCAGCAATCGCTCCTCGGCCAATTGATAAGTTGAGACCTGTTGTCAGATGTCCAACAATCAAATATAATCGCCGCGTACGAGCCGGCCGAGGCTTTAGTTTGACTGAATTAAAGGTAGATATTCTATCTGATCCGAAATTTCATCTCTAAATGAACTCATAGGAAGCTGGTATCCCCCGCAAGCTTGCGCCAACAATCGGTATCTCTGTTGATCCGCGCCGGAAGAATCTTTCCCAAGAATCCTTAGCCGCCAATGTAGAAAGGTTAAAGACTTACCGCTCACGCCTCATTCTATTCCCCAGAAAACTTGGCAAGCCCAAGAAGGGAGATGCTACCAAGGAGGAGATTGAAGCCGCACAGAACTTGGTTTCGAATATCAAAGCAAGCCTCCCTATTACTAATACTGCTAGCGGCTTCAGCGAGATTAAGAAGAGCGAGTTACCTGAGCCAATTGAGGGAGGTGCATACAGAAAATTGCGGGACGCACGGAGTGACGCAAGGAACCTTGGTAAACGAGAAAAGCGTGCGAAAGATAAAGCCGATGAGGCTGCTGCTACTAAGAAATAGTCTAAAAATTCGAATATTCACATTTGACACAAAAATTATAAAGCAAAACCGTGATCTGTGGCACAAATACGAAAGAATAATGTAGCAGTGATCATATTTTCGTGATACTAACGACTACATTTGGTTCTGCTATGGATGAGCAACACATTTATTAAGCTTCAGAAACAATCTGGCATCTATTAATTTACAAGTAATCACTATTGGTAGATTTTAAAATATCCAGGCTTAAAACAGAAAAACACACTTAAACCCCGACACATTAATCTTGAGACTATTTCCGAGATAATAGTGTATTCAGCCTTGTAGGTTAGACACGTACGGCCTCTTTTTACTTACATGATTTCCACCTCATCAATTTGCTCTTTTTTCAGTCCCCCAAACCAATTAAACGTAAAAGTTTGTATTTTTATTCACGTTGAATTCCCATGCCGGAGTCCCCCCTGAAGCCCAGGTGCATTCAAGGATTAGTTTGAGTTTAATACTCTCGAGTTATTCATGCAACAAAAGGCTCTGAATGGTAGTGTGGTACACCGTGCGGGCTGTTTTCTCAAGTAGAGTCTGGGTGGCCGAGGCCTATGCCCCACATGACAGAAGCTGGTTCGAATCCGGCAAGACCCTCACACTAAATCTATCGCCTGTTCATGTATGTGATGATGATGAGGGCACACTGGATAGTCGTAGGTGGCTGGAATGCGTTCCTGCGGCAGACATAAACGGTCGAGGGATGAGAGGGCTGTAAGGCACCTGACGTCGAGTTACGTCTTCAAATGATATTCGGGTATAAGTGCCCCTCATATCAAATTGAGTCATCGTTCCATGTGCCGTACCAGTGACACTCGTGTTATAGCCTCAAGGCTGCATACACATGAATGATTTAAAATAGGGAAGCATCTAGAGGATTCTCGAAAACTTGACAAGACCTCTTACGTAGTTTTGTTGAAAATCGTGATTAAGTTTCCTAGTACAATTTTGTCGAATGAATACTTCAGCTTCGCCTTAGACTTGAGATATTGTAGGACTGAATGGTAAACAGGTTGTTTTTGTCACATAGGTCACAGAAGTTACCATCCGCCATTCTTATTTTTGTCGGGTACGTAAGAGGAAACTTCCTGGTTCGACACTAGTCCGAAAGCCTACCGTTTGGGTAGCTTTTTATATTTTCTTAAGTTGACTGGTTTCGGTGGGAACTAGGGGGTGGACTCTCTAGCTATGAGCTCGTACTTGACAAGTGATCGCGGCAATTAAATGAGTCACCATTCACTTGTGAAGATTCCTCGAGACTTCACTAGAATGTTCAAACGCACCTTTAAAACCGCATCCACGTGCTCCGGCTCGCAGTACAGCGGATCATTAGACCATATGAATTTTAGCTTTATTTTTCAGTCCACTAATTACCTCGAGTGTGTACTGTATTCTTATCATCGGAAGTAGATCCAGAGACGCCTCAAGGCGGAGTAGGAAGTTTATGCACGAGATTGGGCGATATCTTAGCCATATTTCTTCGACTCATTGCTGCCACCAAAGGATTTGAACGCCCAGTACTGAGGCAGATTAAAGCCAAGCACGCTTCGGTGACAAGATTCGCTAAGACCTCCCATGAATACGCATCTCGCGACAGCGAACAAAGCAGACGATACCGTGAGCAACACTCAGCCGACATAGAAATCAGATCGTATGGCTCATTGACAGGCCAAAACTGGTGCGTTCAAGGCTGGTGTAGGGTCGGATGGTGCAATAGTACACTGTCCGGGCCGTTTTCCCAAATAGAGTCTGGGTTGCTTGGACACATACCCCACTTGAGACAGGAGAAAGCTGGTTCGAATACAGCAAGACCCTCACATCACTTCTCTCGCGGTGATATTGTATTCGTAGAATTACGAAAGCATGCTCAAATAATCATAGGTTTTTCTCGCTTTTCCCTGTGGTGGGTATTCACGGAAGAGGGTACATGTCGCAAGGCGTTATTCTCGTAGTGGTATCTGTTGTAAATAAGTGGGTCCATAACTGCAACAGGATCAGGGACTAACCATGAGCATGCCTGAAGTCGCTTAAAGCCGCTAGAATCTAACAGACGTAGTCTCCTAGATTCTACCACCTTCTAGCAATATCTACAGCATCTACACTGGACTGTGGAACAAGGGTAGATATTTATGTATATGATAGAGTTCTTCTTCACTGTACCTAAGTAGACTTAAATCAATTTAAATCAATTTAGAGCCTCAGTACCTCAGATCATCATACTCTTGTATCTTCTAAACACCTTTCTCTACTCAGGATTCTTCCACAAGGTGACGTTTCTCTCTCTCTCTCTTATTCATTCTTACCGTTCATTAGTATCTGCAAATGAAATCTGATTATAAGTGTTCCAAACGTCAAACTGAGTTATTCTGCGAAATATACATGTCTTCCGTAATCATGCGCATCATGGCCTCAGGCTGCATACGCTGTAATGATTTATAAAATAAAAATATAAAAAAAGGCCGGTTTACGGCCATGAGTGGAGAAAGTGTGGGGTAGGTAATAAGCATACGATGATCTCATTCCCAACGCACTGTCGCCTTCCGCTATCCAAGACAAATTGCGTACTTCGGCGCGATGTATCTGGAGCGTTGATGCTCTATCTCTCTGATGTTTGGACTGATGACGCTCGCAAAAATATCGCCTTAGGTACGCTAGATCTGCATCCTATCGAGTGACGTGCTCCTGGCGGATGGACTGATGTCATGATCAGATGCTCGACGCCTCTTGAATTTTCACGTTTAACCGGATTCTTGAATTATTAGATTTTGGAATAGATAGGAATTGCACCATATCAGCATGACACCATCAATGAGTCGGTTGACGTCGAAGGTTCGGGCCGAGTAGTAGTTTGGTGTGCGCCTGGCTGCTGTGAGGGGTACATTCCGGTCGAGATAACACTACTCCTATGGCTGGAGAATTTTCCCCACAGCGCCGTCCAGTTGAAGGTGACTAATCCTAAATAAAGTCATTATACGTCACTAGGTATGGATGTCACTACTCTCTAATCACCGCAACCTCATACGGTATTACATGTAGTAATAGCCTATTCGGCGAGACCACTAGGGAGACGCCGCCTCACCTCATCTACTTCGCCTGCCTTGGGGATCAACTGATGAACCAACTTATGCTTTCCAACTTCATGATACTGTCCGGAAACCTCGCACCAGATCAACCCCCATCCGACGCAATGTTACATTGAACAATGCAAGCAGGTTATTCTATCGGCCGATGACTGCTTACACATATCTCAACACTGATCAATAGACTTGGATGGGAGACGTAACGACGCAACGAAGTGGCTAACCGCCCTCTGGATTGTGTATCGACGTACATAGAGCATCTCTTTGGTCAATCCATCTCCTCTGATACCCTCCACAACTCCAGTCCGTCTTCCTACTCCTGTTTCCCGCCTTCTTATCCATCTCGCACGTGCCCCTTGTTCAACTCCGTAGGCACCTTTTCCCATATCACATCACCTCTCCTCGATAACTCCACAACGTCTCATTTCAATTCTCGCTTCCCAGCGCGATCTATGGCGACATCCTTCTCCCGTTCTCTAAGTCTTCATTTGACCAAACAAGACAGTAGAAGGGGTTGATGAAACTGAGATTTAGATCCACGTACATCTCCTGGTCAACCTCATCTCACATCTAATCCTCGTATCTTCTCTTTCCGGGAAAAGACGCAGATGTAAACACCCGGTTTGGGAGACTAGGACCAAGGAAGATGGGATCATGAGAGTTTCTGTTGTCTTGAAATCTGTCCCTCATCCTCTCATTCCCGGCTATCGTGAGTGTATGATTTGGGAACTAGGCCTGATTTTCTTACCTTTTCGTTCATTCTGCAGTACATAACATGCTATTTCCCTTTTCAACCCGTGATGAATTCAAATTAATTATCTAGAAACGATAGGGGGCTCATGGTTAGTTATTTGTTAGCTCAGTATCTCGGTATAATTTGATCAAATCGGCCTTCGTTTCAGTCCTATCAACATTCTACAAATTTTTGTCACGATATCTCTTAAGAAATATACTCTGGGCAGGGAGATGTAGCTAATTTAAGACAGGTTCTCATCCAAGTTTATAATACAACTTATTCAAAAGTTAATCACTATTTTCCACAACTACCTATAAATATATCCTCTACAGTAGCGCGTCGTTCGTGCGCGGCTATTATGTAATGCACGTGAACACGCGTACTCCTCTACAGGATCTAACACATTCCTCAAGAATATCCACCATCACACATCCATCACGTCTCCTTATTCCTCTCCTGCTGTTCACTCTAATTAGATTTCTCATTCGATACCTATCAAGTGCATTTTCGTTTGGGCATCGGGCTTGTGATGGCCAAATCAAAACAACCACCCCCTTCGGCCCAGCGCGTCGCTGAAGAGCTCGAGCTTGTTCAGAGCGTTGCGAGGGGTCGAGCTATTTGGGTTCAATCCTTCCATGTCAAGTTTTGGTCAGCCGTCGAAGAGGCCGATCCCCTCATCCAGTCCTTCGTGCGCGAGCAAACGGACGCGTTTCTCCTTGCGGTTGCTTCCGGGCATCCTATGCGACACGACAACCAAAGACAACCTAAATCATCGGGCTCCTTACCCAAGCCCAGCCAAAGCGTACCAGCTCGACCTCCTATCCCTACAGCTAAGCAACCGCAGAGTTGGGCAGCGACCGCCGCAGGCCATCCTGCCACTGGCCCTCCGGTGCCGTCTTCGGACCGACCCAACACAACGTCTCGCCCCTCTAGCACGCCTGTTTCTAAATAAACTGCTATCACCAAGGGTCCCAAAGCCATTTTCCGTCTCTCTGAAGAAGCTCCACTTCTCAGAGCAGATGTAACTGCAGTCAAGTCTGCTTTCATCCACATCGTTCCTGGTCTCAAGGATGGAATCGCCTCCGTTTCTCGCTGCTCCAGCGGTTTCACCGTCGCCTTCTCGTCAGATGCATCGCTGAAAATTGCGTTGGACAATGCTGACTCTTTAAGAGCGTCTCTCTCGGGCTCTCTAATCCAAATTGAGGATCGCATTGGGTACGTTGTCAAGCGTATCCCACGCACTATCTGGAATCCGGCCTCAAATCTGGCTCCAACCACGCTTGATGATGTCAAGAGCATTGCCCAGTCACAGACAGGCGTCGCTCCATCGGGCGCCCAATGGTCTATACATGAAGATCGACGAGATCCTCTGCACACGGCTGTTATTTTCTTTCCTAAAGAGGTGTCCACGTTTCGAATTGTTGACAGCGCCCCTTCTCGACGGTACATCCCTAACCCAAAGGTAGTCCAATGCGATGCTTGCTTTGGGTTTCACCAGTCCTCTCGCTGCCGCACTCAAGTGTTGTGCGTTCGTTGCGGTACCCTTCGCCACGACGGAGAATGCCGCCAACTCTGTTGTTGCATTAACTGCCTAGGGCCACATTCTGCAGACGACTCAAGTTGCCCTCTCCGCCCTCGCCCTTTCAAGGGCAAACTTATTCACCCTTCAGAAAAAGCGGTTACAGACCTCCGTTCACAGAACCGTAATAAGCTCCGGAAACAACGTCCCGCAGCTGCTGCCGTCGCAACTTCCTCTCCCGACAGGTCCAACGCACAGACTCTATCGACGGAAGTCCCCTCTGTCCCTTCTCAAACTATGCCTTCTGCTAGCCAGAACAGCTTCACGCCTCTTGCTTCTGCTTCGGACGGGTCTATGGAAGTAGACCTAGACGAGCAAGCTCCCAATTCCTCCACTAGTACTTCCCAGGAGCAATAGAGCCTTTTTAAGGAGCACCCCCCCGCCTCGCCTTCGTTTCCTTCAAGCAAACGTTGGGCGTGGTGGATCTTCTCACCTCATTCTTCTTCAAGCTGCATTTCACGGCAAGTATGATGTGATCTTTGTCCAAGAACCCTGGACTAAAACAATAAACTCTAAGAACGTAACCAAGGCCCATCCGGCTTATGTCATTTTCACTCCTCCTAATCGTGACTGGAAAAATTCGCGCCCGCGCGTTTTAACCTATGTCCGAAAGAAATCTAACCTCCGACCTATCCAGCTGGACTGTGGTCTTTCACCTGATATCATTGCCCTCCGTCTCCAGAGCTCTCCTTCATAAGAGATCATAAACGTATACCGAAAACCTCAAGCTCAAATGCTAGAGAGTCTCGAGGCACTTTTAAGCTGGCCAGTTCAACCGAATACCATAGTCGTGGGAGATTTTAATCTTCATCACGAACTATGGGAGCCCAACGTCTCCCCTTCGTCTGGCGTCAGCAGCTTTGTTGAATAGATTGACAACTATTCTCTGAGGTCGGCATTGCCTTACGGAGCTCCTACACACCGAGCTGGCCACGTCCTCGACCTAGTACTCACAAACATGGAAGGACTTTCAGCCCGAGTGGACCTGGAGACACATTCCACTTCTGATCACGAGACAATATCCGGCTTCGTCCAACTCTCGTCATCTAGACGTCACCCAACGCTGAAGCTGCCCAAATTCAACGACGAGAACGCTGAGGTATTTCGTCTTGCCCTCTCCGCTACCGCACCTCCTAGCCTTCCTATTGGAGACCCAACCTCTCAGCGCCTGGACGCGGTGACTTCATCGGGCATTGCCTCTCTCTCGGCAATGCTGCTTGCAGCTAACCCGCCGAGGCCTGCCTGCGTCCCATGCAAAGACTTTTGGAATCGCGAATGCTCGGACCAACATCGTCAATATCTCGAAGCTCGCCATAGCGGTGACCAAGATCTCATTAGCGAGGCACACAATAATTTTCGGAAGTCTGTTAGACGAGCCAAACGCGAACATAAGCGCTCCATGTTGGATAATGTGGCTTCGATCCTGGAAGCCCATAAAGTTGTTGGATGGCGGAAGCTATCAAGTCGCTTTGGTCCCCCCCCAGTTATTCATCAAGGTGTCACCTTCAGCACCCCGACCGAGCGTGCAGACATATTCTTTCGAACTAAGCTGGCCCGCTCTATGGGTCAGCCGGATATACCCAGGAATACCCCTACCTGCCCACTGCGTGCGATCCCTGCTCCTCTATCCGTAGACAAAGATGAAGTACGCCACTGTCTTCTGGAAGTTTCGTCAACTACTCCGGGACACGACCACCTTTCTGTCTCAGCTCTTCGCTTGATATGGGGAGTGAATACATGGCGCTCGTGGATTGTTAAACTTTACAGCCTTTGCCTCACATATGGTCACCATCCCAGCATCTTCCGCCGCGCCGAAGTGGTGGTTATTCCTAAACCACACAAGGACGATCTCACTAACCCCGCGAATTGGCGACCGATTTCGCTTCTCCCAGTCCTCGGGAAGGGGCTGGAACGCCTCCTTGCCAGACGCTTTGCCTTTTGGGCATTGTCAAAGCGCATTATCTCTCCAACGCATTTCGGAGCTCTGCCTGGAAGATCTGCTATGGACCTCGTAGAATGTTTGGTTCACGATGTCGAAAAAGCGTGGGAAACAAAGCAAGTGTGCACTCTCGCTACCCTCGATATCCAGAGTGCTTTCGATAGCATCCAGCCTGGCCGTCTTCGCATTCGTCTTCGCGAACAGGGATGGCCTTTACCATACGTAAATTGGGCTGCTTCCTTTTCTTGTTGCAGGAAAGCTCGCCTCAGAATAGACGATTTTGTTGGTAACTTCTTGGATATTCCGCACGGCTTGCCCCAAGGGTCCCCTGCTTCCCCAATACTTTTCCTCCTCTTTCTCGAGCCTTTATTCAAACTCGGGTTTCCCACATTTGGATACGTAGACGACGTAGAAATCCTCTCGGTCGCTAAAACGCTAGTTGACACTTCTCGTCTGACCACTAACAATGTTGGAAGCATCACCCATTGGTGCGGTCAGAACGGACTCTCTTTGGCGGAAAACAAAACAGAAATCATACATTTTCACAGATCCCGTCAACCCTCTCCACCGGTAATTGTTAATGACGTCCTAAGAACTACCAGTTCTACTCTGAGGTGGCTTGGCGTCTTCCTCGACACTAAACTCTCTTTCAAACAACATGTACAAGAATGGAGTGCTAAAACGCAACGAATCAGTGCCCACATACGACAGCTTGGAAATACCAATCGTGGTGTACCAACAACTTTTCTACGCACTGCAGCCCTAGCTGCGGCGCTACCCGTTCTATTATACAGTGTCGAGGTTTGGTGGCGCGGTCACACTTTCCTCCGTCGAGGACGTCCAACATCTACCCGATCTCAGCACCTGGTAGACATGATCTCTCGAGCTCTAGTCACCCTGGCCCGAGCGATTTTACCGGTATGCAAGACCACGCCTATTTCGGCACTCCTAAGGGAAGTGTGGCTCAAGCCTGCTCATATATTACTTGAGGAGATTCACCTCCGCTCTGCTGTTAGACTGGCCGCCGTGGACTGTTTTCATCCTTTGGTTAGAAGATCCACCGTCTCCCGCCCACAAACTCGCCTTACGGAAAAATTAAAGCTCGTTCCTCCCATCTCTCGACCCCAGCTTTTTCCTCCTTCCTATAAATCCCCTCTCAATCAGTCTCGAGCTGATTTCTCTGCCCAAGAATTTGCTGAGCGCATTAGAGAGCTGCCACCATGGGATATTCTCGTCTTTTCGGACGGCTCAAAGCTGGCGAACGGTTCTGCTGGGGCAGGTGCCGTACTTCTGCACAGAGATATCACTATAACTGAAGTGAAAGTGCCCCTAGGTCCCGACTTTGAGGTCTACGACTCCGAGATCATCGGCGCTCTAGCAGGCCTTAAGGCTGCCATAGCAGCACCTTCGACACATTTTGCAACCAACATTAATGTAATTCTTGACAACCAAGAGGCTGCACACCGCCTTCTCGAAGCCTCACCCTCTAAGTCTTCGCAAATGGAGATTTTGGAATTTCGGGATCTCGCTTCTCGCTGGCCTACGAGGAGAATTCTTCCTATTGCATCTCCTGGCAAGGTTCAAGTAATGTGGTCCCCCGGTCACATGGGCATTCCTGGTAACGAGTTGGCCGACAAGTTGGCAGGAGAGGCTGCCCGTCAACCAGCTCCCCCTGGCGCATCCCTTGCCGGAATCCGCGCAAAGATACAAAGGCAGATATGGGATATGACCACAGCATGGTGGCAATCTCATGCTCCCCCTACTTATTGTGAGTTGGGTATGCCATTTCCCAAAAAACCTCCAAAGGAACTACGACTACCTCGCCGTTATCTTGGGTATTTAATCCAATGTCGTACTGGACATGGTGACTTTCGTGCTTATCACGAAAGGTTTCACCATAATGATGCCCTTCTGACTTGTTGCTGCGGGGCTAATAAGTCAATCACCCACTTAGTATTTTGCCCCCTCGTGCGAGAAAGACTGGCTTCGGCTGGTCACCGTCGAAGTCTGGGCTCACTTGATTTTCTTCTCGGCACCTCCCATGGAGCTAAGCGTTTCGCCACCATATTGGAGAAGGTTAGGTTTCTATCAGAAATCTGCCCCATCCGTCCCAGTTAAGCCAGCGATGTGAGGAATCCGCTGCATAGCGCTCGCAGTATCTGCATGTATCTTAATGGCGCTTCTGCCACCACACTATATTCGTTGTATGACATTTTGCAGTCACCATGTCCCCCTAGGGATGGGGCTTTAGTTATAACTAGCGCTCGGTAGACATTAAAAACAAATAAATAAATAAATAAACTCAAGAATATCCACCGTACATGTCTGATAACAAATATCAAACCACTTACCAATCTACAGAAGTCTCTCACGGTCTTCACAAGCAGTTAAAGCGTCTGGAGCATTAAGCTGTCACGCCTATATAAAAAAATTTATTTAGTTCAAGAAAGGAACTTCTTTTAAACCCGACACTAGCATGACATCAACCGCTTATTATACATAGAACAGCGCTTTTCTGTTCTCTTGACACAAATGAAATCTCCAATTCCCATGAATAGCTTCGCTCCAGAACGATTAAAGAGCCATTTTCTCAATGTAAATTCCACCCAACCGCCGGGAACGATTGAATCAGTCTTCTGCTTCCTTGGGTGAGCATAGTGACAAGCTCATGCGGTGAGCTCTAGCTGTGTACAGATCGAGGGTGGTTGTCTCAACGGACTGAAAAGTTCAAATGAAGATCGTGATCAAGATGGAACAATCTAGACCGTGGCATCGTAGGTTTTGGTAGTCACAAGATGATAAGGGTAGGGTGGTGCAGTGGTACGCCGTCCGGGCCGTTCTCCCAAGTTAAGTTTGGGTAGCTGGGACACACGCCCCACTTGACACCGGAGAAAGCCAGCTCGAACCTAGCACGACCCTTACACCACACTCTCTCACGACGAGACTGAAGTCTAAGAATGACGAAAGTATCCTCAGATGACCATAGAAGTTTCTCTCTTTTCCCTGTGGTTGATACTCACAGAAGACATCACATGTGTAGACGTTAACTTCATAGTAGTATCTACAAAGCAAATCTGACTATGGGTGTTCCAAACGGCAAAAATGAATCGTTTTACGAAACATACAGTTGTACCTGTCAAACCCCATAGTGAGTCCTGGGTTTAATCATTACCAAAATTTATTGAGTTGTTAGTACTTTTGCAGCATTTACTCCTCCAGGCTGTTCTGCGTGCATGGGTAAGTTCTGCAAACACCTACGGTAAATTTTCTATGAATCTTTCATTACTTTTACCGGAACCCACTGTGGCGCTTGACAGGTTCGACTCTACGTATCTTCTGAAAATACCTGCATGGACGCACAGGACGCCACATTGGGATAACTGAAAAAAAATTGGAAATAAAAATAAGGTTATAAGATGAGAAATCGCTACCGGGCGTGTATAGTGCAACGTTCGAGAAATTTGGATAGTGGAAGCAAAGCGTCAGCGATCTCAATAATACTGGTGATCATGCACGGAAGGGTCTATTAAGGTGTCGTCTCATTATATATACATGAACCCAGCCAGTCTCGCCAACATCTATCCACTTCTATATTTCACATTTCTATCACCTTACAGTCCATTCTTTCATTTATTTATTCGTGGCTGTCTAATCAGTACTGTTTGTCTCGTCTATCGTCATTTATTATGTACAGGGGTATCCATATAAACGCTCCGCTCAGTATACAGGGATGCATGACTAGAATAGGTAATGGCAATCACAACAGAATTAGTAAAAAGTAAGACTCTCCAAGATTAATATAAACCGTTAAGCATCTTTGAGCGCAAAACACCTCTCACTGCTTCCTGCGGGGTTACCCCACCAATGTGGCATTGGAATTACTTTAACACTGCCGAAGAGTAAGAAGATGAGTAGCATATTAAAGTTAAACCCAGCATCAAAACCGGCTGCAAGCACATAGTTATAACGTGACCAAATATCATAGCGATTTTTGTAAAACCATCGCATGACGATAAAACTTCCTATAAAGCCTGATAAGTATCCAGTACTGATGTTGCCGTAGAATGTTGACATTGCCGAAAAGAAGATAGTCGTGTTCCATAGCCTAAATTTAAGCCGAGAAGTGGGAAATTTTCGATGTAAAGTGTTGATTATGATTGGAAAGACAATACCAGCCACGAATCCGTAGGGAAGAGCTTTAAAATTTGACTCTTGGAAGAGCTTGGCTGGACCCTAAAAGAAAGCCCGAATCAGACTTGAGGAAGGAGGTGTTTGGAAATTCAGTCATGCTTACCACAAGAACGTATTGCACGGATGTACTCAAAATACTCGCAAGAGATTGTGCCGTCCACTGATGAGAAGGATCTATCTTCTCCCCAGTTAAGAACTCACGCTTCGAATCGAGCACCCAGCGAACAACAGCATAGTTGACAGGAATGCCAATAGTACAGCCAAAAATTTGAGAAAAGAAGGTATCTTTGGGCGGGATATGCATGTAGTGTCCTATTTTTTGATCTTGCAACATGTATTGTGCTCGATACCATGCATCACCAGCTATCGAGCTGTAGACAGTCGCTCCAGTTGGGTTCTTGTGTCCAGAGACAGAATTAATCATTATTCCATACATTAGTTCGTTAAATGTTCCAATAGGTAGCTGAAAATTAGAAATAGCATATAGCCACCCCAGTGGAGTGACGATAATTGCGCCAGTAGCAAGAGCAACAAAGTATGTCCAGACAGGGATGTAAAGATGTCCTAATGCCAAAATTATGATGATAGGAACAGCTGAAAAAAGAAAGAGGACAATGTACCACCAGAGAGGTACCTCTTTGTAGGCACGCTGCAGGACATTCAGCCGGTCATTGTATTGATAGTTCATGCTTTCTCCTTTAGTACCTCCATTTCTTGCCCGGATTTTCTTGAGCGTAGCACTGATTTGTGGCCAGCCGAAGAGAACCATCCAAGTCAATGCTGATGTATATGCCGCATAACTGAAGAACATTCCCCAGCGCATTTGGGCTCCTAGCATTAGAGGGCCGTGCTCAGCATATGCTGTTTGATTTAGCGTCGCTTGTGGTGTAAGAAGTGATCTTAAAGGGTATTTTGTTCCATTTGCTAAAAACAGTCAATTATAACTTTTCGGAGAAGATATGACATTAGCCTACTCGTTAGAACGGAGTTTGTCATCAGGCCAAACTTGTAGGAGCCTCCCAACATTCCGAATTTCGCAGCGGGGATGAGGATCCAACAATTTGCCACGAATGCGAGGAACACCAAGACTTGTGTCCAAAAAGGAGTCAAGAAAAGGTTACCAGAATTACTAAGACCAGAGATATTTGACCAGTTAAGACTGAGATTCAGAAACCCCATTCCACCAAATCCTGATCCAATGAAGTTTGCCGTTGCATTCCGAGGAGCGACCCAGCATAGAAATGCCAATGATCCCAGCATAGGGAATGCATATTCAGGAAGAAAGTGCCAAATCATTACGCCGGTTAGACATGACCAGAAAACAATGATCTGTTTTCGAGAAGCAGCAGATGGTGTCTCTCTCTGCTTCTTCTGTGTTTCGAACAAGGCAGTTTGACAAAGTCTGGTCATCAGTTAGTATTAAGCATTACCATTCTCGTGATTTTTCTTACGCTTGAAACCTATTTCGATTTAGCCGTATTCAACTCAAGATTGCGTGGGAGACTTACCATGGGTATTGAGGATCATAGAGAAGAAATTGACGTGATATCGCCGCAAAAGAGTAGCCAGTCCATACGATAGACCACATAAAAATAATGGCAATAAAAGGATTCACTCTTTCTTTAAAGTAGAGTTCCGCAATCGAAATCGGTGCATATGCGAGATTATATGTAGCTCCTGAAGCAGCTGAAAGCGTGACCAATACATGTTCTTTAACACTCCATGGTCCAGGATTCAGACTGAAGCTAAATTTTGTAAACGGAATCTTGATCTTCCACGCTGGAAGAATTTTGGCAAGCCATATGCCGACGTAGTCAGAGGCGATTTGGACAAAAAAGACTGAATATGGAGCGTAGGTCGTACGAAAGTGACTTAGTTGTGATAGGAAAGCGCCGGGAAGAACGAAGAGTAACGTTAAGACAAAGTAGCGAAAAGTCAAAGTTGGGAGACTTGGATCGTCATCGAGACTTACGATACGACGGACACTTGGAGGTAAGTCTCTGACTTGCGGGTCGTCATCAGCCCAGCCATTTTCATCAATGGGTGAATTACTGCCTCCGGCTATGATGCTTTCATCAGGTTCGATGGTTTCGATACTGAAAGGCTTTTTGTGGTCATTGTGAGGGCTCCCTTCGAACTCTTCCGAACTTCTTTGTGTTGTTGCGTTGTTGGATTTGGCGAGCCATCGCTTTGAGAAGTTACGCGCCATGGAATTTGTCGAAGAAGTCAATACCTATCCAAATCATCATCATCTTTCTGTGATCATGAATTTTATATCCAACTTGTGATCTCGGTATGGCGCAACCGCACAGCTTCATGATACAATATATTTACGTATTGCTACATTTGAGGAATTAATCCTACAATCAACCAGCTAATTCAATGGACAGGGTATAACGTAGCAGTGTGGATAATCCTGTCATCCATGTTGTTCCTTACCTCATGAAAGGCCCATGGTTAAAATAAGCCTTCACGCAATTACAGTACAGTCTCGCTATAACAATGAGGAGCAAAACTTATCCAAGGCTCCCGATTGGAGGATTCAATTGAATTGGCCAATCGGGAGCCTTGATTTAGTTTTGCCCCACATTGTTATAGCGAGATTGTACTGTTTGTTTGTTTGTTTGTGTATTTAGGTCCCGAACGAGATTGTATTGTACTAACTTTATTTACCGGCAGCGGTCGCGGTATAACATTGTTCCTGGAGAAATCCCTCAGTGCTTGGAAAGAGACAAAATCAAGATTTAGTATTTCACAAAAAACGAGCCGAGGTATAAAATGGGACATAAATTTCTTTGAAGGAAAATTAAAATATACATGTACAGAGAGCACCCCTGCAATAGTCTATGATTTTTATCCCAAAGTGAAAATAGATCGTAGGCAGGAATTGGTGAACTTTATGAAAATATAACAATTTGGTAGAGCTGCACAATTAAATGTCTATTCCAAAGCTTGCTTTATGTCCGACTGCATAATTTGATAAGTGTGGGGAAATGGTCACGTGGCTGACTGGTAGGTGAACCATATCTGATAGCGGATCACTCTCCCCACATTGCGCAACAAATATCAAGAATCACTCAATCATTGTATCATTGAATAGTAAAAAATAAAACGTTCAAAATTCTAATTCCAACCGCAATCTAATTGAGCAGATATTTTTACATACTTATCACGAGTTCGACTGGCTACACCGCCGTAAGCTCGATCGGCCCGTGTCCGAGTCCTCCGCACTACCACTTATCTTACCTGCCGGTCGTATCCTGTTATGTTTCACTTGGACTAAAGCATGAAAATTCTCTAATATTGTTACCTCTCCGAATTGCACTCGTGGATTTTGTCTCTCCGACGTTTGACGAATGCTTTGTCGGTATCTTAAAGAGTTCTGACCTCCTAATCAAGCAGGGTAACCGAGTGCGCCATCACAAGGGCACTCTTCGTCAACTGATCGACAGCTTCAAGACTTGGCCTTTCCACGTGCTTCGACGCTTACAACAACCATTGACGCGGCTATCATGCCCATCTTGACACATCCTCTATAACACGACGCCGTTAAGATCATTCATATTTTATCGATATATTGAATTTCAAATGCCCGATCTATATCCTTCTCATCACCCTCCTCCGGGTGGCCCGCGGTCTTTGACCGAGACCCTCCTTCTCACGACAACCGCCGCCACAACTCGTACCAACGAAGCGACACTCATGTTTGGTGGAGTGGCCTCTGCCATCGATGAAGCTGCTCGTGGGGCCAATTCTCCCGTTCTTCCCCCTCATCTGAGAGGTATCTACGAAGAATTCCTCTCCCGTCTACACGCAGTCGCTCAAAGCTTCTTCGAGAGTCACGTTCGGGGATCTACTGTTAATGGCCAAAACAGACGTCCACCTACGCAAAGCACCCAACAAAATACTCCTACTGCGCGACAAACTATCCCAACTCCTACTATTCCTCCAGTTACGCGCCCTAACTCGTATGCAGTCGCTGCGGCTTCAGTAAAAGCAAAAGCTGCACCTCGTAAATCAGCACAAGCTAAACGTGCTCCTAAACCGATTCCTTCCCCCCCCGCTGATGAAAGACTTTTCCTTCGTCTAGAACAAGATGCCACAGAAAGGCTACTCTCACCGTACCCACTACTCATACACTATCGCAAATTCCTTGGAGAGAATGGAGCCTTACTCAAAGAGGTTCAACACGTCCCCTCTGGCCTTGCCTTCCGCCCTTCCTCCGAAGCTGCCGGGCCCAGACTCGAGGCACTCTTCTCAGATGGCATCATGGAAGGGAAGCTTAAGGGGGCGATCGGCATCGAAAAAGCACAAAATTTGGTCACGTACCTAATCTCTTTTGTCCCGCGATCTTTCACAGCTTTGGACGAAAACTACGAACTCACAAAGTACCCGATTACTAGCGAACTTCTATGCAATGAACTCAAGGAAGAGAGAGGAGTTACCCCAGTCGCAGCCTTCGAAACTAAAACAAGCCTGGAGGCAGCACACTCCCACACAGCGAGATTCATCACTCGTTTCCCACTCGACACTGTTCTTCCCAGTAAATTTCAATTATTCGGCGTAGAAGTCATCTCACGCCGCCTCGCAAAAAAGACGTCAATAATTCAATGCGGCCGTTGCTTCCAGTGGCACAACGAACGCATCTGCTCTCGAGCTGCGCGTTGCCGGCTATGCGGCTCAACCGAGCATCCTGTGGAAAACCACCAAGCGTGTGCTCCTCACCCTCATCCTTGCCCTGCACGTTGCATACATTGTCATGGACCACACCCAGCAGATGCCCCTGAATGCCCCCTTCGCCCACGCCGGAATGGTAGCAGGCTCACAAAGGAGCAAATATCACAAATTCGCAAGACATCTGCTGCCGCAAGAATGAGCCTTTGTACCACTGTCGGCTGCTCTCGTCGCTCCTCACAAATAACCCCTGAAGATTTGGAAATGACTGACAGCAATCTGCCTTCCCCATCTGTGCCAACTAATCAGGTACCTCAATTCAATGGCCCACCGCAGTTCGAACCGGCTAGCTCGAATCAACTCGTTAGGATCCCCTCTACTCCGCAATTCTCTGTTGCCACAGAGAATTCGTACTCCGCTCTTGATTCCTCCGATGACCTATAGACGGCATAGAATCACGAGACCTCTCCGCATTTTACAGATAAATGTTGGCAAGGGCGCAACATCCCACGAGCTCGCCCTCACTTTTGCGAGCGACCAAAAATTTGATGTTATACTCGTACAAGAACCGTATATTTTCAGCGATAGACAGAGGCGCATCACCAAAAGAATTTCCACTTACGAATGTTTTTCTCCAACTGACGACTGGACCTCCCGTCCTAGAGTTTTGACTTATCTCCGGAAGGGTGCTGGTTTGCAAGGTCATCAGTTATACCCATTAGAGCCTCCGTGCCCTGCTATCAGGGATCTCCTCCTTCTTGAAGTGGTAGCCCCATCAGGGAAGAAAATTTCCATCCTAAATGTTTACAATGCACCAGTGGGCTCACGCGATGAAGGCGAAGCTGTTAAAGCCCTTCTTGGTCTTTCTCTGCGCAGCTCCCGCGAGAGACTGTTCGTTGCTGGCGATTTCAACCTGAAACATCCTAGCTGGCAACCGTCAAAAAACACCACCAGCCCGATGTCGGAAGGACTTTTGGAATGGTCAGCAAACCACAATCTCGCTCTAACCACACAACCCGACACTCCAACTCACCTACGTGGAAATGTGCTTGATCTGACTTTTATTTCCAACAATCTAGTCCTCGATGGTGCAGAATCTTCTATTTTTCAGGAGGCGGACGCTACTTCGGACCATCTCCCTATCGCGTCAGTGATTCCATGGGATAGTCGCTTCCAAGAACATTTAGCTCGGGTTAAGCTTGATACACTGGATGAGAAGCTTTTCCTCACACTACTCGAAACAGCAATTTCAGGGATTTCTAACATCCCGCAAGCCCCATCAGCTGAACTACTCGACGCTGCCGCGTGGGATCTCTGCACCGCAATTGGGGACGCATACCGTGGCTCAGCTAGGCGAGCTCTCGGTAGGGGGACGGGCCAACCTTGGTGGAATGACGAATGTAGAGAAGCTGCACAAGCGTATCGCAATTCTCGAAGAACCCCGGTGATCCAAGCTGACATATTGGCGGCGAAGAAAGCACTACGGACCGTAACGCGCCGTGTCAAACGTCGTTTCTATCAGGCGAAGCTAGAACACGCAGCAACTAGCAAGGATATTTTTGGTATAACTAAGTGGCATAGATCAATCGGATCTTTTCGTACCCCTCCCTTGAAAGACCCTCTGAATCCGCAAGCTAAACCGGCCATTACCATCGATGAAAAGCGGGACGTTCTAGCTAGGAACCTTTTGCAAACTAATTCTGAAGTAGGTGACATACCGTCAGATTCCCCAACTGTAGGCCTTAAGACATTACCTTTTCCTGACCTCACCGACCTGGAAGTCAGAGATGCAGTATTTAGCGCTAGAAATACTGCGGCAGGCGAAGACGAAAATCCTACGGCCATTTTAAAAAAAGGCTGGCACCTCATAAAAAGCAAAGTTACCCGGCTCTTCCGCGGCTGCCTAGCAGCTGGTCATCATCCAGCTTGCTTCAAATCAGCAATCTTAGTCATTGTTAATAAGCCAAACAAGCCAGACAAAACAAACCCACGCTCCTATCGCCCCATTGCATTGCTCTCGGTCTTGGGTAAAAGTTTCGAACGGCTCATCGCACGTCGACTTGCCTGGATCGCCATTGACGCCAGAGTTTTCGCATCACAACAGTTTGGGGCGCTTCCTCTACGCTCCGCAACCGATTTGACCACCTGCCTTGTTCATGATGTCGAGTCTACCCTCAACAGTAAACGAACTGCCTCCCTCCTAACTCTGGATGTAAGAGGTGCTTTTGATGGTGTCCTTCCTGGCCGGCTTGCAAGACGTTTGAGAGAGCAAGGCTGGCCTGATCACCTGGTTCGCTGGGTAATCTCCTTTTCCACAGGTCGCACTGTTAAGATTCGACTCGATGGGTCGACCGGCCCAAGTTTGGAAGTCTTCTGCGGTCTCCCACAGGGCTCTCCAGCTTCTCCTATCCTGTTTATGCTTTACTTAGCTCCCTTATTCACCATGGGCTCTTCGGAAACAAAATTTGGGTACGCGGACGACGTTGCAATCCTTCGGACCTCACCCTCCTTGCTCACGAACGCAGAACTATTATCTCAAGATCTTGAGGAGATTCTCGAATGGGGTAGACAAGAGGGTATAACATTCGACCATGGCAAAACGGAACTTATTCACTTTTCCCGCCGCAGAGCAGACCAGGATTCTTTGCACACCCCCGTAGTCGTGTCTGGCCCAATTACGATTGTTGAAAACCAAAGGCTACCCTATACTCGATGGCTGGGTGTCCTATTCGACAAAAAACTTTCTTTCAAGTGGCATGTGCGTGCCCTAACTGACAAGGCCCTCAAGGTCAGCCATGCACTCTCTTCTTTGGGGAACACAGTTCGCGGAGTCCCGCCGCATCTTGTTAGGACCTCAGCTCTAGCCTGCGTACTCCCAATCGCGTATTATGCTTCCGAGACTTGGTGGCCTGGAAGATCCCGCCAAGGTGCTCGTTCTCGGATCTCAAACCGCGTAGAAACCATCCTGCAGCGGCTAGACAAAGTTGTCTTCGCCTGTGCCCGAGCAATTCTTCCGGTGTACCGCACCACCCCAACCGCAGTACTACTGCGCGAATCTGGCCTTCTCGCATCCGAAATTGCTCTCGAAAGGCGAGCAGCCTCCGCCACTGCGCGCCTCCGCCAACTCGACCCTTCACATCCACTACTCCGCCGAGCCAATCGCATCATTTCTCAGCAGCGTCCAACGTCCCGGTTTGCCCGACGAGTTCTAGATCTACCAGTGTGCGAACAGATAAATCCAATTGCCCACCCCCCCTGGTCCCTATATGAGGCACGAGATGCAGCCATAAATCGAATCGGGGGACCAAGCGGCTCTTCTAAAGAGGTTGCGAAACAAAGCTTTCTCTCTTTTCTCCAGACAATCCCAACCCAGGACATCATAGTCTATTCCGACGGATCGAAGCAACAAAATGGAGCTGCTGGTGCTGGCTTCGTGGCATACCAGGGTGGCATACAAGTCTTACAGCAATCTTTAGCCCTAGGCGTAGGGGCAGAGGTCTTTGACGCCGAAGCTAGAGGAGCCCTAGAAGGTGCAAAAGCAGCCCTTAGACTCTCAACAACCAAGTTCGCGACAAATCTCTGGATTTGCCTGGATAACCTCGAAGTCGCCATCCATCTTCTTTCGCCTTTTTCAGGATCTTCGCAGGCTGTTTTCGACGAATTCATCGGTTTAAACTCTTCTTGGCAGTCGCGTTACCGACTCGCGCATGCTGGGATAGGTGAAGTTAAGATACGCTGGGTTCCTGGCCATGCCTCCATTGCGGGGAATGAAGCTGCTGACGAAGCAGCCAAACTGGGCGCTCACCTTCCTTTTTCAGGCAGCCCTCGCTTCACTACCGCTGGCATCAGACACCGCATCAAGGCATCCACCTCCCGGGCGATGGAGAATCTATGGAACCTTTTATCCCCTAGCATAGGACTCTATCAGCAGCTATCTATAACCACCGCACCGCTCAGACCGAAGGAATTGGATCTTCCGCGGGCTACTCTAGGCCGCATTTTAGCCTGCCGGTCTGGACACGGTGACTTTGCGGATTACCACGAACGTTTCCGACATTCTGAAGCGAATATACTTTGTCAGTGCGGACATCGGAAAGCTCCCCTTCACTTTTTTTTCTGCCGTATAGCTAAGCGTCGTGCTCGGCGTCCTCCTGGCCCACCGGCTGAAGTCATAAACTTTCTCCTAGGTACCTACAAAGGTGGCCTTGTTCTTAACAAATGGCTCCAAGAGTCTCGTTTCTTCTCAGAGATTTGCCCTTCAACATAAGGTACCTGAGTTAGCCTCTGAGCTCGGTTTTTCCGAACTCATGCATCTTTAACTATCCGCTTGATATTCTATTACTTATTATATTTCACTAGTGGCAGCTATGTTAACGCGCCCTAGTCTTGTAAATTCAGTTTACTTATGAAGCCCGAGGTTTACCCCCCGGCGTCCTGTATCCCAGTAGGGAATTGTAGGGGCCGTGCTTAACACGTGCCCCGCTGACGTAAAATAATAATAATAATAATAATGCCCATCTTGAAGCAGCTCACGTCAAAGTACTATACATCCTCCTCTTAAATCCTGCACTTCGCCATCAAATTGTGAATAAAATGAATCAGTTTCCACTAATCTCTAGGTCTTCGCATAGGGCTATCTGAAAGTCGTTCTCTACCCCCCAGGACAAGTTTTTACCAGTGGATCCAATTTATGGGGCGAAATCGGATCCTTTAAGCCTAGTTAGGTAGCATCTTTTCTGAGACAAGGTTTTCAGACATTCTGACAGGGATTATTTGTATGGTGTTTTTGCCCGACAGAGGTTTTCACCACTGGCACTAGTTCACAAGCTTAACTCAAATTGGTAACATTTTTTGAATTTAATCGATTTCAGATAAACAAGTACGTGGAAATTTACTTTACATAGCAGATTTAATATTTTACAGGTCCGCCTTGAGCATGTATGACTGCCTCACATCTCGTGGGCATGCTTCTGATAAGCTTCTCAAGCTTATCCAGCTTAGTCGCGTCATTCCATGCTTCTTTCATTATTCCTTGAAGTTCATCGTAGGATCGCTGCCTTCCCCTTTCCAGTCTCGGGTAATGGTACTGTATGTAATCTTTCATACTACCCCATACGTGCTCAATTGGATTCAGGTCAGGAGAATACGGAGGCCAGTCGATCGGAGTAATGAACCTCTCCCGGAACTCTTCGATTGTTCCCACTGCGCTGTGTGAAGGAACATTGTCCTGCATCACAGAAACCAATGGTCTCATGCTCACAATTACATCAATCAGCGGTACAATTCTCCGAGAGAATGATTCTGAGGTAATAGACCCCCATTCCTTCTCCCAGAAAAGGCAAGGACCTTCCTCTATCCCTGCGAAACTTCCCCATAACATCCAGCCAAGACTCTTTCTCACCTTTTCCACTACGCAGGTGGCGTTGACTTCTTCACCTATCTCGAATTGAGAGTTAGATCGGTATTTTTTATTAGTTGAGGTACAAAGATAACAACCTTTCGCGTTACCCATTCTCTCTTATGTTGGCCGTCTGTGGCCCAGGTCTCATCAGTCCAAAGAATCGCCATCCAATCTTCGACAGTCCAGTCCTTGTGGGCTTCGGCCCACTCCCAACGCTTCCTTTTAACCTCTTCAGGAAGGGGAGGCTTTTTCAGCGCTGGATAACGTCCGTAACCTTTTTTTAAGCTCGTTTTGAATAACCATTTCACTCACTCCAGAATCCCGAAAGGGGCCATGGGCAAGTTCAAACTATGACATTCGATGACCTTCAGAGGATGATGTCATGAAAGCCTCAATCCGGACAACGTCAGAAGAGGACAGTGTTGGGGGCCGACCTGCAGCTTTCTTGGATTCAATGTACGGAGTACAAAGGGTGTATTTGACCTGGTTTTGAGATATGCCGAGTTGTTTTGCAATATTTGTCTGATTCATTCCCGAATCGTGGAGAGTTTTGATCTAGACGTGTTACCTCAGATGTTTATTTACCATGAAAATTGGGCTTACCTAGAGACGCTGATCTCTGTTTAATCGTTTGGCGTTGTTTGTGTGAGCTGCTGGTTGTACCTGGCTCATCTTTTAAAGAATAATTGGCCTATGAGATATGCTAAATGTTAAGAGTAACGATTTATTGATTCTCTTAGATGAAAATGCTGATGATGATTCTGTAGACAGTAATAGCAACGATGTCTATTGAAGTGCGTAAGTGAGGGAGGGGGAGAAAGAGATCAAAGCAGCAGTCCAGTAAAAAGCCTGATCACTCAGGCCAACATTTTCAATTTCTTTTGGTGTGAAGACTGGCAGGGATTATATAAGACTAGTTGGGATAATCTTCATAAGCGAGGTTTTTGTGCATGCTGAAAACTTAGCCTGGGGGTAGTGTAGAGACGATTAAATTCAGGTTTCAATGTATAGGGGGTCAAGGTTAAGTGAAGTGGCCTGTTATTTACAGGGGTATTTTTGCCAATATTTACTCAAACATATTAACCTACCGTGATGATAACGATTAAGCGAGGCTGAATCTTGTAAAGCTTAAAACTCTGTTCAAAAATAAGCTGAGAGAAATTTAGGTCGACAAAAGTGAAGTCGCCTGTCTCTCCCCAATTTGTTTCGCACTAAGCCTAAAAAATCGAGTTCATACGTCATATTAAAACTTGCAATTCATGTTTACTGTTGATACAGATTTTTAAGCCCAATATGAAATAAAAACCCCCGTTTGCATTCAATACTTCCTCACATCTTCTAGCCATACTCCCAATCAGTTGTGTGAGCTTTTCCTCTGTTGTACTATGGTACCATGTCTCTAGCACAATAGGTCGAATCTCCGCCCTGTTCCGCTGTCTCGTCCGTTCGAACTCCGGGTATCATTCTTGTATGTAGTATTTCATCATACTCCATATATTCTCGATCTGATTTAAGTCAGGAGAGTTAGCAGGCCAGGGCATAGATTCAACTTCATTGGCATCGAGAAACTCCCTAGCCGGACGTCCTTTATGAACATAGGCGTTGTCGTGCATAGATATATAATCACAGCCCGTCTCTTCTCTCTTTTCTCTAATCCAGTTACCTATCCTTCAGAGGTCATACTTCCCCACTCCCGCCCCCCAAAGACACAAGGACCTCGTTCGATTCCCGCGAACCTTCCCCAGGGTATCCAATAGTTGTTCTTGTAACGATCGATAACACAAGTTTCATCAAATTCTTGGCCCCTATTTTGACGATATTAGAGTCCGAGATAATTTTGAAAATGAATAAGATTTGACTAACCTTTCTGGTAACATACCCAGACATTGTTCGGCTATCGTTTATCCATGTCTCATCGCTCTAAGGAGCTCGTGACCACTCTTGATGCCAATTCAGAAGCTGTTCGCTCCACAATATTCGGACCGCACGATGATTTTCAGAAAGCGGGGGAGAGCTACGTGGAATTCGCCGCTCGTAACCTCGTTTTCTGAGCGCATTCCGAATTGCGTATTCTACGGCACTCCAACGACGAAAGTGGAGAGCTAGTTCAAGAAGCGACATTTGCATAGTTTCCCGCGAAGAACAAACAAAGGCTTCCAGCTCACCAACTTGGACTGAGCTTGAGAGCTGTGGACGTCCTGTCCGAGGTTGGGGAGAGGCACGACCAGATCTGACCGTATTCCGAACCTGAAGGATTGTGACTTCGAGTTGATCTGCTATCTCTCTAATAGAGAGTCTGGCTCTGTGGAGTGTGAATATCTAAATGTATTTCATTTGTGGGGAAAGTTTTTTTATAGCTAAGTTCCTGTAATCACCTGCAATCTTTGATCACAAGTAAGATAGGGCGCACGTCTGCTAACAGGTGGAGTGATTTGAGTATTCATTCTGCTAAGGTTTTTGTTAGCAATGAGGTACATTTATCTGTTTGATTGGAAATTGCATATTTGTAATGATCGCATGAAACTTATCCTATTTTCAATCGCGCTGTAGATTTGGTAAAGTTTTTGCGATGAAGGAAAATTTTATTCTAGATGTTTAGTGGAAATTGAGGTCAGCGAATATGAACAGAGCCGAACCTGGTGATATCGTGGAAAGAGTTACTTTGAAAGTGTAAGCAGAATTATGTCTGCATAAGTGGATACAGTCCGTAGACGAGATGATGATTGGCGACAGGGGTACAGGAGCTATTATATCATGACTCGGGTCGCCTAGAAGGCTCCAGAACTCCGAGGAAATATTCTGGAGTAGTGTAGAAGATGCTAGAGTCGAGGCTGTGCAGTCTGATGTTTAATAGCTCATGTATGGCAAGGGATCACAGAAGGATATTTAGGGCCAGCCTAGGCGGCTGTTGTAGATAACTAAAAAGCTTTGAATAATCTTTACCTTTTTATTATTATTATTTTTATTTTACGTCTGAATGCTAGCCTTATATCTTACGAAAAAGCGACTAACCATCCCAAGCAGGACATAGGACGCTAAGGCCAAAGCCCCAGAGGATCTGACTTTTTTCCCAAGTCTGAATAACATGGCTGTGCTGCGTTGTATGAAACTGCGCACAGGAGAAAAATTTTTACAAGGTTACATAATTTCGGAGACCTCCCCGAGCTCCTAACTGATGATCAATCAGTTCGCTTCACCCGCTCTTCCTAGAGCCCCCGATCTTGTAAAGCAACAAAGAGAGAATAAAAAGGTATGCCTCATCGGAGGCATATTTCCTCGAAAAATCGAGACTGATCCAGCCATTTTGTTAGAGATATTGCTCCTTCTGGCGTGCCCAGTAGACGTGGAATTAACAAGTTGATAGGTCCTGCAGGGCGGCCATCACGACGACGGAGAATTCGGCAGAACAAGAAGTGCGTAGGTGTATTTGCCGATCCGCAGAGACAGTTTAGCGCGGCATCTTGGTGATTGAAGCGGTTGTGGTAGGCAGCAAAGTCCCCATGGCCTGTTCTGGCTGCAACAACCCGACCTAAGTCCTTACGACTTAGGAAAAGCTCTTTAGGAAAACTAGGGGCCTTTCCAATCTCGAGTTGGGTGTATTTGGATGGAAATGAAGTGTGCCACCAGTTGTCTCTGGCTAGTTTAGTCTGTTCCTTGTGCCATTTTTCCAGTGCAGCAAAGGAGTACACAGGTGGCCCCGAAAAAGGCATTGCCGCCCCCTTCCTCGCTTCGCAATCCGCAGCTTCATTTCCCACAATACCAGCATGGCTTGGGACCTAACGGATGTGTACCTGTGCTTCCGAGGTATGGGGCAGCCTTAATCGAGATTTCCAAATTTTTGCCGCGTCAAGGGTTTCTAAGAAGACCGGTTGAGAGGAAGTGGTAGTGGTCCTCCTTAGTACTTTTCCTGCAACTTCTTCATTATCAAGAAACACCCATAGGTTGTTGGAGAAGCGGGCTGTCGGTACGGCGGAGGCAGCACGAATCCCCTGAAGAACCGCGTGAGCTTCTGCATCGAATGCTTCTTTAAACTTTCCAAGGGGGAAGGCTCCTGTACACACTTGGATATCGAATTGATAAACTACGAAGCCACCACCAGCGCTCCCATCCAGGAGTTTGGAGCCGTCTGAGTATATTTGTATGTCGCTCCTCGGGATTGTACTAAGAAATTCCTGAAACGAGTTCGCTCTCAGCTCTCTTGGGCCTGCGGAACCCCGGATACGGGCCTTGGTGGTTTGACGAGATTCAACTCTCTCCCAGGGAGGGTAGAGAAGAGGATTGTGGCTTTCTGAGGCCGGAATACTATGGCATGAGCGAGCAAACCTTGACAGGGCAGGGCATGTGAGTGACTTTATCGCACGCTTGTACAATGGATGTTGGGGATCTAGTCCGCGGGTGCGTATAGCGGCTCTCCTGGATATGCTGTCCAGAGCTATCTCCGCGGGATTGATTCCAGCTTCCCTGAAAAGAGAGGCGGTAGGAGTGGTACGATAGACAGGGAGGATAGCTCGTGCGGTGGCAGTGTGAACCTTTTCTATCAGCGAGAGATGAGAACTGACCCTATTAGAGATGGCTTTTCCTCTATTAATTCTCGATTTGCCTGGCCACCAAGTCTCGGCGCCAAAGTAAGCAATAGGGAGGGCACATGCAAAAGCGGCTTGTCTAGATAGAGAAGGAGAAGCTCCTCTTATCGTGTTTCCTAGACAGCGTAGAGCGTGGGCAACCTTAAGAGCCTTAGTAGATTGTATTTTCGCGTGGTGCTTGAAGGTAAGCTTCTTGTCGAAGTGAACTCCTAGCCATGTTAAATATGGCTTCAGAGGGTCTTCAGAGACGGTGAAATTGTTCGTTTCCACTGGTGGTCGTGAATCTTTATCCCTATGCTTGCGTGAGAAGTGGAGAAGTCCCGATTTAGAGGGATTGAACGTGATGCCTTCATCGGATCCCCATGCTAGTGCCTGGTTAATGGCAGTCCCCACCATGCTCGAATTCTCTTCAAGTATTGGCGAGATCCCTATGACTGCAACATCATCTGCGTAACCGAAAGCGTTCTTGGGGGCAGTAAGTGTGAAGAGGGGGGCAATGAAGAGCATGAACAGAATGGGTGATATTGGGGACCCCTGGGGGAGACCACAATTGAGTGCGATGGGGTCGCCAATTTCCCCATCTAATCTTATGCAGACCTCACGTTCAGTGATGAATGAGGCGATCCAATTACAAAGATGTGCTGGTCAGCCTTGTTCTCTCAGACGTTTGACAAGTCTACCCGGGAGCACTGCGTCAAATGCACCCTTGATGTCGAGTGTGGCTAGTGTAGCAGTCAAGCCTTTGGAGAGCGCAGTTTCTACGTCGTGCGTGAGGCAAGTTGTTAGATCTACGCTCGAGCGTTTGGGTAGTGCGCCGAACTGCTGAGGAGCGAGTACTTGGAAATTAATTGCTATCCATGACATTCGCTTTGCTATGAGTCTTTCCAACCCTTTTCCAAGTACGGAGAGTAGTGCGATTGGTCTGTACGATCTAGGGGATGTCATATCAGCTTTGTTTGGTTTCCCAATCATTGCTACGATCGCAGTACGGAAACATCTAGGGTGGTGACCAACATCTATGCATGATTGGTAGAAGTTGTGCACTAATGCTGATATGTGAGGCCATGCGAGACGGAGAACTCCGGTAGGGATCTCATCTTTCCCAGGAGTAGTGTTACCAGCTCTCAAGATACAGTTGGAGACCTCCTCGATAGTAAGTTCAGGAAAAGGCAGGGAGTTATTTGCTACAGTAGGAGTCCAAAGTGGAATGTCTCCTGCTTCAGATTGATTTCGCAAAAGGTTCCTCGCAAGTAGATTTCTCTTGTCGTCGATAGACTCGGCTAAGGGAGCTCCTGGGTTAAGTGGATCTTTTAGGGGTGGAGTACGGAAGGTGCCTTTCGACTTGTGCCACCTTGCAATCTCAAACACGTCTTTTCCGTTGGCGGCCTCCTCAGTTTTCTTTTGGAAAAAAGAGATTTTTGCTTGCTTGGTGACCCCTCGAAAGTCCTTTCGATCCACTTGAGTTGCACTTCCATTCCGGACTTTCTCCCGATATTTCTTCCTCGCTTCCCGGCAATTCTGATTCCACCAGGGCTGTCCCCTATTATGAGGTAGCGCCCGTTTTGCTGATCCGGCGAATGAAACGTGCAAAATTCTTATGATCTTTTCTGCTCTTCTATCGATATTTGTGATGGATTTGTCTGTCAGCAGCAAGATGCCTTCTAATTGAGGAGCCAAGAGCGATAGGAAGGTATCCTTGTCGACGGTAGCAAATCGGAGGCTTTTTCTTGGTATGTTTCCCCGTGCTCCACAGTGTACAGTAGTAAGTAGAGGGAGATTGTCAGAGTCCGCCCAACCACAAATTAATCCTGGATGATGTACCTTTGACTTGTTGTATTTGGATATCATGGCGTTTCGGATTGTAATTATCGGATGGAGGTGTGTCTTCTTGAGTGGAATACCGTGGCGTTTGGGATCATAAGGGTTGATGTGTCCCCTTGAGTGAATTTCCTTTACTATGCACTTTCCTTTCAATTGTTTGAGATTTCCTTGAGATGTATATAATAGTGCTCTAGGCCACTCACTAGACGCTCACGCTTTGTCTTCGGTCAATCAATTACCATTTGGTTCAATACCTCGTTCACTCATCTTCGTGCCCGCTAGCTTCCACTAGCACCCGCACTACCCGTGATCATCCCATCACCCCATCACCCCTGCATCCCCGCGTCCCCACAGACTACGCCATTGATCAACTCTATAGACACAAACCACGAACCACGTTTCCAGCGATTATCTTCACCCTACAAGCAATTGTGCTAGACACAATTGTGACAGAGATGATCTGACGTCACATCTAAGTCCTCCTGAACTGTTGCAATGGTCCCCTTGGCCACCAGTTGACTTGAGCCAAAGCAGAGATCTAAAACATTTCCACGATTATGTGTAGGTCTATCAATCTCTGAAATTAAAAAAAGGCTACACGATTCGAGCCAGCGGGTGAAAGCTTCAGATAGGGGGGATGGTGAGCCTCGGAAAGATGGGTGCCACATTGGGTGATGTAGGTTTAGGTCTCCCATCAAGATGGTTTGGCGAGGTAAGGAGACATCTGCTATGGAGATGAGACGAGATACTCCAGCCCCTGGGTTAGTGGAGCCCGGGGGTGCATTGTATGCATTGATGATCAACAGGCGAGGGTTGTTGGGTGCTTTGACAGAGAGACATAAGATATCGCCTATTCCCTGCTCCGTAGAAGATATCGGTCGCTCTTGATAGTGAATTATATTGGTGTTACGCTTCGCGTAAGTTATCACCCTTGGTCGTATAGACTAGTCGTCAACTGGAGAGTAGCATTCGAATGAGGGATGTTTGCACGTGATTCTTCGCCCGGTATCTGAAGAGATATGGGGTTCTTGTATCAGTAGGAAGTCTATGCGTGCATCGAGGGCATTTTGGAGGGCTATTAGTTGGGCGGTGGAAGAGCGGCCAACATTAACTAAGAGTATTTTAATAGTACTTGGTTTATTACTCATTCATTTGGTCGGGTCTGCGCTGATGGCTGTCCTCCGCCAGAATTTCGTACCTGCCTAATCCTATGTCTAGGGCCTCAGAGGGGCCAATATTTGTCCGGGAGCCCTGCGAAATAGATGATGTAGAAATATTAGATTTAGTATTTCCTGTTGGCTGCGTACGTATTATCCCGCAGTGAGCAGCTTTGAGGCGCAGTCTTGCAGCAGCAGCAGCTTGTCGGATTGCGCTGGTTTGTTGTTTGGAAGGGAATGTATTGTCTTTTCTTGGACGGACGAGGCACTCTAAGGAGTCAGCAGGGTGAGGCCGGTGGCAGTTTACGCACTTTGGAGGGCAACTGTGGGCGACCGCAGGGTTGCAGGAAACATGACCACTCTCCACGTGTTGTGTTGAGGAACAAATTCTGCAGCGAGGAACTCGAGCACACGCGCGTTCATTGTGCCAGCTGAAGCAACGTCCGCACTGAGGAATTCTTGTTCTTTGTGGTAATAGTTTGGCCACCACGCGGACGCCGAAGAGTGGGAGAGATCTTGATAGGCTCGTACCTCTGGGGTATAGAACTACCCAACTCTTGCAAGGGCTGAAATCAGAGGTTACTGTACCTCGGGATTCGAGGACGTTCAATGGGGCGACGTGAGTGAGGACGGTGAGAGGTTCTGCAAGAGAGGCCTCATTGATCTCTATTGCCTCTACTGCGCCTTCCTTGTTGTACCCAACATAGGTGCGAGGAATACCAGAAATCCTGTAGGCTGAATGACTTTCCGGTTTCTCAACTATGCACTGTCCCCGAGATGATAAGAACGTTTGAATCTCGGTAATTTTAGAGGCTAGCGTTTCCTGAGCTGCTGCGGAGGCTGGGCAAATTGCGAAGCCAGTTTTTGTGGTCTGTACTTCGCGTACGAGATTTTGGTCTAGAAAATTGTTGAGCTGTTCCATTACGGCGTAGGGAGATATATCCAGCGCTGGATGTCCAGATGAAACTCGAACTAGGAGTCTATTATCTTCAAGCGGCTTTGCGAGTTTCTCTCTGTTCGTATTTTGGGAAAGCTTTTTAGGCGGGCCAGCTTGCTTGGATAAAGGCTGCGGGCGGCTTGGTTTCGGAGCTGGGTTTGCCGCAACAGCAGCAAACAGCTTTTTACCTGAGGGTTGCGAGGTTGGGCCTAGGCTTGCTGTTGATTGGGAAACCTTTTGCGTTGCCTGTGTTGTCTGTATTGCCTGTGCTGCCAGGTATGGATTGGGAGGACGGGGTGAGCCTCTAACATGACACTCGAAGTGACGTCGAGCTACTAGATTAAGATCCGTGACAAATTCGCGGAATTTCTTCTTGAGGTGGAGGGGTAAGGTGTCGTTATCACCAATCGCCTCATCAAGTACGATTGCAATGTTTTGGAACATAAGAGTGGCCTCACGATTCCTGGCGTCAGCGGCGGAGGTGGTTGACAATAAACTCTCTGTCAACGACAACCCCCCACCCATCTGGGTGGAAGCATGTAGGGGTGGAGGGGGGAGTGAAGGGGGAGGAAGGGGAAGATTCGACATGATGGCGCGGCGAGATTTCTGATGAGTGATGTACTTAATAAAAATGAATATAGTTAGTTTCTGAATAATCTTTACGATCGACTTGTTCTCTCTATTTACTCTTTCTATCACGTGACACCTAACGGTTTGCACAGTTTGCGCTTATATAGTAGCATTACTATCGGTCACGCAACAGGATTTTCGCCGGTTTAGATTCTTAGGTCAGTTTCTGGAGAGAGAATTGTTGCAGCGATCTATTGGGTAATTCAGACATCATGTCTGGCTCGTTAGGGTTGTCGAAAGCGGATAGGGAAATTATCGCTCAAGGTGTTTTGGGTAAGGAAGAAGGGAGGGTAGCAAAGATTACAGCGAAATAGTTGTTCGGCACAAAGTCAATCGGAGCAGGTGAGGCCTCAATGCCCACTTTTGGGGATATCCCTTAGCTCGAACCAAAGTTGAGTTCAGGAACAAGAGTGAAAAGCATTCCCAGGCCAGTAAAGAAGTTTTCACCAAAGGGGAAGATGCCGGTACGATCTTATAATCAAGAAGATGACCAAGAGTTGGAATGGGAGGAACTACCCGAGCCAGGTCGAGGCCGAGCAACAATTAAGAGGAGACAGCCTGAGGTTCAAACTGCCCTGGACTGGGTGTTACGACGGGAGCAACTTGAGGGTTGGTGGCGTCGTCTTCGAGGGAATACACCAAGAGCCAGCTTACTAAGAGATGTGATATTGATATAGAGATAATAAGATTTGGCTAGAGGTATCAACGAACCAAGGAAACAAACAAACAAGAAACGAACAAACAAGGTGAACACAAATTGCGAAGCTGGAGAGTATCTACATGCAGAATCCAGCTTCTTAAGTATTGCCGGACTCCAGATTTACGATCTGTCCTTGTCCAGTAGAGAGACAGCGTGTTTCCAAAAATCTCAGCTTGAACCCAGACCCAACCAACTCCCTGATGCTTTGATCGTAAACCAAAACTGAAAACCCAATACATAACACATAACACATAACACATTACACATAACACATTACACATAACACGTTAAATGAAACTCGCTTTTCCTGCCTCAGGCCACATAATTATGAACCTTAACACTGGGCCTCATTTTATTGGAAGACTGATCCGAAAAACTTCTTGAATGGCATTAGCAATTACTCGATTTACAAGGAATCTTTGTTACTGCAACTTGAATGTGTTTGGTACGAGCCGGAAACAAAGTTGACCCGTTAAGATGAGTTAAAGCTTGCCGCAGTCATTCAGCGGACTATCGTCCCTGAACTCGCTGAGCTGATCGCCGGAATGAAAAGTGGTTCTTCTATGATGAGACTTTTTGAGTCTACATTCCGTCGGGAGGGTACAGTGCAGCTCGAGGCACTGTGGAGTAAATTAACCAATCTGAATTACGAAGGAGGCTGCCCCATATCCTTCGTCACGAGATTTAAGACAGATATCAGAAATTATCAGAATGCCGGAGGCACGTTTTCGGATTTTCAGATTATGATGTTTTTCAAGCAGGCTGTGAGAGAAAAAGCCAAGAATTGGCATGAAATGGTGTCAAGTTTTGCTCAATTTCAAGAATGGAAGTTGGGACCGCTTCTCCAAAGCTTCACATCCTATCATCACGAGAAGATCGGAAAGGGGGGCAACTCAAACAATTCAAAACCTCAATATCAGGGAACACTCGGCAACGCACAAGGGCAGAAAGACACTCGACCAGATAACAACCCGAAGCAAGGACCGAGAAAAGGAAAAGGTCAAAGCAATCAGGTTCGTTGTTATAACTGTGGACGCCTCGGTCATATTAAGAAAGATTGTCGGAAAAAGGCTAGTGGTAAGGGAAAGACGTCGATGGTCGCCAATAAGAAAGCAAAGTCAGATCTCGGACCACCTGAAGCAATTGCAGATGAGTATTGCAAGATTCCGGAAGACCAGCTGTCGGGTGGGAGTTACGCAACACAGGTTAAGCCACAAACTTTTGATGAAATGGTGCAGTTTTACGAAAAAGAGATGGATCGTCGTCGTGGAAAGGGGTCTGAAGAGGATAATTCTCGAAGCGATGAGTTGTATCGGCATGACGATGACAAAGAGGTCTCTGATCGTGATTTACCCATAGCCACTGTACAGATCACACAGCAGATTCTGAGCACTGCTGGTGGCGACAAAGCCTGCGACCGATGGTTGTTCGACACAGGCGCAGATATTGTCAGGGATGGTATCCGATTGGTGATATCATCAGTACAGGTATAGCTATAATAGCACAGGGTAGCCCGCTGAGGCTCTGTTATGTTTCCTTTTGTTTGTTTATTACCTTTTACTTGTCCGGCGTTAGTAAGATTCTCTGTGACACTAGGGCGCCGATCGGAAGCACTCGGCTGGACTGTACATTTGTTATCTCCCAAGATGAACGGGAGTCTCGGAAGGTTGTTACAATATGCCGGCGCTAGCCTTCGAATTCGTGTTTAAATAGGTGACTGCGCACAGATATTAGGAATCGTGCAACGTCCTCGTTATAAATCCTTACCATCTTAACTTTACTTACATTTACCCTCTTCTCCTTCCTCTACAATTCCTTGACTCCCTTCCACACTCTAACAGATATCGATGCGACAAATAACAGCAAGAATTTCAGACCCGGAACGATTGTTGAACTTCGACCTGGCCAGTTTCCGATTCAGACTGGGAATGGCACTGTGCATGCAGAGAGCATAGGTGAGGTCTGGCTGCCACTGACTGGTCCTAACGATAGTAAGTCCACGATGAGACTTAAGTACGTTGCATTTTTGAAGGACTTTCCTCTCAACGTGGTCAGTGGTGAACGGTTTTATAGAAAAGGTGGTCGGTTGAAGGATGAGCAAATTGTGGAACCTAATGGGGAGTTTCTTTCTCACACATGTGCTGAGAGACGAGGATTTTTCCTGTGGTTGTACAACCACCCGGAGCCAATAAAGTCACTTGCGAAGAACAAAAGTGTGAGCACCATCACAGCTCAGCCTAAGATCATAAAGAAAAGATATTCAGAGGATGAAGCATCGTTTATCCGAGCATACTGTCGGTATATGACATCATAAACTAGCTGTAATCTCGCTTAAATTGTAGTACATAAACACTAGATTTGAAGCTTTAGAAAAAGGAGAAGCAATATAGATCACTTGTTTTAGCATTTAAGGCCTTAAACTAAGTGACACCCGTTGTACCAACACATACCATGCTTGCTTCACAAACGGTTGTTTCGTGATGTCAGATGATGTGATGAAGCGACTAACCTTGTGGCATAGAAGGCTTTGTCACCCAAGTGCTGAGAGACTCAGGTGGACGATTAAGAACTCGGTTGGGATCGACCTTGAAGTGTCGGAAATCGAAAGCCTACCCTGCAAGGCGTGTGACATGGGAAAGTCACTGAAGTATACTACGAACCAGCGACTTCTACGGATGGAAAACGTTGGTGAGGGGTAGCATTGCGATGTTGGTACATTAAACCCGACCTCCATCGAGGGACACAGCCATTTTTGTCTAATAACAGAAGATGTGTCAAGGTTCCGGATTTTCCGCGCTTTGAAGAGGAAGAATGAGGCAGCTGAAGAGTTAAAGCGAATCTTATCCCACGCTAACTCAGACTTGAGACGTCGGCATAATCTCAAGGTGAAGCGTATCACAATTGATGGGGGAAGGGATTGGGGACTTGCCTCATTTCAAGAATTTGCGTCCCAACAAGAGATAGAGGTAGTTATATCGGCACCGGACAACCAGTATCAGAATGGAGTCTCAGAACGGGGTATCAGGTTTGTTCAGGATGCAGCACATTGCTGCACTATTCAGATGAAAGTGCCGTCAGTATTCTGGAACTGCATGTTAGAGATGGCCTGCTATACTCTGAACTGTACTTCGCAGAGTTCTGTCAACGGAAATAAAACACCATGGGAAGTTTATTGGTCGCAGTTCGACCCGGAAATATCGAAGACCAGGATAGACCATTTGTTAATTCCTGGAAGTCTTTGCATCACCCATGTCGACGCAAGCCACCGGATAGCTGGAGAGAAGTTGGATGCCAACGGTACAAGAATTGTATTTCTTGGGTATAGAGGAACGAAGAATCGGCTGGTCTGGCTCCTGGATGGAGGAAGGTTTCTGGTTACTTCACACGTAGTCGCCTGTGAGAATACAAATTCGGAGCTTGGCTAGGGTGCGGACCCTAGGGAGATCGTCAGATTCTTGCCTAATCATGTGCAAGATAGGCTGAAGACGAGAAAATACGACTACGCCAGGAACCAAGACTACAATCTGCAGGACAGTCAGCAGTCGTCAGCGTCAGCGCCTAGAGGGCGAGGAAGGCCCAAGCGAACAATTCAGCGACCATATGAAGATAGTTTTTCCCTGGTGCTTGAAGCGCCTCAATCGGTCGATGCTGAATTCACTGATTTACTATCGGACACTGAAGATAGTGGTTCAAGGAACGACGTAGACGATATCACAGAAGTCGTAGAGGATTTCTGCGATGCGGTGACGGGAAGACACTTTGGCTCATTAGCTGGAAGACCAGGGGCCGCAAACAACATATTTGTTTCCAGCATTATTCGCAAGGCGATCGATCACGACCAGTTTAGTCACACGGGTGACGGTGATGAATTATACAGAGTGCTTGCCACTCGTCATGGCTCACAGGACTTAATTTTTTCGTCGATGGCTGATGAGCCAAGTCTCAGTCAGGCCATGAAGGGGCCTGAGGAATAAATGGATCGAAGCTATGAACACTGAAATCAATGGATGTCTTTCCCGAGATACATTTAGGTTCGTCGACGCTCTGCCAGAGGGTAGAGGGCGTATTGTCACTGCCAAATGGATTTTAAAAAGGAAGTACAAGTCAAACATGGAATTTGACAAGTACAAGGCCAGGATAGCAGCCAGGGGGTTCACACAAACACCGGGAGTGAACTATAACGAAACTTCGTCGACGACAGCTAGGTCAGCAAGTTGGCGGATTCTAATAGTGCTGGCCGCGCTAAATGAATGGTATATTCTACAGGCCGACTTCATATCAGCGTATCTCGCAGGAGACCTCAAGGAGACCTCAAGGAGACCATTTTCATGAAACAATTCTCTCAGCTTAAGTAATGTCTCAGACAGTTCCCAGATCACGTGAGGAAGCTGGGCTACACTGAGCAGAGCGTGATTAGGTTGAATAAGCCTTTGTATGGATTGAAGCAATCGGGGAATTGTTGGCAGACAAAGGTTAGAGGGATAATGGAAAAACATGACTTTAAGCATCTGACCTCCGACAATGCAATATATCAAAATCAGTCGAGAAAGATAATCGTGGCATCCTATGTGTTAAGGGCTGCGCCCTGGATTGTGTTGACTGGTCTAGCGAGCCCAGTTCTGACTAATCAAAGGGATAATTATGCACGGGCACGTGTGTATAGTTATGCAGAGATGAGTTTGACGAAACACAACGCACAGACAACATAGGTGTACATATATACTATATGTAGTAGATAGTCCGTGTAGAGGGAAGGGGATCCGCTTAGCCCTTCGCGTACTTGTTAGTACAAGCTTAAACGTCCGATAGGTCAAAGGGACCGTGTAAGGGGCAAATGATCAAAATAGTTACATGTAGAGGCGTTATCAAGACCCTAGTAACAGTGGAGGCATAAGAGAGCTGATTCCCTTGCACAGTTGTATCTACATAGATAGAATACACACAGTTTGTGGCACTCGCTTGTCGTGCAGTGACCGACGCCAGCTAGCCCTTCACACTATGTCGACGATTTTATGTTTTTTGGACCCGACAAGCGAGACCTTCAAGACTTAGTAAAGTCTCTGAATAATGAAGTAGCTCTGACTGATTTAGGAGAGGCCAGTTGGTTCCTTGGTGTAAGGATTAGAAGGTCATCACCCACTGGGTCAGTGATGCTTGATCAAGAGCAGTACATCAGGAAATCCATTTCAGAGTTAAATTTGACAGCCAAGAGAAGTATGCCCAATACACCTATGACGCCTAGCTGAAGTCAGTTTGAAAAGGAACACTGGGAAGGCCATAGCAGAAGGTCTGTATGACTATCAGAGACTAATAGGAAAATATACCTTTTCATCTTGTATGGTGAGGTGCGACACGGCTCAGGCGACGTCTAGGATGGCGAGGCTCATGTGCAACCCTTCGCCACAGCATTATCAACATGCACTACAAATTCCCAAGTACCTCTCATCGTGTCCCGGTAGAGGATTGTTCTACGAGAAAAATCATCGCCACATTCAAGAGTTTGGGGACTATGGCATTCACTGTGCCGTCGATTCGAGCTTCGCAGATGATTTTGACACCGCAAAATCGACAACAGGGTACATCATATTCATGGCAGGTTGCCCTGTAATCTGGAGATCCAAACTTCAGACAACGGTCTCCACACTTACATGCGAAGCCGAATATGCTGCAATATTTGAAGCCACCAAAGATTGCGCATGGATCAAAACTTTTCTTACTGAACTCGGTCACATGCCTAATGGTCCTATACCGATACTGGAAGACAATACTGGCGCAATGAAATGGTCAGTAGATGATGCTATGACCTCCGGGCGACGACATGTACGTATCGAATATCATTATATCGTACAGGAAGTTCGAAGTAAGAATATTGAGATACGACAAGTTGCATCAAAGGATAACCCTGCGGATGGAATGACTAAACCCCTCACAGCAGAATCGTTTGGGAAGTTTATCGAACTGGGATTGAGGGACGTACATGCATCATCGCCTAAGTACTGAGAGGGTACAGATTTGCTCTTTCCGTCCTCGGAATAGCAATAGATAAGCACAGCTGACATAGATTTGAACGCAAATTCGCCACTCATCCAACGTGGCAGAATTTTTGTAAAATTTCTTTGCTGATTGTGCCAAAGGTTAGAGATACTGTCCTGTTTCAACAATTATGCCTAAGTACACAGAATTAGGAGATCCTAAGAAGCTGGAACATTGTTACGTTGGCAATACTGCATGTAAATTCTCTCAATCCTGAAGAATGTTAATTGCTGAAGACAATTATGGACGTCGTGGTCTCTGAATTGTCTACAGCGCCAGACAAATAGACTTCATCCATTAACAATCATAATCCCTGTAGAATCGTACATCGCTTAGTGTTGTCTGCTTTAGAGATCGCTCCCGGATGTTCCTCCGAGGACAACTCCATCGGTCAGGATCCATCTTTTTCCGGTTTAACTAGAGAATTACGACAGCCAGATGTCATAGGCATAAAAAATTTTGGTGACAAAGTAATCGGAACGGATGCTTTCATTATATACGAAAGGAATTCTTGGTACAGTACAATCTCGCTATAACAATGTGGGGCAAGACTTAAAAAAGGCTTCCCATTGGAGGATATAAATGAATTGGCCAATGAGATCCCTTGTTTAAGTCTTGCCCCACATTGTTATAGCGAGATTGTACTGTACAGCAAAACTTCTCTAACACGATAGTGGGTCTCGGCATAAGTGTTGAAAATATTCATTGCAACTTGGAATTTTATATTTGCAACACTTACCCTTACAGGTCATTTTGCGTGCAGGGGTAAGTATTACAAATATAAATGGATGAATTTCAATGATAATTTTCAACACTTATGCTGGGACCCACTATCGTGTTTGAGAAGGTTTACTGTAGGAGGCAATCTCAAAATTTTGTGCTATTATTACCACAGGTAATATTTAACATGTACTATACTGCGGGGTAAAACTAGATACAAATTGATATCACTTTTGTACAATGGTCCCTTGCATAATCGTTTAATGACACACAAGGCCTTATCATGAACGGCTTGCCCCCCCTGCTACATTAGCACCTCTAGTCCTTAGTTTTGGCAGGTGGCTTTCCCTGAAATAGTATTGAGTTCTATGACAATTTCAAATTCAACTCGAAATGAACTGCCTACATTCTTTATTCTTACAGTCAATATCTTCTTCCAAAGTTATCTTTGAGTCATACACATTGTTCTGTGCCCCAATGGCGAAACGTCGGAGACTTAGAAATACCTGGGAAAAAGCTCAGTGATGAACATCGAATTCGAATTTCTTCTCTGCGCACTAATGGTGGACAAGGCTATACTGAGGTTAGTGAAGCTCTAAAAATTAATTACTCAACCGGACGAGCTGTGCGACAATCTGGATTCACAACTCAAAAGGAGCCTAAGAGGAGAACTCGCAAACTTGACACTTCTCTCTGATGCCCAAAGAGAGACCGCCTATATGGACAGACGAGGTATCGAGAAGTGCTGAATAATGTGGCAAAATTTATGTCACTGGGCGGGCCGAAGACAAGTACCAGCCGGCTTGCTGCATACCCAGATTCCAAGGGTATTCTTTAGGGATGATCTGGGGGGACTATCTCGGGAAATTCTAGAGGCCTGCTTGTGATTTTGTGAAAACTTGGGGAAAAATAAACGGTGGTGTTTAGCGGTGAGAAATAGTTCCGCTCATACATCGATGTAAAATAGAGAAACAGGCTTAATTAGGTCAAAATTTTCTTATCTACTCCTTGAAATAAAAATCAAGCAGAGTACTACAGTCCAACCTCATCTATAGATTGCTACTACTATTAGAACTATCTAGAAACTACAGCCAATAAACATAATTAAGCCTCTCCGTAGATCAGACAATTCAATATTTTTCCCCTAAGTCGCTCTTGATCATTCAAATCGGTTTTGTTGAAGCCCTCAAGTGTAAACGTCGTTGACTCACCCAAACTTCAACACTAAGTAGTGTCTTATTTGGAACGAGTTGAGCTCCGGGCCTTATTTGTGCTCCACCTTAACTGTACAAAAACCGGACTCATGGCGTCCGCCTAGGAACCTTGAGAAGCATAATGAAGCACCTTACTAACAGACTTGAGCAGGCTTTGCATCTCCACCAATTCTAATGGAGGATGGTGCTTCCATTCGCACTGCGAGAGCCACGCAAGATCTGCACCAACAACTTGGACTTCGACGGTTGAGATGGCCCGCCAATTCTCCTGATCTTAATCCGATTGAGAATACATGGCGACTTCTGAAGGATAGAATCTGTAAAAAGTACCCACAGCGAGAAAAAGATGTTAGGGAATAAATTGAAGAAAAAGGGGGAAAATTACTGCCTTCGATATCGCGAAGTATATCAGTTTATTTTTATTTTTTTTTATTTTTAGCATTTAACGTCCGCGGCGAGACTATCTTCCGATAGTTGCCTAACACCTCCCTAGGGGCGAAGGACGCGCTGTCGAGCTAAGCGCGCAGCGAATTTTCAATCAGTTCTACACTAATTACAATCAAGTCCAGTATTGCCATCTTATGCCATACTTTAGTCTCTGCATTTATTTTCTCCAAAAGAAGAAACTAAGATCCATTTATGATTTTTGAATATGCTACCGCCCCTTCCTCCGTTCCTAATAGCCAATTAATTGACTCTTGAGTTCTTCGTTTCCCAGTATACTTTCTTACTAGCGTTCTTTTCAAGCGACAGAACCTAAAATGAACAGGGGACTTTGCTCGCCCACAAATACACGGTGAGTAACTGGTATGTTTAAATCTCTCATGGTAATTCTTAAAGTCTCCGTGCCCTGAACGTGCCGAAAGAAGGTGGTGGAGAGCTTTCCTGGGAAGTCGTAGTATGGCTGGGCATTTTCCAGGTATACCAGCCTGTAAGCCTGGGTCCTTATATCTTGCAGGGCCGTGAATGTCCCACCAAGAGTCTAATTGTTGTTTCCTCAAAGCTAAAACATGATTTTTGACTGCCGCAAAGGATGGGTTGTTCTCCAGCGATGCCGGCTCTACTGTAAGAGCTCCGGCTTTCGCCAGAGAGTCTGCTTCCTCATTTGCCGGGACGCCCATGTGACTGGGTACCCACTGCGCAAAGATCAAACCATTTGAAACATGAGCAAGTTTTTCACGCCTATTCCAGTTTTTCTGTGTATCCCGAATTATATCCAATTCTTTTCGGCATGTCATAGAATGATTTCCATTCACAATTCCGGCGGCTGTTCTGTTGTCCGTGTGCACAAGTATATTAGTGGCGAAACGTGTATTGGCAAATTGTATACAGGCAATGAGGCCTTGGCAGATAGCAATTAATTCCGTGTCAATAGGTTCGACTTTCCGGTCTATGCCGAAGCTACCAGTCTTAACTTTTCGCCCTGCTTGAAAGATGACAAATCCGCCTCCTGCCTTACCATCTAGAGAACGCGAGCCATCTGTATATAGATGTATGTCATGAATTTTCCGAGGAATATTTGAGTCAAAAATCAGTTTTTTCCCAACAAGAGAAACATCCTTTCCGTCTACTGAAAGTGGCAATAGTTTAGTCGTTTTAGTGAGGCGCGTGGAGGCCTTGCCGAGTGCTCTTTTTTTCAGAGGGTGATTATCGTCCAAAATTTGTATACGAAGTGCGTGCCGTAGTCGAGTCTCCTCAAGGATGAGGTTGATTGGAGGAATTCCAGCTTCTCGATAAAGGATTGGCAGCGGTGTGGTTTTAAATACTGGTAGAATTGTCCTTAAACCTAATTTTATGGTCTAGGAAAGAAGCGATAGGTGTGAGTTACTTCTAAATTTCAGGTCCTTTTGTATTCCTCTGCTCCATGAGTACACTGTTTCTCCTGGCCACCAGACTTCTGCTCCATAAGTGGCAATAGATATGACACACGATTTGACTGCCTGCCTTACTAGATCCGGGCGAGACCCTCGCTGAGTATTATTGAGACGTTTCAGATGCATTGCAACTGCTGACGCTTTTGCTGCCCACTTTTTCACGTGTGTTAGAAAGGATAATTTCCTGTCCAGCCAAATTCCCAGCCATCTCGTAACTTGATTAGGGGCTATGCACCAGTCACCCAGCCGAATATTTGGGTACTCCTTAGGTTTAAGAGCTTGTGTAAAGTGCTGTAGTTCGCTCTTATCTTTGTCGAAAGTAATAGCGTTATTTTTCCCCCACTCTATTACCTTTTCGAGGTCTAATGCTAGTTTTTCCGAGCATTCTGATAAAGTCTTGCCAGTTCGAATGAAAGCAATATCATTCGCATAGCTGAAGACGCATCTTGGGTTTGTGAGACTTAACAAAGGTTCAACGTATAGCATGAAGAGTATTGGTGAAACGGGAGATCCTTGAGGGAGACCGCAAGTCAGTGGTGTCTCTTGGGTGAAAAAATCCCCCATCCGAATTCTCGCCGATCTGTTGGTAACGAATAATTCCACCCAACCTATAAGCCATTTAGGCCATCCTTGTTCTCTGAGTCTATATTTGAGCCGCCCCGGGAGAACAGTATCGAAGGCTCCTTTAATGTCCATAGTTAGCAGTGACGCAGCTTTCCTTTGCGAGCGAGCTTTCTCAATATCGTGAACGAGGCAGCCGACAAGATCCGTGGCTGATCTTTTCGGAAGTGCTCCAAACTGTTGTCGACTTAGCACGTTTTGTGTGATGGCCACATGACTGATTCTTCTAACGATCAATCTTTCAAGACCTTTCCCTAGGCAAGGCAGAAGGGCAATGGGACGCCAAGATTTAGGTGAGCTGAGATCCCTCTTATTTGGTTTCGGGAGAAAGATGACTTCTGCTGTGCAAAATGCACTGGGGTGGTGACCTTGGCTTAAACACAGGCGAAAAAGTAGAAGTACCGCATGTTTGATGCTGTCCCAACAAGCCCGTAGGATTTTAGTTGTGACGCCGTCGATCCCGGGAGCAATGTTTCTCGCGTAGAGTAAACAATGCTCAATATCATCTAATTCGACATGTACGTCTACGTGCAGTTCGTCCTTACAATCTGATGGTTCTAATTCTAGGCTAATATCTTCATCACTCGTTCTCCTTTCTAAAAGAGCCCGTCTGAGAGCGGATGCTTTACCACTGGGGTCTGTGAACGTACTTCCGTCGTGCTTTATCGGGGGTGAGCCGAATGTTCCATTATATTTATGCCAACTGGTGATTTTGAAGATATCTTTAGGTTGGCGAGCCTCTGCTACCTTTTTCATCCAAAATCCTTTCTTAGCTGCCCGTGTAGCTTTACGTAAGGCGTGTTTCTCTATAGTGGCGTCGCCTTGTCTTCTAGCTCTTCGATATTCTGCGGCCTTGTTTGCACACTCCTTATTCCACCATTTGGTCCCTTGCCTGGATTGTATCTTCATAAGTAGAAATCTCTGCATGTTAACCTGGATACTCTGGGTTATCAAGTTTGTGAGCATATCAACATCATGTGGCAGATGTTTGACGGTCGGAAGAGTCTCTTTGACTCCAGCTGCGAAGTGTGGGATGTTCTCGGGCTTTAGGCTAAACTGGGGTCTAGGGGAGTGCGGTTTGAAACCGGAGCATGGAACTATAGACACGAGTGTCTCATGGTCAGATGTTGTGTGTAGGTGCTCCTCGATATTGCATTGGACGTGGGGATTGTTGGTGAACGCTAGATCAAGAGTGCCGCCTCTGCTGTGTGTACTTTTATCAATCGGTAATGCGAGAACTAGATCGTTTGTTTGGACCCAATCGACTAGTTCTACAGATTTGCTCGTAGCTGTTGCTCGGGAGTCCCAGTGAGGATGTCTCGTATTAAAGTCCCCCGCTATCAGGTAGTTAGACGGCACGTGAAAAGCTTTAAGAGCGCTTATAACGGCGCCTCCTTCTGTTTCTTGGGGTGGTCTGTATACGTTGGCGATTGTGAAAGGGGGCGAGAAACCCATTATTGTGACCCAGCTGATGTCTGCGGTGTTTGCGGGGCGAATTTGGACGGCCTGGAGTCCTCTACCTTTCCTGATGTAAGTTATTACGCGTGGCCTCACCTCCCAGTCGTCTGTTGAGCTGAAAGTATCGAAGTCGGCGTGTGTTTTGGTGGATTTCTTTTCTAGGTCCGGAAAAATCCAAGGTTCTTGTAGTATAATTATATCAACTGACTCAGCCCTTCCTAAGGCCAAGGCGAGGTCATGATTGGCTTGCCCTCTGGCCACATTTGCCTGAAAGATCTTTAGGTATTTCCGTTGGCGTTTGGTTGGCTTGTCTAGCATTGAGTTGCATTGTTTATTTCTATTACCTCGGGGTTGGCTGGGTTAGCTAAAAGCCATGCTTTATGACCAGCTTGACGGACTTTTTTCAATTGTGTCTGAGAAAGAGAGACTATTGTGCCATTTCTGACTAGCGTTTTTGCAGGGCAATAGATTTCATCTGCGACATGAGGGCCTTTACAGTTTATGCATCTTGGGGGATTTTTACAGGACGAATGTCCTGATGCACCACATTGTTTGCACCGTTGCTCGTAATTGCACAGTCTTGCATCATAAAACCCCCAGCATTTTGGGCACTGTGTTGGTTTTGGAGATTTGATGACCTTTCGGGCCAGAGAGCTAGTGCCGAAAAGTCTGAACGCATGGGTATGTTTTTTAAAAGAGGCTACAATGGTACCAGTTGGTGCAGGGTTAGCAAGTGTCTTCCTCGACCAGGATACTCTAATAGGAATTTGTCCGGTGACAGCTTCAGCTTCCTCCTTGGCCGACCCTTCTGTGATTTCTATTTCTTTCCCATCCAATGAGTGTATCTTCCTCGGTACATGGTCTATGACGTAGGTTACCCATTCTTCTGCTTTTTCTACCTTTCCTCCCAGGACTGAAGTGATTGTTTGAGCCTTTTCTAGTAGTTTCTCCGCGTGTTTTTCATCTAGAGGGACGATTGCGATTCCAGATTTAACTTTTGGATTGCTTTTACAGACTCACCTTCAGGACCTAGTTTACTGCGAAGAGCAGCTTTGACAGCGTGGATATGGTGGCTCCGACTTGCATGGGTTTCGGGAAGACGAACAGATATTCTGTTGTCAGTTTTACGAACAGGGGGAATATGATTTGATGCGGGGTTTACCGGTTTTTGAGGCAAATTTGCTCTCGATACGTCAGGCAAGTGGGATTTCGCTGCTTCCGCATAGGAGATTTTCGATGAGCTAGCGGTGCCCTGAGATGTGGCGTGGATTGATTGTGAAAGGCCAGTATAGTCAGTTCCTATTGCGAGCAGATTATCTCCGCGAGCGAAACGTTTTAATACCTGAGCCAGTGCTTTCTCCAGCTGTCCGATGCCGTTTCCAAGTCCCAATTCTTGAACACAGCAAGTTGCCTCATCCAAGGCGCGAGAATATTCTTCTGCAATTTGCTCACGCTTTGCTATCACTTCACGTTCCTTATCGAATGCTTTTTCGGTGGCTTTCGAAATGTTCCCGTTAACCTTGATGTCCTTGATATTCTCGAAGGCTGTGAATGGGTCTCCTGGGCTGTACGGGGCCTCTGGGTCATAAGTTGAATGTTGAGAGGAATGAATATCGGCAAACCGTAGCGTTCGCGATCGTTGTGTGGGAGTGGAGGTTAGGAGAGGAAAAGTAGACGACGTACGCGTGGGCGTCGTCGGAGGCGACATGTCGACATCGCTGTCAACATCCGCCATTGCTCAAAGAGGGCTGCCAAGAGCGTTTGGTGATAAGGGGAAGATTTTTAAGTGCAAATTATTAAATCGGATCAATACTCAGTAGATAGAAGGGTGTGAAGGGTGTCCTTGAAGTATATCAGTAATGTAAAGGAGAGGCGTGAAGCTGTAACTTTTGCAAACAGAGGTCACATGTAATGGTAGACTGAAAATGAATGAAAACAAAAATGCTACAACATGGCTAGGGCTATAAATTTACGCTTGGTGAAGCAGTTTATAGGTGCATCCCTTTGCCTTACTGGACTCGTGAATCCAGATTTTAGCACAGCTTGTCTGGTTGAGTAATTAATTTTTAGAGCTTCACTAACCTCAGTATAGCCTTGTCCACCATTAGTGCGCAGAGAAGAAATTCGAATTCGATGTTCATCACTGAGCTTTTTCCCAGGTATTTCTGATGTCATTGAATCTCACGGATATAAGGAGTAGTTGTTCCACGGGGTACGAAGCGGGACTAGAAAGCTCGTTTGATGGGAGTGAGATGAGGGTGTGTCAGGTAATAGGTGAGATGGTGGTATAGGTGAGGGGCGAGCAGCGGGAAGTGCTCTTCACAGCAGAAGAGAAATGGGCGGTGGGAGTGGTCTTCCGGAGCAGAAGAGAAGTGCAATTAAACAGCGGTCTTCGCAGAGGAAGAGGATAATCGAAGAATAAAATTATATTCAGAAGACGTTGCGTGGAGAGAAAACCCCGCGACGTCAGGTCTACATATGTACATTTGATCTCTAAGTGAGATCGTAATAATAACTCCGCACGGGTTATATGAAACCCAGAGAACAACTCCAAAACTCCTACAACGGCACGCCAACGTCTTACCATGAAACCTGGTAAATCCTTTGTCAAATATCAACCCCTTGTAACGGCCTTGACACTTCCCTAACATGAAACATGTCAATCCGTGAAATTGAAGCATCTCTAAGTCTCCGAAGTTTCGTCATTGGGGCACACAGCAATATATGTGACTCAAAGATAACTTTGGAAGAGGATATTGACTGTTAGTATAAAGGATATTGGCAGCTCATCTCGATTGATTGATTAAATTCTTAACGTATCAGGCACAAGCCCTGCACCCAAGAGGCGTGATACGTGTGGCCGATCTTTAGAGACTTTAAACTACTTAATTCTCTGATTATTGCTAGCCAGTGGTTGCTAATAAAAAAGTAAAACAGATACAAAAATGCCAAAGGTTCGACGCCCTGCATCTCTCCCTTCCTCTCTGCCGCGAACGTTCACGCAACAAAGAGACCTCCCAACAGTACATCATCTCGCGCCGAGTACCATCGTCACGACTAAAGTCGAATTCCTCGCCTCCAAAAAGGAAGTGTTGCCAATTTCCAAAGTATTTGCAGCACTTAACCGAACCGAAAGACCTCTGCATCCACAACACTCCCAAAGTCAAAAATTCCATCGCGAAATCAAACTTTCTTCAAAATACCATCTCACCCCTTTCTCTTGCCAAAATCCCTGTCCCTCCGTTTCTCATAGATTCTCATCGTAACCTGGCCTTCCAAAACCACCACAACATCTCCATCTTTGTGCCCTCCGACTTTCTTCCTCCGTCGGGTGTTCGTAGCATCGTGGATCTGCAGAAGGAGGCGTGCCAAAGCAACGCACAAGATTGTGATAGTCAGGCCGACGAAGTTGTTGGGAGGGCTTGTATTCTGATATTTCGGGAGGTGGAAGGCGGTGGATTGGCAGAAGTCATCCCTTCGGATTGGATCAATTGACGCTCCGGTGAAAATTGACTGAGGAAGATGAGCCGTATACGTTAGTTACGATCTGATTGCGACTCTTTTTGACCATCTCATATGTGCGAACAATAAGCGTTTACAGCCGGCACTGTGTTGAGAGATTGTATTTGCCAGCCGCAGTCCATCTCGAGTTGGATTTAAAATCGTCATATAACTTATTACTATTTAGGGAAAGTCTCCTGCCAAAAAAGGCTAGAAGCGCTAATGTAGCATGTGGTGCAAGCCGATCATGATCAGGTCTTGTACAGGTTATCGGGGAAAAAAGTCAAAATCGCTTGTAGTGTCGCAGCCCTAAAGATTTTTTTTAATTGGCGTTAATTTTGTATGTCATTAACCTTCAAACTACTCGCTCAATCTACAGAATTAACGCTAATTAGCAACAATCTTTAGAGCCACAACACTACGTGCGAGCTGTACTTTTTTGCCCTGATACCCTGTAACTTGGAAGGCATTTTCTGCCAACCAAAAGCTTACCAATTCAGTGGGCCGACTCGAGTGGGGTATTCCGCTGCGATTTTTATTGGCACACGGCAATTGCACGCTTATTCTTAAATTTTCAAAAAGAACTGGGGCATCCGAGGCTCAAGATTATTCCTGAATATGGCGAAAGCACACCAGACCGTTTCATTTGCTCTATTAGCTTCTTCTGTATGTGCCTTTCTACAGAGCACTCATTGTTCAAGTAAAAAAAAATACGGATAAAAAAAACCGGCTACGAGAGGAAAGTTTTGACTGACCCCAAATTTTAGTTTTATCTCGCATTATATCTGGGTCTTGTTCCATTGCCAGTATTAATTCAAGAGGAGATTGTGCCAGTTGTACGTAACTGATCTTATTAAAACCTTAAAACCATTCTCAGCGCATCCAAAATGCTTTGAGTCAATAGAATTTTCACATGTTCGACATCTCCCATGATTTATATCACAAAGATATAATCTGACGCGCAATCCACACCGTTACGTGTTTTTCTCAAAGGTTTTCTGGTTTGGATAAATCTAACTTTCAATCTAATTAGATACCTTTCTGGATTCTTGTCTCATTTGGTGCTTACCTCTTGGCAAAACTTGGCTATGGTATCCTTACTTTCAAAGACGTGCCGCTCGCTCATAAAGAGCTATTGAATGAAATCGTGTTGGCACGGCAAGACTTAAGGTCGTTGGGGGTAGATGTTGATTGAAAATTGCGTCTTTGGAAGTATTTGCCAGATCAAATTCCTCATGGACTGTTCATGGGTCCAAGCTACATCAAAATTTGTGATCGTAGGAAGGGGCGTGAAATTTCTATCTACGGAATGTCTCTCTTGGATCTGACAGTATGATAGCTCAGTCACTTCGTCAGATAGCAGTCAAAAGCACTCTTTTCTTGAATTATCACACCATAGATGACCAGTGCTGGTATGATGTGAGGTGGCCAAAAACTACATTCTCTAAGTGGAACGTTTTTTCTTGAGCAGCTCCTCTTGCCTCAGGAATTCGCGAATATCAACTGGTAAATCGGAGTATTTGTCTTGTATGATTGGTGTTCCATGTACATTTCCACTGACATTTCTCGGCAGAGGATTGTACATTCCATCTTTAGTTGTAAACTGACATTCCTCCATCTCGTTCCTAGGATCTCTGCTCCTACTTAACTTGCAACCCTTATTCAAGTTATAGTCTGAGGTTTTTCGAATCTGAGCATCTTTTGCTAGGATCGAACTTGAATGTTCTTTTGTTTTATCTTCAACATTGCTCAATAAGCCTGCCCATGCTCCAAGTTCTTCGCTATAAATTTCCCAAACACAATTAACGCATCCACTCATACAGCAGTTATCTGGCTCTATCGGTTTCGATGAAATTTTTGGGGCTGTCTTGTATTTAGCTGATAGCTCTGAATTTGGTAGATTAGAGCTAACGGGAGGGGTATGAGGAATAATGTTTGTGTTGACAGAATCTTGGGTAGGAGGTTGGACTTCAGGAGTTGAATCATTAGTGTTGATTTCAGAAGAAACACTGTCAGAGGTTGATTTTGTAGTCAAAGGCAAGGATCTAATAATTGAAATGTAATACCCTCCGATGGGGATAGCATGTTTAGTGGACGAAATATTAAGAAGCGATGGGATTGATGAAATGGAGCGGTTGGATTTTAGGCAGTGTACAATTAGTTTATTGGTTAAATAGAATTGCCGAATGCTCATAGTGTAATAATTGTAGTCTTTGTGTACTTGATCAAATCTTTGAAGATGTTAGTGGCATCGTTGGAAGTGGTATTGATAGATTACATCGCTGACATGAAATTCCCGTGAATCCCCAAGTTCTTCAGATCTACAACTTATAGCACTACTTCTACTTCACAAGATTCATTACCAAACATGTTGGAATTTTGTGATAATCGATTTCTTAACAGTACGCGTCAAGTATGCTCTTCATCCTCCGGCTCTTGTTCCTCATCTCTGCTACCAATCTATCTATGTTTAATCGATATCGTTTGAAGTATCCTGATGTAGGTGAAAAACAATAAATACTAATGCTGGTGAAAATCAGCTCGTTTCGTGTTTGGTTGAGTGCTAGATGAAAAGCTTTTGGAATCATCTCTTCCGCCATTAGTAGTTTAGTCTGGCAATACCCTATACCTGTTACGGGCTGAGCCCTGAGTAGAAGGCTGGTCGCAGGGACCAGCCGAGTGACTAGTAGACAAGACTCCCAGAGGCAGAGAGCCCCACGTAACCTCCGAAGTAAGGCCGACGGCTGTCGGCCCGGAATGGGTCTCGAAGGGAGAAGACTTCGGAAGAGGGTCCCAGTGACCGTCCACAATAAGGATGATAATGGGGACCAAGAGGAAGGGCTTCACAGGGCGAGACTAACGGAGAGAGGGACACCGGAGAGAGGGACACCGGAGAGAGGGACACCGGAGAGAGGGACACCGGAGAGAGGGACACCGGAGAGAGGGACACCGGAGAGAGGGACACCGGAGAGAGGGACACCGGAGAGAGGGACACCGGAGAGAGGGACACCGGAGAGAGGGACACCGGACCGGGAGGGAGTAAGGAAGCCGATGACCGGGGCTTGGGTCTCTGCGATCCCAGGAAAAGACAGTCTATAAGTAGCATGCCTCCTTACGTAGGATAGGTCTTCAAGTTAGTTTATTTCTAAAATTCCTTACGACATTGTTTATTCAAGCTCTTGATTTCTCTAGTCTATTACATATAGCGAACTTTCGAACTTCCTGCGGCAGGGTTCTCTCCACTTCTATCCTTGTCATCGATCTCTTCACCTCTAGAGCCATGGTGATATCATGTATAGAGATAGCCCCCACCACGTCCGCTACTCGACCGGACCCTCCCTTCAACGCCCGCTGGCAAATCTTCGCTAGCGCTTGGTACGACACCCGGGAGTCCTGCTCCAATCTTACGCCCGCCAATTGTTCACTGCCTTCGTTACTCTTGTCGCTCCATCCACTCGCTCTCATTGTAGAAAGTGAGTTAAGCGAAACTCCTAGTCTGACACGTAGTTCCTACAGCGCACAGGTCAGTTATACGTAGCTCTGTGACCCCATCCAGACACGGTATCCTCCTCGAGACTACCTCAGTTTCATATTGACACCGAGCGGGTGGTATTCCGGACTCAGATAATTGGGTGTGAAGCGAGGGTCCATGAGGGGAGATGGCAGGATTATATAGACGCGAAGGTTCGGAGAGCGAGGGGGTACCGCCGTTGAGACTTTTGTAGAGTATTTTTCTAGGAGTCCTTTTTACTACTCTCGATAGCTAGAAGAATCTATTAACTTGTTTAGCTATTTGTCAGATCAAACATCTACTATGATATGGCCCCCGCCCAGCGCCAAGTGGATGGAGTGATCACCCGCCGCGTAAACGGCTTTGCTTCGTTCTAACCAGGGTTTCCCGAGTATGATCGGGTACGATAGTTTCAGTACCACGTAAGCCCAGACCTGATCTTGGTATCCGTCGATTTCTACCTTGAAATGCGCAACTTTGGTGATGCTCACTGTTTTCGTTCCGTCGGCCAATCTTAGGTTCCGCGGAGCCACCGGTTCTGTAAAAATATTTTTCTTGCGCAGGAGGGTCTCATCGATCACAGACATGCATAAGCACCCAGTATCAATCATTGCTAGACAGTAAAAAGTGGAGTTTATAAAACAATCTATTAATAATTGGGAAGTGATTGTTACATTTCCTGCCGAGCCCTCGTCCCCCCTGAACGCGACTTTGTTCAGGGCTGCTCGTTTCCCGACCCGCCGTCTTCCGAGTCCCGATCATTCCCGCCTACCGCCCATACCACGTTGTCCGGCTGCAGGGCCCTTCGGAACCGAGGACAGTTTCTGGCCACGTGCCCCATTCTTGTGCACCGAATACACGCTCCCTGCCTTATCAGCCTACGTACCTCGGCTCGGTTTTTCCATGGCGCTCGAGGCAACCCACTTCGATCTACCTGACTCTGATCTTGAACCTCATTTCGCAACACCGCCATGACGCTCGCCCCCTCGCCTCTCTGTGCGTCCAGCAAGAATTTTCCAAAAGCGGCCACCAACGCGCTCGTTCCCGTCATTCTCACGTCTCCCTCTGCATCCACCATCGGTCGGCTAACTCCGTGAGCCGCGCTCGGGAGGATTACTCCCCCGTTCTTAGGAGGACCCAGGCGAGTTGTCGTGGTGGGTCCGGAGGAGTTCCGTCGATAATCGGGTAGGCTCTCAAGGTCCGCTGCCACTTCCCGTATGCATGACGCAACCTGTTCATAGTATTCCGGCGGAGGCATAGGTGACCCCACCAAAGCGTGACGCAGCTTGTGATTTAATGCCGCCCGGAGCGCTGTTGACTTTCTTAGATCCGTCAAGGCACCCACCCCACACTGTCCCAGCTGTTGGTCGAAATCCAGCAGGAACTCCGAGAAATACTGGTCTTCACCCTGCTCTAGCCTGTGCAGCCGTTCTATGGCAGACTGCTGGGCCTGTCGATCCGCAAAAACTTCCCGGAAATGATCTAACAGCCCTTTCCAACTCAAGCTGTCCTCCGCCAATCTCTTCTGGAACCACGCCGCGACCCTTGGCTTTGCTGAATCCGGGAGGGTCTCTATCATGTTGAGACAGATAGTCTGCTCCGAGTAGAGAGGAACAAAGTCTGACTGCAGCCTGGCCCCCAGCCTGGCGAGGTAGAAATCGAAATCCGTTTTGGCACCACTCCACCGCGGTAGCGTCGCCTCACGTCTTCCCCTCACCTCCACTCTCCCTCCTTCTACCGACCTCGACTCAGCACCCGGCGGGGTCCCCACGCTCTGTGACCTTTCCGCGTCGGCCATGTTTACCTCCGGTTGTTGTAATTACCGCTCATATCCAGGGTGTTTTATGAGCCATGCATGGACTTGAGCACAGATCATCGGTGTCGCTGTGCAGACTCGATCTATGCAATGAGTCTCACTAGTCAGGATCGGTTAGATTGCACAACTCGATACGAGTAACATATAGTGACAGTAATCGGATATAAGTATAATGGGATTGAAACACAGGCCAATCCTTAGTGTATATAATCACGTAGCTTAGCACCATTCGGGAGATATACACGAGTTTTCGTATAATACTAAATACACACTTTTACAAGGCCTACCTACACTTACTCTATATTCATAATACCGGTGCCCCAGGATGCATGGCTGCCATGCTATGGAATGATTCCTGTGTGATACTCGAATCGGTGTCGTCGTCCGGTACCTCGTATGTCATCCAACGTCTGTGAGCAAGGTCGAAATAGAGAAGAGAGGAAAAAAAAGTAGATAGTGAAGTTAGTTTATATGTAATAGACTAGAGAAATCAAGAGCTTGAATAAACAATGTCGTAAGGAATTTTAGAAATAAACTAACTTGAAGACCTATCCTACGTAAGGAGGCATGCTACTTATAGACTGTCTTTTCCTGGGATCGCAGAGACCCAAGCCCCGGTCATCGGCTTCCTTACTCCCTCCCGGTCCGGTGTCCCTCTCTCCGGTGTCCCTCTCTCCGGTGTCCCTCTCTCCGTTAGTCTCGCCCTGTGAAGCCCTTCCTCTTGGCCCCCATTATCATCCTTATTGTGGACGGTCACTGGGACCCTCTTCCGAAGTCTTCTCCCTTCGAGACCCATTCCGGGCCGACAGCCGTCGGCCTTACTTCGGAGGTTACGTGGGGCTCTCTGCCTCTGGGAGTCTTGTCTACTAGTCACTCGGCTGGTCCCTGCGACCAGCCTTCTACTCAGGGCTCAGCCCGTAACATTACCCCCCGTTTTAGATCTGTTTATTCCCGCGCTAGCTTCTTTCGCCTACCTTGACGAGCTCCTTCGTTGACCCCGACATTATCGCCCTTTCCGAGTTTATTTTCAAACTCATCCAATGCTTTGACGTTTTCTATGTCGGCCCGATCTTCCCATGTCGGCTCAGCAAAATACTTCCACTTTACCAACACCCGTCGAACCCATCCTCGGCCACGTCGAACCTTTTCCGCTCTCAGTATTCTTTCTACTACTTGTTCAGGTACCACTTCCGATCCCGATTGTACCATTACCAGATCTGGTTGCGAATCGTCTTGTCTTTGCGAGGGAAGTGGATCTGTTCCTGCTTTTCTGAGAAGATCTACATGAAACTTGGGAAAAATCTTCGATGGAACATCAAACTCGTCGACATGCGGTGAAATAATTTTGATTACGGAGTATTTCCCGTTCACCCAGGCTAGTTTCTTTTTCGGCTGCGGAGTTGGTATATTTTTCAGGCTCAGCCATACTTTCTCACCAACTTCGAAAGATGGAGCCGGGTCCCGCCTCTTGTTGGACTGCTCTTCCATCTGCAGTTGAGCTGCCGCCATTCCGCAGCCGCAAATTCTTGCGCTTCCTTAATCCTGTTTACGAACTTTTCTGCGCGCTTTGCTCTTAATGACAAGGGTGTAGGAGACTCGACCTCTTTTAACTGTATCGGCTCAGCGTGATAGCCATGTTATAGGAAGAAATGGCTTAAGTTTAACACCGAACTATCTCTGTTGTTTATTGCTAATTGCGCGGTTGGCAGCATCGACGCCCATTCTAACTGATTTGATTTTATTTATTTAAGTGTTTTTATATGTCTACCGGGCTAAGATTATGTACAAGCCCCATCCCAAGGGGGGCACGGTGACTGTGAGGTATAAAGAAAGAAGGAAAGGGTAGCCAAAAGCTAAGAAGGTAGAGAAGAGGAACTGTGAGCGATGTACAGCGAAACCTCACAAAGAGCTATGTTATGCAGCACGGATCGGGCAAATTTCTGTTAGGAACTTTGACTTTTCCAATATGAAAGAAAACGCTTAGCACCGCGAGCGGAGCTGAGGAGAAAATCAAGTGTTCCCAAGCTACGGCGGTGACCACTTGCGGCTAGTCGCTCACGAACGAGGGGGCCCATTCTAACTGAGCGAACGAGATAAACGCTCGAAGGTAAGTGTCTGAGTAGTGACCAGCACGTGACTCGACGGCGAAAGGCTGAAGATCGGAAGCGCGGAAGCGCAAGGCTGAGGTATGGAGACTTAAGGGGCCGAGAGGGTAACTAGAAGCTAACTGAAGACTAATGCTGAATATCGAATAAAGGAGTAAGGGAGTGGAGATAAAGACAAGAGATCAGAAACTGGAGAAGTCCGAGAGCTGAAAGTTACTGAAGACTGAGAAATACTGTAGGCTAAGAGACACCAAAGGCTGAAAAACACTGAAGACTGAAGGTGACTAACTTGAATTCTATAGTCTCGAGATGACGGAAAACTAAGCGTAAAGAGTTCACCGAATAACGAGTACCCTAATATATACATCCAAAAGAACATCCCAAAACAATCCAAGGTAGTTTGTTACAATTCATAAGATTAACCAGAGAACTTCCAAAACGTCAGTTATGTCCAATACATGATAAAATGCCGGAATAAAAGGAATAAAATAACAGAGACAACTCCAAACCAAAACGCCGACCTAAAACACAACTAAACCTGGGCTAAACGACATGTGTACTTTAACAGTAAGCCAGGACCTCTTGATTCATCCGTTCTGTTGCTCCGTCTGTCTCCGGGTGGAAAGCCGTAGACAATCTCTGTTGGATATTCACTGCGCTGCAAAGGTGTCGCCAGAAATCCCCTACCCAGTTAGAGCCCCTATCCGAGGTTATCGCACTAGGGAATCCATGGAATCTATAGTGACAATTAATGAAGCGTTCCGCACAGTCTTCTGCGTTCATGGTATTCATTGCCTCCAATGTTACACTTTTCAACAGCCGGTCCGTGATTACCATCAGATATCGGGGGTCCTCCTTGTTATTTGCCGGTAAGTCTGTCATAAAATCTATGGACAATTCGCTGTGAAAGCGTTCCGGTACGGGCAATGGGTGTAGCAGCCCTTGTCTTTTCTGACGCCACACACGCGATCTCCCGCAAACGTCACAATTTTTACAGAATTGCCTGACCATCCTACCCATGCCTGACCAAAAGAAGGACCTTGACAAGATCGCTATCGTACTATTACGACCCGGGTGTCCAGTAGCGTGCGAGTCGTGGGTACGTTGAATTAGCGCTGTGCGCAGAGGCTCCCATTCGGGAATCCATAGGTGTTTCCTGAAACACAATGCTCTTCTTCCGTCAATTTCGCACTCCGATTTAGACACTTTTAACTGTAAGTGGGACGGAAACTGCTCTTTACCTGCCCACATGCTACCGTAGAGGTCCTTCTCAAAGGATGCGTCCACCTCCCTGCCCTTATCCCATAGACCCTGCATCTCCTCATCTTCGAACAGCTCACTGCCCTTCGGCACGTCTTTAACCTCCCCCACATTCGCGACGCGCACTTCACTGATGTTTCCTGACGTCTCCAGGCGCCATTCCTCCTTGATCAACGTGAACTCTCTGCCTTTTAGTCTTGGGTCTTGATCCGAGGCTGGTACATCCTGGGGTCGACGTGATAGGGCGTCGGGCTGTCCGCTTAACTTGCCGGATCGGAAATTGAGCCTAAAATTGAATTGGGATAGTAGCTGCGACCACCTAACTTGCCGCTCCGAAAGTTTTTTTTGTCGACATAAAATACTGGAGGTTTTTGTGATCTGTTAAGACTAGGTCCTGGCCCTGCGGCCCTGCGCTTCGCTCCGGGGCAGGGTTCCTCGCGTTGCTTCGGAAGGGGTGCCTGGTTTTGTAGAGTCGGAGTTAGTCTGAGGAGGATTACAGGTCTTTGTCATATGAAGCGGAGGCAGGTAGTTTTGTATTAGGTAATTCGGTAACCTAGATTCACATGTAAGGGGACACGTGGAATATATATAAATGCGGTTGTTAGTACGGTTCACGTTATTTGGATAGGCATTATTTGTTACGTTAGACTGCGTTAGTCGACATTGTTCACATGCAATGAATGGGAAGATTTTGCCTTCAGTATGGTAAGATATGAAGCGTGGAGTATGTGGCTTCTATCTGGTACTATGGAAAAGTGTATAAATTTTTTGAGTCACAACTGAGCAAGAGTTTATTTGCCATCATGAGGAATGACATAGAAAAATCTTTGAGATGCATTCGAGAACGTGTAGATGAGAAGTGAGTTAGTTGACCGCATCACTTGAAGATGTCGATCGAAAAGCATGGCTACAACAGATGCTATACTATCTTCATGAGAGCCGTTAGTTCTTTTCCATGAAAAGTTTGAAGCAATTCACAAAGTTTAGGGTTAGTACAAATCATTTTCACGGATCGGAAGATAATTACATCGGATTACGGTCTACTTGATTCACATGAATTGGAGATGATGATTTTGCCTTTATCAGAGCCAGATGAGAAGCGTGGAAATACTAACTTCTATCTGTACCTTGAAAAGAGGCGTATAATTGTTTGGGCCACACTCAAGTAGGAGTTGTTGGCGTTACGATATAATGGCAGTTACGCATGTTCGGCCTGAACCAAGGTGATTTATTCGCCAGGGAATGGTTAGTCTATTCCCTGAACGTGAAATTTCAAGTTCAGGACATGACTACAGTTCATGAAGTATGATGTTGAAGGCTGTTAGCCCTTTCCCCTAAAGGTATTATAATCGGGCATTGGAATAATGTGTTTAGGTTCTGCTTGTAGAATGCGACCCATAGTGCCTGTCGAGTTAGGACAGTGCGTTAATCTGTAGGATTAACTGAAGAGGGCCATAGCTTTAGATCCTCGATGTTGATGGAGAATGATGATAGGTAGGGTCAAGTACACAATATGCATGTGGTATAAGGACCTTGCACTGGAGGAGTGTAATTCCACAGACATGTTCAAATCGTGAAGAGTCTGTGAGGTTCTCGACGATATAGCAACAGTAGCTGAGTTTGTGCATCGTATGCCTCCGGTAGGAGTCTAATGACATAGCCTTCTTTAAGACAATGGTGGCACATGTTAGGTGAATGGTAGATTTGGTGGATGAAAAAAATTTTAAACCCCTGATGATAATCTTTTGTTTTTGATGACATTTTTCGTTCATATATATTTTTATTTGCGTCCGATAACGTCTCTTGTGTTATATGTCTGAGGTATTGATTCCAGTTGCGTGCAGAGCTACCTTATGTAGGATGATAGAATGCTCGTTGTGTTTTATATTTTTTGATACATTATCTCTTTTCTTTAGGAGCAACGATTTTTTGCAGCGTCTGTGGGCTGTCTTTGTAGCCATAGCTTTCTTGCGTTTACATGTCAATCATAGGTCTAAATTTTTGTGTCGTACGCGTAGCTAGCGGTGCATATGTTTCATGCGTAAACAGAAAATAGTCGACTTGAGGTCCTCGATACAGGTTCGACTAATGTAAAGGGTGTGTGGTGTACTGTCAATAAACGTGTTAGGTGAGTAATTTAATCGAAGTAAAGACCAACCTGATGAAAGGTGAAGATTTATGGCGAAACCAGTTGAGATCAAAAGTGTTTGTGAAAAATTGAAGATGGACTGGTGAGCTGAACAGGATGATGAGACATATTTATAGTTTGTGCGGGTGGGGACTTGCTAGCGTCAAAAATAAGCGATACGCAATCATTACATAAGAATGATCAAAAAGTTCAAAAAAAAAAGATATTAAGAAAGTCGCGTGACCGTTTTGCTGAATATCATATTTTTTTTTAAAAAATAAAACATGGTACATTTTCAGTAGTATCATGTGTAGAATATTACTTGCTAAGTGGCAACTAATAAGTACGCCATTTAAAGACTCTGAACCACAAACTGACCCTTATGATTGCGCCGGCAGAATAGAGCAACTTTGACCTTGCCATCTAATTGTATGATAAAGATTTGATTTGTTTTTCAAAGATATCCAAATATTGGGTTCCTCACTCGCGTTTTATTAAGTATTCAATGTGTAGCACCCATAAATAAAATTACCACAAACTACGTGTTTCGAACGGCGGGCAAAATTGAGTATGATTGCAATACGACAACTAATTATCGCATCTTATTTCATTGTATCCGATTACCCAATACCTTAAACCATTACCACGGCATGCGTCTATGTTGCGTGTCGAAGGTGAGAATTAGTATATCACTTTTAAAAGACTCGATCCACAAACTGCCAATTTTAGTAGGTGTGGCGTAATGACGTCACAATGGGTATGCCGAAATCTACAGGTGTGAATCTAATGGACGCGTAGATGGATCCAGAATGTGCATCCTTGTAAGTCATTCTGTGGCGATGACGGATAAATAATGAAGGAACCATGTTCATATCACTTTTATAACCCTCAAGCTTATTGTAGCATGGGAGTAAACCACCCTTGATTTCCCAGATCCTTTTCAGCGATAATGCATGTTATATAAGAAGTAGATTTACGTGAAAGGCTCCACAGCGTAATATCTGTGCGAATGAATTCCGACCATGCAAGCCCTGATTACTATCAGCAAGGGGCGGAAATCAGCTTGAACTTGATGCATCGCGCTTAATTATGCAGCATCGTGTGATATCGTTATTGATGAACTGCCGCGATGGTGGATCCTTAACCATGTATTCCTGTGATAGTATTTTGCTAATAAAGGCCCTGCTTACTATTAGCAAGGGGCGGAACATCGCTCAAACTCCCTTGTTGCGCATATTTCATCCTATTCGCATAATACTCTGCTGGTCGACTTCCGCATTAACAAATTCACATAAAATTATCCCTAGAGTTGTTTCCTACACTTGACACTTATGGTAACGACAGCACGTCGCGAAAAACCATTCCCGCAACCGTATTGAAACAACTGTGAATTTCAAAAGTACGATGGGCGATTGCATTCTGCGTTGCATCAGTAATGCAATTAAAAATTTTTTAAGTGTAGAAAGGTACAGTCATGCCTCTGATAGATTAACTAATTCACTGCGACCGATTATTTAAGTAATCAGAAGGATGACTATATCAGTGATCGTTGGTTTATACGGATGTTAATTAAATGAGATAAAATAATTTTATACTATGTAAAAGTTCCTAGTGGCATACCCATGCTTGTAGCATTGCATGAAAATCCGAGTCCGGGTACGAAATGCTGTCATATGTGTTATATAACCTTAAAATCTTGCCTGGGATAGCCATGCTGGGGTGTGTACATGAAGCAAATACTTGTAGGGGATACATTAACATAACATAATGCATAATTCATAGTACGATCAGGGATACCCTCAAGCATAATACCTTGAAAAGATACTTGTCAGGTTTATCCATGCTAACAACTGAGAATGGGTTATAACTACTTCAGGGGTGATATAATCAGCATTTCTGCATATTTAGTAAAAATTTCAAGGAAATCCCTATCACTAATTTGCATAAAACATCTTTCAAACTGGGATATCCCTTGGGGCATTAATTTTCTGAAATAAATCACTGGCAGGGCTATCCATGATGGCTTCTCTGCATAAGAATATTTCGAAATAGGGATACCCCTACTCTGATTCGGAGTTCAAAAATTGCCATGCTAGGCGTATCCCTACACGTGTAGGGTCATAAATATTAATATTACAGGGTAGCTCATGGATAAATCCTGGTAAAAAGTCCGAGCTTACGAACGTTATCCCAAATAATGAAATATTTGAATATAACTTTCTATCAGGGATATCCCTACATGTAAGATTTGATATTTATGAATTTCAATCATTGACACCCCTGATACTTAATTGACATGAAGGATTACAGAGTCAGGGGTATCCATGGTTATATTTTTTCGTTGATCAAAATAATGTCGGCATAAATCGAAAATAAATTTATATAAAATATCATAATATGTCTGGGGTACCCTTGTTAACATATTAACCGAATAAAATATGTTGCCATGGAGATCAGTTTAACCGAATAAATATGTTGCTATGGATACAGATTTAACCGAAGATGAACGTTGCCATGGATACAACAGCACAAAATTATGTAATTCATATTATTTATGTCTGCACATATTTATTTCAAAATTATTATGCTAGTATAAATTTGTATAGTATTTATGTATAAATTTGTTCTTTTCACGATTTGCATAAATATTTTGATTAAACTAAAATTAGCAGATATTTTGTGTTAATTTCTATTTATACGTTGTAAAATTTCATTACTATTAAAACCTTATCTTACAATCGTACCGTTTCATCATTTACAAATGTCAATGTTATTTTTAGGACACAATGCAGTTACTCTCTTCACTTTTACTTGTTAGATTCAGAATTTTCAGATAATGGTTTTACGTTAGGGAAGCTTCGCATTTACGTCAGTATGGCAAATTTAAAAGTCATTGCGAGAAACCACTACGAAAGTCCTTACAGAGTCCGAAACTTGGTGAAGCTGGAAAGTGTGTCCTCCTGGAAGTGGTTCTGAGTATAGTTAAGTCGCCAATAGTATCCAGTCAAGTCCTTTAAGGATTGTGTGCTAATTTCCTACTCATAAGTTGTCAGTGAAACGTCTAAGATGAAGTATTTCGAATGAAGTATTTTCAATACGTCTTTTTGATAACTTCGACCATGGTTTTTGTCAGATACCTGAGATAAGAAGTTCCTCTGGAAGGATATGACTGGTGTCTCTGTGGAGATCTTTTAGTAACGGTTTAAATACGATATCTGTAGCTTTCGAAGTTGAATGTAATTTCTTGAGGAATGTGTCCTGAGTATGTATTAGCAATCGTTTTCTGAACAGGATGGTTTGGATTAAATCTTCAGATTCTCTATACTTCTCAAACTTATCGGTTTTCAATTGCTCTTTAGTTGATGAATTGGCTGTTGCCAGTTGTCGTCTTTCTTATTTTTTTTTGGAGTAATGTGGTAAGGTCATCTTGAAAATTTGTTCAGACTCGTCGGCATTTCGAATAAAATTATTCTAAAACTCGTTAATGACTGTTTTGGAGCTCGACTTGAAACGTACCTGGTGATAGTATAGTCTGTTCAAAAACCTATAGACTGATGAATGTCATTGGATCGATTAAAATGATGTCTTATATTTCAAGCAGCGGTACATTCGATTCTAATGCTTGTTAATAGAGTGAAATATAATTTTTGGCTTCGTACCTGGGCAAATTTGATAAATTGTTCGTTGGCGTAATTTATTGGATTGCGAAGATGCTGGTGTGAAGTATTTAACGGCTTACCGACTGATAATTCTGAGCTGGTTAATATGACTTCTGAAGGCGATTCTGAGACGTACCTGAGAGTTGTCGAAGTATGAGGGCAGTAACGACCTTAAATCGTCAGTGAAGCATGATATGTGGAGATGTTTCTTTCGTTTGAAACTTTTCGCTGGTGATTTCGATTTCAAAGCCTGTGAAGAATTAGCAGCTTAATTTGAAGACGTACCTGATTTAAGAAATGATGTAATGATGTCGCAGCGACCTATTTAATTGTCAGAGTTGATGAATAGAGAGGCTATCAATGGTCTGAGGCTGCCTGTAGATTGTCAGCGATGAAAATTGCGCGATATAACTGATTTCGGGACAAATACTGCTGCGACGACGTCCTGTTGATTTGTCAGTGATTGAGAGTGGAGCTATTTACTCACTTGAAGACATGTATAATACTGTTTCCTGTGAAATTGTCAGCAATGATCGTTATAGACGACGTACCTGATTCAAAAGCGATGAAATTTCGTCGCAGCGGCCTGATAAATCGTTAGAATTCAAGATTATAGTTGCTGTCACTTACCTGAAGCTTCCTGTTAATTGTTAGCGATAAAAAGTGGACGACGTACCTGAAATCGAAATTATTACTGCTGCGACGACGACCTGTGGGCTTGTCAGCTTATCAAAAAGGTGCCGTTTGCTCACCTGAAGCCATGTGTAATTCTTTATTCCTGTGAAATGGTCAGCGATGAGGATAGGACGACGTACCTGAATGTGGTGGCGGAATTTCGACGACGACGATGATGAATGTATAAGAGAAAGAAGAAGCGACGGATTGTGGGAGGTGATGAAAAATTTTCTTAGCGTGGTCCAGACGCTAGCGGCGACGAATGAGCATTCACGGATTCTGTTTTGGTATCCACACTTAGTCTGATGGGCTTTAGTCAGCCGGAACGACGCTCCGTGGGCCAATGGAACAGCTTCATTCTATCTAGCGCGCGCATTTTCTCGTGGGATCCACATTTAGCCTTCTGAGCTGAGTCAGACATTCGACACTCTGCGAGCCAATCATTACTGCCGATTGCGGGCGGTCAGCCGAAATGACGTCGCCGTTTGCCCGCCCGACCAACCACCGTCCTCCCCCCCTCCCCCAGCCAATCAGCTCTTTCGCAAAACTGAAAAGGTATCCACAAATGCTCTGATATATTTAAAGACTAGGTCCTGGCCCTGCGGCCCTGCGCTTCGCTCCGGGGCAGGGTTCCTCGCGTTGCTTCGGAAGTGGTGGCTGGTTTTGTTGAGTTGTGATGTATTTAGTTGGAGTTAGTCTGAGGAGATTAACAGGTCTTTGTCACATGAAGCGGAGGCAGGTAGTTAGGGATTAGAGAATACGTTAACCTTGTTTCACATGTAAGGGGACATGTGGATTGTTTTTAGTTACTGTTGTTAGTATAGTTCACATAAAGTGGAAAGGCAACAATTTGCTACGTTAGACTGTGTTAATCGGCATTATTCACATGCAATGAAGGGGAAGTTTTTGCCTTTTATTAAGTCAGATGAGAAGCGTGTTATATGTGGCTTCCATCTGGTACTTGGAAAGGCACGTAAATATTTAGTGTCAAACCTGAACCAAAGTTAGTTTGTACTCAAGATGGAGAATGGAAAAGGTTAATCTCATGTACCCTTCGAGGACGTGTAGATGAGAAATGAGATAGTTGATCTCATCACTTATAGATGTCGATCGAAGAGCATGACTTCAGTACGTGTTTAACTTTCTTTGTGAGAGCAGTTAGTTATTCCCAATTAAAGGCATGAATCAATTCATCATGTTGAGAACGAATTTTAATCAGTTTACGTGAAGCAGAACGAAGATTATCAATCCAGATTACGGTTTACTTGATTCACATGAATTGGAAATGATGATTTTGCCTTTATCAAAGCCAGATGAGAAGCGTGGAGATGCTAACTTCTATCTGTACCTTGAAAAGAGGCGTATAATTGTTTGGGCCAACCTAATGTGGAAATTGGAATGTTTTCAATATAACGGCAGATGATTATGATCTGCCATATTCCAGATGATTTATTGGACAGGGAATGATTAGTCTTTCTCCTGAACATGAGATATCAACTGGATTGCGCAACAGGTCATGTTGTATGATGATAAAGGCCTATGAGCTTTCCAAACAGGTATTATAAGCGGGCGTTGGAGAGGATATGTCAAGGTGTTCTATGTAAAATGTATCCCAATAGTGTCTGTCGAGATGAATAAATGGGTAATCTGAAGAATTGAATATGAGGAGCATAAATAAAGATGCTCGATGTTGATGGAAAATGTTAACCGGTAGGGTCGACTACACAACATATATATGTGGTATAAGGACCTTGCAAGATAGAGTGGAATTCCACATAAATGTTCAGATCGTGAGGAATCTGTGAGGTTCTCGACGATATAGCAATAGTAGCTGGGCTTGTGCATCGTCTACCTCCAGGAGTAGTGTCATAGCCTTCTTTAAGACATTGGTGGCACACGTTGAGTGACTGGTAGATGATCGTGGATGAAAATTGTTTCTTTTTGAAGATAACCCTAACGATACTATTCTATTTTCGAAGAACATTTTTCGTTGATATATAATTTTATTTGCGTCCGATAACGTCGCGTGTATCGTATGTCTGAGGTATTGATCTCAGTTGCGTGCGAAGCTACCGCATATAGGTTGGAAGAATACTCATTGTGCTTCATAGTTTTTAATATCTCTTTTCTTTAGTCACGACTTTTTGCAGCGTCTGTGAGCTGTCTTTGTAGCCTTGACTTTCTTATCTTTACATGTCAATTATAGGTCTTATTTCATGTCTCATATACGCAGCCAGCAGAGCATATGCTTTATGCGTAGACAGAAAACAGTCGTCTTGAGATTGTCGTTTAATGTTTGACTAACATGAAGGGTGTGTGGTGTACTGTCAATAAAATTGTTAGTAAAGTATTATAATGGGAGTTAAGACCAACCTGATGATGGGTGAAGATTTATGGAGAAACCATTTGGGATTAAAAGTGTTTGTGAAAAGTTGAAGATGATATTGTCAGAAGGATGGGATGATGAGAAATATTTATAGTTTGTGCGGGTGTGGACTTGCTAGCGTCAAAAATAAGCGATACGCTAACATTACATAAGATAATCAAATAGTACAAAAAAATAGATACTAATGAGTGACGTAGCTGTTAAGATGAATAACAATTTTTTTTTAAAAAATAAAATATGGTACATTTTCAGTAGTATCATGTGTAGGATATTCCTTGCTAAGTGGCAACCAATTAGCAGTTATTTAAAGACTATGAACCACAATATAACCCCAATGAATACGCTGGTAGAGTAGCGCAACTATGACCTAACCATCTGATTTTACAATAAACATTTGATCTGTATCTTAAAGATATCCAAACATTGGGTCATTAACTCGTTTTGTATTGGGCATTCAAAGTGTGGCCCTCGTAGGTACAAAAACCACAAACTACATGTTCAGAATGGCAGGCTTAATGGAGCAACATTGCATCATGAAAATTAATTATCGAATCTTAGCTTTGTATACCTGTAAACAGAAGAAGTCCTCTTTGCTAAAAGTGGGTCCCAGTAGAATTACTGAAGAGATACATAGAAATTTTACAGTTTATATTTGCAATAATTACTCCTGCACGCAAAATTATCTGTAAAGGAAAGGGTTGCAAATGTAAAAACCCAGGTTACAATGAATCTTTTCAACATTTATACCGGGACCCACTATAGCAAAGAGGGGTTCTACTTTATATTAAAATAATGAGTACGGTGCGGTTCCTACTCTACCGGGTGGCGTTTGATTAGTACCATCACTCTGTATAAGTCTTACACATATTTCATTCTACAATCGGGTTTTCGTATTGACTTCACTTGAAATATTTTCTCAGTGTCATAGAATTACGGAATCAAATTGCAGAATACGGGTGATTGCGAGTTCAATGTAATTTAAATTAAAGACCGTAACGCCAACTGAAATTTAAGAGGCTGCATCTATTTAAGCTCGGACTTAACCTCTAATAACTACGGAAATCCAACCACTTCAACTGCTAATGCGACGTTCGGGAGACACCTACGGACTGACGCGGCGAGAGGACAACTGCTCCATTGGATGTATGCTGTGGTGCGGGACCGGAAGACTACCTCTAAAACTTGTTAGTACCAGTTATCAAATCATGATTTATCGACATACCACATGTATATTACATATTGAGCCTAAAAGGAATGTAAATCATACATTTTGAGGAGTAGTCTTCAAGGCGGGTTCTCTTCGGGGATCGGGATCTGGGTTTGCGGCTTATACAACGTTAGTTAAATTCGCAAAGTACAGTCTACGGACATACCTGATGTCGGCTGTAATATATCTTGTAACCGAAATCAGCCCGGGCGGGGGACGGCGGGATGGCACTCAACGGATGGGACGGATCTGAGAAGACCTATTAGACCACGTTAGTAATAGTTCTCCAAATATAACTTTTTAGAATTGGCAAACTCACTGGGAACAGATTGAACATATCTTATGCTACCGGATTTCCGTCAAGACTTGATCGTACACGACGTTCTGAGTTCGACCTCTGTTCTCGGCAGGTAAGAGAACACTCAGGCCTTCGACGCGGGAAGTTCGGGAAACACCAACGTAGAGTTGACCGTGGGTAAAAACCGGCGTCCGCAAATCCAGCCCTACGGTGTGGAACGATTGACCTTGTGACTTGTTGATGGTCATCGCAAAGCACAACCGGACCGGGAATTGCTTCCGCTTTAGTTTTATTCCCAAACTATGGTCATCGGAAATTAACTCAATACGTGGCAGTACGCATTTTTGACCATCCCTATCGCCACCAAGAATTCGTGCCTCGATGCAGTGCCTCTTGAGATTTGTCACCACCAGGCGGGTTCCATTGCACAGCCCTTCAGCTGGTGCAAGGTTCCGAAGGACCATAATAGGGGCGCCAATCTTTAGAGACAACTGCGACGGCGGTAGCGAAGGGAGGTCGATGTTCCGCAGAACTTCCGCAGGAAACTCGTCGAGACCCGTTTCGGCGGCGTCGGCGTCCGTGACGTGGGTGTCGGTTGACTGGTACACCCGTATTTGTCCTGATAGTCTTCCCAGAATCATCCCGTTCAATTCCGTTACTGTCGTGTTTAGAGTCGACAGTAAACATCGACCACTAAACACAGTCGGATCCGTCCCAGCTCGCATCATCAGCTCCTGCGGGTAGATACGATTGATGAGGTTGAGAACATCAGTTGGCTGATGAATGTACCTTGGAATCTCAACTTCGTAACGTTGAGATTCGGAGTACGGGATGTTCCCAACCCAATCCACAAATTCCGCGCCATGAACCCCCTCCCTGACTCTCATATTGATCCTGAGTGAGAGCCGCTTCAACCGTCCCCAAACAAACGACTTCTGCAAGCACGCCGAAACGATGGCAGTGCTATCCCCACCCGTCACCACAGGAAGTATCTGTGCAAAGTCCCCACCGAGAATGACAGGGACCCCCCCAAACAAAACATCCTCCGAAGAACCCCGCAAATCTACCAACAGCCGATGTACTACCTCGAAGCAGTACTTGTGCTGCATTGGCACCTCATCCCAGATGATCAAATCAACCTTCCGGAGTTGCGCAGCCAGCATGCTCTGCTTTTCAATGCCGCTTACAGACCCCTCGTTCAATTTGATCGGTATCTTAAACTGAGAGTGAGAGGTCCGCCCATCCGGTAGGAGCAGGGCCGCAATTCCTGTCGACGCCACACAGAGCACCGTCTTCCCAAGGCCACGATAATGATAGCAGATGGTCTGGTACACAAACGTCTTCCCGGTTCCCCCCTGACCTTGCAGGTAGAAATGTGCTGTTTGAGGTTCCGTGTTGATCACGGTGGTGATCTCCAGGAATGCAGCTTGCTGGTCGTCATTAAATTGACCACGCATAGCCTCCGCGCGAGCACACAAATCTTCCCTCTGCACTGTGGCAGACCACTCGACATGGCTCCGGCTCCAATCCCAAACGTTCAACGGCAACCCATGGTCTGCCAGAGACTGCTGTTGATCGGCGAGCCCCGCCGCAATCAGAAAAAGACCGTAATCATAATGCGGGTCTACCAAGTCCAGCGGATACCCTGAAACTCCACGGAGCTTGTGGGCGAGGTCGTCACAAAGGTGGTGCTTATATCTCTCCCAGATAGCCAACGGATCTGCAATTTCCCGTTGACGGAGTCCAGTCAAGAAGAGTGTCCGAAGTCCATTACCAGTCGCGAATACGACAGCCTCGTCGAAACACCCGGACCACTCCTGATCATTCTGGGCCAAGCCACGTGCAATGCAAGCCGCATGGTACGACTCGTAGGTAACACCCTCGAAGTCGTAAAGTTCCGCGAAGGACTTGACCTTTCGTACGACCGTGAGCAGAAGCCGTAAGTAGAACCTCTCGCCCGCAACCGGACTACAGTGGTACATTCGTCCGATTCGGTTATCCCCGCGTTTCCGAAAGGTCCATTCCTTCAACTTTTCATTCCAAACACAGTGTGCCGGCATCTCTGAGTAGAGCCAGTCTCCAGCCGTAGGATGGTCCGCGTTGAACTTAAAGTAACCCATCAGCGTGGTTCGGGTAGATGCCATCTTTTCGGCCAGTTGGTCAGCTGTCAAATTTTCCGGGAAGTAGACCGTTTGTTGCCCCTGAAGATGCACCTGGAGATGCTGGACGGGCGGGAACTCTTGGTGAGTTGTAAACTCAAAAAGACGCCAGATTGCCTCTGGAGGACTCACGTACCGGGCTTGGAGGTACCGCGTAACTTCGTCATCCGTATTTGTAATCGCTAGTGTTGTGCGATCAGTGCCTTTGTAAACGTACTTATGGATGTACTTTACGGCGTGGACTGATCCGCAAACCTCGACATTGATGTGCGATTGATACTTGTTGAGCAAATACGGATTATACGGCACCACCCAACGGTTGTCCATGGTCACGGGCCGGCCATTCCTCTGCACAGTGTAGGTCCCTTGATGAGTTATTAGCCTGAATTCAGTATGCGTTTGAAAAAAACAACGTACCTGTATTCCGACGCATGTATATGGGGTACCCATCTTCGGTTATGGTTGTATCGGGTGTGAATTCCTTTGGGAAGCGCTTTTGACACACCATCGGGCTACTTGGGGTTTTCCGGGTCATGCACGGGCAATTAGGAAATTCATTCCCACAGGGCCCATGTAGCATGTGAGTTAGTACCAATTCCCGTAGCCTGCCCGATGGATCCACAGCCTCATCTGGAACTTCGGCACAAACGATCTCGTTGACCTTATCAGCGGTGAGATAACTCCTCGCATCCTTTAAAAACAGCAAGAGATGCAGATGAGGCAAGCCGCGCTTTTGGTACTCGATCGTGTACACATGGCCCTGATACACACCAAAAACACCATTGCGAACGTCTTTCAAAAGTTGTTTGACTTTCAGGTTAAAGACACGCGCAATGATGTCCGGACGATCGGCGGATTGTTGGCCCTCTTTCAATTCCGAATTGATTTCCGACCAGTTGGGGTTGGCCGTAAACGTGATGAAGAGGGTAGGCCGTCCGAAATAGCGCACAATTGCCATTGAATCTTGGAACAATTGCTGCATAAATCGATCGCCACCGACAAAGGAAGAAGGGAGAACACAACGTCGACCAACATCACGTCCATTCACATCGGATTGATCTTCGCGGATCAAAGCGTCCGAAAGTCCGTTGTAAACTGCCGCACGGATACTCGTCTGGTTTTGCCGAACCCAGTCAAGCCGGGTAGTCTCACAGGCGACATAACAGTCGACGATGTACTGCTGGAAGAGTCGACCTGCCAGAAAGAGAAGAGAGACCTCACCAACCCGTTGGTGCAGACGGAAGCGGTAGAACGACTGCTGACGATTGCTATGTACGTTCAACAGTGACAGTTTCCAATGCCATCCCGGTTCCCCGTACGGAAACAGAAGGACATAATGCAACGGCATGTATGCAGGATTCGTTACTGGAACTCGATGTAGCAGACGTCCGTCCCGGCCCGGTTCACGAACTGCGAGAATCACGTCACAACAACTGGCTTTGTCGTATTCGTCCGGAATAATAGCAGCAACCTCACCCGTGAGCGGGAGGTTTTCACGGCGACGATCTGCTCCAGTCTGCATGACCAAAGTCATTTGTGGACTAATGACCAGCCGGAAGTTCCCATCTTGTGCCTGCAAGCGCTCGCGTGCTGTTCTGTAGATCCGAATGAGCGGGTTTACGTCCATCATCATCGAGTGAAGATCTCGAAGTATGGCTGAGTCGAGTTGTGGATCCCGCTCTCGTCGTAAGTCTGCCGCGTATTCAGGATCATAGAAAAACAACTGAGCAAATGCCGGAGTTTCCTGCGAACCGGGAACCAATGGACCCTGCAAATGGTACAGCTCTCCATGAGCCGTGAATGTGGTCAGCCCACGGCGCAAGTCCACTCGATCATCTTTGCCGGTGTTAACGGAAGTGAAGGCTAGTGCAGAGTTGTAACTTCGAACCTTCTTACGGAAACTGGCCGCACGTGGATTCTGTCCGGTGAAAAGCTCCAGCAACACCCGTGGTGGATTCTGTAGAAGAGGTAGCGCTACATCTCCCTTCTTGCAACAAAGCTCGAATTCGCCACGTGTGACTCTTTCCTGGGCAAAATGGAGGGCCTGACAGTGCCGGCAAACGATATCCATGCGTCCAACATCGTGCGAGGGAACCGCTTGAAAGACAGACTTAAAAGCACTGGGAGCTCGAGCTACTGGTGCAGGTAGTGCAGGCTCTGGTGATGGAGATGGTGGAGGGAGTATAGCAATCTGCGCAGGAGGTCGATTGGCAGGTTGTTGTTGGAAAGGGTCGATGATGGGCGGAGGAGGTATAAATGTCGTCGGCAGTGTTATGTCGGCAACAGGTGCTTGTGGTAATTCGACGACAGGAGGATTATTGGCAGCAGCAGCCCGGGCAGCTTCCATCTGAGCCCTAGTTCTCCGCGGACGCCTAGCAGGTCGTGTATCGCCTGTAAGACCGGCAGCTTCAGAATTGCGTGTCTGAGGAGGCTCTGCTGCGTCGACATCTGTCACAGTCCGACGTAAGGCCTGGGTCTTCTCCCGATATACGTTAGATATTAATTCCGAAAAAAAAAGTATGAATAGACTTACACGATGTTGATTACACGTTTTGTATCTAAGTCCAGAAGGTTTTATTGAAAAATCTGCGACGGGTCGATGCCGTTTGCATTTGGAGCAATATGACTCGAGAGAATCCATTCCGAAAGTTTTCGGCTGGTATAACTTCAAATAACAGGTCAGTAATAGGTTGTTTGTGGCAATTTACAAACGTACCTGATGTAGAATGTATACTTGTCACAAATACTCGATGATTGCTACTGAAGCAGTACTCAACTATGATAGTATCTTTTGAGGGTATGATACAGGTTTATTCCCTTGACATTTGTCAGTTTTATTTCTGATGTCAAATTTCACAAACATACCTATTTTTTGTCTGTTTTTTTAAGTTTACGATCTAAATTTGTGTGCGAAGTAATAGTTGTGGGATAATCGAAGGGTGGTTGTTAGAGATATTGTAGGGCAGAGGGGACAACGAAAATTCTTCAGACGGGGTTCGGACTTAGCCTCGCTAGCGCCAACCAATCTTCACTTGGTCTCTTTCGAAATGGTATTCACTAATGATACAAAAATATTAGTAAGACGGGCGGTACCTACCACGCTTAGTGGCTAAAGCTCATTATTCAACTTCATAAAATATAAATTCACAAATTACAATGTATAATCGTTGTGGCGAAATGACGTCGCAATGGGTCTTCCAAAAAAAACCGGTGTGATTCTATAAGACGCGTAGACGGATTCAGAATAGTGCATCCTTGTAAGTCTATCTGTCGCAATGACGGATTTGCAAAAAAGGAGCCATGTTCATATTTCGCCATTATACCCCTACAGCTCATCTTGGCATGGGTTTGAATTACCCTCGATTTGCCAGGACCTCTTCAGGGATAACGCATTCCATATAAGTGGATCATTTATGTTAATGGCTCCACAGCTTAGTATCCCTGTGAATGTATCCGCTCATGCACAACCTATTTATTATTGGCATGGGGCGGAAATTAGCTCGTATTGGATATGCGCAGTAATAATGCTGCGTGGAGCTATATCCAGAAGTCGATCTCCGCGTTGTTCAAGACTTAAGCCTTGTATCACTGTAAAAGTATTTTAGTATTAATAACCCTGCTTACACCTCGCATGGGGTGGAACTTTCTTCGGAATCTATTTGTCGCGATTAATTAATCCCACTACCTGAATGTCACTCTACCGGTATGAGAAATTTTCAATTGACACCTTTGATAAGGATAACAAATTGCGATATACCTTTACCAGAATCTTGTTTTTAGCAACTGTGCATATTAAATGTACGATAGGCGATATCACACTGAATTGCAGCAGTAATGCAAATTAATTTTTCAGGTGTAGAAGGGTTTAGTCATGCCTCTGATAAATTAACCAATTCACTGCGAGCGATCATTTAAGTAATCAGAAGGATGACTGTATCAGTGGTCGATTATCTCTACAGATGATAATTGAATTTGATAAAATAAATTTATATTATATAAAAGTTCCTAGTAGCATACCCATGCTTGTAACAATGCATGTGGTAAATTCGATTCAGGGTACAAAATGCTGTTATATCTGTTATAAAAGCTTAATTATTACCTGGGATAGCCATGCTCGCGTGTTGACATGAAGCAAATGCTTGTCAGGGATCCATCGACATAGCTTGATGCATAATTCTTAGTCTGATCTAGGATACCATCTAGCATAATATCTTAAACAAAAACTTGTCAGGTATATCCATGCTAACAACTGGGAATGGTTTGTACTTACGTCAGGGGTGATATAATTAGCATTTCTGCATATCAAGTTAAATTTTCAAGGATATCCTTAACATTGTTTTTCATAAATCATCTAACAGACTGGGATATTCCTTGGGTTATCAATTTTTTGAAAAAATCATTGGCAGGGCTATCCATGATGGCTTCTCTGCATAAGAATATTTCGAAATAGGGATACCCCTTTACTGATTCGGAGTTCAAAATTTGCCATGCTAGGCGTATCCTTACACATGTTGGGTTATAAAAATTAATATTTCAGGGTAGCCCATGGATAAACCCAGGCAAAAAGTTTGATTTTATGAACGTTATCCCAATTTATGAATTATTTGAATACAACTTTAGATTAGGGATACCCCTACATGTAAGATTTGATATTCTTTAATTTCAATCATGGATACCCCTGGGTCTCAAATGTTAGAAAGAATTATAGAATCAAGGGTATCCATGGTTATATTTATGAGTTGATTAAAATAATGTTGGCATAATTCGAAAATGAATTTATATAAAATATCATAATGTGTCTGGGGTACCCATGTCATTATCTTAACCGAATTAAATATGTTGCCATGGAGACAAATTTTACCGAATAAATAGGTTGCCATGGATACCAATTTAACCGAAGGCTATAGTTGCCATGGTTACAACAGCACAAAACTATGCATTTCATATATATTATGTCTGCACAATCTATTTCATAAATATTATCCTTGAATAATTGTGCAAAATAAATTTGTATTAATTTGTTCATTTCCTTATTTGCATAAATAATTTATGATTTGTTATAAATAGCATAAATTTTGTGTTCCTTTCGATATATTTATTGTGAATTACATAATTTTTTTAATTTTAGCTTACCATTGTGGCGTTTTTTCGATTACAAATCACGATGTTATTTTAAGCCACAATGCAATTAATCTCTACAACTTGTTAGTTTCAGAATTTTCAGATAATTGGTTTTACGTTGTGAAAAGCTTCGCTTTCATGTCAGTATGGCAAATTTAAAAGTCATTGCGAGAAATCATTACGAATGTCCTTACAGAGTCCGAAACTTGGTGAAGTTGGAAAGTGTGTCCTCCTGGAGGTGGTTATGGGTATAGTTGAGGCGCCGATGGTATCCAGTCAAGTCCGTTAAGGAATATGTGCCAATTTCCTACTCATAAACTGTCAGTGATATGTCTCGGATGTTCTTAATGACTTCTCAATCACGTTGACCATGATATTTGTCAAGATTCCTGACTTAGAAGTTTCCTTTTCGATAGAAATGCAACTGTTGTCTCTGAGGAGATCTTTTGGTAACGGTTTAAAACGTGATCTTAAGCTATCGAAGTTGAATGTAATTTTCAAGTAACGAATGTGTCCTAGAACAGTGTCAGCAATCGCTTTCAAATCAAGATGGTTTGAATTCGATCTTTGCTCTGTACTTATCAAGCATGTCGTTTTTCTGTCGTTCTTTAGTTGATGCATCGGCTGTTGGCAGTTATCGTTTTACTTATTTATATGGGTAATTGGGATTGATTCTTCTTTAAGCTCTAGTGAGAATCGTCGGCATCGCGAATAAACTTTGTCTAAAGTTCGTTAATGGCTAATTTAGAACTCGACTTGAAACGTACCTGGTAATATTGCGGACTGTTCAAAGAACAAACAACTGATGAATGTCATTTGATCGAATATGATGATGTTTGAGATTTTAAGCAGCGGTGAATTCGATTCTAAAGCTGGTAAGTAGAGTGTATTGTGATTTTTTGGATTCGTACCTGAGCAAATGTGGTATATTGTTCGTTGCCGTAATTTATTGGATTGCGAAGATGCTGGTGTCAAATATTTGACGGATTCGTGAGTGATAGTTCTGAGGCAATTAGTATGACTTCTGTAAGTTGTTCGGAAACGCACCTGAAAGTTATCGCAGTATGAAGGGCAGGAACGACCTAAAACTGTCAGTGAAGCATTTTGTGTGAGGATTTTTCTTACATTTGAAGCTTTCGCTGGCTATTTCGATTTCAGATCCTGTGGGGATGTCAGCTTGATTTGAAGACGTACCTGATTCAAAAACCATGTGATTTTTGTCGCAGCGACCTATTTTGTTGTCAGAGTTCAAGAATGGAGTGACTGTCACTCATCTGAGGCTTCCTGTACGTTGTCAGCGATGAGGATAGGACGACGTACCTGAATGTGGTGGCGGAATTTCGACGACGACGATGATGAATGTATAAGAGAAAGAAGAAGCGACGGATTGTGGGAGGTGATGAAAAATTTTCTTAGCGTGGTCCAGACGCTAGCGGCGACGAATGAGCATTCACGGATTCTGTTTTGGTATCCACACTTAGTCTGATGGGCTTTAGTCAGCCGGAACGACGCTCCGTGGGCCAATGGAACAGCTTCATTCTATCTAGCGCGCGCATTTTCTCGTGGGATCCACATTTAGCCTTCTGAGCTGAGTCAGACATTCGACACTCTGCGAGCCAATCATTACTGCCGATTGCGGGCGGTCAGCCGAAATGACGTCGCCGTTTGCCCGCCCGACCAACCACCGTCCTCCCCCCCCTCCCCCAGCCAATCAGCTCTTTCGCAAAACTGAAAAGGTATCCACAAATGCTCTGATATATTTAACTAGGTCCTGGCCCTGCGGCCCTGCGCTTCGCTCCGGGGCAGGGTTCCTCGCGTTGCTTCGGAATGGGTGACGGGTTTTGTAGTGTTGTGATGTTGCTAGTTGGAATTAGTCTGCTGAGGTTTACAGGTCTTGGTCACATGAAGCGGAGGCAGGTTGTTTGGTGTTAAATACTACGGTAACCTTGCTTCACATGTAAGGGGACATGTGGATTGTTTTTAGTTAAGGTTGATAGTATGATTCAAATAAAGTGGATTGGCGATCTTAGTTACGTTTTTCTGCGTTAGTTGGCATTGTTCCCATGCAATGAATGGGAAGATTTTGCCTTTTGTAAAGTCAGATGAGAAGCGTGTAGTTTGTAGCTTCCATCTGGTACTTGGATAGGCGAGTAAATTTAATGAGCCAAACTTAAGTATAAATTGAATAACTTTCAAGAATAATGACATAGATGAATATTTGGGATCCCACCGAGTACGTGTGTATGGAAATTAGGTTATGTAATGTCGTCGTTTATGTGTCAGTCGAAGGGCTTGGCTACAATCTATGTTTTACTATCTGGAGGCCGTTAGTGCATAAATCAATGATATGAAACATTTCACAAAGTTAGGTTTAGTACCAATCAGTTTACGCGAAGAAGAAGTTAGTTATTTCAGATTACAGTTTACTTGATTCACATGAATTGGAAATGATCATTTTGCCTATATCAGAGCCAGATGAGAAGCGTAGAAATACTGACTTCTATCTGTTACTTGAAAAGAGGCATGTATTTGTTTGGGCCAAACTCATGTATGAGTTGGTGGCATTTCAATATTATGGCAGTTACGCATATTCGACCTGAGCCAAGATAATTTATTCGCAAGGAAGTGGTTGGTCTTTTCCTGAGCGTGAAATGTCAAGTGGAGGTCGTGAATACAGTCCATGTAGTATGGGCATGAGCGCTATGTGTCCTTTCTGTAAAGGTAGTTTAGACGGGCGTTGGAAAGGATATTTCAAGGACTTCTGTGTAGAATGTTGACCCATAATGATGGTCGAGATGAAATAGAGAGGTAATCTGTAGTTTTAAAGATGTAAGAGGTGTGTAAATAACGATCCTCGATGTTGATAGAGAATGATGAGCGGTAGGGTCGAGTACACAACATGCACATGTAGTCTAAGGACATTGCACTGGTGGAGTGGAATTCCAGACATGTTCAGATGGTGAAGGATCTGTGAGGTTCACGACGATTTAGCATTAATAGCTGAGCTTTTGCATCACATGTCTCCAGTAGGAGTGTAGTGACATAGCTTTCTTTGACATTGTTGGCACACGTTGAGTGAATGATGATCGTGGATGAACATCGTTTCTTTTTGAAGATAACCAAGACGATACTGTTCTGTTTTTGTTGACATTTCTCGTTCGTGTATAATTTTAACCGTGTCCCATAACGTTTCTTGTATTGTATTTCTGAGGTATTTATCTCAGTTGCGTACACAGCTACCGCATGTAGGATGATAGGATACTTGTTGTGTTTTATACTCTTTGATAGATTATCTCTTTTCTTTGGGAGCAACGTTTTTTTGCAGCGTCTGAGGGCTTTCTTTGTAGACTTGACTTTCTTTTCTTTACATCTAAATAATAGTTCTTGATTTTTTCTCATACACGAAGCCAGCGGAACATATGCTATATGCGTAGTCAGAAAGTTGTCGACTTGAGGTCGTCAATACAGGTTCGACCAATATAAAGGGTGTGTGGTGTACTATCAATAAACTTGTTAGTTAAGTATTGTAATCGGAGTAAAGCAACCTGATGATGGTTGAAGATTTATGGCTAAACATTTGAGATCAAAAGAGTATGTGAAGAGTTGAAGGTGGACTGGTGAGCAGGATGGGACAATGAGAAATATTTATAGTTTGTGCGGGTGGGGACTTGCTAGCGTCAAAAATAAGCGATACGCAATCATTACGTAAGAATCATCAAGAAAATCAAAAAAAAAAAAGAAATTAAGAAAGTCGCGTGACCTTTTTGCCAAATAACATATTTTTTTTAAAAAAATAAAAAATGTAACATGTTCAGCAGTAACATGTGTGGAATATGCCTCACTAAGTGACAACAATTCAATACATCGCAATTTAATGACTCCGAACCACAAACTGTTCTTTGTGATCACGTTGGCAACGTCGCGCAACTTTGAACTTGCCATCTTATTGTATAATGAAGATTTGTTTTGTTTTTCAAAGATATCCATATATTGGGTCATTGATTCGCGTTTGTTGAGCATCCAAAGTGTGGTCCTCGTAAGTATAATGACCACAAACTACATATTTTGAACGGCAGGCAAAATGGATTATGTTTGCAATACGACAACTAATTATCGCATCTAAAATCTTAGTATCCGATTATCCAATACCTTAAATCATTATCACGGCATGCATTCATGATAGGTGTCGAAAGTGAGAATAAAAACCATTCTTAAAACACTCGATCCACAAACTGCCAATTTTAGTAGTTGTGGCGTAATGACGTCGCAATGGGTATGCCAAAATTTAGAGGTGTGAATCTATAGGACGCGTAGATAGATCCAGAAAAATGTATCATTGGTAGTCAATCTGTTTAGATGACGGATTTATAATAAAGGATCCATGTTCACATCGCCGCTATAACCCTCAAGCTTATTGTAGCATGGGAGTAAACCACCCTTGATTCCTCAGGTCATTTTCAGCGATAATGCATGTTACATAAGAAGTTGATTTACGTGAATGCCTCCACAGTATAGTATCCCTGTGGATGAATCCCGACCATGCAAGCCTTGATTACTATCAGCATGGGGCGGAACTTAGCCTGAACTTGATGCCTCGCGCTTAATTATGCTGTGTCGTGTGATATCGTTATTGACGAACTGCCTCGTTGACAAATTCACATAAAATTATCCCTAGAGTTGTCTCCTACACTTGACAATCATAAGAACGATAGCACGTCGCGACAAACGTTACCCGTAACCATGTTGTAACAACTTTGAATTTCAAATGTACGATGGGGGATTACATTCTGAGTTGCAGCAGTAATGCAAATAAATTTTTCAGGTGTAGAAAGGTACAGTCATGCCTCTGATAGATTATCTAATTCACTGCGACCGATTATTTAAGTAATCAGAAGGATGTTAATATCAGTGGTCGTTGGTTTATACTGATGTTAATTAAATGAGATAAAATAATTTTATACAGTATAAAAGTTCCCAGTGGCATACCCATGATTGTAAAAATGCATGAAGTAAAATTCGATTCAGGTACGAAATGCTGTCATATCTGTTATAAAATCTCAATAATATATCTGGGATAGCATTGCTGGCGTGTATACATGGGGCAATTGCTTGTCAGGGATCATTTAAAATAACAGGTTTCATAATTCATAATCCGATCAGGGACACCATCAAGCGTAATACCTTGAAAAAAAAACTTGTCAGGTATATCCATGCTAACAACTGAGAATGGGTTTTACTTAAGTCAGGGATGATGTAATTAGCATTTCTGCATATTTGGATTTATTTTCAAGGATACCCCTAATACGATTTTGCATAAATCATCTAACAGACTGGGATATCCCTTGAGGTATTAATTTTGGAAATAAATTATTGTCAGGGCTATCCATGAGGCTTTTCTGCATATAAGTATGTCGAATCAGGGATACCCCTACTTTGACTCATTGTTCAAAAATTGCCATGCTAGGCGTATCCCTACACGTGTAGGGTCATCAATATTAATATTACAGGGTAGCTCATGGATAAACCCAGGCAATAAGTTTGAACTTATGAACGTTATCCTAATTTATGAATTATTTGAATATAACTTTAGATCAGGGATATCCCTACTTGAAATTATGATATACTTAAATTTCAATCATGGATAACCCTGGGTCTTAAATTTTAGAAAAAATTACAGAATCAAGGGTATCCATGGTTATATTTATGAGTTGATTACACTAATGTTGGCATAATTCGAAAATGAATTTATATAAAATTTCATAATGTGTCTGGGGTACCCATGTTATTATATTAACCGAATAAAATATGTTGCCATGGATACCAATTAAACCGAAGGCTGAAGTTGCCATGGTTACAATAGCACAAAACTATGCATTTCATATAAATTATGTCTGCACAATTGATATCATTAATATTATGCAGGAATAATTATGAATGCTAAACGAATTTTAATATATCCAATTTCATATTTGCATAAATATTTTTCGGTAAAATTTTAAATAGTATATAATTTGTATTTATTTCTATTTATACATTTTAAAAACGTTTAAATATTATAATTTTAGCTTACAGTTCGCCGTTTTATTCGATTACAAATCACGTTGTTATTTTTATCCACAATTCAATTACTCTCTACACTTTTACTTGTTAGTTTCACAATGTTCAGATAATTGGTTTTACGTTTTGAAAAGCTTCGCTTTTACGTCGGTATGGCAAACTTAAAAGTCATTGGGAGAAATCATTACGAATGTCCTTATAGAGTCCGAGACTTGGTGAAGTTGGATTGTGTGTCCTCCTGGAGGTGGTTCTGGGTATAGTTGAGGCGCCAATGGTATCCAGTCAGGTCCGTTAAGGAATTTGTTCTAAGCTCCTACACATAAGCTGTTAGTGATACGTTTCTCTGTAAGTTTTCAAATGCATGTAGCTAATGACTTCTCAATCACGTTGACCATGATATCTGTCATAATTCCTGACTGAGAAGTTTCCTTTTCGATGGAAATGCAACTGTTGTCTCTGAGGAGATCTTTTGGTAACGGGTTTAAAACGTGATCTTAAGCTGTCGAAGTTGGATGTAATTTTTAAGTGACGAATGTGTCCTAGGAAAGTGATAGCAATCGCTTTCTAAACAGGATGGATTGAATTAGATCTTTTCTCTATACTTCTCAAACTTATCAATTTTCTGTCGCTTTTTAATTGATGCATCGGCTATTGCCAGTTGTCGTCTTTCTTAATTTTTTTGAGCAGTTGGGTAAAATCATCTTTGAAATCTGTTCAGACTCGTCGGCATTTCGAATAAAATTCTTCTGACGCTCGTTAATTGCTGTTTTGGTGCTCGACTTGAAACGTACCTGGTGATATTATTATAGTCTGTTCAAAAAACTATAGACTGATGAATGTCATTGGATCGATTAAAATGATGTCTGATATTTTAAGCAGCGGTGTATTCGATTCTAAAGCTTGTTAATAGAGTGTAATCTAATTTTTGGATTCGTATCTGGGCAGATGTGAAAAATTGTTCGTTGGCGTAATTTATTGGTTTGCGAAAATGCTGGTGCCAATATTTAACGGCATCGTAACTGGTAATTCTGAGATGGTTAAAATGACTTCTGGAAGCTATTCTGAGACGTACCTGAGCGTTATGACAGTATGATGGGCAGGTACGACCTAATTCTGTCAGTGAAGCATTTTGTGTGAGGATATTTCTTACATTTGAAGCTATCGCTGGTGATTTCGGTTTCGGATCCTGTGGAGTTTCGTCAGCTTGATTTGACGACGTACCTGATTCAAAAACGATGTGATTTCTGTCGCAGCGACCTATTTTATTGTCAGAGTTGGAGAATAGAGTGGCTATCAATGGTCTGAGGCTTTCTGTACATTGTCAGCAATGAAAAATGGACGACGTACCTGCAATCAAAACTTTTACTGCTGCGACGATGACCTGTATGTTTGTCAGCGTATCAGAATGGAGCCATTTACTCACCTGAAGCCATATTCAAATCTCTATTACTGTGAAATTTTCAGCAATGAGCGTTGTAGACGACGTACCTGATTCAAAAGCGATGAAATTTTGACGCAGCGGCCTGTTAAATTGTCAGAATTCAAGAATGGGGCCGCTGTCACATATCCGAAGCTGTCTGTAGATTGTCAGCGATGAATAGTGGACGACGTACCTGAAATCGAAATTATTACTGCTGCGACGACGACCTGTGGGTTTGTCAGCGTATCAAAAAGGAGTCATTTACTCACCTGAAGCCATGTGTAGTTCTATATTCCTGTGAAATGGTCAGCGATGCGGATAGGACGACGTACCTGATGGTGGTGGCGGAAATTCGACGACGACGATGATGGATGCAAAAGAGAAAGAAGAAGCGACGGATTGTGGGAGGTGATGAAAAATTTTCTTAGCGTGGTCCAGACGCTAGCGGCGACGAATGAGCATTTGCGAATTCTCACACGGTATCCACATTTAGTCTGATGGGCTTTAGTCAGCCGGAACGACGCTCCGTGGGCCAATGGAACAGCTTCATTCTGTCTAGCGCGCGCATTTTCTCGTGGGATCCACATTTAGCCTTCTGAGCTGAGTCAGACATTCGACACTCTGCGAGCCAATCATTACTGCCGATTGCGGGCGGTCAGCCGAAATGACGTCGCCGTTTGCCCGCCCGACCAACCACCGTCCTCCCCCACCTCCCCCAGCCAATCACCGTTTCGCAAAACTAAAAATTGGGATCCACAAATGCTCCAATACATTATAGAAGAAAGAAAGAAGAAGACAAATGCTCTGATATATTTAAAGAAAGAAGAAGAAGAAGAAAGAAAGAAAGAAAGAAGATCACGAATGGGTCTTTTAGCCCTAGCAGCTCGCTTCTCCATTCGTTGAGACATCTGATTATCGCCAACAGCTCCTTATCGTGAATGTCGTAATTACATTCGGCCGGCGCCAGTTTTTTTTTTAATTTTAGTTTGGTTTTCTTTTTTTTTTGAAACATCAGTTCGTTATACGATAATTTTCCACAGGTTCTGCTGGATACTTAAAAGTGGGTTTGGTCTTTCTGCCCAGACAAATAAAGACGTTGCCCTCTGCCCGTTGAACATTTTTTTCAACTGGCATACACGTCGTAAACCATTGCTTAATTTCATGACTAGTGCCTACAGGTAGGTTCCGTGTGAAGCAATCATTGCAAGCATATAGTCCTGACACAAAACCATACTCTGTTGTTTGTATAGACCTACATGAACTCGCTGCACATGTAAGGACGTGTGGTATCAAATCCGAGCGCGACAAAGTGAGAAATAGATATAACAGCAACAAAAGCCTCATCTTCTGTTAAATCTCTTTTATATGTAATAGACTAGAGAAATCAAGAGCTTGAATAAACAATGTCGTAAGGAATTTTAGAAATAAACTAACTTGAAGACCTATCCTACGTAGGGAGGCATGCTACTTATAGACTGTCTTTTCCTGGGATCGCGGTGCCACTGAAGTCTTAGTATGATGTAAACATACTTAGATAACCACAGGTTTTTCTCGATTTTTTTCTACATAGTAAGTGTTCACGGAAGAGGTTTGTTGGAAATTTGATGAGACGGGTTTCAGACATTGGACCATCAAGATCAATCAGACATTTAAGCCTAATCGGGAGAATTAAGTGAAAAAAGATCATTATTCATGCTGTCTGCGACACCCTGTGTTTTGTTGACAATTGGCTGAGATGTGTCATCTCTAATTGCGCCTACTGCTCTTACAGCAGTTTTGTATATACCTGACGTTTACTCTAATTTCTAGTATTGTTAAGCAAAAAAATTATTCTGAATCGAAGTTCCGTACAATTTCACGGCAGACGTTCCCTATGAAGACCTTGTCTGTAGGAACTCTACCTCAATATACATTTCATCAAGGTTGCATGCCGTAAGGGTATCTGCAAATTGATATCTGAGTACGAATATTCCGACCGTCAAGGCTTGAGTAATTCTAGGTATCTTTTGATAATATCTGGGTGAGCCAATGAGGAGCCATATCAGGCTAAAACAAAAACTTGTTGTGAATTGCGACTCATGAGTTATGGTACATATGTAGGAGTGGTAATCACGCATACACATACCATGAATGCATACATGTAGAAGCATGAAATAACAGAGATTGCTAAGTTGACAGCACTGACTAGCAGATACCGTGTTGCATAGATTCAATCTCGTGATAAAAGTCATGTAAGATGAGTTGCATAAAACAATACTTATCGCATGATGAGGCTGAGATCAAGTACACGACTCGATGGACTAACATCATGAAGAGCAACTCAGTCTGTGGAAAACAGTGAGTATAACAATAGAATAAGGGTGTTAGGATTATGTAGATAATGAGGATACTTCAGCCTCCATAGAAAATAGATCAATACATCTTTACATAAGGGCCTGTTTGGATAGGAACTGCGGGAAAACTGCACCAGCGAAAGTGCACCGCGAAAAACTGCGCAGTTACAAAACTGCGCAGTTTTTGACGGTTTGTTTGGATAAGAACCATAACTGCGCAGTTTCCTGGCAATTCCTGCGCAGTTCGTAAAATCCATTCCTGCACCACACAAATGAAAACTGCAGCGATTCGCTCCAACTTTTTGACTTCTTTGCAGTTTTGACTTTGACATCTCAGCCTTCTATTATCAGTGACGTCAGCTATTTCTTTATCGCTATGATGCAACGAAACACAACATCTAATTCTGCTTTGAGCGATCGTAAACGCCGTTGGCGTAAAACCTTTCTTTGTAATACGATTGCATGTATTGCAGCTGCTTCGTACTATCACAATACGCACATTGATAAAGCTCGGCAACACGACTCAAAGCTACAAGGAGAGAGCTGGGTGAACGAAATGCTCAAAGGCCATGAAGAACGCATTACCAATCTTGGTGTATCAAAAGAAGGGTTCTACTTCGTAGAAAACCTGTTATTACGAAGAACGGCTTTCCAACCCACACGGAGAAAGGGGACAAAGGAGCAGCTGGCTATCTTTCTGTTCGCGATACGAACTGATCTCTCGATGCGATAACTAGCAGAGCGCTTTCACCGAAGCACTGAAACAATACAGCGAACATATCATAAAGTTACGCGGTGCTTCATTATCACAGACTTATACAAAGCTATAATCAAGCCTGCAACGAACGAAACACCGCTATCATCTGTGATTGAAGATAATACGAAAGACTACTATCCGTGGTTTAAAGATTGCATAGGGGCAATTGATGGGACACATATACCAATTTCACCACCTGATAGTGAAAGAGCTGTTTACAGAAACAGGAAGGGTTTTCTTTCGCAAAATGTACTCGCCGCATGCGACTTTGATCTTCAATTTACGAACTTGCTCTGTGGCTGGGAAGGGAGTGTTGCGGATTCTACTCTCTGGTTTGAGGCTATACGATGTCAGGCAATCAACTTACCCCAGGACAAGTATTTTCTTGGAGATGTAGGATTCCCAAACTGTGATGCTTGTTTGACACCTTATAGAGGTGTCCGTTATCACTTGCAAGAATGGGGGAAAGGAAACAGAGCACCGTAGAACAAAGAGGAGCTATTCAATCATCAGCATTCAAAGCTTCGTAACATCGTGGAGAGAATTTTTGGAGTCTTGAAAGCAAAGTACAAGATTTTGACACGGCCTCGTAGTTTCAAGCTGGCTGCTCAAGTGCGAGTAGTTGCTGCAATCTGCGTGCCTCACAACATTCTTTCTGATATCAACGAAGAAGGACACTCGCTCAATATAGATGATAGTTACGAAAACGAGCAAGAGCCCATCAGAGTAGAGCAAGCCTACAACATATCACGAAGTAAGACACTTCGTGCAAACAGCCGCAGGGACAATATCGCTGAAGATATGTGGGCAGTTCATCTTATTAAGCGGCAACGAAGAAATAGATTATGACTATAAAAGCTCCTGAAATGTCTCGTAGATAATGAACTCTGCCAAACCCTCGTCTACTTTCGCTGCATGCTTTCTCATCTCTTGTTTAATCCAATCCTCTCTAATACTCTTTCGCTGTAATAGCAAATATCTTCGTGCCATCGAGGTATCCGCCAAAACTTCCAGCAAAGCCAAAATCCCTTTATCCGTCAAGCATGTTTCACTTTGTATCTTTGTAAAAGCCTGACCATCTAACGAAGCAGACGCATCTTCTGGTAGCTGTGATGCATCGTTAGAGACTGCAGCTTTGAGGCTCTCTGATATGTCCTGTAATACAGACACACCTGTTACTCGAATACGCTTCGTAGGTTGGTGAGTGCTTGCAGAATCCCGGTGTCTCTTCGTAGCTTTGGAAATTTGTGGTGTACCTTCTTCGCTGCCAGATGCGCTTTCATTGATGTTGAGGCTGATGCGTAGACGGGGAGTAGGTGTAACTGGTATGACTGAGTTTGAGCGGCTTCGTATAAACTCGAAACTTGACTCTTCTTCTTCGTCACTTGAGATCTCGTGTGGCGTATCGTCTTCTCCTCCAAAGAAGCTATGTTTCCCAACCGCCAGCTTATTACCGAACATTTGATCCATATCTTCGTACCAAGGAAAGGAGCTTCGCTGCCATTTCTTTAGATGTGGACGTTTCTATTGGTAACATGTCAGCAATCTTCGTAGCATCATGCTTATATGACTTACTTCTAATAAACTATCCCATACTTGAGACTCAGCTATAACTAGCTTGTTTGCTGAATCATACCCAAATCCAGAAAGTTCGCTGAGAAACTTCACTTCCTTAAAGTCTTTCTTCACCCTGCTGAACTTTGATTCTGAGGAGCGCTTTGTTTTCAATTCATCGTTGAGGCTGTCTGAAACTTGTTGCCAAACAGATTCTTTAAACCCATTCTCTGAAGTGTTGCCATCAATTGTCGCTTGCTTCAGGATGTCAATCATTGTCAAAACATCTTCATCTGTCCATCTCGCATTGGGCTGTCTGGCTTTCAGCGCTATTTTAGTGGCCGTCCTTTGGAGCTGCGACATTGCTGATGATACAGCGAAGAGAGATATGGCGAAGAGTATCAGAGTAAAGATTGACTACTGAGGCGGATGATGTCATCAATAACATGGTGTCACGGTTAGCACTCTGCAGCCTTGCTGACAAATCATGCTATGAACAGCTTTCTAAGATCTGCGATCTGGCGAAGACAAACAACGCAGGTTTACTCGCAGCTATTCCTGCAAACTTTGCCAAGACACGAACTGCGCATTTCTATGAAAAGCTGCACCTGCGCGCAGTTCCTATCCAAACAGGCCCTAACTCACATACTCTTCTTTACCACATTCCCGTTCTATCCTCGATTAGAGGGATCATACATTATACTCGCAAGTCAGAACATTGCATTTACTCCTCATAACTGTAACAAAACTCCATCACAGGTAAAAACATCCTAGTAGGGGTTTACAATTTGTGACACCAGAGGTCGAAATACTGTATATCTTCTTGCTTTGATCCGCAGCAGACCGAAGATTTTATGTCTCCCAAGGTAAATAAAGTTAAGATATCACACACTGGTTAAGATAACAACGTTACCGGCGCCAATCTGGTGTTGAAGTTGACGCCGAGCGACGATCTTGATGAGATTGTGACACCAGGATAGAACCCCTTTTCGAAAGGGGGGGGGGAGGCTAACAAGCCCATCTTTAGCTGGCACTGTGACGAACACGGTCGTGTCGGAAGGAATGGAAACAAACTCAAAGACCCAAAGAATACGATGTACTAGTATAGTTGCAAGAGCTACTATATATGTGCCTTCAGAAGTGGGACTCTCAGGCATAGTTGCAGAGCAGGTCTCTCAGAGAAAATAATTAAAGAATTTGAGAACGACAACTTCAATCGTTCTCCAAACCATCAAACAAGACAAGCAAGAGAAAAGATAAATATCCTGAAGGACGATATAAATCATCATGACTAGCTTCTAAAGGAAATGTGGGATAGGCATAGAAGGGGTTCGTAGAACAGCCAATATCGTATTCCAATATCAAAATACACAAAACGAGCTCAGGGTCGTTTGGTTTCTCAAAGTGAACATCACGAAGATTTATCTCAAACGGAAAAGAGCTTTTTATTGGAATTCTAAAGTCTGAATAAGGAGTAATTGAGAATGAGTCAAACTGGTTTGCATTAAGGCGTATTCTCAGAAAGCAGAAAGAATTGACTGCTTACTAGGAGGATCAATCTGAATCCTAAGTATAAGTTTGCTCATGCCGCTTCTTCCCTCAAGTCCTTCATCGTATTCCAAAACAAACAACTCCACCCTCCTTCGGTACAAACAGAAAGTGTAGTCTAGTTCTAAACGTAGTATCAACAATAACGATGAGCGCCAACAATCAGAAAAATGTAAGCGTAACTAGTAATAGAACACAAATACTGCGACAAAGACCAAGTTGGCTATTAAATTGGATACATTGAATTGTGTAAAGAGGGAAAAGAATTATTGCTAGAAAGTTAGTCTACTCATGTATATTGATGCCTTTGCCTTTCTATCATCCTAGACTTCACCGTCTGACATCGCCCTGTATCGAATGTTGATATTTCAGGCGTATCAGACGCTACCTTCTATCAGGCGTCGCCATTCCTGATATTACCCGATGTCAGCCGTTGTTAGCCCTGACGATATGTTTAGTTACTGTGAAAATATCTGCTCGGCAAGTAGCTACGAATCTCGCTTAGATACTTCCTTAGCCAAAAATATAGTTGAGCCGTAATAAAGACAAACAGCTGGGGGAAGATGCTGGGAAATATGAATTGACACTTATTTACTATGTATCAGTATCAGCACTTGTCCGGTGGCATTTCGAGACCTTTACCTCATCAGCACACAGGAATACGTGGATATTCATGTCAGCCTCCTACATGTCTAAGTACTCCGGTCTTGAGCAGATTGACACAAGGACACTGCCAGAGGAAGAAGAGCCCGATCTTCTTAGGCAGCTAAATCAGCTTGAATCAATGCTTGATTCACCAGCTTTTGATGTTTTTCCTATGCATAGCAGCACTTCACCGCGCCTAAATATTGCGTCTGAGAATCAAAAGCCGATATCACCCACACAAAAAGGCACCCCAAATACCGCTAAGGACTCCGAGAGAGATTCGCCTCAGAGATTTGACGATTTGGATAATGAGGTAACAGCCCACAGAGAATTACTTTCACCGGTGAGATTATCAAAACTTGCCACTCTCACATCTCTCCCAGACACTCATGCGCCTACAAAACGCCTTAGGGACTCCCTACGTCGAGAATTGGAACAACTCGGTGCCGATGTTACACTTGCAAAAGCAGAAAACAAGCGACTTCTACATCTTTCAATAATAGATTTGCCAGTCGAACAGGTCGTAGAACCTGAAGTTCATTCTATGCTTCTACGCGCTACTGCTGGAAATAAAAAACAGGAAACAGAAAAATCAGAAAAGAACATTTTTAAAAATCTGGGTTGCTTTCTTCCATTTGGTTCTCGACGTCGAAATTTAGTCACCTCTCAGACGAATTCAGCTTTTCTCGAACAGAGAATTCCATCTAATGCCCCACAAGCAATCGAAAATCCTCTGCCATTTCTCCAAGCATTTACTCCACTGAACTGGACCTCTAAAGTTGTCATCCTGCCGGCTAACACATCAGTAGCCCTCACATATTCGGCAGAAGGCGAAAATGACCGAGAAGTACTCAAACATTTAATCACTGCCTCCCATCCACAAGGCTTTTTCTCTGCCCGTCTAGCGCTCACAGTTGATACCAAATCTAGAAGGGTTCACTACATATCGCTACTGAAGTTACCGACATGCGCAGAATATGAACTGGGAACCTTCATTCGTAATAAGAGATCAGGATCTAGGCCCCCTGACGAGGGCAATACAGATCGTGAAATTGGTGTAGTTTGCCATGCGATGAGCCGCTGGCTTGAAGTCTCGCTTCATCGTGCCAGGTTTTGGTGGCTGGTAATTAAACGCTATTCCACTATAGAGGCTAGAAGAGACACACTCAAGCTGGGACATAAATATGGAAGGAAAAGAAAGCAGACGGTAGACGTAGAAAATGAGGCAGCAGAGGACCTTGATAGCGCTCAGTTGACCCTTAAGAATCTCCTCCCACACCTCGGGCGCTCGATTCTGTGTATTAATAGCACTACATCTAGCTCTAGTATAAACCCAGTTTCTGATGGTCCTCATGGTATTGAGGTTCTGTTTGAATGGCAGTTAAGCTTTGATTGGACCGGCGAGGTCTTTTCCCATCTCACTGCGCGTGTCAGAGTGCCTAAGCTATGTTCGTCTTCCCCTGTTTCGTTTCCATTTCTCAAATCCAACTATTCGCCGCCGAAACTCACCATCTTCCAACCCAGGGCAAGATTTGGACGCGTACCGCGCCTTCAACCGCATCCCAGATATCTTCCGTCGTCTTGTTCGAGACAAAGGCGCCCTAGCTGCCGTTGCTGCCGTGGTCAGTCTGACTCTCGATGATCTCGAATCGTAAGATATGAGACGTCTCTATGGTAAGTTGGTGACATGTCCTCGGAAACAGAGAGAGCCGAAGATAGTCTAGCTAAAATCGAGCCTTGACTGACTTTCGTGAAAAGCTGAGCGGCATGTCCCGAAAAGCGCTGATTTGAGACTGGCTTCAAACAATGTATTATTTTTTCCATCATAATGGCGTGTGTATCTTGGGACTACTGTAGGTCTCTTCGAGTTATTTATCGATCTGTACCTGGATTATTCATTGACATTAATAGTTAGCACTCCAAGGACCGCACTCACGCCCTACCCCTCGTCTGAAATGATTCTCCTCAGCCAAAATCTGCGTCAGCTAGCTATCTTCGTCGTAGCCCCGACTCTATCCAGTAGGGACCACCAGACACATCTCTACCTAGCCATTTTAATTCTTGGTCCCATGCTATGACTGGCTAATGTTGGAGTTAAAGGTATGATAAATTTAAGATGATACGACCCTAGAGGTTGTGGCCAAAATGGCGTTGGGGAGTAAGAACTCCAGCATAGTTTATTCTCTACTGATTGAAATCTCCCTTGGTAACATGGATATAAAGACGGTACCTAAAGAACATCATTTTTATCTTATTTAGTCTCAGCTACTCTCCATGTGACAATATTCCTCGACCTCCTCGCTATTCAAATCCAGCCGTTCCTCGTCTGATGAATTGCCATTCACAATCACATTACCATCTCATTACATGTTCTTCATATCTTGAACCAATGGATTCCAGACTGTCATACTTCCCTCCCTACTGTCTAATCTCGCACTACGAAGCAGTGGGAAGAGGGATTCAATCTGATTGATCCAAACAGCTGTGTATATGGGCCTTGGTATGTCCGAATGCTCTCCGCTACGCCTATTCGCCTCTACACTCTTCTCCCAGATTTCTTCCCTCAAACGTCTGACGACTTTTGTCTTCTACTTCCCTATCAGAAAACTGGCACTGAACCGTACGATTCACGGTGCACGATCCACACGATCTCATCACCAAACACGTTTCCACGAAAGTTCCCATAGCGGACCAATGCGGCTATCTGTGTTTCAAGCCATTCAACTTTCCTACCGGGGCAGTCTCCAAGCAAACGATACATGGTGGGCCATCACCAGTATCAAAGCAACTATACATTTAAAGATCAAAGTTTATGATTCGAACACTTGATCCTCTTTTCCGTAAAAATTTTTCAGAATTATTTACACGTTGTCGGCGTTGAAGTCGACAGGACTGGGTAATGACAAGACGTTTTTGGGATGTGTAATTACTGGCGTAGAGACATAGGATAGATGACGTGTTATTGAGGGGTTGTTTCAAGATTGTCATGGCTCCTCAAGTGACGATGCTACTGGTTCGTGTCTGATGGCATGGTTGAGGGGCCATCTTTACCTGCGCAACCAGCTAGAAACAAAATTTATCAAAGTGTCCTGTCAATCGTCTGGGGCATTGCAGAATCTACTGTATGGGGGTAATTGGGCTTGCATCGTCATAAGACGACCTCTGTCGCAGGCTGTATGCTTATATAAATAGTATTTCGCTGAAGAAAATTAGACTCCATAGCTGCGTCGTTTTGATTTGTACATGGAATGATTCTGAGATCGTTGATCTTTAAATCATCTCGAGATACTCCGGGTCCTATGAGAGAAAAACGAGCCTACGACTCAGTTTTAAATGACATATGTTGAGAAGGTCGATAAAAAATTATGACCATCATTTCTTTCTTTCCATTCCCATCGATTTATCTTTCATGATGTGAATCGGTTAAGTCCCTTGAAATGAGGACTATACGAACTTCATGAACAGCGATTATTACTACGACTGGTAACCTGATTTGGAATCCATATCGAGATTGCACGATTCCGACATGCGGAGAGATATTTCATGGCCTAAAACTTGAGACAAGTCAGCTTAGATCATCATGTATCGAGCTGAGGGGCCTGAAAGATTAGATATGATTTCATTTACGTCAGGCCATGGCCACGTAAAAATTCCGGAAATTTTGAGCATCAGATTGCAAGCTGGGTAATCATCTGATACTTGGATATTCACGTCCAAGCTCGAGAAGGGAGAAAGATGAGTAAGGATGTAGACTTGAGTGTTCTGAAGTTTTTGATTACTTGCCTGCGAGATACAGAAGCGCTCCTAAGACACGTTTTCCAAGGTAATAAACTAATGATACAATCAAATCAGTGTTATTATAGTTGAGTGCTGTCATGATAATTCCGCACACCGTCGGTCTTAATACCAGGAGAATGCTAACTCCCGAGAAGTAATATGGAGTCCATGAACAGCGTTTGCTAAGGAACACTTATTCCAACAGTTCGCTCCATCGATATTCGTTTCGCAAACGTTTACCCCGGAGACTTTTTTTTCTTACTGGCTACACTCTCCAAGACATGTGTCACAAGTGGTGTGTAGATAGCGTGGGCCAGAGAGAGGACAAGAGGTGGGTGTCAGGCTAAAAGTTGCCATCCTGCATGATACACGAGATAGATGCATCACCACTCGGCTAAAAGGCCAGATCAGAATCATAAAACACTATGATCTGGCAATCTCCATGTATTTATTATACAGTAGAGGCATTCCTGACACCATAGTTGGTAACCATCTATATATCTTATTTAAAGGATAGGCTTTTCATTCTTTGGTAAGCGAATTACCCGGATATTGTCATTTTATCATTCCATTTCTTGACCAGAATTCGAATTGATTCTCGTTACTAAAGACTGTATCCAGATTGACTTCTCTTTCGTATTTGAGCGTGACAGAAGTTCGGCTTCCACAAATGAAGCTATTACTCACGTTTGCTCCCTAGAATTTCAGCTTGTGGAACAGTTGTTTGATTTGCTGAGAAGTGCAGCGTGATATTTCTGAGGTCTCATCCGAGTGTATCGGCTTGAGGATCGCTCCCGATAGATCGCCTGTGGTTTGTTCTCACGTCTGACCACACCAGTTGGTCCATGATGTGGCTTTTGAAAAAATACATCTTTACAGATCCAAATTACTTAGCTCAGCTATCGTTAATGGTTTTAATTGAGTAGTTAAATATGAAGCAAAAGTTTTTTGATGTTATGGGCAGCTCTCGAAGCTCTTGAAGGGCACGAAGTTTTATGGGCGCTATCGTTTTCCAGAATATTTTATTATCGAAGACAAATAACGTCAATCCAGGCACATGTCAGAATATATCTGGTGCTCAAAATCAAAAGATCCATGAGCAACTCGATGTAGAAAGACGAGAAGATTGAGAAAACAAACTTTAGACAATGCGCATTGGAATGAGCTAATAATATGTAGAAAACAATATGACTCTTTCTCTCAAATATCCTGAGCTATGTGTTTCTATTTACATGTATAGCGAATTCCCGAATCCAGCCAATACCTCAATTTTAGAGTTACAGCGTTACATACCTACACGCTTGTGCCAGACCATATCTGAGGTAATTCTTAAGGATATAGCAATTTGTTAAACGGAATGCCGCCTAGGAATAGAATGATCCACTAGAGTGACAGTAAACGTAAGAAAGGCGTGGAAGTATCTGTGCAGATAGGTTCAACATTAGCTCAGACTAAATAAGACTACAGTAGAATCTGTCATCCACCATAACCCATAACTTTTTTGGGAACTATGGGTTTTTTCCCGTAACTTTTACGTAACACCAGTTCTGTTGCTATGGCAACCAATGTGTATCTGATTGCCAACCTATCGACGTTAGGTTTATTATGTACCCCGAGACTGAAATACGTTTTGTCCCCAGTCCCAAACTAAATTATATGGGACTGGTAACAAAACTCATCCTGGTGTAAGTATACATACAGTCGTCCCCCTCTAACACGATAGTGGGTCCCGGCATAAGTGTTGAAAATATTCATTGTAACTTGCACTTTTATATTTGCAACACTTACCCTTACAGGCCATTACGCATGCAGGGGTAAGTGTTGCAAATATAAAAGTTCAAGTTACAATGAATATTTTCAACACTTATACCGGGACCCATTATCGAGTTAGAGGGACGACTGTACGTATTTATTGTCGATTTATTCTGCTGATCATCATAAAGGGCGTTGGAGTTTTGTTTATTTCATTATTCCTTAAGATTCTTTCAGATTCAACTATGTTCCATAGCATTCGACGAGACCTCGGTGTGCTAGGGTAATCGCTGGCGTTCGGCGTCAAGGAGTATCTATTCGAGAATTTCAAGGAATCAAATAGAAGGGTTATAGGTATAAAAATGGGTCATGTCTTCAACGAGAAGGCTCTTCAGCATACAGTCTGTATTCATTATCTCTAGTCAAGATCCAAGATTCTCGAATGCAAGCTATCATATTTCACGTACTCAAGATCTTTCAAGTGTCCAAGCTATTAGTGTTATTTGTGCACATCAAGCTCCAGTTAAGTCATCAAGTCCAAGCCCAAGTCCAAGTACCACGACAGAGGGGGTATACTTGCTGAGGGAATAGGCACTTCTGGCTTCTAGGCTCAGAGGCTCAAAGGCTCTACATGTCCTGTAAAGTCTTGGACTGAGAAAGGATAAGAATTCAAAAAAACTCGCGCTATTAGGCTAGGATCCAGCTTGCACGCCGAAACAACCCTCAACGGTACTGGTCTGTCACACCTTATTACTCCTCATCAGAGTACCTTCTTAGACCTGAGGTTTCTATTGATAACTTCCTCACAGAACGCCTTGCTCATACTCCTTTCAACCTTAGTTTTTCTTAAAATAACTCCTCTCTCGGGATGTTTTGTAGTTATCTGTACCTATTACTTGTCTCATTTCATCTTCACTAACATTACCTGCAGTCCGACCAGAGCTTCCTGTCAAGGGGAAAACTGAAAGATTATCACGTGATCATATTTCAGTTTTCCCCTTGACACTTCCGTGGGTTAGACAACCGCCTTCCGTTTGCTCGGTTATCTGTCGGTTCTGACAGTTTCAGTTGCGCAAGAGAATTTGTGCCGATAAATATACGAGCTCAAAGCCTGACCAAATATGGGTGGCTTCTCTATCTCATTTAAGCGTTTTATGGTAATTTTTCTGATTGAACGGTTCACCAAAAGGCGCTCATGATATGAATAGAGTGTTATGTTCCAGCTGTTGTACAAGGGTACCTTAGTAGTACTATAAGAGTCAGTGCGTTACAATTATGACGTAGTGGATGGAAGTTTCTAGATTCATGTGATCCTCTCAGAGAGGTTACAAAAAGCATATGTAGAGGCGCAATCGTGCTGATTGTCACAGTAGATCTAGCAGAAGTTTTCCTCACACAAACATCATCTCGTATCTCGTTCTCCAAGTGATTCAAAGGTAGAAGTCATGCTCTCATCTCTTTTTTTTTTTTTTTTTTAAAATCATTTTTGCGTATGCAGCCTGAGGCTATAAGGCGCATGATTACGGAAGACATGTGCAGAGGGACAAGGGTAAGTTAGCAAACCGGATTATCGACAGGGGTAGCTTTTGCCAAAATAAGTACAGTAAAACTTCTCTAACACGATAGTGGGTCCCGGCATAAGTGTTGAAAATATTCATTGTAACTTGCACTTTTATATTTGCAACACTTACCCTTACAGGTCATTTTGCGTGCAGGGGTAAGTATTGCAAATATAAATGGATGAATTTCAATGAATATTTTCAACACTTATGCCGGGACCCACTATCTTGTTAGAGAAGTTTTACTGTACCAACTCGCTAGATAGCAGGGCGGCTCCGACATTGTTAAATATTTTATAATTTTCAATAATTTAGACGCTCAGGGTGATCTGTTTCGACATTTACACAAGTCGTAAAGAGCAATTTGTGCACATTTTTCTCGAATATCTACTCATACCTGTTCTATTTATGAAAATTTCATGTGTGACCTACTCCGGCATAAGTATAGACTTTATACCTCGTCCTATACAAATTTGTATGGAGAGATGTAAAAAATTTAATCTTGTGCCGGTGTACGATGAACAGTTTTACCTGATAATGCAAACTTTTGATATATAAAACTGTTTGGACTGCAGTATCCATGCAACAAGCTTGGTCTGAGACTCTTTACTTCGACGGCTTCGACTGTGTCCTAGAGTCGGATGATGCAGTGGTACACTGTCCAGGCCGTTCTCTCGAGTAGAGTCAGGGTAGCTTAGATACATGCCCTACTTGAGATAGGAAAAAACTTAGTTTGAATCCAGCAAAGTTCTCACACTACATCTCTCGCGGTGATATCGTACAGTCGCCTCTTGTTATGACGATGTGGGGCAAAGACTTAAACAAGGGCTCTCATTGGCCAATCCAATTAAATCCTCCAATAAGGAGCCTTATTGAAGTCTTGCCCCACATCGTTTCAACGAGAGGCGACTGTATTCGTTGGGTGACATGCACTCGTTTGGATAACTGCGGGGTTTCTTCGGCACAGAAAAGGGGACGTGCCGTAAGGAGTTATCCTCGCGGTCGTATCTGCATATGAAATCTGAGAATACACGTCCCAAACATCAAACCGAGTTATTGTCCGAAATGTTAAGAAGTGTCGCAGATCATTTCTATTTGAAGTGAGGTGGAAACCGTGACGGAGAAACGTAATCCCGATCGATGTAGAAACTTATCAGTAAATCTGAATTGAAGAATGATTAACTCTTTGCAACATTACAACACAGTTCCCACATGTAACCTGCTACACAGCTTCCATAGTTTTAATACGAAATATACATATCTTCCGTCATCACTCGCGTCAAAGCTCCAGGTCGCATATGCAAGATTGAATTCTTAAAAACAACTGTATCTTTGCTTTCGGATAAAAATCATAATGTTTTGCAGGGGTGTGGTTTCTGTACTAGGAGACAATCTCAAAATTTTGTGCTATAATTACCACCGGTAATATTTAACATGTGCTATACTGCGGGGTAAAACTAGATACGAATTGATATCACTTTTGTACAATGGTCCCTTGCATAATCGTTTAATGACACACAAGGCCTTATCATGAACGGCTTGCCCCCCCTGCTACATTAGCACCTCTAGTCCTTAGTTTTGGCAGGTGGCTTTCCCTGAAATAGTATTGAGTTCTATGACAATTTCAAATTCAACTCGAAATGAACTGCCTACATTCTTTATTCTTACAGTCAATATCTTCTTCCAAAGTTATCTTTGAGTCATACACATTGTTCTGTGCCCCAATGGCGAAACGTCGGAGACTTAGAAATACCTGGGAAAAAGCTCAGTGATGAACATCGAATTCGAATTTCTTCTCTGCGCACTAATGGTGGACAAGGCTATACTGAGGTTAGTGAAGCTCTAAAAATTAATTACTCAACCAGACAAGCTGTGCTAAAATCTGGATTCACGAGTCCAGTAAGGCAAAGGGATGCACCTATAAACTGCTTCACCAAGCGTAAATTTATAGCCCTAGCCATGTTGTAGCATTTTTGTTTTCATTCATTTTCAGTCTACCATTACATGTGACCTCTGTTTGCAAAAGTTACAGCTTCACGCCTCTCCTTTACATTACTGATATACTTCAAGGACACCCTTCACACCCTTCTATCTACTGAGTATTGATCCGATTTAATAATTTGCACTTAAAAATCTTCCCCTTATCACCAAACGCTCTTGGCAGCCCTCTTTGAGCAATGGCGGATGTTGACAGCGATGTCGACATGTCGCCTCCGACGACGCCCACGCGTACGTCGTCTACTTTTCCTCTCCTAACCTCCACTCCCACACAACGATCGCGAACGCTACGGTTTGCCGATATTCATTCCTCTCAACATTCAACTTATGACCCAGAGGCCCCGTACAGCCCAGGAGACCCATTCACAGCCTTCGAGAATATCAAGGACATCAAGGTTAACGGGAACATTTCGAAAGCCACCGAAAAAGCATTCGATAAGGAACGTGAAGTGATAGCAAAGCGTGAGCAAATTGCAGAAGAATATTCTCGCGCCTTGGATGAGGCAACTTGCTGTGTTCAAGAATTGGGACTTGGAAACGGCATCGGACAGCTGGAGAAAGCACTGGCTCAGGTATTAAAACGTTTCGCTCGCGGAGATAATCTGCTCGCAATAGGAACTGACTATACTGGCCTTTCACAATCAATCCACGCCACATCTCAGGGCACCGCTAGCTCATCGAAAATCTCCTATGCGGAAGCAGCGAAATCCCACTTGCCTGACGTATCGAGAGCAAATTTGCCTCAAAAACCGGTAAACCCCGCATCAAATCATATTCCCCCTGTTCGTAAAACTGACAACAGAATATCTGTTCGTCTTCCCGAAACCCATGCAAGTCGGAGCCACCATATCCACGCTGTCAAAGCTGCTCTTCGCAGTAAACTAGGTCCTGAAGGTGAGTCTGTAAAAGCAATCCAAAAAGTTAAATCTGGAATCGCAATCGTCCCTCTAGATGAAAAACACGCGGAGAAACTACTAGAAAAGGCTCAAACAATCACTTCAGTCCTGGGAGGAAAGGTAGAAAAAGCAGAAGAATGGGTAACCTACGTCATAGACCATGTACCGAGGAAGATACACTCATTGGATGGGAAAGAAATAGAAATCACAGAAGGGTCGGCCAAGGAGGAAGCTGAAGCTGTCACCGGACAAATTCCTATTAGAGTATCCTGGTCGAGGAAGACACTTGCTAACCCTGCACCAACTGGTACCATTGTAGCCTCTTTTAAAAAACATACCCATGCGTTCAGACTTTTCGGCACTAGCTCTCTGGCCCGAAAGGTCATCAAATCTCCAAAACCAACACAGTGCCCAAAATGCTGGGGGTTTTATGATGCAAGACTGTGCAATTACGAGCAACGGTGCAAACAATGTGGTGCATCAGGACATTCGTCCTGTAAAAATCCCCCAAGATGCATAAACTGTAAAGGCCCTCATGTCGCAGATGAAATCTATTGCCCTGCAAAAACGCTAGTCAGAAATGGCACAATAGTCTCTCTTTCTCAGACACAATTGAAAAAAGTCCGTCAAGCTGGTCATAAAGCATGGCTTTTAGCTAACCCAGCCAACCCCGAGGTAATAGAAATAAACAATGCAACTCAATGCTAGACAAGCCAACCAAACGCCAACGGAAATACCTAAAGATCTTTCAGGCAAATGTGGCCAGAGGGCAAGCCAATCATGACCTCGCCTTGGCCTTAGGAAGGGCTGAGTCAGTTGATATAATTATACTACAAGAACCTTGGATTTTTCCGGACCTAGAAAAGAAATCCACCAAAACACACGCCGACTTCGATACTTTCAGCTCAACAGACGACTGGGAGGTGAGGCCACGCGTAATAACTTACATCAGGAAAGGTAGAGGACTCCAGGCCGTCCAAATTCGCCCCGCAAACACCGCAGACATCAGCTGGGTCACAATAATGGGTTTCTCGCCCCCTTTCACAATCGCCAACGTATACAGACCACCCCAAGAAACAGAAGGAGGCGCCGTTATAAGCGCTCTTAAAGCTTTTCACGTGCCGTCTAACTACCTGATAGCGGGGGACTTTAATACGAGACATCCTCACTGGGACTCCCGAGCAACAGCTACGAGCAAATCTGTAGAACTAGTCGATTGGGTCCAAACAAACGATCTAGTTCTCGCATTACCGATTGATAAAAGTACACACAGCAGAGGCGGCACTCTTGATCTAGCGTTCACCAACAATCCCCACGTCCAATGCAATATCGAGGAGCACCTACACACAACATCTGACCATGAGACACTCGTGTCTATAGTTCCATGCTCCGGTTTCAAACCGCACTCCCCTAGACCCCAGTTTAGCCTAAAGCCCGAGAACATCCCACACTTCGCAGCTGGAGTCAAAGAGACTCTTCCGACCGTCAAACATCTGCCACATGATGTTGATATGCTCACAAACTTGATAACCCAGAGTATCCAGGTTAACATGCAGAGATTTCTACTTATGAAGATACAATCCAGGCAAGGGACCAAATGGTGGAATAAGGAGTGTGCAAACAAGGCCGCAGAATATCGAAGAGCTAGAAGACAAGGCGACGCCACTATAGAGAAACACGCCTTACGTAAAGCTACACGGGCAGCTAAGAAAGGATTTTGGATGAAAAAGGTAGCAGAGGCTCGCCAACCTAAAGATATCTTCAAAATCACCAGTTGGCATAAATATAATGGAACATTCGGCTCACCCCCGATAAAGCACGACGGAAGTACGTTCACAGACCCCAGTGGTAAAGCATCCGCTCTCAGACGGGCTCTTTTAGAAAGGAGAACGAGTGATGAAGATATTAGCCTAGAATTAGAACCATCAGATTGTAAGGACGAACTGCACGTAGACGTACATGTCGAATTAGATGATATTGAGCATTGTTTACTCTACGCGAGAAACATTGCTCCCGGGATCGACGGCGTCACAACTAAAATCCTACGGGCTTGTTGGGACAGCATCAAACATGCGGTACTTCTACTTTTTCGCCTGTGTTTAAGCCAAGGTCACCACCCCAGTGCATTTTGCACAGCAGAAGTCATCTTTCTCCCGAAACCAAATAAGAGGGATCTCAGCTCACCTAAATCTTGGCGTCCCATTGCCCTTCTGCCTTGCCTAGGGAAAGGTCTTGAAAGATTGATCGTTAGAAGAATCAGTCATGTGGCCATCACACAAAACGTGCTAAGTCGACAACAGTTTGGAGCACTTCCGAAAAGATCAGCCACGGATCTTGTCGGCTGCCTCGTTCACGATATTGAGAAAGCTCGCTCGCAAAGGAAAGCTGCGTCACTGCTAACTATGGACATTAAAGGAGCCTTCGATACTGTTCTCCCGGGGCGGCTCAAATATAGACTCAGAGAACAAGGATGGCCTAAATGGCTTATAGGTTGGGTGGAATTATTCGTTACCAACAGATCGGCGAGAATTCGGATGGGTGATTTTTTCACCCAAGAGACACCACTGACTTGCGGTCTCCCTCAAGGATCTCCCGTTTCACCAATACTCTTCATGCTATACGTTGAACCTTTGTTAAGTCTCACAAACCCAAGATGCGTCTTCAGCTATGCGAATGATATTGCTTTCATTCGAACTGGCAAGACTTTATCAGAATGCTCGGAAAAACTAGCATTAGACCTCGAAAAGGTAATAGAGTGGGGGAAAAATAACGCTATTACTTTCGACAAAGATAAGAGCGAACTACAGCACTTTACACAAGCTCTTAAACCTAAGGAGTACCCAAATATTCGGCTGGGTGACTGGTGCATAGCCCCTAATCAAGTTACGAGATGGCTGGGAATTTGGCTGGACAGGAAATTATCCTTTCTAACACACGTGAAAAAGTGGGCAGCAAAAGCGTCAGCAGTTGCAATGCATCTGAAACGTCTCAATAATACTCAGCGAGGGTCTCGCCCGGATCTAGTAAGGCAGGCAGTCAAATCGTGTGTCATATCTATTGCCACTTATGGAGCAGAAGTCTGGTGGCCAGGAGAAACAGTGTACTCATGGAGCAGAGGAATACAAAAGGACCTGAAATTTAGAAGTAACTCACACCTATCGCTTCTTTCCTAGACCATAAAATTAGGTTTAAGGACAATTCTACCAGTATTTAAAACCACACCGCTGCCAATCCTTTATCGAGAAGCTGGAATTCCTCCAATCAACCTCATCCTTGAGGAGACTCGACTACGGCACGCACTTCGTATACAAATTTTGGACGATAATCACCCTCTGAAAAAAAGAGCACTCGGCAAGGCCTCCACGCGCCTCACTAAAACGACTAAACTATTGCCACTTTCAGTAGACGGAAAGGATGTTTCTCTTGTTGGGAAAAAACTGATTTTTGACTCAAATATTCCTCGGAAAATTCATGACATACATCTATATACAGATGGCTCGCGTTCTCTAGATGGTAAGGCAGGAGGCGGATTTGTCATCTTTCAAGCAGGGCGAAAAGTTAAGACTGGTAGCTTCGGCATAGACCGGAAAGTCGAACCTATTGACACGGAATTAATTGCTATCTGCCAAGGCCTCATTGCCTGTATACAATTTGCCAATACACGTTTCGCCACTAATATACTTGTGCACACGGACAACAGAACAGCCGCCGGAATTGTGAATGGAAATCATTCTATGACATGCCGAAAAGAATTGGATATAATTCGGGATACACAGAAAAACTGGAATAGGCGTGAAAAACTTGCTCATGTTTCAAATGGTTTGATCTTTGCGCAGTGGGTACCCAGTCACATGGGCGTCCCGGCAAATGAGGAAGCAGACTCTCTGGCGAAAGCCGGAGCTCTTACAGTAGAGCCGGCATCGCTGGAGAACAACCCATCCTTTGCGGCAGTCAAAAATCATGTTTTAGCTTTGAGGAAACAACAATTAGACTCTTGGTGGGACATTCACGGCCCTGCAAGATATAAGGACCCAGGCTTACAGGCTGGTATACCTGGAAAATGCCCAGCCATACTACGACTTCCCAGGAAAGCTCTCCACCACCTTCTTTCGGCACGTTCAGGGCACGGAGACTTTAAGAATTACCATGAGAGATTTAAACATACCAGTTACTCACCGTGTATTTGTGGGCGAGCAAAGTCCCCTGTTCATTTTAGGTTCTGTCGCTTGAAAAGAACGCTAGTAAGAAAGTATACTGGGAAACGAAGAACTCAAGAGTCAATTAATTGGCTATTAGGAACGGAGGAAGGGGCGGTAGCATATTCAAAAATCATAAATGGATCTTAGTTTCTTCTTTTGGAGAAAATAAATGCAGAGACTAAAGTATGGCATAAGATGGCAATACTGGACTTGATTGTAATTAGTGTAGAACTGATTGAAAATTCGCTGCGCGCTTAGCTCGACAGCGCGTCCTTCGCCCCTAGGGAGGTGTTAGGCAACTATCGGAAGATAGTCTCGCCGCGGACGTTAAATGCTAAAAATAAAAAAAAATAAAAATAAACTGATATACTTCGCGATATCGAAGGCAGTAATTTTCCCCCTTTTTCTTCAATTTATTCCCTAACATCTTTTTCTCGCTGTGGGTACTTTTTACAGATTCTATCCTTCAGAAGTCGCCATGTATTCTCAATCGGATTAAGATCAGGAGAATTGGCGGGCCATCTCAACCGTCGAAGTCCAAGTTGTTGGTGCAGATCTTGCGTGGCTCTCGCAGTGCGAATGGAAGCACCATCCTCCATTAGAATTGGTGGAGATGCAAAGCCTGCTCAAGTCTGTTAGTAAGGTGCTTCATTATGCTTCTCAAGGTTCCTAGGCGGACGCCATGAGTCCGGTTTTTGTACAGTTAAGGTGGAGCACAAATAAGGCCCGGAGCTCAACTCGTTCCAAATAAGACACTACTTAGTGTTGAAGTTTGGGTGAGTCAACGACGTTTACACTTGAGGGCTTCAACAAAACCGATTTGAATGATCAAGAGCGACTTAGGGGAAAAATATTGAATTGTCTGATCTACGGAGAGGCTTAATTATGTTTATTGGCTGTAGTTTCTAGATAGTTCTAATAGTAGTAGCAATCTATAGATGAGGTTGGACTGTAGTACTCTGCTTGATTTTTTATTTCAAGGAGTAGATAAGAAAATTTTGACCTAATTAAGCCTGTTTCTCTATTTTACATCGATGTATGAGCGGAACTATTTCTCACCGCTAAACACCACCGTTTATTTTTCCCCAAGTTTTCACAAAATCACAAGCAGGCCTCTAGAATTTCCCGAGATAGTCCCCCCAGATCATCCCTAAAGAATACCCTTGGAATCTGGGTATGCAGCAAGCCGGCTGGTACTTGTCTTCGGCCCGCCCAGTGACATAAATTTTGCCACATTATTCAGCACTTCTCGATACCTCGTCTGTCCATATAGGCGGTCTCTCTTTGGGCATCAGAGAGAAGTGTCAAGTTTGCGAGTTCTCCTCTTAGGCTCCTTTTGAGTTGTGAATCCAGATTGTCGCACAGCTCGTCCGGTTGAGTAATTAATTTTTAGAGCTTCACTAACCTCAGTATAGCCTTGTCCACCATTAGTGCGCAGAGAAGAAATTCGAATTCGATGTTCATCACTGAGCTTTTTCCCAGGTATTTCTAAGTCTCCGACGTTTCGCCATTGGGGCACAGAACAATGTGTATGACTCAAAGATAACTTTGGAAGAAGATATTGACTGTAAGAATAAAGAATGTAGGCAGTTCATTTCGAGTTGAATTTGAAATTGTCATAGAACTCAATACTATTTCAGGGAAAGACACCTGCCAAAACTAAGGACTAGAGGTGCTAATGTAGCAGGGGGGGCAAGCCGTTCATGATAAGGCCTTGTGTGTCATTAAACGATTATGCAAGGGACCATTGTACAAAAGTGATATCAATTCGTATCTAGTTTTACCCCGCAGTATAGTACATGTTAAATATTACCTGTGGTAATAATAGCACAAAATTTTGAGATTGTCTCCTACAGTAAACCTTCTCAAACACGATAGTGGGTCCCAGCATAAGTGTTGAAAATTATCATTGAAATTCATCCATTTATATTTGTAATACTTACCCCTGCACGCAAAATGACCTGTAAGGGTAAGTGTTGCAAATATAAAAGTGCAAGTTACAATGAATATTTTCAACACTTATGCCGGGACCCACTATCGTGTTAGAGAAGTTTTACTGTACTTATTTTGGCAAAAGCTACCCCTGTCGATAATCCGGTTTGCTAACTTACCCTTGTCCCTCTGCACATGTCTTCCGTAATCATGCGCCTTATAGCCTCAGGCTGCATACGCAAAAATGATTTTAAAAAAAAAAAAAAAAAAGAGATGAGAGCATGACTTCTACCTTTGAATCACTTGGAGAACGAGATACGAGATGATGTTTGTGTGAGGAAAACTTCTGCTAGATCTACTGTGACAATCAGCACGATTGCGCCTCTACATATGCTTTTTGTAACCTCTCTGAGAGGATCACATGAATCTAGAAACTTCCATCCACTACGTCATAATTGTAACGCACTGACTCTTATAGTACTACTAAGGTACCCTTGTACAACAGCTGGAACATAACACTCTATTCATATCATGAGCGCCTTTTGGTGAACCGTTCAATCAGAAAAATTACCATAAAACGCTTAAATGAGATAGAGAAGCCACCCATATTTGGTCAGGCTTTGAGCTCGTATATTTATCGGCACAAATTCTCTTGCGCAACTGAAACTGTCAGAACCGACAGATAACCGAGCAAACGGAAGGCGGTTGTCTAACCCACGGAAGTGTCAAGGGGAAAACTGAAATATGATCACGTGATAATCTTTCAGTTTTCCCCTTGACAGGAAGCTCTGGTCGGACTGCAGGTAATGTTAGTGAAGATGAAATGAGACAAGTAATAGGTACAGATAACTACAAAACATCCCGAGAGAGGAGTTATTTTAAGAAAAACTAAGGTTGAAAGGAGTATGAGCAAGGCGTTCTGTGAGGAAGTTATCAATAGAAACCTCAGGTCTAAGAAGGTACTCTGATGAGGAGTAATAAGGTGTGACAGACCAGTACCGTTGAGGGTTGTTTCGGCGTGCAAGCTGGATCCTAGCCTAATAGCGCGAGTTTTTTTGAATTCTTATCCTTTCTCAGTCCAAGACTTTACAGGACATGTAGAGCCTTTGAGCCTCTGAGCCTAGAAGCCAGAAGTGCCTATTCCCTCAGCAAGTATACCCCCTCTGTCGTGGTACTTGGACTTGGGCTTGGACTTGATGACTTAACTGGAGCTTGATGTGCACAAATAACACTAATAGCTTGGACACTTGAAAGATCTTGAGTACGTGAAATATGATAGCTTGCATTCGAGAATCTTGGATCTTGACTAGAGATAATGAATACAGACTGTATGCTGAAGAGCCTTCTCGTTGAAGACATGACCCATTTTTATACCTATAACCCTTCTATTTGATTCCTTGAAATTCTCGAATAGATACTCCTTGACGCCGAACGCCAGCGATTACCCTAGCACACCGAGGTCTCGTCGAATGCTATGGAACATAGTTGAATCTGAAAGAATCTTAAGGAATAATGAAATAAACAAAACTCCAACGCCCTTTATGATGATCAGCAGAATAAATCGACAATAAATACGTACAGTCGTCCCTCTAACTCGATAATGGGTCCCGGTATAAGTGTTGAAAATATTCATTGTAACTTGAACTTTTATATTTGCAACACTTACCCCTGCATGCGTAATGGCCTGTAAGGGTAAGTGTTGCAAATATAAAAGTGCAAGTTACAATGAATATTTTCAACACTTATGCCGGGACCCACTATCGTGTTAGAGGGGGACGACTGTAATCACAAGCTTTACAGCTTGAACGCTCTACTACTAAACGCATCCATTTCTAATAGGTTATTAGCCCGGCGCATAGCGTTAATGTCATTGCTACGTATCTTTACTCGCTCTTAATTGTCCATTTCTCATTTCTAACAGATTCAAAAAATGGAATCTCGGCGGAGCGGAGCTCTAAGTATATATCCGAGGAACACGTGAGCTTGATTTTTAGCCAATCATGAATTTTCCAGTTTTGAACTGGTCGAATTCAGAAAGATCACGTTCGACTTCGCACCGTTTACATAACTTGCTCATGTTCGTGGGTCGTGGGTCGAAGCGCTTGGTGCTGTGTGATGTTGAAGAAGGAGCTTTCGTTGCACGAATTGATGTTGAAGAAGAAGAAGGGGTCGCTTACTAAGCGGACCCACCGGCCTTTTTGTTCCAGGGGTTCACAGCCAATCATTTTTAGAGTTCACTAGTTTCACGCTAAAAGTTCCGTAAGTAAGAAATCCTCGTTCCTCGGATAATGACTTCATCATTTAATCCTTACATCCCATCAATGTCACTGACAAATGTTACAATGCTTACGGGCCAGGAAACATACTCTGATACTACGGTATTAATCGTGTATAGGCGCTAAAATTCGACTTTTACAGGGTATATAGGCTTTTACTAACTTGAATTAGCATGACGATAAGTAGATCTCCCCACCTAAACTTTAAATTTGTATGGCAAAAATTTCACAACGAAATATTCGTTGGTTTTGTTTTTTTGGTCCATTATAGCCCTCTATTCACTTTTTAATTCATTAATACATTTCATAAATAAATTATACTTCTATCTAGCTAATAATTTACATATCCGCCTTCAGCTTCGTAAACGGCTCTGATTCTTCGGGGCATCGAATCTATCAGTTTCTCCAAGTCATCCCCATTAAACCCCAGATCCCACGCCTCGTTCACTATTTAACGAAGATGCCCTTGACTCCGCTGCCCCCCTTGATCCAACGCTGGATAAAGACGCTCCATGTACGCTTTCATATAACTCCACAAAGTTTCTATCGGATTTAAATCAGGAGAATATGGCGGCCACTCCATTAGAGAAATATTCCTCCTTTCAAACTCACGCATAGTTTGCCTCGACTTGTGAGGAGGGGCGTTGTCCTGCATCACATCTAGTCCTGGTTCCCGAAAGACCGCACTCTCTATGAGAGGCACTATCCTCTCGCAGTAACTGGCCGCAGTGATATGGCCCCACTCCTTCTCCCAAATCAGGCAAGGCCCCTTCTGTCGTCCAAAGAAAGATCCCCAGAACATCCACCCAACTCTCCTCCGCGTCTTGGCTAGGACACAGGTATCTTCGTACTCTTCCCCAATCTTTGACTTAAACTTAGCTCAAGGGAACTCTAAATCTTAGGAGCCTTTAAGGGACTACTGACCTTTCTTGTGACCCAACGATCACTTTGCCGACCATTCATAGCCCAAGTCTCGTCGGACCAGAGGACTCTCATCTAATGTTCCTTCCGCCAGTGGAGATGTATTCTGGCAAACTCATATCTCTTCAGTTTGTTGACTGAAGAGATAGGAGGTTTTAATCGTGCAATCCTGCGTGCATATCCCCTCTTTGCCAGTTCACGTCGGATCACATTCTCGCTCACACCAAAGTGCCGAAATATAAAATGTGCAAGTTGGAAAAATGACATCCGACGATTTTCCGATGATAAACAGACGAAAAATTCTATTTCATCGACCTGGGAACTACTTAGAATAGGTGGCCTACCACTGGAGTACTGAGGCTCGGTATTTTCAACGCTCATGGTGTATTGTACCTGTCGCCATGTAATCCCAAGGCGTTGAGAGATTTTGACGTAACTGTGTCCCTCACTGGCCAAGGTTCTAACCTGCACATGTTACTCTCTTAACCTTATCAATTTGTAGATTTCAGACTTACTTGAATACGTTGAGTTTGTGTTAGGCGTTTTGCATAAGTAGGAGATGCTGATGATGGAGAAGGTTGTTGAGGTGAATCCATCTTTGCGGCAATCTAGTACAGTAAATTAAAATCTTCTAAAGTAGTTGACTTAAGGTTCAGATGCACTCACATGAAGTAAAAATTAGATAGATGAATGAAATAAAAGTATGCCGTTGAGCAAAATAATAGTAAATAGCTGACAATGATTTAAACGAAACGACCTCAGGTGTGCGCGAGTGAAGAAAGGTGCAGGCATGAAGGTGGGCGTTGGACTTCATATACAGATGCATATCTCTTATGCCTTAGGCCATAAGATTTTAAAATTTGAAGCTAACAGGGATACTGTGGATCTATCGTGAGGTAACCTGGAATATCACCACTTTATCTCCACTTTATCCCCGCTTTAACCCCTGTACCCTATAAGAAGCGGATCAACGAACAATACCCTATCATGAGAGTATAGTGGATGGAATATCGCCTTGATGGTCACGATGGAGACTATTACTCTTGCTGCTCTGACTATGGCAGTATCTTTATACATCTTTCCTCCAATATCAAATATCCGATGCCTACTATGAAACTACAATGCGAGTTCTATTATTGTATAAAAGAAGATGTTATACATGACTCATTAATTTTAGCAACTCTGTCACTTGGCACGTTATCCATAAGCTTCAAACTCCAGATATCCTTGAGTCATAACCGAGTCACCACAACACAAAGAGAGAAGAAGTGGAACAGTATGAAGCCCAGTACCATTAATTCGTGGGAATCTACATACGAGTTGTTAGTCCGGAAATCTTAAAGAAAATCCTTGACCTCCGTGACCCACAAACAATGTTGACCCATTTAAATACAGAATACCACAGGGACAGCACCTTTGCCCTTGTCAACCAGCTAGGAACTTTCTGCCTTTTGTCGACTGAGTATAACGCAGCAAAACCAACGTCAGCCTTTATCCAACGGTTTGAATCTGAGTGGCATCGCCTGTACCGACTGGCCAGCGAGTCCACTGATAATTACCACAGCAAGTTCGCTAGCTTCCTCTCTGACGATCAAGCCAAGCGCGACTTTATTGGGATTTCTTAGTAGGCATCAGAAGAACGTTGTTGATAACCTTGTTACAAAAGATTCATTATCTTTTGCTGAGGTCAAACAAAGTCTTCTCGACGTCGGGACTGATTTAGCCCCTCCTCACTCTGCTTTCGTCTCGTTGGAGCACTAGGGGAAATGGGTGCCCAATCGTCCTAACCCCAGACATGGCGGCATTTCAAAGAGGAAGGAGTGTATCTTCTGCAAGAAACATTTCCCGAATCAAGCAATCGGCCTCCTCTGGAATAATTGTCATCGCCTCAAGGCGAAAAATAATGAAAATGATGCTCTGAAAAGAATGTCCGAACCGTTTGGTGAAAATACCGATATGAGCAATGCGAATACAGAGGAAAAGATAAACGTTAGTAAACCCTTCCATTTTGACACCTGTGCTACTTCTCACATGTGTCCCTATCCAGAACGCTTCGAGACAATGACCCCTTGGACCGGACTTGTAAGATCAAGCTCTGGGGGGAGTATGAAGGTAATGATAAAAGGTAACATTGTAATGAATCGTACACGATCTGATGGGACGGTTACGAAGTTGAGACTTTCTGATGTACTTTATGTTCCAAATATAACTTTACCCCTCATTTCATGGGAAAAATGATGGGAATCGGTATTTGTACCTCACCTTTTCGGTATTTGTACCTCACCCCTAGCTGTAGTCAATCAGAAGGGCAGATTACAACCAATCAAAAGAGATAGGAAAATCGCAAAATCCAAAAAAGCATGGACTGTAGAATGACACCCATGAAAATCGTCAAAAACTGTTCTTTGAAAAACTTGAAAAATTGAACTATTACTCATTTAAAGGTCTACGTAATTGAGGGCCACACGTATGAAGCCATCATCGTAGTAGATCTTTAAATGAGTAATAGTTCAATTTTTCAAGTTTTTCAAAGAACAGTTTTTGACGATTTTCATGGGTGTCATTCTACAGTCCATGCTTTTTTGGATTTTGCGATTTTCCTATCTCTTTTGATTGGTTGTAATCTGCCCTTCTGATTGGCTACAGCTAGGGGTGAGGTACAAATACCGAAAAGGTGAGGTACAAATACCGATTCCCAAAATGATATCCAAAGAATACTAATTACATGACGATGGCAGGCAAATGAGAGTGTCCAAAGGTGACAAGGTATGGTTTGAAGCTTACTATAGAGGACCGTTACCAGTTGTATTGGAAATATGTGATACAAATAGTTTTGCTGGCTTGATTTACGAATTTTAGCACCAAGCTCTATGTCACTCATCTCCGTCATCAATCTCCAAAACATTAAAGCTAATCCAAGACCAATCCATTATCCCTAGTCCTCCCGACGATTTTCGTTGTGAAGCTTGTGCTCTTTCTAAGTAGACGCATCAAAAGCCACCCTCATCAAGTATTCGGTCTTTCAATAAAGGAGAATACATTTATTCAGATATTTGCGGACCTTTCCCAGTACCTTCCATTGCTAACTCTCGTTATTATATCTGCTTTATTGATGACGCCACCCGATTTACGGCAATTCAAGTACTTAAACATAAGTCTGAAGCGACACAAGCAATTATCGACTACACAAATTTGATTGAAAACCAACACGACCGTCATATTAAGTTCTTTCGATCAGACAATGGGGGCGAATATTTTAACTCCAAACTCTATGATTTTTTCGCTCAGAAGGGGATACAACATGATCTACCAACACCACCCTACTCTCTGGAATCAAACGGCGTAGCTGAGAGACTTAACCGATCTATTGGCGAAGTCATAAGAGCAATGCTTTTACCAATTAAATATAAACAATTCTGGGCAGATGCAGCAAAGACTTTTGTATACACAAAAAATCGATTAACACACAGGTCCATTGATGGGAAGACCCCATATGAAGCTTTCCATAGCTTTCCTCCCACCATATTAAACCTCCAACCTTTTGGAAGAGAATGCTACGTACATGTCCCGATGGAGAAACAACCATCAGGAAGCGAGCTTCTCCCAAAAGCTGATAAAGGTATATTCGTAGGATACACCAAGACTAACTGCCATTATCGGATTTACATTCCAGACAGGAGGCAACTGATTATATCAGGTGATGTCAAGTTTCCTCCATACACTGCATTTCCAATTAATGAGACAACCCTTTCCTCTATCAGTCAGCTTGACAAAAACTCGAAAGCCGTGTTTCAAACCTTGCTTCCAGGTCAGATTATACTACCTCTTGAGATCTTTGTCAGGAATCCGAATTACCTCAAGTTCAAGATCCAATGTCTGTGGAATCCGAGCCTTTACAATCGCATACATAGTCAGAAAGTCAAAACATCGAAAATCAATCGTCTGAATTGTCTCAAAATTATCCAATTCAAGAAAATAAACCGAACACACGCTCTAGACGGCAGAGACGTCAACGAACCGATGACGATACGATATGGAGGGAATGATAGAAAAGGTCTCGTATCAGTCTGCAGCCCATTGACGAGTCAGTATTAAGTGAATCAAATCAAGATGAAGCTATGATCAACATTGAAGAAATTCTCGAGCCCAAATCCTACCAGGAAGCATAGTTATCTCCTCGGTGGGAAGAATGGAAGAAAGCCTTCGACGACGAAATAACATCACTAAAGGAAAATAAAGTGTTGGATGTTGTTCCTCGACTCATCGGACGAAGCATTGTTAATGGAAAATGGACTTGCAAGTTAAAGCGAGACGCATGATGAGAAATTGATCGATACAAAGCTCGATATGTCGCGAAAGGATTTTCCCAAGTCTAAGGAGTTGATTACGAAGAAACATATTCCCCAGTCGTAGGATTTTATTTACTACGTTTATTGTTGGCGATATCTGTGAAGAAGAATTGGAGACCAAGGTGTCACTGTCTGGGCCAAGAGCGCATGGGCAGCTAATGGTTAACGGTAGTTAATATTGAATCAATGTGAGATGAACTAATCTATCTACTATGTTGGGCATGTAAGAAATAAAGTCCCATTCTAGAAGCTTTCTCCTTACTCTGATGTTCTCGGACGTTTCCTGCAAATTCTGGTGTCCAGAATACTTGAAGGTCCAAGCACCAACAAGGAATCCTTACCCCTGTATACCACCTAGTTATGCAGACTAATAATATATATTATATGCAAACTTATGCACGCCTATTCATGCAATAGGCCACAGGCATAATCAGCTTATCAGCTGTTACACAAGGCAACTTGATATTAAAACCGCTTTTCTATATGGAGTCTTGAAAGAGGAAATTTACATGGAGCTTCCTGAAGGGTACTGGAAGGAGAATCATGTGGCTCGTCTTAATAGGCGTATCTACGGATTAAAGCAATCACCACGGGAATGGTACTTTAGGTTGGTTGAGTACATTCTTCCCTTTGGCTTTGCATACCCACCCTTTAATACCTGTGTACTTGTCCATAACACTGGTAGATTATTCATGGCGGTTTATGTAGACGACATAGTACTATTTGGAGAAGCTAAGCTTATGGATGATGTAGTTAACCACCTCAAACTCGAATTCCGAGTCAATTATATGGAAACTCCCAACTGGCTACTTGGAATCCAAGTTGAGTACTCGAATGCAGGTATTACTCTGTCGCAAACGGCATACATTAATAGAATCTTGACTAGGTTTTCTATGCAAGATTGCAACCCAGTATCCACGCCCATAGAGTGTAACCACCGACTCATGGTAGCGAAAGAGGGCGATGTTAGGGCTAATGCTACTTTGTATCCGCAAATCATCGGATTCATCATGTACCTCGTCGCAGCTACAAGACCTGACCTAGCATATACAACATCACACCTGTCTCAATTCAGTTCGGATCCATTGAAATTACACTTATGTGCAGCTAAACGTCTATTGCGATATCTCAAGAAAACAAGAGACCTCAGACTCATCTTTAGATATGAAACCTCGTTAGTCCTCAGCGGCTACAGCGACGCCTCATACGGAAACTGTCTTGATACGCCGCGAAGCTTTTCGGGAGACCTGTTTCAACTCGGTGATGGTTCGATTAGTTGGAGATGTCAACAACCACGATCAGTAGCTCACTCCACCTATGAAGCAGAATATATGGCATTATCTCTGACAGCGAGGCAGTTTACATGGTGAAAAAGAGCAGTACAGTGTTTACTTGGTGACGGAAGACCGACAACAAGCAGCCATTGACCTAGCAAATAATCCAAAGCTGAACGATGCAACAAAGCACATTGACATTTCATACCATTCCACCAGAGAATTAGTTGAAGATGGGTTCTTAACATTAGCACATGTTCCTTCATCAAACAATCTAGCAGATATTTGCACAAAAGGAGTGCCTGGTCCGAGACTTGAACACTTGTGAACCTTCATATTCGGTATAAACTGGGAAGGGGTGTTGGAATTACGTGATTATCGACGAGTTCGGAATCGATCCAGAGTCTAGTGATCCATCGGTTAGCCGATCTTGGCTGACAGCCCATCGACATCGGAGATCGACCAATAGAACACCGAATCACTAGTTAGCTGTATATTAGTAAATCTGTGTACTTATACCTGTATGATTCCCATCAGAATAACTAATAATAACATATACAATTACACATACAGAAATTCCATCTTCTATCTCATCTTCATATAATCACAAGTTTTACAGCTTGAACGCTCTTCTATTAAACGCATCCATTTAACTATCTCCTATCTCAGGCGGGGCATGTGCCTCGGCAACCCAGACTGTACTTGGGGGAACAGCCCGGACGTTGTACCACAAGATTCATAATCTAAGACCCCATCTAATTCTTTGAGATAGGCGTGTTATGCTTGCTCGGATATTACACAAAGACTAGCAGGGATTTGACGGAACGGAATAATGAAGTGACCGAGACAACAATCATTATTGTCGATCACCATATTCCATACAGGAATATCATAGAAACATCTAGTTGTAATGTTGGAATGGTAACGGAATAAGATGGAATGAGGTAGAAGAGGGTAGAATTATCTAGAGATATTCACCATAATGTATATAGTACCATCTTTCACCTGTCAGTAATAGGTCAGATGATTCATTGCAGATTCATCAGAGATATACGCATATTCAGTATATACAATCAATCTAATCGTTATCATATATTCAATTGCGTGAAAGAAGGGCAATATCATCATCATAAGTTCAGTAGCCACATCCTCCATCATACCATATTCAAAACAAGGCGGACTAGATTGAAGAATGCTAGTTTAGCAAACAGTGAATTTTGCTCTCGCACAACGAGCTTCGAGTAACAGTTATCCTACAAATGTGACTTGTTAACAAATGACGAATGGAACCAATCCAGCTAAACATGGAAAAAATTTTCACGAGTTCGACGTTGTTCAAGATACTCCAAGTTCCTATTCGCTGAAGAATAATCGTCGTCAGATATTTTATAAATTAATAGTACAGCATTACTAGTGTGATTTTTTTTGAGGTAGTATTATAGTTTAGCTGATCTTGTTTACTTCAAATACATGTAGATAAGAAAGGTTGAAAATCGCTCGTGTGCATGGCCCGCATACAGGAAATGAGTTTTGACATTATGGTAATCAAAATCCGTATTTGTTATCGTGATACTTAAAGCAAGGAGATGAAGGTAGCATGGTTACATCCGTAGAATCAAGTTTGCGTGTAAAGCATAGCTTTCAGCATTCTCGACGATAGTCCTAAATTTATTCTAGTCAGCTAAAATCCAGTAGTTCTGCAATGAAGCGTACCAAAACATGCAAGTTTAACGGTTATATTTGGGCAGACTAAAGCTCATCCTACCTTTGCGATCCTTTTCAATCCGTACTCCAGCAGGTCGACTGCGGCTCCTGTCCTCGCGACGCAAAATCGTAACCTCCTCGCGGCTCCCATCACGATTAGTCTGTTCCGAAACAATTAATTCTCCATTTCCTTTAAGTCGTAATCGATCTATACGCCGCTGAGCGCGTAACACTTCTTTTTCCGCTTCAAGTGCTTTAATTTCTGCATTAATCGCACGCTCGTCTTTTGCATAATTTGACACGGGAGTAAGCGCATTTCCAGCTGGTTTTTTCGTAGATTCAGAGGTTGGTTTCTCTGCTGCTTGATGTAAGACAATTTCACCTGAAGTGGGTGCATTCTGAGTAGGTACGGTAGAAGCAGGTGTTTGGGGAGCTGGTGTTGCGAAGGCTTGTTGCGGGGTAACTTGTGCTACGACATTTTGTGGAGGAGCCTGTGGAGCCATGTACTGTGGGTGAACTTGTGCTGGAGCCTGCTGAGGAGAAGCTTGTGGCGCCACATGTGGTGAATAAGCTTGAGCTGTAACTTGCTGCGGAGGAGATTGTGCAGCAAAATATTGTAGAGGAGCTTGTTGTGCTACATATTGTTGATGAGCTTGTGGTGGAACATGCTGTGGGGGAGCTTGTGCAGCAAAGTATTGTAAATGAGCTTGTGCTATAGCATTATGCGGATCCGCTTGCGAGGCGACAACGTGCTGTGGAGGTGCTAGCGCTTGGGTTGCCGGTCCAGCATAAGCCGGCGTAGCTACGAAAACTGGTGCAGGCGGGGGAGGTAAACTAGCAATCTGAGCAGGCTCAGAAACGTGAACAGAGGGTGCAGGGGCAGCATGTGGCGTAGATGGTCTCGCAAAAGTGTAAAGTTCGGTGCGCTCTTGAATAATTTCGGACTTAACTCCTGATCTCTGTCAGAGTGATCTAACCACCGAAAGAAGGGATATTTACTTTCGGAATTTTTGTATTCATCACTTAGCTTGATAAGTTCATCAATGTGATGACTCCCAAGAGCTCTCATTATAATAGTAAAGTCACCCTAGGACTTGTCAGTAAACAGGCAGGGGTATTTTAGAATGAGCATACATTTTCTTCAAATGGATAACCAAGATCAATGATAGCCTTGCGACTAACTAATTTTGACGGGATCTTCGTCTTCCCCTTTTTAGGATATTGACTGCGATTACTACGAGTACTACAGGCACTACGAGCGCTGTGTTCTGAAAAGCTGCTCGAGTTTGAATGGATGCTTGAGCTTGCACTCCTGCTTCTCACACTATGTCTTCGCCTACTTGCTGTACTTTTTCTTCTACCTCTTCGTTTTGTATGTTCTCTTTCCCGGGTTCGATCCGGATATCCCCGAGAGCTACTATCGTCATGAAATTCCAATTCTGATGGCTGATAATCATTATAATCCTCTCTCTCATGCCTTCTTGCTGGATGTGGATGTCTCATAATTGGCAACGGAATCGGTACTCGCGGAGGTAAGACATGCTCTCGATATCTAGCGGGCGGACTATGCATTTCTCTGTTCTCATATCGTGCTAAAGGCTTTCGATCAAACGTATCTAAACTACTTTGTCTTCTCAAAAACGAGGGCCGAGAACGAGCTCTTCTCTCCAGATTCGGTGGGGAGTAATGCCTCTCGTGAGATCGCTGATAGAGCTGACGTTCCCGTATGGGATGTGATGGTTCAAGAACGTCATCTTCAACAAATGATGACGGGCCTCGTCGCGCGGATCTCGGCCCGATCGTTCGTTCACGCATATAATTTCGGGGTGGTGAATGCGTTGCATAAGATTTTTGTTCCGCAGCTAGTTGTCGGGCACGTTCTCGCTCTTGTTCCAGAGCAAAACGCTGGCTGTCCCATCGTTGTGGTCTTGGAGGACTGTATGAACGATAAGATTCTCGGGGTGAGTTTGGAATTTGATCGGAAATGAAATTTTGTTTCATTCCTGAAGCTTCACTTTGTAACGCGGTGTATGCCTTTGCGGGGTTATCAAAATATGTGGAAACGTTAAATCGATGGATTTGAGAATTCGTACGGGTACTGGGAATTAATAAGAGCAGACGACTTAACCTGTTTACTCTAAAAGCGATAAGTAAGCCTCTTATATGAGGACCCAATTAAAATGGGAATAGGAATATCCGGATCGTTCCTTATTACATGTACTTTACTTGTTGTGAGGTCATGCTGACCGAAATGGTGGGGATAGATGACGAAATTGCTATACTATGATTGGGCAGATCGGGCACAAACGAAGCTGTTCAAGAACATTCGATCAAATCCCTTCACTAAACGTTAATCGATATGCGGAAAATAACATCGATGAACGCATATGAACAAACGCAGTTTGATACATTCTTGACAGACCTGCAAGTGGTTTTCATGACAAGATATTAACACGCATCGAGTTGAAAGACCTAGACCTCGAAATTAATTTATCAATTGTGCGGTTATCTTTCTCCGTTTGTTTGCTAGTTCATTCCTTGGAGGTATCAAGTTAATTGTGGAATGTTAAAACTGATGGTTGGGTTGTCACGTGATGTATCGTGGCTCCTAACTACGGCAATCGGCTGCGTGTAGAGCTTAAGACTAGATGTAATAACTTGTCCCTTTGTGGATGGGATCTACCTGTAGATATACAGTAAAACCCCTCTTAGCTAATAGTGGGTCCCAGTATAATTACTGAAGAGATTTATAGAAATTTTACCGTTTATATTTGCAATACTTACCCCTGCGCGCAAAATGACCTGTAAGGGTAAGTATTGCAAATATAAAAGTCCAAGTTACAATGAATCTTTTCAACATTTATACCGGGACCCACTATTAGCTATGAGGGGTTCAACTGTACATATTTGTGGCTGGCCCGTGCTTCTACGCTAAAAAATATAGTATCAATAATCCCTGCATCCAACTCCATAATCCTCCCTGACCAATGGGATCCTCATTATTCCTCTTCTCCAATATGAGCTGTCCTCAGCTCATGGAACAAAGGAAAACAAATAAACAAACAATAAAAAAAAATGCGAGTTGTTATTTTGCAGATGTATGTCATAGCAGATTAAAGAAGTCCGGAGGATGTTTTGAGTCTGTGTCGGTCTAATTCCAATATTCTTTTGCTCCCGTACCGAAGACTATTTACTGGATGTCCTTCTTGTACGTATGCTTGAAAGAGATTTGTACCGTTATATCGGTTTGTGAGCTTGTATCCTCCCGGAGATATTAAGGAGTATGTATTATTTGGGTGGCTTGCCGACACGGCCCACGGTCCGTCGTAGTAAGGTTCGAATTTATGGCCACGCTGTCGCACTCGAAGGACCCAATCTCCTGGAGCATAAGTGCGTAGAAGTGCTTTCTGTTCTTGCAAGTACGCCCGCGTTTTTGCTCTAAAAGCCTTCATACTATTTACGTATGAACGGGCAATTGGTGCACTATGTAATCTAACGAGCTCGCTATCCCATTGCTGCTGTTCTTGAGCAGTTGCTTCACGTATATGTTCGGTATATGCCTGTTCATTTTCCGGTGGTTGAGTGCCAAGTAGGAGAAAGAATGGGCTGTAGCCGGAAGGTGATTGACGACGGTTATATATTGAGACTGCACATGCTAAAGCGATTGTGAGAGGTATGTTTGGATTGTTGAGGAAATTGCGCGTTAATATCGCTTTAAGAACACCATTTGCCTGCTCTACTTTACCATTTCCATGAGGTCTAGCCGGGGTTGTATGAGTTACGTTTACGCCATACTCAGCTTGGAGCCGCTGTGCCTCGATTCCACTAAAACAACCCGCATTATCGCCAATAAGTTGCCTGGGAACCCCAAAGCAATAAAAAATATGAGTGAGTAATGGCACGGTACTTGCAAAGTCTGCAGCTGGGACCCATCGAGATTCAAGCCATCCGGTGGCATATTCAATGGCATTAAGGATTATTTTTGGACCAATCTGGGTATGATCAATAGCCCATTGAGTTAACGGCGGAGCTGGCTGAAGGGGTGTTAAGTCTCCTAGGGTAGGGTCTGGAGTTTGCATCAATTGGCAAAATCGACACTTACGGATGACATCATACACAGCTAGTTTCAACTCAGGGTGCCAATATTGGCGTCCTACTTCACGCATTGTAGTGCCGGCTGAAGTATGCCCCTGAGCTACGTGTATTTTTTTAGAATTTTCTAGAATATCCTCATACTCTAGTACTTTAAGTAGTGTAATTGGGCCCCCAGCGCTTGGAGGTTTCCCCGGGATATAGTAAGAGTTCATTTTGATCAAGTGGAGATTGTTTTTGTAGATTAAAAAATTTTTGCGAACCCGTTCAGGTGTTAGGTTCGGGGGCAGATCTTCTTGTAGGCATAGATATTCGAAGATGCATTGAAGATCGACGCGGTTTAATTGATCTGGTAGTTTAACTTTTTCTATTCTCGGAACTTCATCTTCAGCGTGCGGAATTTGCGATAAATTGGCACTATTTCCAGTTTCTTCAGAAGAACAAAATAAATTTTCAGGTGGCCGCGACAAATAATCAGCGAGCACATTAGCTTTACCCTGACGATAAAGTATACGTACTCCATAATTTTCTATGGAGTCAATGAAACTTAGCATCCTAGCGGGCTGCTCGGATTTAGTCTGGATTGTCTTTAGTGACTCGTGGTCGGTGATGACTGTTACATCTCCACCTTCCACCCAAAGATGCCAATGCTGAATGGAGAGTAACATACCTAGTAGCTCACGTTCTTGTGCAGAATATCGCTGCTGGGTTTGGGTAAGTTTTCGAGAGAAATATGAAACTGGATGTAAAATGGAGCGTGATTTATTGTTATTCCAGTATAGCTGGGGTTGCAGTAACGCGGCTCCAACAAACTTTTGCGATGAGTCCGTCTCAAGAACTATTGGACGACGCCAATCAAACTTTTGGACTACTGGTGCAGATGTGATGGCGTCTTTAATTTTCTGCCATGATTTTCTTGACTCTGTTGTAAGAATTACGGGTGAATTTTTCGGTCCGACGATTTGATAGATTAGCGGGCCTGCCAATAGTGAAAAGTTCTTAATGAGATTTCTTAGATAGCCGGCCGCGTTGACAAAACTTCGTATCTCAGAAGTTGTCCTCGGCATTGCGCGATTTTTGATGGCTGAAATTTTGTCGGGGTCTGTGGTGATTCCATTTTGGGAAATGTGGAATCCAAGAAAGATTCCTTCCGTTACAAACAAGCGGCATTTGTTCGAATTGAGAAGAAGACTATATTGAACGAATCTAGGAAATACCATTGAGAGGCGGATATTTAATTCTTCTTGGGTATCACCCCAAACGCACATATCATCCAAAAGGCCAGCGACGAAATACCAGAAAGGTTCTAATATTTCTTCCATAAAGCCTTGGAATGTAGTCGGAGCGTTACATAAGCCGAATGGCATAACGAGCCACTCATAAACACTGAATGGTGTCACAAACGCAGTTTTCTCACGTTCGGCTTCGTTCATTCTGATCTGCCAAAACCCATTTTCCAAGTCTAAAAAAGCATAGAATTTGTGCCCAGCTGCGCGTTGGATTTCATCGTGAGCGTGTAGTAGAGGATGGGCGTGCTTTTTGGTGATTTTATTGAGCTGGCGATAGTCTACGCAGATACGCCAAATTATTTGGTCAGCTTTTATTGGCGACTTCTTGGAGGTAAGCAAAAGAGGTGCTGCCCATGGTCCTTTGCTCTTTCGGAATAAACTACCCTCATGCGTCTTACAGAAATCTCGAACTGATTGTAATTGTACCGGGCTATACCGACGTGGCGGTAGTTTAACGGGTGCATGATCGGCCGTGTCGATTGTATGTGAGGTTTTTGTTACTTTGTCTAATCGTCGGAGGTTTTTGTTGAAAAGAGCTGGAAATTTGACTGTATAGTAAGCTCTATAGTTCAGACCCAATGGAGTGGTGGCTGGGTGCCATTTGACGGTCTATATACTAGATGGCGTGAGAGAAATCTCTGTAGTTTCAGAGGTTAGAGAAAGAGGTTGTAAAGTTGGGGCTTCGGGCAATTCAAGCAATTGTATTGACCCGTTTGTGATGCATTTGAGGCCAAGAGCGTGAAAAACGGTTTGGCCCAAAGTAAGATCAGCCGGAAAAGTGTGATCTGGTGTGATTCTGCAAGAGACAGTCAATGTGGCCGACCACTTTTCAATTGATGAAGATTGAATTAGGAATTGGGCGCTTAAGAGCGCATCAAAAGCGACAGTTGGACCTTGACCTCCGATTCCAGAAATTGTAGAGACAGAATTTGTGTGATATTTTTCTATTTTTTTTGCTAATGAGGAAGAGACATAATATGCAGAAGAACCGTAGTCAAAGAAAGTTGTGAAGGTTACGCTAGGAAAAAATTTTGCGGCTTGCCATATCTTTCACGTACAGGTTTGTCGTGTGGAATCGTATGTTTTGTACCATTAGCTACCGCCACATAGTAGGCATTATGGCTCCGTCATTCATTTTGCAGGGAATCAAGGTGTTCGAAAAACCTGACGAGCTCATCGTTCTCATCAAAGTCATTAATTTGATCATCTTGACTTCGCGCAAAGTTTTCAGCGTCTTCCTGGTCTTGGCTAACGACGTATGCTTCACTGCCATTTCCAGTTTTAAGATTCAAGCGTTTGCTGGCTGATACTCCCCATCCCTTTTATTTCGGAAAGCTTAATACTTTTTCCGCAATCCCCCACTAAAGCGCTCAGCCATTGAATCAAGCTTAGTATTTTTCCAACTAGATTGAATGGAGCGGGTTTGTTCTTGAGGGTTGTTAGATTTACAATCTTTAGCCCAATGGCCTAGCTTCCCACAATTATAGCATTTTTGGCTATCATTTCTAGTCGCGTAGATTTTTTCGTTGTCTCGGGTTGCGTAGATCGATTGACTATGTGAGCGTGGGTCGACTATCGTGACAGATTTATTATTTTTTTCTAGATCAAATTCGTCATCTCTCTGCCTGATTCCATTTAGTAGAAATGTTTTGGGAGACATTTTAAAAACTCGCTCTTCAATCAGCTAGTTACTGACCCTTGTCGTTATATGAACAAGTTTCTCTATGATTTTGTAATTGTCAGACCCTGGTACACTTGGCTCCACCAGAGACCAAATTCTTGGCAAGTGGTTAATACCTACATCGGTCAAGATATTTCTAACGGTCGCGCTTTATTTAGAACTACCTGGCAAATTATAGAACGCACTACGAAGTCGCCAGGCAAAGTCAACGATAAATTCGCCCCGAGTTGGAGTTATTCAAGAAAATACTATCATGGGGCTTTCAAGGACGTTGTGCTCTTGCATGACAGTAAAATTGCTTCCAAAGGGGTAATCCATGGAAGTGGACCATTGAGCGCCCAGTGACTAACGCCTAGAAAGTCTCCGTCCATCTCCAAAGCGAGCCGCTGGGACCAGAGTCTGCAAGGAACGAGACCCATCTGAAAAGCTGCTTGGATCTGCCTTAGTTTGTTGAATACTCTGCTGTTTTGTAGTGATACGACTATCAGAGCCACTATGGGGATATCCATGTCTACCCACAGGGATATGGCATATCCATGTACTAGTGCAGTATGCAGGGACCATTTATATATGGCCCCTGCACGACCGTTATTACCCTCATGATAGGGTATTGTTCGTTGATCCGCTTCTTATAGGGTACAGGGGTTAAAGCGGGGATAAAGTGGAGATAAAGTGGTGATATTCCAGGTTACCTCACGATAGATCCACAGTATCCCTGTTAGCTTCAAATTTTAAAATCTTATGGCCTAAGGCATAAGAGATATGCATCTGTATATGAAGTCCAACGCCCACCTTCATGCCTGCACCTTTCTTCACTCGCGCACACCTGAGGTCGTTTCGTTTAAATCATAGTCAGCTATTTACTATTATTTTGCTCAACGGCATACTTTTATTTCATTCATCTATCTAATTTTTACTTCATGTGAGTGCATCTGAACCTTAAGTCAACTACTTTAGAAGATTTTAATTTACTGTACTAGATTGCCGCAAAGATGGATTCACCTCAACAACCTTCTCCATCATCAGCATCTCCTACTTATGCAAAACGCCTAACACAAACTCAACGTATTCAAGTAAGTCTGAAATCTACAAATTGATAAGGTTAAGAGAGTAACATGTGCAGGTTAGAACCTTGGCCAGTGAGGGACACAGTTACGTCAAAATCTCTCAACGCCTTGGGATTACATGGCGACAGGTACAATACACCATGAGCGTTGAAAATACCGAGCCTCAGTACTCCAGTGGTAGGCCACCTATTCTAAGTAGTTCCCAGGTCGATGAAATAGAATTTTTCGTCTGTTTATCATCGGAAAATCGTCGGATGTCATTTTTCCAACTTGCACATTTTATATTTCGGCACTTTGGTGTGAGCGAGAATGTGATCCGACGTGAACTGGCAAAGAGGGGATATGCACGCAGGATTGCACGATTAAAACCTCCTATCTCTTCAGTCAACAAACTGAAGAGATATGAGTTTGCCAGAATACATCTCCACTGGCGGAAGGAACATTAGATGAGAGTCCTCTGGTCCGACGAGACTTGGGCTATGAATGGTCGGCAAAGTGATCGTTGGGTCACAAGAAAGGTCAGTAGTCCCTTAAAGGCTCCTAAGATTTAGAGTTCCCTTGAGCTAAGTTTAAGTCAAAGATTGGGGAAGAGTACGAAGATACCTGTGTCCTAGCCAAGACGCGGAGGAGAGTTGGGTGGATGTTCTGGGGATCTTTCTTTGGACGACAGAAGGGGCCTTGCCTGATTTGGGAGAAGGAGTGGGGCCATATCACTGCGGCCAGTTACTGCGAGAGGATAGTGCCTCTCATAGAGAGTGCGGTCTTTCGGGAACCAGGACTAGATGTGATGCAGGACAACGCCCCTCCTCACAAGTCGAGGCAAACTATGCGTGAGTTTGAAAGGAGGAATATTTCTCTAATGGAGTGGCCGCCATATTCTCCTGATTTAAATCCGATAGAAACTTTGTGGAGTTATATGAAAGCGTACATGGAGCGTCTTTATCCAGCGTTGGATCAAGGGGGCAGCGGAGTCAAGGGCATCTTCGTCAAATAGTGAACGAGGCGTGGGATCTGGGGTTTAATGGGGATGACTTGGAGAAACTGATAGATTCGATGCCCCGAAGAATCAGAGCCGTTTACGAAGCTGAAGGCGGATATGTAAATTATTAGCTAGATAGAAGTATAATTTATTTATGAAATGTATTAATGAATTAAAAAGTGAATAGAGGGCTATAATGGACCAAAAAAGCAAAACCAACGAATATTTCGTTGTGAAATTTTTGCCATACAAATTTAAAGTTTAGGTGGGGAGATCTACTTATCGTCATGCTAATTCAAGTTAGTAAAAGCCTATATACCCTGTAAAAGTCGAATTTTAGCGCCTATACACGATTAATACCGTAGTATCAGAGTATACATGTCCGCAGTCAGACGACTTTCCCAAGCCTCTAGACTCGATAGAGTAAATAGACCACAGCTCTTATGTTTGGGATGGTAGGCGCCTCAGGTAACCAGAACAATAAGTCCTGGCATCTTTTACCCAGTTTGGTGCAGTTAGATATTCTAGCCTAGTGTAACAGCTGGTAAGCTGGATTATTCCTGTAGCCTCTGTTATACGTAGGCGTGCACAGGCGTAACAGGGGTAATACATAGTGCACTAGCAGATAAAGGTAGGGGTTCCTGAACGTCATGGAATACTCTATATCAGGATTCTCTAAATAGATGGATCACGGAGCTAAGATATAAGAGCTTCCTGGCATGCGGCAACCTTCTGCTCCGTGGCAAACTTCTATTTCGGGAATCCTCGTTGATGTTAGGGCTATGGTATTATCTACGAGGAGTAGAGCTATGTATATATGTGTAGGACTACGAGATAAATTACTTTCTCTTCAGATAGAATATAAACTACCTCTATTCATTTAGCTGCTGTTGACGGATCAGTTGATGTTGATTACAACAGAGCAAGTCCAAACGAATACAGTTAATTATCTAAATCTAGGGAAAGAAGGCGGAGAGCACTTCTACTTAATAAATACATTGTTTGGATCTGCGTTTATCCGTACTCAGAGCTCTGTCCTTTCTCGTGACGAGTTCTCTGTGCCTTCCGTCAACTAAACCTCCCGAGTCCTCATCCGAGGTTTTATCTCGCTTAACTGTCGTATTCTGAAGTCATCTCGCTTATCGTATTACACAATACGGACTCGTATAGGATATCCATGCAGTACTGGCGCAGCCAGTATCCCTCAAGGGTTGAACCCGTAACATTACTCCCCCTCTTAGTGAGTTCATCTTTAATTTTACTCGTCTTCTCCGAAATTGTCAGACTTGCCGTATTTTTGTTCAAAAATATCCAATGCAATGGTATCTTCAAACTCGGCTCGGGGTTCCCATGTGCGCTCTGCTTGGCCTTTCCACTTCACCCGCACCACTCGTTGATACCCTCTACCACGGCGACGTTTTTCAGCTCTAACGATTTTCTCAACCACAAATTCTTGTTCCTGGCGAGGCACCGTACCATCTATAGGTGGAGGTAAATAATCATCTTGAATTTGTGATGGGAGAGGATCCTCGGCGGCTCTCTTCAACAGATCGACATGAAATCGTGGATGAATGCCTGAAGGTATATCCAGCTCTACCACGTGGGGAGAGATTACTTTAGGGACTTTGTACTTTGAATGAAGCCAGGCAAATTTCTTTGAGGGCCGTGGTGTCGTTATATTCTTAAGATTTAACCATACGCTGTCCCCTTCTTTAAATGTGTCTGATTGTTGTCGACCCCGTTTTGCAGTTTCTTCCATGATTTGCTGTCTCCATACCATTGCTGCCTGCGCAAGTGCTTGTCCTTCTTCTAACTTTTGAATAAGTAGGTCTGCTTGTCGAGCTTTTGGAGATGATGCAATTGCAATAGAACTATTGTCAGCAACCATATTTAATGGCGAAATATGGTAGCCATGGTTGAGATAAAAAGGACTGTAGCCGAGTGATGTATCCCTATTATTGAGCGCCAATTGAGCAGCTGGTAACAACTCTGACCAGTCGGTCTGGGCGTAAGTGACGAATGCTCTCAGATATGCTTGGATCTCTTGGTTAGCTCGCTCAGTGGCACCATCAGTTTGGGGATGGAAAGCTGTGGAGAGTCTTTGCTGAATTCCCGCTCGCTCACAAAGCCTCCTCCAGAAATCTCCAACCCAGTTACTTCCTCGGTCAGAAGTGATGGCACGAGGGAAACCGTGAAATCTATAAAAGCACTGTAGGAATCTTCTGGCGCAAGCCTCGGCTGACATGGAAGTCATTGCTTCAAGAGTAATTTCTTTACTGAGGCGATCGGTGATAACCATCAAGTAACGAGGTTGACTATTGTTACTGGTGGGTAGGTCTGTCATAAAGTCAATTGACAACTCTTGATGAAAGCGTTCCGGAACTGGTAAAGGTTTTAAGAAACCACGTTTTTTATCTCGCCATACGTGTGTCCGTCCACAAACATCACAGTTACGCACAAATCTTCGTACCATGTTGCTCATACGTGGCCAATAAAAATCTCGTGTCAGAATGCTCAGTGTTACTTCACGGCCGGGGTGTCCTGTTACTGGGGAGTCATGCGCTTTGTGAATCAGGGCCGTTTGCAGAGGCTCGTAAGAAGGTATCAACAACCGATCTCTCCATCGAACATGATTATTTCTATCAAGGGAGCATTCACTAATTGATATTTTTGATGTTACGGACGGGGGGAAGCATCGTTGGTTTTCTTTCAATGCGCTTTTAATATCACGATACTCTCCATCAACTAGTTTTCCTGCATGCCAAAGTTGACTGAGGTCCTTGTCATCAAATGGAGTATTAACATCCTCTAAAAAATCTTGGGTTTTAGTAGTTAACTCTGCGGCCGCGATCCAATCGTTTTCTATGAGTTGAGCTTCTCTATGTTGCAGCCTGGGGTCGTAAGGGTTAAATGGTTTGTCTTGCTCTAGTCGTGACAAAGCATCGGGCCGAGTGGCGTCCTTTCCTGGTCTATAATGCAGTTTTATTCCTGGTAGTTCGTCGAGAAGAATTTTCCAACGGATTTGACGTTCTGACAACGTTCTTTTTGACATGAAGTACTGCAAGTTCTTGTGATCAGTTAGGATATCTACAGGCTGTCGTAGACACATAAGTTCGGGACGCCAGAATTCCACTGCTCGGATAATAGCCAGCAATTCTTTATCATGGATATTGTAATTGCACTCAGCAGGTGAAAGTTTTTTGGAGAAGTATCCGACTGGTCGAAGTTGACCCGTCGAATCGTACTGGGAAAGACAGGCTCCCATTGCCCATCCTGAACAGTCAGTCTCTAGGACGGTTTTATGTTCCGGGTCGAACAGTGCAAGGATTGGTGCAGTGAGGAAATGGTTTTTCAGTTTTTGAAATGAATTTTGAGCCTCGAGGTCGATTTGGATTTTACCTTTACCAGAAAAGTTCTTTTTTGTATATCTTTGAAGTGGAGCACTAAGCTCAGCAAAGTTGTCGATGAAGTCTCGATAAAAATTGGCGAAGCCTAAGAAGCTGCGCACTCCGGTTTGTGTACTGGGGATCTCCCAATTTTCAATGGCTTTCTTTTTGTCCGGGTCAACAGAAATTCCCTTTCCAGCTGTCACAATGAACCCCAAGTACTTTACTTCATCTACCGCAAAGCTACACTTCTTAAGATCCAGTTTCAGTCCGGCAGTTCTGAATTTTTCCAGCACCTTATCTACTTTCTGAAGGTGATCCTCTCGATTTCCATCACTCCATATAAGAACGTCATCTAAATACGCTGTACAAAAATCATCCAAGTAATCGCGAAGGAGATCATTAACCCATCGTTGCCAAGCTGCGGTGGCACCTGATAGTCCAAATGGCATTACCATCCATTCAAAGAGACCGAGTCTTGTTTGAAATGCAGTTTTCCATTCATCGCCCTTCTTAACCCGAATTCGATGAAAAGCGGCACTCACATCAAGTTTCGTGAACCAACGAGCTTGAGATAGGGCTCGAAATGTCTCCTTGATTAGAGGTAAAGGATATCGATCTTTTTTGGTAATGGTATTCAATGACCGATAATCGACGCAAAATCGAAGACCCCCCCCTGGTTTTTTGACAAATAGTACTGGGGCGCCCACCAGGGGAACTACTGGCCCGGATCCAGTTTCGATCAAGAAGTTCTGTCAATTCTTTTCGGAGGCACAAGAGCTCATCTCTTGACATTCCATAAAGAGGGCCCTTGGGGAGATCTTTCTGGCGGCCTTGTTCATCTCTTTCGATTTCAATGGCAAGATCAACACCTGGTCGATGCGGAGGTAAATCCGTATAGTCATTTTTGTCGGATTCGAAGGTTTCGGAATGATGCTGTAGCTGCGCTGGGAGTTTTGATATGATTTGCTCCTTCGTGAGATTTATTTTTGGCGATAACATTTTGTTAATATCGTGAATTGAAGCGGCGCCTATGATGATGCTGTTATCAGTATGTTTCTCGCTGGACTGTCGATACGCATTCTTCACGAGAGCCGTGTATGCCGTATGTTGGATCATTGTAGCGCCTGATTTTACATTTATTGAACCGTGTGTTTGAATAAAATGGTTCTCTTTTTCCATCAAAAGTACCCGATCTCGAGCTCGGTAGACTATATCATTAAGTCTCATCCATGGCTCTCCAAGAATGAGATCGTGCGTCAGCCCGTCAATAACATAACCACATATGTTACATTGTTTTCCACCAAAATCTATCTCTGCCCAACAAATTTCGTCGACTATAATTTTGGATTTATCCCTACTTTTTTGGGCTAACTTCAGTATCTTTGGGGAAACTTTGGTGCGCGGGAGATCGAGACGTTCAGTAAGACTTCTACTAAACACGGAATAAATAGTACATCCAAGGTCAACTAGTGCAGGAATAGAACTAAAATTGATTATTGTGTCTATAAAAACTGGTTCTCCGTGGAGGTTTTTAGCTAATTTAAACAATTCCGTCTCAGTAGCCTTAGCTTTCGGACTCAAATTCCTCTTCCTCCAGAAGCGACTCTCTCTGGAGGTTAATCTTTTCCCGAAATGAGATCGACTTTATCATCTAAGTTGTTGATTTGCGTGGGTCTTTTAGCGGGACCGAATAGCTTGCAATAACGATAGATATGGCCAGTGCGCTCACATCGAGTACAAAGTTTCTGTGCGCGTAAATCAGCTAATTCCTTTTCCGAACGCCACGGAGCTGATGGCTTAGGGCCAGGTGCTCTCTCGGGTTTCTTTTTATTGACTTGATCGTTAACATTCATCGTCGATATCAAGTTCAAGAGTGTCTGGAGATCAAGTTTCATGCCGCTCATAGGAATATCGCCGTCGTGGTCTAAAGGTGCCGATGATAGCCCTGAATCACTTGACATTGCTGTTCTGGGTTGTAAATCATTTCTATGAATCCCGCTTCGTTCTGTAAACTGAGTGGTCTGCGCTTCACCTTTCCGAATGAAATTGTTCCGACTCTCCATATTGGCGGCAACGCGAGCAATTTCATCAACGCATCCTTGGTAGTCGTTTTTTGGAAGGTCTACGACATCCAGCTTGTCTAGCATCTTCTCGCTTAGAGATTGTCGAAGTTGACTTATCTTGAAGGAATCAGGCCAATCACAACCTCCAGCAAACTCCAACTGCAATTCCCAATCCTGCAAAAAAATCCTAAAAACTGTGATTACCCTTGCTTCATGGAATGTAGCTTTTTCTCGGCTTTTTCTGCACCTATCTTGTCGTAAAATCTCTTGTTACATTCGTCAAGTAACTTCTCGTGGTCGTATACGTTTTCTCGGCCGCACTGAATCCAGTATCCTCGGATCCTTTGTCGCTGGGGCTCTGGTATACTTTCATAAATTTTCATGCATACAGCCTCTTCAGTAACTAGCAAAGGCATGTATACTCTGCATTGAACTTTTAAAAAGTGGTAGTGCGGAGTCCAAGAGTGCGGTTCGCCATCCCATTTGTCAAACTTTGCGTCTTTCTTCATCATTGGTAGTGCAGTTTCTCGGACCAGATCGTTTTCCCCGGGTTTATTTGTCGAATTAGGTCTCAAGACTTTTTTTCCTTTTAATAATTCGCTTATAATAGCTTGTGTTTCTGGGGGAGCATTCTCTATAGCTGCGGCAAGGCGAGAAATCCTTCCTGCGTCTGAAGATGAAGATTCTCCCTCTCCTGGATTCATTTCCGAATTTGCTGGAGTAGCTGAGGAATGCTCAAATTCGTACTGCTCTCTATACCCAGGTAAAGAATCGATGTCTGGTGACTCAAGAGTATTGAAAAACTCGGTATCAGACGATGAGGTAGGATTAGACAAAGAAGATGAATCTGAATAAAAAGGTACTTTGATTCTCATGCAAAATGTGAAATAATAATAAAAATTGGGTGGAATAAGAGAGATTTAGATAATTTGTTGACGGATCAGTTGATGTTGATTACAACAGAGCAAGTCCAAACGAATACAGTTAATTATCTAAATCTAGGGAAAGAAGGCGGAGAGCACTTCTACTTAATAAATACATTGTTTGGATCTGCGTTTATCCGTACTCAGAGCTCTGTCCTTTCTCGTGACGAGTTCTCTGTGCCTTCCGTCAACTAAACCTCCCGAGTCCTCATCCGAGGTTTTATCTCGCTTAACTGTCGTATTCTGAAGTCATCTCGCTTATCGTATTACACAATACGGACTCGTATAGGATATCCATGCAGTACTGGCGCAGCCAGTATCCCTCAAGGGTTGAACCCGTAACAGCTGCGCAAGCGCTCCTGTCTAGACTGTGACACCTAGAGGATGAATAAATAACAAGCAACAAACACGATCCCCTTGAGATTCCCCCGAGCCAATTCCATCTTTTGACCATCTGTCCAAAGTCACTGATCCCTTATGAGGCTTTATGATGATACATTTAACGTCCAGGGTGACAATCATATGCCACAGACTGCGTGATATTATCCCGTTCGGGACAAAGGACGCTAGAGTTGGAGCCCTAGGGTTTGGGACATATTTAGATTTAAGGGTAAATACATTGCCGTACCGCGTTGTCTGAAACTGCAGACAAAAGACATTTATGGTCGGGCGCAAAATTATGTATGAGTCCTCCCAAATACTCGTAGCTGATGATCAAACTTCCTCTTCTTCTTCTACTCTATCGTTCCTTCCAGGAGCCCTCGATCACACGATAAGCAAAACAACATAAAACCAAAACCTCTCATTGATAGCAAATTTTCTCGAAAAATCGAGACTGGTCCAGCTACTCAGTGAGAATTTGGAGACCTTCGGGCGTACCAAGTGGACTCGGAAGGAGATGACTCATTGGCCCTACACAGCAACCTCTTCGACGGCGGAGAATTTGACGAAGTCAAAAATGTGTGGGGGTTGTAGATGATCGGCAGAGACAATTCAATCTAGCCTGCTCGTGATGAAAACGAATGTTGTAGCCTGCAAAGTCTCCATGACCAGTTCTGGCTGCAATCAGTTAACCCCGAGCTTTTCGTTCCACGAGAAGTTTCTTGGGAAAGTGAGGAGTAGTCTTAGTTTCCAGTCGTACGTGTATCTTCAGAATATATTTATTCCACCAATTATTTAGTGCTTGGTTCAGCTGCTCAGCATGCCATTGTAGTAATAATGTGAAAGAATGTTTGGCTGGATCTAGGAATGGCATGGCTGCTCCTCTTCTTGCCTCAAAATTGGCTAGTTCATTGCCTTCAATTCCTGCATGGCCAGGAACCAAGTGGATACTTATTTGACCCTCTTGGGTTTGAGGGAGCCGCATTCTAGTTTTCCAGGATTTTGCTATTTCCAAAAAGTCTAAAAATATTGCATAGGAAGGCTTTTGGGGGTGATTTTGTCGACAAATATTTTTCCAAAATCTATATTATCTATGAATAACCCTGCACAACCTGCAAAGTAAGTTGAAGGGAGTAGAATGGCTGCACGAATTCCTTGGAGAGCTTCGTGAGCTTCTACATCATATGAATCCCTAAATTTTCCGTGAGGGAAGGCTTTTGAACATAATCGGATCCCGAATTGAAAGATAACATATTGTCGGACTTTGCATTCTACGTCAATAACTCGATTAGGCTTAGCGTCTTGGCAACTATTAACATATATTTCTTTGACTGTAGATAGGATAGTTAGAAATCAAAAAGAATCAATATCGAATACAGGTGTTATACAGTGACCAGCAAAACTGTTCGAATGTTTTGTAACTTTCGCTTGTAAGCCTCATAAAATTTTATCTGCTTGACCAATTCACAAAATTTTTACATTAATAAAAAATTCCAATTCTGTGGTTTCTTTTGATATAAATTAGATGATGTGAATCAAAAATTTGGTGGAGTAATCGCGATTGAAAGGGCGTTGGTCATTCGAACAGTTTTGCAGGGGGGGTATGGGGAAATTTTTGAACTGGTAATTTAGTACTTTACATGCTCACCTTTCGCCTTAATCACTGCATCTATGCGCCTAGGAAGACTCTCTATCAGCTTCTGACATTCCTCTGCAGGAATCTTTGCCCATTCATCCTGAACTCTGTCCCAAAGCTCCAGGATCCCATTTGGCGGTTGGGGGTAATCCTTGAGTCTTTTCTTGATGTAATTCCAGAGATGATCGATGGGATTAAGATCAGGGGAGTTTGCTGGCCAAGGGAGAACGGTGAGAGAATGATCTCTGAGGAATTGTCTGGCCTTCTTCGAGGTATGCTTTGGATCATTGTCCTGCATGAAGATAACGGATTCGGGGGTTTTACCGTATTCCACCAGCGTTTGTAGGAGATCCTCCTCCAATATCTCAGTGTACAGATGCTGGTCCATCAACCCATCAATCTTAAACATGTTTCCCGTCCCCCCCCCACAGCATACAGCCCCAGATCATAATATGAGCGCCACCAAATTTGAGGGTCTCCTCTACCTCTCTCTCTATCAACCCTCGTCCTCGCCTTTTCCAGGTCCAAGATCTTCCATCTGACTGCAAGTGATTTATCTTCGTCTCGTCTGACCAAACTACACGCTTCCAATCATCTGTAGTCCAGTACTTATGGGCCATAGCAAAGTCAAGATGGTCCTTCTTTTGCTTTGCTATTAGTTTTGGCTTTTTCTTTTTCACAACAGCTTTTAACCATGCCTTTTTGAGGGTCCGTCGGACTGTATCAACAGAGATAGAGCAATTTTTCATGTCCCTGATGTTTTGGGCAACTTCGGCAGCGGTATCGGCCTTACCGAATGTTATGGTACGGACGGCATGACGAGTGTCATGCTCGCTGAGCAAACAAGGTCGCCCTCCTAAGTTCACCTGAAGATCTGGACGGTGTCTCTTGCGAATACATGAAACGGTAGAAACTGAGACATTGCAATCTCGAGCTATTGAACGGATGAAAAGTCCATGGTCAAGGTGGTGAAGAATGACATCAATTTTTGATTGAGATAGAGGCCTCATGATAAAAAAAGATTCGAGTAACAGTAGAAAGTGATTATGTGCTGTAAATGATTACAAACTCAACCTTTCATGAAGACCTACAGTGCTCCTGATGCCTAGTTATACTTTCCCCACATCCCCCCTGCAAAACTGTTCGAATGACCAACGCCCTTTCAATCGCGATTACTCCACCAAATTTTCGATTCACATCATCTAATATATATCAAAAGAAACCACAGAGTTGGAATTTTTTATTAATGTAAAAATTATGTGAATTGGTGAAGCAGATAAAATTTTATGAGGCTTACAAGCGAAAGTTACAAAACATTCGAACAGTTTTGCTGGTCACTGTACCTTAGTAGTGAACCCACACATATCCATCTCCGGAGTTACCGTCGCAGAGCTTTTAATCATCTGAATATATTTGGACGTGATTTCTAGGGAGACAGCTTAGATAACTTTAAACCCTTTGAGCTTTTGTTTCTGTTGAAACCGTTGGATCACCGATGTGAATGAGTGAATCTTTGTTGTGCCGATGACCCTAGAAGCTCGGATAGCCATGATACTAGTGATGTCATGGCGCACAGTTCAAATGTGGTAGGTCACGCGACTGGATATGTTTGGTCTGTTTGCTCTGCTAGATTGGGTTAGCATTATCTAGTTAGCGTCTGCTGTAGAACTATAACTAGGGAGCTTTCCTCCGAGAAGTTGACTATAATAATTAATCATCTTCTATTCAAACAATATCATACACTGCCATCCTTAGTCTTCTCAACCTCTGTGAGCATTCACATCACGCGCAGCTTATTCCCAATAAATGTATGTGCACCCGAATCATACACCTATTACAACAATCTTGCTTGGTCTTCTCAGTTGTCCAGAGAGGGTTGATTAAAAGATCAAAGTACTCCGACGCTGTGATGCGACTGCATACCCTAGAGAATCGATACAAAATGGCTCATGATAGTGAGGCTATTCCCAGTTGAACCAGAGGATGACGAGGATCAAGTCGGCGTGTGCACACGATCGCTCTTTGGACTATATATTTTGGGGGTGATCTCGGCGGGAAAGAGTCTAGTCTCTCTTAAAAGAGATATGAAAGGGGTAGTGCGAAACACTTGGGGAATTGCCCCTGCAATAGCCAAGTATACTTTTTCTACTACCTTGAGGTGTGTACCTACCCTACTACACACTGTTGGAAAAGCTTGGATGATGTATTCAACTAAGTTAATACCATAGTAAATTAGGAGATAGAAAATATCAAAGTACGCGCGTAGAAAACGAATAAGTCATAAACAAATACTTGAAATCTTCTTATTCTTCTAAGATAGGAACCCTTATGATTAAACACATAGATCCCTTTGTATAAACCGTAAACCCAATAACTACATGAGCTCAACTTTGGGCCATTGCAATGTGAATTCATCTCCACCGGCTCATGCCTCTACAGAGTATGGAATTAGCTTTAACTGAGCCAAAGAGGGTGACTAGGAATGCTCCACGATAATCACGCTTATGCTTTGTGCGCGATATTCACGTTCCAACAATTGTCCTTTAGATGATAGGCGTCACGGTCTATCTTACCTGCGACTCTGCATGAAATCGTCGAACAGGCATTAGCTCGGAACGGGGGATTGCCGTATGTTTTTATGTTCTTGTTTCTATGTTCTTGTTTTTATGTTCTTGTTTTTATGTTCTTGTTTTTATGTTCTTGTTTTTATGTTCTTGTTTTTATGTTCTTGTTTTTATGTTCTTGTTTTTATGTTCTTGTTTTTATGTTCTTGTTTTTATGTTCTTGTTTTTATGTTCTTGTTTTTATGTTCTTGTTTTTATGTTCTTGTTTTTATGTTCTTGTTTTTATGTTCTTGTTTTTATGTTCTTGTTTTTATGTTCTTGTTTTTATGTTCTTGTTTTTATGTTCTTGTTTTTATGTTCTTGTTTTTATGTTCTTGTTTTTATGTTCTTGTTTTTATGTTCTTGTTTTTATGTTCTTGTTTTTATGTTCTTGTTTTTATGTTCTTGTTTTTATGTTCTTGTTTTTATGTTCTTGTTTTTATGTTCTTGTCTTAATGACCCTCATCTAATTATGTTATGTTTAACGGGCGCTTGTGGTTCGGGTTTGCTGGGATGATTGGCGGTACTCTCATGATAGGGTATTGTTCGTTGATCCGCTTCTTATAGGGTACAGGGGTTAAAGCGGGGATAAAGTGGAGATAAAGTGGTGATATTCCAGGTTACCTCACGATAGATCCACAGTATCCCTGTTAGCTTCAAATTTTAAAATCTTATGGCCTAAGGCATAAGAGATATGCATCTGTATATGAAGTCCAACGCCCACCTTCATGCCTGCACCTTTCTTCACTCGCGCACACCTGAGGTCGTTTCGTTTAAATCATTGTCAGCTATTTACTATTATTTTGCTCAACGGCATACTTTTATTTCATTCATCTATCTAATTTTTACTTCATGTGAGTGCATCTGAACCTTAAGTCAACTACTTTAGAAGATTTTAATTTACTGTACTAGATTGCCGCAAAGATGGATTCACCTCAACAACCTTCTCCATCATCAGCATCTCCTACTTATGCAAAACGCCTAACACAAACTCAACGTATTCAAGTAAGTCTGAAATCTACAAATTGATAAGGTTAAGAGAGTAACATGTGCAGGTTAGAACCTTGGCCAGTGAGGGACACAGTTACGTCAAAATCTCTCAACGCCTTGGGATTACATGGCGACAGGTACAATACACCATGAGCGTTGAAAATACCGAGCCTCAGTACTCCAGTGGTAGGCCACCTATTCTAAGTAGTTCCCAGGTCGATGAAATAGAATTTTTCGTCTGTTTATCATCGGAAAATCGTCGGATGTCATTTTTCCAACTTGCACATTTTATATTTCGGCACTTTGGTGTGAGCGAGAATGTGATCCGACGTGAACTGGCAAAGAGGGGATATGCACGCAGGATTGCACGATTAAAACCTCCTATCTCTTCAGTCAACAAACTGAAGAGATATGAGTTTGCCAGAATACATCTCCACTGGCGGAAGGAACATTAGATGAGAGTCCTCTGGTCCGACGAGACTTGGGCTATGAATGGTCGGCAAAGTGATCGTTGGGTCACAAGAAAGGTCAGTAGTCCCTTAAAGGCTCCTAAGATTTAGAGTTCCCTTGAGCTAAGTTTAAGTCAAAGATTGGGGAAGAGTACGAAGATACCTGTGTCCTAGCCAAGACGCGGAGGAGAGTTGGGTGGATGTTCTGGGGATCTTTCTTTGGACGACAGAAGGGGCCTTGCCTGATTTGGGAGAAGGAGTGGGGCCATATCACTGCGGCCAGTTACTGCGAGAGGATAGTGCCTCTCATAGAGAGTGCGGTCTTTCGGGAACCAGGACTAGATGTGATGCAGGACAACGCCCTTCCTCACAAGTCGAGGCAAACTATGCGTGAGTTTGAAAGGAGGAATATTTCTCTAATGGAGTGGCCGCCATATTCTCCTGATTTAAATCCGATAGAAACTTTGTGGAGTTATATGAAAGCGTACATGGAGCGTCTTTATCCAGCGTTGGATCAAGGGGGTCAGCGGAGTCAAGGGCATCTTCGTCAAATAGTGAACGAGGCGTGGGATCTGGGGTTTAATGGGGATGACTTGGAGAAACTGATAGATTCGATGCCCCGAAGAATCAGAGCCGTTTACGAAGCTGAAGGCGGATATGTAAATTATTAGCTAGATAGAAGTATAATTTATTTATGAAATGTATTAATGAATTAAAAAGTGAATAGAGGGCTATAATGGACCAAAAAAGCAAAACCAACGAATATTTCGTTGTGAAATTTTTGCCATACAAATTTAAAGTTTAGGTGGGGAGATCTACTTATCGTCATGCTAATTCAAGTTAGTAAAAGCCTATATACCCTGTAAAAGTCGAATTTTAGCGCCTATACACGATTAATACCGTAGTATCAGAGTAGATTATAATTGCTTTCCGGAGAAAACTCGGAGAATTGGGAATCGGGCACTAGGCGGGTTGTCCCAAAATAAAGTATAAATAGGTGGTACTGCACACTATTAATAGATGGTATCAAGTCTTGTATAATTTTTTTTTGATTACCTATTACGTCGTGCCGGCGCACAGCATACAACCCTAAGGATAATGTACCGGTTGGCTCAGCCTATCTATGGCTACCCGATGCTTCAGTCTCCCAAAGGATACTAACCAAGTAGATGTTCTTTTCCCACCAACATCCCATGAGATTCCCTCGAGCCCATTCTATCTTGCGACCATCTGTCCCAGGTCATTGATCCCGCGGTTTCTCAATTACCAACTGCCCTCCTTGACAGCCAATCCAGATGTGACTCTTCGACCGGAAAACCCTGAAACAAAAAACCAATCGACTGGAGTGGTGCTGTTCCACGAATGTACGTTGCCAGCTGAAGGAGAACCAGCAGTCTAGAGCACAGGGCGGTTTAGAAACATCTGATTTGCCCCGGTACTTAGACTGTCGGCGATATTTTTTAGACATAGCTCCAGCACACGTACAACGCATCGCAGTCAAAATTCCTAATTATTCCCTCTCCAAACACCTTTTCTCCTTCTCCTTCATCTCTATACCCGTCCATCTTTTTCTTGTAGATATTCCTCCAGAAATCTTCTCGAAAGTAAACAGTATTTCATGTCTGCCTTCCCAAATTTATGCTCCACGACTTAAATCCTCAGTCGACTGTCCATAACATCGGGGGCATATGTGTGGGTAGTAATCTAGGTAACGATGATACTGTTCCAGGTGATTTTCGGAGGAAGGGAGCTCCTTTCGATGAGATGTTTGACCGTGAGAGACTTGGTGTTAGTTAGGTCCAGGTCTTGTCAAATAGAATTGTTGATAGGCTGAGGAGCCATCGACCGGGAGTACTTTGCGGGCCTCCAACTTCGAAAGAGTTGCGACTCTTCTTGGCTATACCAGATGTGCGAACATACTGGGCGTTTACAGCCGGCACCGCGTGAAGGTGAAGAGTTCGACTTTGCCAGCCGTCTTGTATACTTCATCTTCCTCCTATCGTTTATTAAAATCCCCGTCACGTGAGTTATTATTACCGCGACATTAGGTGACACCATTATTATTTGACTCCTCAACATCTTATCTCATCATGTCTCAACCCCCTCTAAACTTTTCAGCTGCTCCTAAGTTTGTATCTCACTGACAGACTCGGGACGAGAATTTTCGAGGAGCTCTTGTCAGTGATCTCTTCAATAAGATGGTATCTGTCCGAAGCGAGAATGAAGATTTGACTTACGAGTTATCATCATGTCGTCGCTAGATTCTTTAGGCCAACGTATTGATCTCAAAAGCAAATGAAGGAGTATCGGCAACTAAAAGAATATCTGACGAGTACTTGCAGGCATCCGCGGTCAACGCGTACAAGTTGTCCGAATCTGAAAAACGGGTTAACGAATTGTTAATCCGGCTATCCGATCCATCCGACCCAGAACTTCACTCGGGGGTTCGTGGGAGATCTGATATATTCAGAATCGACGACAGGTTGACTGGGGAAGACAAATCGCTCTACCCATCATTCCAGCATCAAGTCCGAACTGCCTTGTCAAAGAACAGAGATAGATATTCATCCCTCCAATCAAAGATAACCCTTGTGTACCAGAACCTTGGTCCAGGTACAAAATTATTCCTAGATCGATATCTGTCCGAAAGTGATGACTTCCAGTTTGAGACTCTCGAAGCTGTTTGGAAAGTGTTAGATGTTTGCTATAAAAATATACGGCATCCCCCCGTTCCGAGATAATGCCTGTCCGAAGATCTCATGCAGAGTTGCAGGTAAGAGAGACTGTGACAATAGGGAGAATTCAATTTCGTCCATTCGAGCCGTCAATTTTTCCTGAGCTTCTGCAGACACTGGAAAGATGCCAAATCCGGTTTTGATGTTTTGTCTCTCCTGGATAAGCTTCTCTGTCAGGGTTACAACCCTTGTGATTACTCGGGCTTAGCGCCCTTGCTTATATCACTGTCTTTAGCGCTATCCGTTATCACTGTTACTTTCGCTTAATTTACTTTATCGCTAATTATTTTTAAACGTTCACCTTACCCGATTGGGCTACCAGCCGTACCCACTTTATGACAATCATTATTAAATATTAGAGAACATTCACGAATCTTCTATGGAGTACTGAAATGGTATGATGGCATTCTAGGATTTTGTGAATACTCCAGCATCTTCTATGGATTACTATACGTTCTAGTTCTAAAGCGTTCGATGGGATTCGGTGGGGACAGCTTGGGATAACTATATATGATTGTTCTTGTCTTGTAGATAATCTTCACGCACTTCTTAGTTTGTTAATTGAATCTTTAGATCTTTGAGTTATTCAAGACCAGCCTCTCACATTCTCCTACATAAAGGTACTGAGTTGTAGCATTATGGCATGTGGCATATGATGAAGAACTTAAAGCTGGAGAGCCATGGCCGACTCGAACCAGAAGACGATTTTCTTTGGGCTTACTTTTTATCTGTGCCTTAGGTCTAGTCTGAACTTGGGTCGCTACTGGTGTTGGGGTTTCTGAGAGCGTTGCTTTGTGGCGGGGGTCTAATCTATAGTGGCATGAGCTTTGAGGTATTTGGAATAGCTGTCATTGACATAATTTTGCTACACAGGATGTACGTCGGAAACTTGTGCAGTATTTGTGACAGAGTAGGAAATGGGGGGTCTTTATGAGCATCTGACATGACATTCAAAATCTCGACGGGCTACGAAACTGAGATCAACAAAAAAAATCGAAAAGATTGTTGAAAATGTTGAGGAGGGGTACTGTATTCATTTAACACATCATCTAGCCCGGATACAATATTCTGGAACATAAGCGTAGCTTCATTGTTCCTGGTGTAAGTGGAGGAGGTAGTTGACAGTTGCATCTCTGTCAGCGATCCCTCTCCACCATTCGGGGCGGAGACGTGTAGAAGTAGAGATTAATAGGAAGGGGGTAGAGAGGAAGATTTGACATGAATGAGATAGGATTGCTATCAGCAATGGGTGTAAGAACTGTGTTGTCGTTCCGATCACTTGATATGTTTCAACAATTCTAAATCTGACACTGAATCACACTGGCGTAAATGCAATGATATCACGAAATATGCCAGAATCAAATAGAATTTGGCGGCTCATAATTTGAAGTGATATGATATTATACTGGTAGTGAAGATATACATCATTACAGTACGGATCATTACAAAATTGGAGGAGATGAAGTCATGAGCTGTCTCAATTTCAACATAAGAGCTTAATTCCTGAGGATGGTGATCGGCGGGTGTGGCTTACTTCCACTCAGCTGGTCTACTGAATTTCGGATCTAGTCAAAAGATAAAGACTGCCCTCCTTTCTTCATATCGTTGTTTGTTGAGTAAGTCTATTTCAAAGTACTGTCTCGTGAAGTAATATTAATATTCCGAGTCAAGCCTGAGTTTGATATCGTTATAAGGTTATAGATATTGACCTACCGCGGATTCTAGTATTGAGTTCAATTCATACCTAAAATGAAATTGACTTTTCCAATGAGGCAGACTTTAGATAGGTTTTGCGTCATTAAAATATTTACTGTGCCAGCGCAAACTGTTTGTGTTAAATCATTTGCGAAACTTAGAGGGAAGCTTTTTAGAGCTTTAGAAATAAGATAGTTTTCGAGTCAGCTCACCTTTTTAACAATTTTTTGGTCATAATTTCTCACGTCAAATTACTAATCAATTAGGGATAATTGTCAAGTGTTGAGCTTGTGTTCTGGTATAATTAAACCTAAAAAAAATTTTGCGTCATTTTTGGCTATCACAATGGAGCCACAGCCTTTGGACCAGAAAATTGGAGAAATTCAGTCTTTTGGCTGTGCTTTATCATTGACAAAGGTCATAAAGTTGACCTTACTTGTGCTTTTGGTGCATCGAATCTTAACTTGTGATATCTTAAACAATTGGTCTTCTGTGGCTGCGATAACTTGGTCCTGAGTCTTGACAGTACTTCTCCCACGATCTTATAGAAGAATCTTACCTTAGTTTGAAATAAATGTCGTTGACCCAATTATCCATCTTAGCTGTCAAAATATGCATGGTACATTTCTTAGATTCGCAGTTAATGGCGTTAATACCACTTATAATTTTTTGAGGCGATCAAATTGCAAAAGTCTAAAGATTTGACTCAGCTCAACAATCTGTCCATTATCAAAATTTTTTCAACTGTAAAGGAAAAAGTCTTTAATGGCTTAATAAGGATTGTGATGATAGTACTGAGTGAATCGAGGGAACTGTTAGTTTCTTGTTAGTATAGACAACAGATTACTCTATTATTTTTATTCAATCACGCGGAGTGTAATGATTCCAGTGACTTTCCTTTAATTCAGATACCAGCCTCCTCTGCCCTTTTTCTTACTAATATCAGTCCACAATAGATTTACTACGAGGAGCATTAAACTGTCACATAAATTTCTGTTCAACATGAAATAAGATTTCTGTTGAGTTATCTTTTTCGACTTTTGATGTAATCTCTCAGTTGCTCATGCTTAGTAACAAAGAACATCTTTTTTCCATCATTTCGCCATACCAAGACGCCAATCTCATCTGCGTATCGCGCGCAGGAATCAAATTCTTTCTGATTGTCAAAATCGCAGAATAAGAAGCCTGGCGTGGCTTTCATACGTTCATTTTCGATCTGCCATAGACGGATCTGATCGACCACAGTAGGTGGTAAAACAGGCGCGCCTTTCAGGGCAGCACTCTTTACAAGTTGCGGGTGAGCATGTGTAGCTAAAAATGAAATAATCTGGTCCGACGTAATTCCATGAGAGATTGCGTTGGCAACTGATTCGCGAGTTATCTTGCCGGCAACCATGTTGGGATAGCGAGTACTGAATCTCGTAAAAAGGGCAAGTACTGCAATTTGAAGTGGAGAGTAGGTGTATGCGTATATACGGTAATTTGTCTCAATTATGATAAAGCCTTTTACACCACTTCTGTTAGTAGCAGCGTCAAAACCATCTGATACACTACGAAGTGCACTAGCGTCTGAAGTTAAAGTAGTGGAGAGCCGAGTGGGATAAAATATGCTGGAATTCGCGGGAGAGAGATAAAGCAGTCCAAATGAAGAAAGATAAGTCAACATCTCCTGCTGTATTTTACTCAGGGTTGAGATGCTGTATGCGCGTCCGCATTCGAGAGAGCCCAACATAAAAAGAAAGGAGAGCATTTCCACAGAATCTAAATTCATCGTCTCTGAGTTCTCAATCCATAACAACAATAGAGTCCAGACCTGAGCATTTACTTCCTGAAGCAGGAAGGTAAAGCCTGCCTTGGTGATCCCACCTCCACTAAATTTGCCTTTAGTGACTAGATTTCCTCTCTGCAGTAAATGCTTCACAATATCCGCAGGTCCTTGGCCAGTCTCTGCACGACTTTGTCCTACACTGTTGACGACATAGTGTAGTATTTCTTCCCATCGGTTTCTTGCCAGCTCATCCAAGAAAGCCACATCGATTTCATCTGCATTGTGTCCATTAGATGGCGCACCAAAAGATTGATGTTCTCCTCCTCCAGTCAGGGCCATTCGTAGTGAAGAGCTAAAATTCTTTGTCAATGCTACAGTCTGGGGATTGTCTTTAGTAGCAGCTGTAATTGTAACGACGTGCAACCTGGTAAGAAGTGAGAGACATTGCTCCCGCTCTCTGCAAATTATTAATTTAAGAGGAGACTCAGAGCATATATCCTCACCTTTGACAGGAGGGTTGAATCCAAAGATCAAGATCCGAAAGTAGGAATGGTTTACTCATGTAAAGTAAAGCCATTACAAAGGTTTTAGCTACTAGTCTTAACAAAAAATCCTTTGAGCTATGTTCATCGACATACCAAGATGGGGAAGCATGCGCCTGAAGATAGCTAGGGCGGTCGAGGGTTGTTGGTATAATCGTCTGAACGTCGTGCCCGGAAGTCTTTCCAGATATTCAAATGATGCCATGGTTGAAACCGACATATTAATTGTAATAAAGCCAGTAGCTGGAGAATCTCATAATATTATCTTATAAAAACCAAAGAGTGTAGGAAAAGGTATCAATGGAGATACAGCTCATCCATAATATTCGGGTGCTTCAGGGGAAAGGCTTGAGCCTAAGTGTTCTATTAGTGATCAATATCTGTCTGGGTAAGGGTCAGTACTGTTACTGCTCATAACTCTAGAAGATGACTTATTGATTTGATATTTAGCAGAGATTATCTTGAGATTGTTATGAAGCTGTGTTAGTACGAGCTACACGCATTGTCCAATGAATATTACTGATACATATACACATTTACTGAGTAACTTTGGAATTTCAGATTTTGGAATTTAACGACAAGTCAGCGTCAAAGAATGTACAGATGGTTTACTATGAGCGTTGAGCTTATCACTGCGTGTCTTTACGACCTTCTGAAGGCGTACAAACGATATGCCATCTAGATTGATGAACACCCAATTTATTATGTACTATTGTTCTGTCGCGAATGCTGCTAATAGTAACAAGCGTTGAGACGACAACAAAGCATTAAATTGTAAGCGCTCTCTACGAACCATACAAACTTACATATATATTATAATACCTTATTGGTCGGATGGTGCAGCGGTACACCGTTCGGGCTGTTCTTTCAAAGAGGTTCCGGGTAGTCTTGACACATAATGCCACTTGAAGCAGGAGTAAGATAGGTCCGAATCCAGCAAAACCTGCTCAACCTATACCGCGATGACACTATGTTCATAGAATGATGGAAAGTAGCTCAGCAGTCCATAGGTTTTTCTCGCTTTTCTCTGTGGTGGGTATTCACGAAAAAAGGTACATATCGCTAAGCATGATTCTCGTAGTCGTATCTGCAAATGGAATCTGGGTATGATTACTTCAAATGGTGTCATTGTGCGTCACAAACATATTTTCCGTAATTATCCGCGTCATAGCATCAGTCTGCATACGAAAAATATTTTTTTAAAAAAAAGTGGCCCCCTGTTATAGGCTCTGATCTAGTGTGAGCATCCAGAGTTTATCCGGCTCCCTAGTCAGACGTGTCATGACGTGGTGATATAAACAAATACTAGCGTCCAAGGATATGTGACGGTTTCGATAAATATCCTCATGTGTATAAAGTAAAAACTTTTTACCCAAGTCAAAATAGAAATTTTATTTGGATACAAATTCGCATTTAGCCTACGGAACATCCCTCAACACCCCCAGAAAGGTCGAATGAGAATGCCATTGTGCATGGATTTCACTATAACTCAACAAAAATTGCAATGAAAATTGATTATTCTAAATCAGTATGTGTTCTAAGTCGTTTCTCTATCTCTATCCAAGGAAAAGGATAGAGAAGTGTGGTCTAGGATATGCAGCAGAGAATAATTCATCAAGGGACAGAAAGTGATGGGCAAGACGGCCGCGTTCCAAGAGCAGCGAGGATTGGATGGTGGTGTGGTACGGAAGAGGGTTTCAAGTGAGGCTCGTTAGCTCCATATAGGCGTTAAGGCCGATGGTAGATCAGAGAATATTACTAACTCATTGTAATTAATACGGCAGAATTATTAACCTGACGAGACCCACTTGAAACCCTCTTCTGTAGGCCGTTCTCCCATGTAGGGTCTGGGTAGCTGAGGCACATGCCCAACTTGGGATAGGAGGAATGTTAGGATATGAGGGGCAAGATAGGCACAAGATAAACCGGGTAATTAGAGGTTAATAATTCTATGTAACAGAAATATGTCACATTATATATTTACAGCTAATATATTTTCATGGCGGGAACCAGAAGGAATAGAGCAGTATCTGACCCTGAAGTCTGGAAAGCATCAATTTTTTTCACAGACAAAAAAACTGGCAGACAAAAGATGAATTTCTGGGGGACACCATCACATCTAAACTGACACCTAAGAAGATTTCTGTCAGTTCAATAGGTTTCTCTATCGCCGCGTGACAGTTTACGTAATATTTGATCTCCTGTATAAATCGTTTTATCGGTAGTTAGGAAAAAATAGATCATCTCAACACTTCAATTGCATCAGTGTGAACAGTACTGTTGGTACCAATATGGACTAGCATCAGGAGAAATGTTTATCCGGGAAACTTATATAATCGTTTGTAGCATAGAATAGAAGGGAAAAAGAAAGTGATCATCAATCGTGTTAACACACCATAGTAGATCACCAACCCGTGGTGATACCGACACTGATCAGTGATATCACAGATCAGGAGCACGGCGACATTGCGAAGAGAGGAAGCCTCAAATCAATCTTCTGTGGAGCTCTAGATTAGACCGCTTGCCCCTACAAAAACAACAGACATCAAAACTTGCACTCATAAAAACAAACATGGCATCCAGTTCTTCGAGCCAGGATGAAAAAACGCCCAAATTTGACCCAAATAAATTCAACATCTCGAAGGCTAATGATGAAGAGATCACAGAATTTATTCGCAATCGAGTAGAAAACTACAAGGTGAATAGCGAATGGAAGAACGAAACTCTATGGGAATATTTCCAAGAAGATTTCGAAGGTTTTACAATTTCAAATTTCGAAACATCTAAAGATGGCATCAGGCATCTACGTGATCATCTAAGAAAGAATGGTATCAACATACCTGGTGGTAAAGGCTACAAAATATCCAAAGCTCTCTTCGAACTACTACAGGAAGATGAACCTCATGTTCTTGGTGCTACATCAATTACTTCCGTCATCGCGAGTCCTCCAAATATTGTTCCACCAATCCGAACCGGAAGAGAACTTACGGAACTAAGCAAGATCTATCGTGACGACATGAAATACGGAGGAAGCGAAGATCGATTGGATTACATGCTATCTATTTTTTACAGCCTCTGTTTAAGAGCCAATGTCAGACCCGATCAGTACGTGTTAGCCGCCTCTATCATGCTCAAAAAGAGTGCTCTTCAATACTATTTCATGGCTATTGATCCGCACCTCACATCTTCTTCGACATTTGATGAAATTGTCACCAAACTGCGAAACAATTTCGAGGGCTCTGAACACAAACAAATGATTTTCCAAATGTGGGGCAACACAACTCTTAAATCAATAATGACCAAGAATCCCGGTAGAACAGTTCTCCAAAACCTTGAAACCCTCATCGATGAGCTTCGCGACCTACAATTAGGATTGAAACCAGCATTCAGAAACGAAGATTATCTACACGCCAAACTTTTCGAGGCCTGTAGAGGAGTTCCAGCCTGCCGAAGTGCTCGATATCGACCATCAAGTACTCTTCAAGGATTGATCGACGACCTGCGCTCGTCTATCATGGCATATGAAGATGAAAGTGATATCAAGGAAGAAACATTTTTTACAGACCGAAGATTTCATAAAGATCGTCCCCGTCAAGATTATCGCCAAAGCCGCCGGCAAGACTTCCGAGGAAAATCTCAAGGTAATAAAAGATGTTTTATCTGCAAAAAGGAAGGTTGTTGGTCAACTAAACACTCGAGAAAGGAACGTGACGACCATAAGGAAATTCAGAGATCTCAATGGGAGAGAAGATATGATCAATACCTCGCTGATGACAAGACAAACAAAGGTATCAATCTCGAAACGGATAGTGAAGAGGAGGAGATAGAAGCACTTCCACACTCGTCTAATCTTCTAGATGAATCATCGGAAAATTCTGTCGACAATTGCGAGACGTACTTTACAACGTTCGGCGAAATAAACGGTCCGGAAATGTTAACTTCCCTTGCTAATCAGGCCACCTACCATGCCATTACGAAGGAGGACAGTGACGCTCAACAGGACCCTTTCACTTACACGACGAATGACCCGAAAAAGAGTAATCGATATACTCAAGATGAATTCTACGGAATATTAGTTGACACAGGAGCTGCAGGATACTCTACAGCGGGCTACGGCCAATACTTAGCTTCTCAAAAATTTCTCAACAATGATGAAGGAAAGCTTGATACTTCAAAGGCCGGAAGGATCACAGTCCAATTTGGTATAGGATCTAAAAGTTCAATAGGCACTACCACCCTTAGGACACCTATTGGAATAATAGAATTCCACGTTGTCGAAGCGGATACTCCGTTCCTCCTATCTCTCAGCGATATGGATAGACTCGGAATTGTTGTAGATAATCTTAACAATGTGCTTGTTCAGTCGAACAAAGCATATACAATTACCAGACGTTTCGGACACTTATTTTTTGTCTATCATACGCCGTACGAAACTTCATTCAATTGTTTCCTTACAGAGAAAGAACTCCGCCAGCTTCACCGTCGATTCGGCCATCCCTCTATTGATCGATTCTATAATTTACTTCGACAATCTAACCACGACGTCAACAGAGAAGCCATTCAAAAACTTACCAAGTATTGCTCAACGTGCCAGAAGCATGGGGGATCGCCTAGACGATTCAAATTTACCCTTCGTGACGACACTATCGATTTTAATCATTCAATATATGTCGATGTCATGTATATTGAAAGTCGTCCCCTACTCCATGTTGTTGATGAAGCAACACGCTTCCAAGCTGCTCGATGGCTAAGCAATATCTCATCTCTGACTACGTGGAATACGTTGCGTCTCTGCTGGATTGATGTCTACGTCGGACCGCCAGATATGATTACTCACGACGCTGGAACTAACTTTGTTGGGCATGAATTTCAACAATACGCAACATCTCTCAACATCAAGACGAAGTCAGTTCCTGTGGAAGCACCAAACTCTATGGGTATTGTTGAAAGATATCACGCGCCCCTGCGTCGTGCCTTTCAAGTAATTTCTCAAGATCTTCCCGAACAGAATAAGGATTTGACCCTACAAATGGCTGTAAAAGCCATTAATGACACTGCAGGACCTGACGGCTTAGTACCCACACTCTTGGTCTTTGGTTGTTATCCACGAATGGCACAATCAGATCCGCCGTCACCCACAATTGCAGCTCGCGCTTCTGCACTCAGAAAAGCAATGGCTGAAGTATTTAAATTGCGGGCATCAAGAAAAGTCACAGACGCTCTCAGGCAACGAAACGGTCCCCAAACAGACTCAATTCGGGATCTACCCATCAACTCAGAGGTCCTAGTCTGGAGAGATAACAATAATCAACAAAGATGGGACGGGCCCTTCAAGTTGTTATCGACCATTAATGAAACTTGTACTGTACAATTAAACAGCGGGCCAACCGAATTTAGAATAACCTCAGTCAAGCCGTATCTTCGCCAAAGCTCTGAAGAACTTCATCCATCCTCCACTCAATCCATAGATCCGGTAATACCGCCAGTTTCTGAACGTCGAAATCCTATCAGGAATAGGCAACTCCCAGCTCGATTTCGGGCTAATAACCAATCTACAGAATGTTTTCAAGCTTATGTGTTTTTGGTACAAACTCCTTGGACATCACAATTCAAAGAATCACGTCGAAAAGAACTTCATGATCTCATAGAGCGAGATGTTTTCAAGATTGTAGATGAAGAAGAAGCGCCTGTGGGACAAAGAATATTTGGTTCCAGGTGGGATGATGTCATTAAAAATGAAGGGACTCCTATGGCTTTCGCTAAGTCAAGACTTGTGGTACAAGCTTTCAAAGATGAGGGCAAATCAAACATCCTCACTCAATCACCCACAATCCAACAAGTCAGCCAGCGAATTATCCTTTCAATTGCCGCCAGCACTCTTGACAATGATGACGAGCCAACAAGCTTGTATCTACGAGATATCACACAGGCATATGTTCAATCAACAACGAATATCAACAGAACATTTTTCGTTCATCCCCCTCCCGAACTTGAATCCAATAACAAGTTATTGAAAATCGAAAAGCCACTATATGGTATTCCTGAGGCTGGAAACCATTGGTTTAAAACCTATCACTCGCACCATGTTAACAATCTAGATATGAAACCTTCTACATACGACAACTGTCTCCTTCATACCTACTCGAACAGTCACGAATTCGGCTTGATCGGCTTACAAACAGATGACACATTGATACTGGCGAATCAAAAATTTGCTAACAAAGAAGAAGCCAAGCTGAACTTTGACTCTAAACCTCGAATAAAATTATCATTAAATGATCCATTAACATTTAATGGGAGTGTCATTACGCTGACAGAGAATATGAGCCTACATGTAACTCAAGAAAAGCATTGTGATAAAATTGTGACTTTGCAAGGTCCTACAACAAGTAAAGATCAATATATCACTCAAAGGGCAAGAGGTGCATACATATCAACTGTCTGCCAACCCGAAGCTTCATTCGATCTTTCGTCTGCTGCCCAAGTCATAAATCCCAACAAAATAGACGCTGCAAAGCTGAATCGTCGCCTCGAATGGCAAAGAAAAAATAGAGACCGAGGGCTTAAATTTATAAAATTACACCTTCAATCTTTGCAACTCGTCGTATTTACGGACAGTTCTTTCGCAAATAATCGAGATTTTTCGTCACAAATTGGCTTTGTAATAGCATTGGTCGACAGGTACAACAAGGCCAATATCATTCACTGGCAATCTGTCAAATGTAAAAGGGTTACCCGCTCTGTTCTTGCATCTGAGTTATATGCCATGGCTCTAGGATTCGATCACGGCTCACCGCTAAAAACCACACTAGATGCCATTCTTAATCAGTCAATTCCTTTGGTTATTTGTACCGATTCTCGTTCTTTATTCGATTGTCTTGTAAAGCTTGGAACAACATACGAGAAGAGGCTCATGATTGATCTCATGTGCCTTCGGGAAGCCTACGAAAAGCGAGAAATAGCTGAGATACGTTGGATCGATGGAATGACAAATCCTGCCGACTCCATGACAAAAGAAAAACCCAGTGACGCTTTAAAGAAGCTAATTGACACCAATCATATTAACATCGAAGCTAGGGAGTGGGTAGAGAGGAGTTCAAAAATCAGCAGTTTTGCTTAAAGAGAAAATAACTCTCTTCTGTATCTCGATTGTCAGATGTGTTTTAGGTTGTGGATTCTTTAAGTTTGGTTGTTGCCAGTGTTGGTACCAATGTGGACTAGCATCAGGAGAAATGTTTATCCGGGAAACCTATATAATCGTTTGTAGCATAGAATAGAAGGGAAAAAGAAAGTGATCATCAATCGTGTTAACACACCATAGTAGATCACCAACCCGTGGTGATACCGACAAGTACTGTGCTTGAGAACCCGGTGATTCCAACAATTTCAAAGCAGCATGGCCAAGCAGATAAGAAGCGAGCATATCAGCTTCCAATCTTATCTGTACCGAAGAAAAGTACCCGGAGTCGACTCACTAAGTTGCCCTTGTGGATACCCCTCCCAAAATATGGAGCACATGATCATGGCTTACCCGCGATGGTCAAAAGAAAGATCTGAAGTGTGGAGGAAAGCGAATGATAGATCCTTCAAAGCTAAAATTAATAGTGCAGAAGACGTCGCCAGAATCACACAATGAATTCTTGAAGCAGGATAACTTGAACAGTTCCGGCTCGTGAGGATTATTGAAGCCACAATAGCAGCAAATAAACTAAGCCTGAAACACAGAGGGGTAGGTTGAACAAAGGGGGAAAAGGGATCCACAATGGGCATTGCAGATTTATCGCACTTCCTGAAGGTAAGTCTATGACTAAAAACAAATAAAGAAACAGTAAAGGTAGGTTTGGGGGGTTTTCACCGAAAGGTTTCTTCCTATGTAAATAAAGAGTTAGTATACCTGCGTGGGCCATTAAGGGTGCCGAACCAGGGTAATGAAATCAAATCAAATATATTTTCATGTTATGTGCATAGGCGGGGCTGACTAATCATTATTTCGGACGAGAAAGCTGATTCGAATCCGGCAAGACCCTCACACCATACTTCTCGCCTGGTCATGTATGTGACGATGATTAAGGCACACTGTGTAGTCGTGTATGGGTGGAATTCGTTCCTGCGACAGACGTCAACGGTTGAGGGTTGAAAGGGCTGTGAGGCGCTTGGTTTCGAGTTATGTCTTCAAATGATATTCGGGCGTGAGTGCCCCTCATATCAAGTTGAGTCATCGCTCCATGTACCGTACCGGTGTCATTCGTGTCATAGCCTAAAGGCTGCATATACAAGAATGAATTTAAAAAAAAATGGCCCCAAAAAACCCGGAACATCACCTTAAGATGTAGAGCCACAGCCGACTCTGAAGTCTGGAATGCAGCCAATTTTACACTGACATGAACAATGGCAGACAAAATATGAGTCTCGGAGGAACTCATTCAAAACTACCCCAAACCCTCACAAGAGCCCAGATCAGCATCGCAATGCAGTCAAGGAGCAATTATATCGGGCGCAAGTCTTATCTGTATCGAAGAAAAGTTCCTGGAGTTGACATTCTGAGATGCCTGTGTGGAAGCCCACCGGAAAATTTCAAGAATGTAGTTATGGCTTGCCCGCTAGAGGCCAACGCAAGGGCCTTAAGCGTGAAGGAAATACACACTGTACGAAACAGTGTAAGCGCACTTCCCACATGTAAGTTCAAGAACTGTTGACTTTTACTAGATTTTTGGGGGGTATTTCATCGAGAGGTCTCCTCCCATACAAATAAGAGAATTTGAGGTACCTGCGTGGGCTACTGAGGCGCCATAACAGGACAAAGAATTCAAATACAAAACGTTTCTGTCTAGTGGCGATATAAATTCCTCATTAAAATTATGAAAATTTTAATTTTTGTGAGGCCTTGGAGTCTTCGAGGCATTAGATTTGTTGAACGTGTGGTCTAAATGCTTTTTTTGATATCTTTTCACGTCATGCCGACGCATTGCACACGACTTTAAAGATCATCAACCGGTTGGCTCAGCCTATCTATGGCTACCCGATACGTCACTCTCCCGAAAGGTTCCAACAAAGTAGATTTCCATTCCCTAATCACACCCCATGAGATTTCCCCGAGCCAATTCCATTTTTCGACCTTCCGCACGGGTGACTGGTCCCGTAGTTTCTCAGCTACCAAATTTTCTCCCCAAGAGTCAATCTGTATGTGACTCTTCGACCGGAAAACCCTGAAACAAAAAACCGATCGACTGGAGTGGTGCTGTTCCACGAATGTACGTTGCCAGCTGAAGGAGAACCAGCAGTCTAGAGCACAGGGCGGTTTAGAAACATCTGATTTGCCCCGGTATTTAGACTGTCGGCGATATTTTTTAGACATAGCTCCAGCACACGTACAACGCATCGCAGTCAAAATTCCTAATTATTCCCTCTCCAAACACCTTTTCTCCTTCTCCTTCATCTCAATTCCCGTCCATCTTTTTCTTGTAGATATTCCTCCAGAAATCTTCTCGAAAGTAAACAGTATTTCATGTCTGCCTTCCCAAATTTATGCTCCACGACTTAAATCCTCAGTCGACTGTCCATAACATCGGGGGCATATGTGTGGGTAGTAATCTAGGTAACGATGATACTGTTCCAGGTGATTTTCGGAGGAAGGGAGCTCCTTTCGATGAGATGTTTGACCGTGAGAGACTTGGTGTTAGTTAGGTCCAGGTCTTGTCAAATAGAATTGTTGATAGGCTGAGGAGCCATCGACCGGGAGTACTTTGCGGGCCTCCAACTTCGAAAGAGTTGCGACTCTTCTTGGCTATTACAGATGTGCGGACATACTGGACGTTCACAGCCGGCATCACATGAAGGTGAGCAGTTCGACTTTGCCAGCAAAATAGACTTAGATGTGTTCACGTTTTAACAGGTATGTCTACAGATACGGAACGATCGTACTGATAAGGGGAACTTGGTTTTTATTCTTTGATGATATAATTAATTGATATATATATTTTAACTTTATTCTTCATTGTCAAGCTTCCGTGGTCCAATGGTTAGGATTCCACCCTTCCAAGGTGGAGGTTCGTGTTCGATTCACGGCGGTTGCAATAATTACATGCACCTCTTATTTAACGAAGCACATTGTACAAAGGTATTCTGCACGCAGGGAAAATATTCAATTTTAGGCAGACGTTTTGTCTCACTGCCTCACTTTGAGGAGTAATTTCCACTCTGTAATTGGTGAATGGAGGGAAATGGCTTACGAAAACCTACAAAACTGGCCTGATCCTTGGGCCGAGTAGGATTGCATTGTTTGCATTTCACGTCGAACTGCATCTTGCCAGTTTTCCACTTCACGCCCGGCTACCTTTATGCCGCCTCTGACTCTCGCCGATACAGGTATCCCATCAAAATGTACAGAGCGCGAATGTCTGAGAGCCTTCAACTACTCTATTGGTTAAGTTCTTGTACAACGGATGAAAAGGTAGTGGCATCTATGTCTCAATCAAAACTTGCCTAGCATGGCTGCTCCACGATCTACGTGCTCAATTTTAATGATGTATATGGTCGAACCCTTGTTATAACGATGTATTCCGTTCTAAAAAAAAATTAACGATATTTCGAGTATATCGGTAAAACAGATTGGATTACACAATCATTTTATTACATAATCGTATGATTACGTCATCCAATTATCAAGCGTCCAAAGTTCCTTCCTCCTTCCACGCTTTCCACATTTCAAATTCTAATCCCCCTAAATTATTAAGTTATAAGCCAACATAAGTGCCAAAAGGGTATGGGTTCATCGAAGTTTAGGATGCTGGAATATTGGGTATAGAAGAAAATGTATTTAAATCTTTTGTCATAGCTATTAGGCTGAATACGATATGATTTTAAAAAAAGACCCCCTGAATGATGTGACGAGAGATTTTCTTGTTCTACACAATTGATTGGTAAATGTAGTTGGGGGACGAAGACGACGTTTCTATCTGTACGTGGTGTCCCCTACGAACCTGGAGTTTATCTTCAGAGCCAACAGAAACACGTATTACTTGGTCACGGAGGAAAAGTCACCCAAACGAGTTTCCGGGGCGTACCCAGCTCCCGTTATGGTGGTGATGGATCAGACTAAGTCGGCCCTTTTTACCAAGATGAATTCTCACTGTTTACAGAAATTCTGGCATTATACTGTCTCCCGAGGAAAGAGCACCGCTACCTGAGCGCTGGTGGTGTCGGTATAAGGAGGATATCTGGACTATGGGATATTAGAAAGATACAGATGGGGATACGCACCTCGTGTGACTCTGATGTCTAGGCCTCGCCTGGCCGGGGTTGCAGGTTTTTTGAGACTTTTTCCCGCGTACCGGTTTCCATGGCTGCTCTTTTTCAATTTTTTTGGAGCAGAAGGTTCTGTAGAAAAGGTGGTTGATTCTACGGGTAATTACTGAGCTAAATGGCTACCCGTCATGGGACAATGTATCAATGATCTTAGGTTCGAGGTAAAATGGGACAGGAGCACTGTAGAAGGTGTGGCCTGGGTCAGAGAGGAGCCCTAGAGTTGTAATATTCTTGGACTCTACATAGCACAAATAAACACCACTACAAGTGGTGTTAGGGTCTTGCTGGATTCGAGCCAGCTATTTCCTGTCCCAAGTGGGGCACATGTTCGAGCTACCCAGACTCTACTAGGTAGAACGGCCCGGACAGTGTACCACTGCACCATCCGACCCTCAGTTCATACATTCATAGCGGTCTATGAGGCTTAGTGGGAGTAAATTACAACTCCTCACTTATGTTCTACAGATTCTCTACGTTCCATCATTCCCTGACTATTATGATATTTCTACCAAGACTTACTTCTTGATGTTCAAATCCCTCGTATACTTGAACAGGATAACGACAGGTTTTTCTCGCTTTTCGCCATTGTCGGTATTCACGGGAGAGGGTACATGCCGTAAGGCGTTATTCTCGAAGTAGTATCTGCAAACAAAATCTGAGTATGAGTGTTCCAAACGTCAAACTGATTCATTCTGCGAAAAATACATGTCTTCCGTAATCATACGCGTCATGGCCTCAGGCTGCATACTCTAAATTTATTTTTAAAAAAATAATGTACTTGTCATTTACCACATAACATAACGGTCGGACGTTGCGTACCTTTCCGGCCAAGTTCTGGAAACTGATCCTGTCAGCCTATCCGTGACCAACATTTAACATCAGGAACTATCTGCTATAACACAGACGCTTACTGAAACAAGGGAAAACTTTACACAATTATGAAAGCTTCCACACGATACAATTACCGTGGCGCAACCAGAGTTTTGGCCTTCGACGCCATTATTAAAACATACGGATAGAATTCAGATTTTAATTCTTCAGTCTGCAAGAATAGGTCTGTCGTAGATTTGAGCGGACCAAGGACGTTATGCCTGGCTAGTACGATGAGGTATCTGAAAACTTGTTAATCGTTCATGAACAAATGAACGGCAAAGGATAGATCGAGAACTTACGGTTGCTAGTACGCTATCTACAAGCAATTTGAGAGTATGAAATATCATGCATGCGAGAGGGATGTTTCTAAGTAACGGGCTCTGTTCCTTTACCAACGTATGCTAAGACATCCTTTTCCGGTCTGTCACGATTGAGATCATGAAGCTTACTCTGCTACATGCAGTTCCTTCCGAACCATGTACAACAATCATTCCTAATCACCCCACCAGTTCTACCGAGACAACACCGTTCCTTAATACATGGATTTACCCTATCGGTGTTGGAAATTGCAGAGAATAAGCGCTTCTAGCACTAGCTGGAACAGAATCCAGACGCTCATTCAAATCAGCAAACTCGTCAATAAAAAGGCTAACTGTTAATTGTGCCAAAGCAGAAGCAGATAGTTTCGTTTCTACTTCATCGCCAGATGCATCGGAAGAACGGTCACAAGGATTTATAATTTTCTAAGGCTGTTGATACTGTATCGCTTGGTGTCGCATGATGCAAAAATCGCTACAAATTTCCAATCATAGAAGGCTTAGTCGGTCGAGATCCATCTCTATCCGGGCTAACTGATGAATTACAGCGACCGGAACGCGACCATGAAAAATTTACTGCATGGAAGTATGTAGGGTGATCGCTTTGCCCAAGCGTTGAAAGAATTCTCAACGCCTATTTACTTGAAGTGAGGGCGGCTCCAGTCCCCGGAGTTCATTTATTATTCTCACTTTAGACATTGAAGGTGATCTGGGCAGACCAACTGCTGCGTCGTCGAAAAATTTACCCGTACGGACATGATTCTTGGATATCCACTCCTAGTATCATGGACCTGCTCAATTTATAAGTGGGGCGCAGAAAATCCCTCACAGCGCAATCACCCAATCTCTCGTGCCCAAATAGCGCAGGTTTGAATATGTAAGAAAAGTAACTATTTGAGACTTGCATAGCGGCGGCAATAGTCCGAAGATTCTCCGAAGGTGAAGGTATGGATAGTGGTTGATTGTAGATATCTAGAGGGTTACTAATGATCTCACTGCTAAAAAGGGTGGATAATCTTGCTGTATGCGACTCACGACAAGAGCGGTGTCCTGAAAGTCAGACCGCTCAACGGATCAGCTGGACTTAGTAACCCCGCGATAAGATGAGATATGATTTATGGGCGAAGGATTTTGTAACCCTCCCATCCAAGACACATTGATGCCTATTTTAACCCTGTCTTTTACATAAGTAAATTTTACGTAAAAAGTGGATTGGAATGGGCAAATCAAATCTTCGGCTAGAGAAAATGCAAGATCCTATTGGATTATTCTATCTTATTAGAAATAGTGCGGGCTCATAGTCTAGATGTAAACGCACCCATACGTAATTTATGGAAGGGAATGGAAGGGAATAGAAGGTCAGTAAAGTGACTTTTTTCTCACGGAAGACTACCAAATTTTATCTGGTAGCCGACATGTAATACCCCCCTTCCCCTCCACCTTTGTACAGGACGTGAACAGTTGATGCATGTCCACGTAGTACACCCAATTTGTTTTTCAAATAATACTTTTGAAGAGAAATGGTCCTAGGATTGCAGTACATCTATCGTTTAAGATCACATGACTCAATGTTACGTTCCTTATGTCGTGCAAATGATTTCGGTAGTATTCCTAAGTTTGATTGGCGTGCTAACCCCAAGATGTGATGTCGGTCCTTGTATAGAACATCATCATACCACTTCACGTACGACGATGTGGACAGATGTAAAAATCATCTAAACGCCTGTCTAATCGCTCAAGTATGATCTCGGGAGTCTGTTATTCTTTCCTGCAGCTCTTGCCGCTCCTTGCCGTTAATCGCTGAGCTCAACCACCCATAATATGGCTTCACATCATAATTCGGCTCATTACCCCACATTTTCAAGTGTACCAACTTCATTCGACTTGAATTGCATAAATCATATGAAAAATAACGGTCGTTTCCCGCAAAACACACTACCTTTGGATGAAGATCATTTATTCGCTGCTGGCTGGGACGAAGCGCCCCCTCATGGGGGCAATTTCTATTCCACGCCCTTCAACTGGAAGCCACCCGAGGCTAAAACAGATGATTTACCACCTCGAAACTCTTCTACCATGTGTTCAGTTACCCCATTAGAACGAGAAAAACTTCAACGTGTCGAAATGCCTCATCGTAACTCGTATTCTGATCACGATAGCTCTCGATCTGATGAGAACTCTATTAGTCACTCTATTTCTTCTCCTGACTTGAAAGATCAACCTCGAAAGCGAAAATGCTTTGGAGAAGACGAGGAAGAGGAAGATGATGATTCAAATCCACCAGCCAAAAAGACGGCTCATAATATGATTGAGAAGCGTTACCGAACTAATTTGAATCAAAAAATCGCTGCCCTACGCGACAGTGTACCAAGCCTTCGGATTATGTCCAAAAGTGCTCGAGGTGAAGATACAGTTGATGATAGAGAAGAGTTACAGGGTCTTATGCCTGCTCACAAACTGAACAAAGCAACTGTGAGTAGATCGGTCACCTCAGCTTTCAACAAATGTCCAATCCAATTACCACATATCTAAAGCTAGATAAGATGTCTAGCCTAATACAACGCTTCTCCATTGTACCGGTATTTCACGAAATTATTTACGTAAAAACTATTTTGACGTTGTCTTAATTTGCAGTCGTTTCTTATTTTGAAATAAACGACATCCTAATAGCTCTCTACAGGTCCTTAGCAAAGCAACCGAGTATATCTGTCACCTAGAGAAACGCAACAAAAGCCTACAACAGGAGAATAACGAATTAAAAGAACGTCTTACTGCCCTCGATACCTTGTTCCGCTCGAGCTCCATGAATTTACACCAATCACCTCCTATCAATGATTCATTCCATTTTACAACAGACTACTCTATGCCAGGTATACCACTATTAATTGATCAGCAAGAAATGATGCAACCAATAGATGATGCCCCAATATTACAGACAACAACGAACTCACAACTCTACCGTGGGTCTCAGGAAATATTTGAACAACCTCAGCACCCGATGAGACCCACGGGATGGAATAATTACCCATATGTCGGTAAGTTGATGATTGGAACTATGGCAGGATTAATGGTGCTGGAAGGTTTCAGTGAGGCAGAACATGAAACCAAATCTCCCGCTGGCCGAGGCCTCTTTTCTTTGCCCTTAAATAAAATGAGTTCTTCTCGTGATGCTTTTCATTCTTTGCTCGAAATCAGTGGCTTTGGCAATCATATTTCAGGAACTGAGATTTTCTGGTACCTGAAATTTTTGGTAGTCTTTGGTGCAATGTTCTATGTCTTCTCACCTCAGCTCGACTTACGGCCTACAATACATCGTCGCAAAATTCAAGAAACTTCTCTCACCGCTGCCCCATCCCTTGCATCGCCAATTCAGGTTCGTAGACAAGCATGGCTGACAGCGATCCAGACTGTGTGGGTTCCAAAGCACAATTTCCTCCTCGAGGCTGCAGCACTTTGCATGAAAATAGCTAAACTAAGCATGCGTAATGTCATTGGTTCACAAGGATATACATATTTAACTGGTATAACGGAACAGCAAGAGGCAGCCAGAATAAAAGCATGGTCAATAGCTCTCGACGCTCAGCTCACTGGTGGTGATGTTGAAGTTAGTAAGAGTCGGCTAACTCTAACTCTTCTGGCTTCCGAGACACTCCCGGATACTCCAGCTCGATTAATGCTTGAAGCTCTACATATTCGTGTTCTCTTGTGGGAAATTGGAAACGTAGGGTTTCATGGAAATCTTCTATTTAAAGAGATTGCAGCAAGGTTAGCAAGATGGAAGTGGAATAAAGCTAAGCAATCACAACTGGAAAATATCCAACAAAAAGATGAACAAGACAAGCTTCCAGAATATCTTGTTGCTCTTCTAGATGAAAATTGTGACGATGTTTTAGTTGATAGTATCAGCCAACGGTTGTATAACTTGGCATGGAATCTACCGACCACCAATAAAATATTTGTAGCAACTGATTTTATGGATACTGTTGTCGAAGATTTAACAATCCGAAGTCCTCTCGATGCCGTCGCAGCCTGGTACTCATTTCTCGCCCTCCAAAGGGCCCTCTCAAAAAATCTCGAGATAGAAGGAGATTTTGCTGGCCAAAAATCAGTTGTCGATGATATAAATCTTGCGATTAGGACTGCACCAATCGGCTCTACGCCGCACATATACGCTCTTATCACACGTTCTGTTTTAGTGAAAAAAGATCGTAGTGCTAATATTTCGGAAGTTGTGCAGGCTCTTGGACCATTTGAAAAACAAAATGGGAAGAAGAAATACTCGAATTATCTCATCAATCCTGGTAGCACAATTGCTAATCTCCCAGAAGTTAAGCTCTCCCTACGCTGTGCGATGGCTATCGCTCAAATTGAACGTTGCCCAGCACCTGCGTACCCCGAAAAGGCCTTTCGAATAATCAATGGGATCTCTACAAGAAATATGACCCTGCTTGGATTTACAGCTTCATTTCAACTCATGGAAAAAATTCTTAGTCATGATCTTATAGCCACAACTTGTGTGGATACTCTAGAAAGACTCGCCGGTAGTCTACGTATCTGGATTGGAGGCAAGGAGGGAGAAAAGAGTGGCCTACCAACAGAAGTAAAAAGAAAAATTGTACAGCGCTGTCTTACCGTTACCAAACAGATCGTTGGCATGCAAGATGCAGGATACGTCAGTATGAGTGAAGCAGAAGGTGTATGTGAAAGCACCTAGTTCGTTTGAGACACTTGATTCTCAAGCTATGGCCTCTCTACCGAACTTACATGTCAATATTTTTCTCCAGGTGCTTTAAGCAACAATTGGCCTGCTATTTCAACAACCAATATTCGGCATCTGCTTCTAGGGTCCTAGCCACTTTTACGGTTGATTGTATAATCTACTCTGAACTGCTCTTGATCTTTTAATGTGTTGACGAATATTTTTTTGGCACTCGAAATTCTCATGTTTCTTTGGAGTCTTGTGGATAAAGTGACCGATGCGACGGTGAATCAATTTATTTTAAAACTACACGTCGCCATCGCATCAAAATTTGGGGTCACTTGGCGTTTACTACCTGTGGGATCTGAGAGTGGAAAGGAGTTTTCGTCTATAGAGAGTTTGGGAAATAGCAGCGGGACAAGCAAAGATAAACTGCGTAAATTTATTATCAATTTCAGATATGGGCTAAGACGGTGTAAGGTATTTCTGTGGTATATAAATGGCTGTTTTAAACAGAGGTCTCCTAGAGTAGGATAGGAAATAATTTCGATTCCAATCGAACTTTGACGTAAACGATGTAGCTTCTGGGCTATTCAGATATAAATATTGAATAATAGATACCTGGTTTCCTCGCTTCTTCGTGCTCATATCGCCACAGCCGAGTTTCATACTGATTAGTTCGACAAGGCAACCCGTTTCTATCGAATTCTTTTCGATTGTTCAACGCTTAGTTCCTTCATTCGCTGCCTCGAATTGATTAGCATTCTTGATGTAAATTTCACCAATCATTGTTACTAGCCCCAGTAGAATTTACAATATATCCATCCATGAAACACTCTCGGCACTTGGATTTCATGCATCGAGTAGCTCATGAAGATTTAACAACATTGAGATCTATGAATCAATACTCTTTACCGATATTCGGTGTGAGGACAGTCGCAAACTTGAGCCCTAGTAAATACGGCAACAGAGATTGACACAAAGTTACATACACAAGGGAAGCCTGCCATCATCCGGGACCGGCCGTCATTGAATCAAATTCCCTTCATGGAACAAAACTCGATTCCATTGTCCGAGTCCAAGTGAGCCGCGCTTTCGCTCGGCGTGATCTCAACAGCCGGGTTCTAGTCTCCCATGATTTGAACTCCATCAAATGGAATGTTCTGTGCTGCTTCACCCAGGCGTCATGCTCATGGAACTGATCAATGGTGTAGGCCTGCGGGGTTTTCTGGACATGAATCCGGTTACTAGCTGTCGTGTGCTTTGCACACTCTAAAGCTGTTCCATGGACGATACCGTCCAACGTGACTTGATGTGCTAATAACTAGACAGCCACACCCTTTTAGTCTATCATGGTGACTTGTCTTGATTGCGGTGACCATTCACACACTCACAACCTCATTCTTGGTTTGTCCGTCTTTATTCGTTTCAAACCATGGCTCTCGGAGGATTTGGGGAGCTCATGGCTGGTCAAACCAGTCCTATATGTCCGGTCTTTGATACAGTTTATATTCACTCTGGATCTCTGGAAAAAGCGATACCCTCGTCTTGGCAGAGCAAGCCCCGGTCGATGGAGAGTTCTGAGCCAGAGTGGCAGGGGGCGTAGAAGATTTTATATCTATAAGTAGAAAGGGTTTTTGGCCATGGGAGGACTTTCCCGAGCAGAGATCGAAACTCATTGTGCGACTATACTTCAGGAAAAATGTCTCCCGATGAGTTAGCTTACAAAGAATAATCTACTAGACTCTTTGAACCGATGTATGTCACGCAAGCCAGCTATCACCGGACACAAGGCAATCAAGACCATGCAATTGCTGGGAAAATTAACTTTCAGCTAGAATATACCCGATAAATATAATCAGTTTTTGGAGACTACATTATTCAATCACATTACGAAAGTTGTTGTTATGACTGTAGGATCATTTCATCATGGACGGGCATTTGAGCGGGAGTAAGTTTCAAGTGTAGAGAATGCAGTGGCAGTTAGGCCGGGAATTTGAAGAATGACGATCCTGGAGTTGGCTAGAAGGCGAAAGAGGAAAAAGGTAGGTAGACATATCGGGAAATGCCTAACACGGACAGAGTCTTAGTTTATCGAGAAGCTGCGGCAGTCACAGAGGGAGACAGAGGTGATTTCACTGGGCCTGAGACCCGAGACTAGGATTGTTCGGCTTTCGAACTCACTAGGTGGCGTGGCTCGGCACGAAGACAAAGATACGGATTTCTTCATCTGAACTCATTGCCATTGGCAATGGAATATTGCATTGCTCGAGTACTAGCCAACGATTGCTCGCCATGAGGTCAAAGAACACGCGCTCACTTTCGTGACGCTCTTTGAGAGCTACAATGACCATTATCTTTTTGTCTGAAATCAGATAATTGGGTGCGGATAGATCCTTGAGAATACGTGTTTGACTCTCAATCTTCCCGAGCGTCATGACGAGATCGGGTACAACATCAGGATTGTAGGTACAATCTGCCACAAATATGACGTCCCAGGCTGTCGCAGATACAGCTGTAGGGAGGGGAGCACTCCAATCTAGAACCATATGCGTAATGATAGGTTGGGTTTCAGGTACCTGGGGGTTTTTGTGAGTACAAGAAGTGATGTTAGTTGCGAGTAGTTCGCTTGCCGCAGGGAGATCAGTGAGTATTATCCTAGTCGGAGAGGCCCCTGAGTTAAGGCATGAGAGGAAGGTCAGCGCAACGATGCCGCAACCCGCACCGAGCTCAAGTACTTGGAGAGGCTGGCGATTGCATATATCCTCGCTATTGACGGTATGCAAGAAACGAGAGAAGTATGGAAGGCGCAATGCATCAGCATGCGAATCCAGAGAGCTTACGCTGAGCTTAGGACAAAGAATATGGGCAATCAGAGCAGAGAGAACGAGCCCAGCATCCCTGGAGGAATAGATTAACAAGAGACAGCGGTTAGCCACATATGCTTCATACCAGACATGTCTCGCGATTGACTCTCTCATTTCCTCCCAGATGAAAACTTTTCTCCCATCATTTGTCAAAAGAACTCTCCCCATAAGATCAGGGGGGTCCTCCTCGGCGATGCCTGCGGATACATCCATCCACGCACTCCCAACAGGAATTACTCCGGACCTCCCATCAAGCACATCCTCGAACGTCTCTACCGTAATATCCCTTCTGGTGGGGCGAATCCACAATTGAAACTTCTGCTTCACCCGTGATCTCGGCATCTGGGATAGCAAAGGAATCTGGATCTCCATCGCCCGCATCCCTTCAGCGCCTTTCCAGAGAAAGGTATGGTCGCGAGCCCAACCAGCTTCAGGGATGTCCAGCAAAAGCATGGCTGTGAGTTGAAGATTCTCGCAGAGAAACGAATCACCGAGATCCGTTGCGATGGTAATTTTTGTTGTAAGCCGTGGGAAAGCATTTTTGGGAGATTTATCATTCAAATATGCATTCATTTTGGGTGGCTTGAGAAGACGTATGTAGTACATCTCGCCTAGTGCCTTATTTCTGTTACTATTACGGACTGTAAGGTGGTATACGCAGTAGGTCTAGTTGAGGTTTCGCCCTGTTTTCAGGGTTTTCTGCTGAGTATTGGTTGCGGTCAGCTAATTTTTTTCGCTTCCTTTTTTTCTTGATAACGGCATTTAGCCAAGTAATTTGATGTACAGTGTCTCAGCCCTAAGGATTGTTAGTGGATGATGTTAGTTATGTATGTTAAGATGAGTGGCTGCAAGGCATAGACACATAGAACCAACATCGGCTGGTCGGATGGTGCAGTGGTACACTGTCCGGGCCGTTCTCCCAAGTAAGGTCTGGGTAGCTTGGACACATGCCCCACTTGAGACAGGAGAAAGCTGGTTCGAATCCAGCAAGACCCTCACACCACTTCTCTCGCAGTGATACTGTATTCGTAGGATGACGAAAGCATGCTCAGATAACCATGGGGGTTTCTCGCTTTTCCCCATGGTGTGTATTCACGGGAGGGGTAGGCGACGTAAGGCGTTATTCTCGTAGTGGTATCTGCGAACGAAATCTGAGTATGAGTGTACCAAACGTTAAACTGAGTCATACTGCGTCTTATACACATCTTCCGTAATCATTCGTGTCATAGCCTCAGACTGCACACGCAAAAATGGGTTAAAAAAAAAACAACGTCAGCCACTAACAATCTTTAGGGCTGAGACACTGTACAATACTACAGGCTTAAGTCAACAATACTGAAATGGCGTGACAGGAGTTTTAGTGAGGGAACTAAAATATTTCATCCCAAATAGGTAACTGCCTTTCGGAAAAACTCGAATTTGTGTGCGAATATTACTTTTTATCTTATTGATCCATAGTGAACCATATTCTCATATTTTTTATCTCAACTTTGGATTTATCTGATGCTTTATAAAAGTCTTCAATTTGAAACGCCTGTATAAGCTACGAGTTCTGTCATATTCACACAAATTTAGTTAAAATTTAGACAAATAATACACCGATAAGCAATCCAAATCCTAGTAACGAGTGTGCCCCCCCCCAATTTGCATCAAAAACTGCCTGGCACCTCCTATGCATGCTTGCGAAAAGTGGCGTAAGATGTTAACTGGTAATTAAGTCCCAGCTAGCTTGAAATATTGCATGAAGCCTTGAATCTGGCAACCGTTGTTCATCCAGTTCAGGGAAATAATACCGCATTTTTTCTTTCATAATGTTCCAGACATTTTCAATAGGATTTAAATCAGAGAAGTAGGGAGGCCATTCCATCAACTCGGTGCCCGCTCCAGAAAGTTCATCTAACACCCGGCCTCAATGGGCAGGTGCCGAGTCTTGCAAAAGTATCGTGCCCAGATGCGCTCTATGATAGTTGATAATTAATGCCACCACCCTTTCACTGAAGCTGGCTTGGTTTATTTTTCCCCACCTTTTGTCCCATACTAAATGTTTACCTTTTTGAGATCCCATTAAAGATCCCTAGAACATCCAGCTATTTCCCTTCAGACTCCTCATATCTATGCAGAAGTCTTCAACTTATTCGTTTAGCCAAATTGCGCGTTAGAGCTAGATATAATTCAGATATAATCAGTAATTAGCAGTCTAGTTACCCAAGTGTTTTTATGAGGGTTACTGGTATCCGATGTCTCATTGGTCCAGACAGCCCGACTCCAATCTTCCAAAGTCCAGTTTATGTGGGTTCGGCCGAACTCTTTCCTCTTCTATTTGTTAATCTCACTCAGCGCAGGCTTTGAACGAGCTCAACGTCGCAGATATCCCCTACTGTTAAGAGCCTTTTGGATGGATCTGTCACCAACGTTCCAGTGCCTAAATGAATCTAGTGATAGATCCAGATAACTCATCCGTCAAGCCCCATATGAAGACCTAACAAAGGCCACTAACTGATCTATCTACCGACTAGAGAGTACAGGTGGGCCCCCAGTCCAATTATTTGGGCTCTCACAATTTAGGGCACAAGCGTGTTGAGCTTGGTTCCAGAATGGTCCGAGAGCATCAGCAATTTGTTGAATGGTTTTTTAGTGTATTTTCGCAATGTTTTTGTACGAATACAGTCTTCTGTTGAAAGATATTTCCGACGGCGTTGCGATGATGGACAAGGAGGGATTATTTCTGTTAGATCAGACTGGTTGATACATCGAAAGTCTGCTAATGAAAGTTAGGTAGTTAGAAGAATGAAGTCAAGTAGTGCGGGGAAACAGTAGTATTGAGCGATAAGATGATTAGTCTCTAGAATTACTACCTCTTTCGTAATAGTCAAGAATTTAAAAAGGTCCCTGTCACGCTAATGCAGTATTGTTGACTTAGGCCGGTGATACTGTACAGTCGAGCCTGGATAAGCCGATAGTGGGTCCCGGTATAATTGTTGAAAAGATTCTTTGTAATGTTGCTGTTTATATTTGCAATACTTACCCCTATGCGCAAAATGACATGTAAGGGTCAGTATTGCAAAAGTACCAACAGTTGAATAAATCTTAACAATAATTAAACCCGGAACGCACCATGGGTTTGGACAGGTTCAACTGTGTGTATGTTTTGCAGAATAACTCAGTTTGACGTTTGGAATACTCATACTCAGATTTCGTTCGCAGATACCACTACGAGAATAACGCCTTTAGGCGCGTGCCCCCTCCCGTGAATACCCACCACAGGGAAAAGCGAGAAAAACCTGTGGTTATCTGAGCATGCTTTCATCATCCTACCGATACGATATCACCGCGAGAGAAGTGGTGTAGGGGTCTTACTGGATTCAAACCAGCTTCTCCTGTCTCAAGTGGGACTTGTGTCCCAGCTACCCAGACCCTACTTGGGAGAATGGCCTGGATAGTGTACCACTGCACCATCCGACCCTAGAGCACTGCGTGTTGTGTAACTACGTAGATGGAGTTCTGCGGCACGAGATAAAAGCACCGTGTTCCGGAGCAAGTTAAGCGAACGACCGTCATGAGATGTGGGAATAGTAAGAATAGGATCAGGTTAGAGGAAGTGGATAATAATGAAGATGATGAAGAGAATGTGTGTATGAGCCCGACACTGAATGAATGCTGAATAAGACCAGCGATTGAAATTATGCAGGAGAATATAAATGGCGAAGCTAAGATGTATTTAGTAGTGCATATTGCATAGCTGATTCAGCATAACCCGGAGTCGCGCGCTCCAACATCCGCGGATACGGCAAATTAATTTTCCTTTGTTTGAATTAGCTCATCGGTGCACGCAAATATTGGAAGATCGGCGCCATGGTGGACCCCAAAGTGCAAGACTGCCCGCCTCCAATACTGAACTGTGTCATATGGTTAATACGGAATGTGGACTGATTCACGACTTGTCTAGTGATGGTGCTGTCCCTCGATGGAATAGTCAATAGTGTGAATGGATGGCAAGTACGATATAAATGATTATACTGAATGCGTATAGTGGATGGAATATCGCATTGATGGTCACGATGGAGACTATTATTCTTGCTGCTCTGACTATGGCAGTATCTTTATACATCTTTCCTCCAATATCAATATCCGATGCCAAATATGAAACTAAAATGCGAGTTCTATTATTGTATGATAAAGATGCTATACATGACTTATTAGTTTCAGTAACTCTGTTACTTGCCACATTATCCATAAGCTTCAAATTCCAGATATCCAAGAGTTATAACCAAGTCAGTACAACAAACTGCCTCTACAGAGGCAGATCGAAATCAATATGCAAAGGCCTACAGGAACGTTATGGCTGCGGCAAAAAGGGAAAATTGGAATGGCCGTATCGAAGGCATGAAATCTTCATCAGATATCTACAGGCTGATGCGATCGGCTAAGCCACGCCATAACGTAGTTCCTCCACCTTTAATTTTTAACGAGCGTCTTGTTTCAGATCAAGCGGAGCGTGAGGTAATTCTACGAGATAGTATCTTGGCGCGGGTAGAAGCTACTAATGATCTTCCCAATCCTGTAATAAATGCGGTCAATCGTATTCCTTGGACGGTGGAGCTCGAGGAAATACAGGTACGATCTTGTACCAATGGTGGTGGTAACACATGCCCAGGACCAGACGGAATTTCGGTAGAATTACTCACTGTCTACTGGGATACTCTTGGACCATACGTTACTCACCTATTTTGATCTTGTCTAAAGCTTAGTTATCATCCACTTTGCTTTAAAGTAGAAGAGGTCGTTTTCATTCCAAAACCAAATCGAGAACCATCTTCTGTGAAAGGATGGAGGCCCATCGCCCTTCTATCGTGCATCGGAAAATGATTGGAAAGAATTATGGCAAAACGTATGTCTAGTCTAGCTATCACGGCTGATGTAGTTGGGCATCAACAATTTGGAGCCCTACTGGAACTTTCAGCATCCGACTTAGTCTCTTGTGTTGTGCACGACATTGTAGAAGGTCGCACCTAAAAGTGGTCTCCAGCACTAGTAACTCTGGACGTCCAAGGAGCCTTTGACGCGGTCCTTCAAAATAGACTAAAAACACGAATGCAAAAACAATGTTGGGCTGAATCAGTCCTTCAGTGTATAGCCACATTTCTACACATTCGAAATGTTCAGGTCCGCTACCCAGGAGGAGTAAGAAGTCCTAAAAATTTTGTCTGCGGTATTCCGCTAGGATCACCGATCTCTCCGTTACTTTTTCTTTTATATATGGCTGAACCCATGCGTAGCGGGAACTCCAGAGCTAGGTTCAGGTATGCAGATGACATCAGGACACTTGGGATTGGACGTACGACTACTGAATCTACGGCTATGGCACAAGGTAAAGTAGATACATTACTTGAATGGACAAGTAAAAATGCTATCTCATTTGACCCTGGGAAATCTGAGGCAATTCAGTTCCCTAGGCGGCAAGAGAAACTTCATTGGTGTTGAAGTAAACAATATCTGGATTCGATCGGCTAAAAACATCCGCTCGCTGGGAATACACCTAGACTCTCAACTCTCATTTAAACATCATGTAACAACATGGTGTGGGAAGGCACTTAAGGTGGCTCAACATATACGAAGGCTTAACCAAGTAATTCGTGGGGCTGCCCCGGGTCCGCTGGTCAATGCGGCTAACACGTGCGTTATTCCAGTAGCGAATTTTGGTGCTGAAGTTTGGTGGCCGGGCTTAAAACGACCAACAAAACATGGTGCTGTGACTCCCCCTATGGCGCACCTTTGCAATCTAATTGATAAAGCAATTCGTTCTGCTTTGAGGGCTGCTCTCCTAGTATAGAGAACAACACCTAATGTAGTTCTTCACAGGGAAGGAGGTACTCCACCCGCTCGAATACTACTAGAAGGCAATCGTTTGCGACTTTCAGCGCGAATAAACCATCTTGATAATCGCCATCTTCTTCGCAGTCGGGCAAGCGTTTGCCCTAATGTCGGTATGCTTAAATATAAAATAAGGGCTGTACTATCAAAAAAATCCAGAAATCCAGATGACACGCTTGCAGAGAGCCTTCGGACCGTTACCCTTATTATCTGAGAATGCTGAATCCTTGCTTGCACCTGCATATTCCCAGACCCAGAAAACTAAAATAGAGGGCGTCGAAGATCATCAGAATTGGAACCGAACTTTTTCCTCGTCTGATATCTACGCCTACTCTAACGGCTCTTCTGAGGGGCACGGAAGGTCTTCCTGGGGATTGGCACTTCAACGTGGGGGTATTACAATTATGAAGGATCAAGGAACTCTACATGGAGAAGTAGATGATGCCAAGAACGTTGGGGTGAGTATAGCACTACGAGCCGCGCTCCACATGAGGCAAAACGGGGAGAAAATTTTTGTTCTGCCCGACCATCAAGCAGCGGTTCGGGCTCTTCAGACTTGCAGAGCACCCTCTTACCCTCGGATAACTCGAATCTTCCACGACGTTGCCCAAAAAGCCAAATCAGAAGTCAGATGGGTGCCGGGGCACTCAAAGATACCTGGGAACGAAGAAGTTGATGCGGCAGCACGAGCTGCACTTCAGTCACTTTCTCCTCGCCATATTCAACCTAATTATATCACGCTGGCTTATCTACGCCGCCTAATGCAGCAGCATCTTCAGCAGCTTATTGATGATTGGTAGTCTTCGGCTTGTCCAGCTTGATATAAAAATTTGGACTTACAGATGCGCTGTCGGAAGACCTCGGAACTCAAATTGCCGCGGCAGCTTCTACAGAAGCTAATTTTAGCTAGAACCGGACACGGTGACTCTGCTGCATACAACCACAGATTCCATCATGAAAATTCAAATCTAGAATTTATCTGTGGACAAGAGACGTTCCCAACTCACTTTGTTCGATTTCGAGAGCATGCTAGCCTAACGCGTAAGACTAGGAAGGGTAGAACAATTGCGATTTCATAAATCAAATTCTCGGGCTAACTGTGTCGTCGGGTTTACGGAATTTGCAAAAATTACAGGCTGCTTTGGAAACCTATTTGCAGACTCGTCCTCGGCTGAAAGCGAGGACTACAGATTCTAGAGTTGCTAAGAACAGCGAAGATATTCGGGGAAGCAGAGTATGTGAAATGCTTGGTTAATCCATAATTTTATTTCCTTTGCTTTATTTTTTTCTTTAAACAGTTATTATGTTCTGGGGTTGTTGCTATGGGAGTTAGGTTAGGCTGAAATTTCGGGTTTTTCGTGCAAGGCATATAAATGTACTTATACTTGGTGCGAATGAGTTGGGCACACTCTTTAGTGTGATCCCTGCCGGCTCCACCAGTCTCGAACTAATTGGTCGAAGGGCTCAGAGAAATATATGAAGGTAAAATGATAAACATAATAGTTGGCTCTACTGGCCTCAAAAGATAACTGTTGACCCTTAAGATTATCGATGAAAAATAACAAAATCCTGATCCGAAGAACCTCACCTTCTCAATATCCTTTCTCGAAGATAACGCCTTGCTGATATACATTATCATGAGAGCCCTAACTGGTCCTCTTCTCATGACTTCTGTCAAAGGTTACAGCTAACTACTCCTAGTTGCTGTTATGCTTGTCAGGGTTGGTATCCGATTGGTGATATCATCAGTACAGGTATAGCTATAATAGCACAGGGTAGCCCGCTGAAGCTCTGCTATGTTTCCCTTTGTTTATTACCTTTTACTTGTCCGGCGTTAGTAGGATTCTCTGTGACACTAGGGCGCCGATCGGAAGCACTCGGCTGGACTGTACATTTGTTATCTCCCAAGATGAACGGGAGTCTCGGAAGATTGTTACAATATGCCGGCGCTAGCCTTCGGATTCGTGTTCAAATAGGTGACTGCGCACAGATTTTAGGAATTGTGCAACGTCCTCGTTATAATTCCTTGCCATCTTAACTTTACTTACATTTACCCTCTTCTCCTTCCTCGACAATTCCTTGACTCCCTTCCACACTCTAACAATGCTGCCGTTCCAAAACGCCTCTGCTCGTAATGAAACTCACTCAGCCCCGCAATACCCTCTCGTCCAAAGATGACGTCTTCTGATATTATGCTCCAATTGGCAACATCTCATGCCTCAGAACATCTCATCTTACCCGGTCGTTTAACTGGCGCTGCCCGGATCTTAATTTATAAAAAAAGGAGCGCGCGAATATCTGTACGTGTTAAAAGTAGTTTTTATATCACCAGGGGCCAGTCTTAGCTTCTGTGAGATCGGTGTTTTACATGACTAATATGGGCTAGCTCAATTAGCTGTAGTCAAGGAAAATTCTCCTGTGAATTTTCCTTGAGTAGTGGATATCGCAATAATAAATGACAACAGCTTGTACGCTTCCAATCCAGAATCTTGATAGGTTATGACTCCCGGTTGAACAGGAAAGCTGATTGTCATCGTCGTTCACCACAATTCGAAGTGGATCCTGGATTTTACGAAAAGCGTGGCTTTTCATCCTTGAAAGATCCCTTTACAACAATTTTGAACCGTCGCAAAAAAAAAAAAAATCAATCAATCAATCACAATGTTTGAAGATTCAGTGACTATGAGGTGACCAGTAGAGACGCTAACAAAATCAAACTGGCGTCAAGCTTTCATGGATCTACAGCTCTGGTTAGAATCCAAGGGTCTGTTTTATGTTTGTGAAAACATTAGAGAAGACTATTGTTCATGGCAGACCTTTCAACGCCAAGACCCACCCGTTGTTGAGAAGGAGAAAGATTCAAAGGAAAAGGGGGTTGAAAAATTGACTGCTCATATGGATAATCTAAATATCAACAAAAAGAGCTCGTTAAACATCGAAAAAGCAACCCAATGGGATAAAAACGCCTCTGCAGTTATGTACTGGCTACGACAGCGCTGCCCAAACGATACAGATATCATTGAGGAGCAAGAGAACCCGCGCCAATTTTGGAATGCCTTATACAGAAAGTACTCCAAGGTTAAACCAGGAGATCTACGACAGCTTGAAAGGGAGATAACGTCATTTGAACGAGGCTCCCAGGCTCCTGGTAAGTCTCCCGAAGACTGTTTTGCTCTATTGAAGGTATTACGTCGTCGATTCCTTATGCAGAAACCCGAAAAGAAGGAGTCACTTAGCAATGACAATCTTTTTGGTTATTTATTAGATGGCCTCACAGAAACCGAGTGGAAGTTGACAAAAGATACTATCGATGCCCAGCCTTACCTAGACTGTGAAGATAAGCTAGAGATCCTACAGCGACTTTGGAAAAATACACCGTCTCTTCAAGCCTCTTCGGGGGAAGATGCTTTTATGGCGAAAAAATCGGTGGCAAAGGTCTCGTATCCAGGACCGACCTCGATCCCCAAAAAGTCGTTCCAGAGGCTCACGGTGTTTTCAGTGCCTCTCTGAGGAACACCGAATTGATGTTTGCCCGTACAAGGAAACTGCAAAGGAAGTAGCAAAAGAATGGGCAGTTCAGCAGCGCCTTAACGATGAAAGGCTCCCGCATACATTACGCTCAAAGCAGAAGTCAAAATTCCAGCCCATGCCAAAAAATTTGAATTCAAAAGAACGAAATGTTCACTTCGAAGAACCTCGAAGCGGGAGAGTGGCGCAGGCATGTTCTGCCAAAGATATCGACAACGATTGCTACGAGGATGACAATGAAGAAGAAGCATTGGACACTGAGCATGAAGATGGCGATATTTCAGAGGAGGGATTGATGGGTTTTCGAGACAGACATCCTCGCAGTAAGCAGCATTATTCTTTTGCTCCCACTATTTGGCACCTAGATACCGCCGCTTCATCTCATATGACTGACAACCCTAAGCTCTTTAAGGGTCCACTCCGTCCAACACGCATGTCACGAACAGGGTCCGAAGTTATACTATTACGTAAACTTCAACCTCACATAAGACCCCTGCTAGCGTCGATGATCCTAATTGATACCCCATGCTTGCTTCCTTACAGCCCGGTATTACTTCTAGTTGTTTCCTTAATTCTACTGTATTCTATAGTATTCTAGTCTTTTCTACTGGAGTTGGTATATGGCAGAAAAAGCCTCAGGTATCGGGGCGTCTTGTGTATACATAGGAGATTTGCCTGTAAGTTGTTAGTTCTTCAGACTTGTGTCTTGTTAAAATATATCCTCTTTATCAGGTACTCTTGTATATTACTTCTAGCCACGTTCCACGTCACGCTCCACGTCACGTCTCAAGTCACGCTCTAACTCAAGCCTTTATCTTCTGGCAGTCACTTAAGAGGTCGTGACATTACATAAGTCTCTTTCCAATCATGACGTCGGAGATGGTTATTGACAATCCTGCGGAACAAACCACTACTCTGGCCCAACTACTCAAGGAGGTCAATGAGATGAAGGACCCTTCCCAATTTGCCCAAGGCGCCAACGCCAATCCTGCGTTGATGCTAGATTTAATCCAAAGGCTTTCTGAACATCATATTAATTATCTTCATCAGAAGAACCAGCTCAATCAGGCTAATTTGCGAATTCAAGAACTAGAACGTCAGAACTCGGAGAAGTCCAAAAAGAAATTACCACGTGACAATGACGCACTCTCAAAGCTAGTTGATCTGCTTGGGTCCAAAAATAATGAAACAAGAGCCTCTGAGATTCGAGATTCCGACCCGTTTTCAGGAAATAAGAAAGATTTTAATACATGGAAAGAATCGGTGATGTTAAAACTGAACGTGAATGCTAATTGCTACCCATCTGAACAGGCCAAGATGGCATATGTTTACTCACAGTTAGGTTCTAGCAGCAAGACTCACCTTAAGCCATGGCTAACAGATGGGATCTTAACCTTTAAGTCATTATCCCACATGTGGGCCCAACTTTCAGTAATTTTCAGCGATCCAAATGCTAAACGTGATGCAGCCAACCGTCTGCACGCTAATTTCCAACTTAACCGCCCATTTTCGAGTTGGATCGCTGAAATTCGTCGAGATGCTACCATAGCCGGCTACGATACCGACTCTCTCCAACTTCGAGATCTCGTGTTTTTTAATATGAGCATTGATCTAAAGAAAGCTTTGGTTCACGAAAGAGATATTGATAATCTGGACTTCGACGAGGCAATATTCAGGCTCCAGGACATCGAAAACCGCCAACGCATAGTTTCGACATTTCTATCACGGAACGGAGTTAAGCACATGCCGAATTACCCCCTTCCCTCTCCAATCCTAAACCAGCTGCATCCTACCAGCTCTTCTCATGATACTGGTGACCCGATGGATCTTTCCGCTTCTGGCTTGCGAAGTAATGGCCCTCTATCTCAGAAAGAAAGAGATAGACGTCGAAAATTTGGTTTGTGTTATTACTGTGGGGAAGCTGGTCACAAATCAGTCAAATGTTTTAAGAAGCAATCTCGTCAACCGTTTGTGGCTCGGTCTGCAGAGTTATTGGAAGAGGAATCAATTCCTGAGTCGGGAAAAGAGTAAACTCCTTGAAAAGTCGCCCAAGGAGCTCAAATCAAAACTTAGTTACATCGTCCGCCACTGTCAATGGGAAGCCTTGGGAGAAGACGAGCCATTTTGTGATTAGTTGTAAGATTAGTAATTTTAACTCTTCTCCAATACCTTCTTTTGCTCTAATTGACAGTGGTGCTTCTGCCTACGGGCTTATAGATGCTAAGTTTGTGCGCACTCATAATCTTTCTCTTATTCCGTTGAGGAGACCTCGCTCCTTGAAAGTTTTTGATGGATCAGAGTCCATATCTGGTCATATATTACATATTGTCAGGGTGCAACTCGACATTCAGGGCCATAGAGAGAATATATTACTTTACGTGACGAGTTTAGCATATTTTGATATTGTCCTTGGTCTTCCTTGGTTGCAGTACCACAATCCAGAGATTAGATGGGCTGAAGAGACGCTTCAATTTAAAGATCAAGGTTGTAAGAAGCACATTGCCAAGAGCACGAGTTTAGTTTATGCATTATCTCCAAATGATGTCAGGCTGCGAAGACAACTTTACTCCACCGAAGTGATCGATCGCACTAGTGATACTGAGAGTTGCAACCCTGACGACTATAGCGACTCCATTATCAAGGGGCAGGACACTGTTATGACAATATCAATCGAGGACATAGAGGAAGCTCTAAAAGAAAAACCTAAGGTTGACCCAGCAGAAAAGTTACCCAAGATTTATCACGAGTATCTGGCAGTATTTTCGAAGGACGAAGCGGATAAGCTGCCACCCCACAGACCCAGTGATCATCGCATCATATTAAAGCCAGGGTTAGAACCTCCATGGGGACCTCTTTATGGTATGTCCCGTGAGGAACTTGAGGTTCTGAAAAAGTATTTAAAAGAGAATTTGGAAAAAGGTTTTATACGACCTAGTTCGTCCCCAGCTTCTTCGCCTGTCCTGTTTGTCAAAAAAACGGGGGGTGGCTTAAGGTTTTGCGTTGACTATAGAGTCTTAAATGAAATAACAATCAAGAATCGGTATCCTATACCTCGTATTCATGAAACTCTTTCCCTTCTAGGGAGGGCCAAGTACTTCACAAAATTAGACGTTATTTCAGCTTTCAATAGACTGCGCATTGCAAAAGGAGATGAATACTTGACAGCCTTCCGAACGAGATTTGGGCTCTACGAGTATTTAGTAATGCCTTTTGGGCTTGCTAATACTCCTAGCTCGTTCCAAAACTACATCAACGATGCTTTGAGAGGATATCTTGATGAATTTTGCACAGCTTATATCGACGATATTCTCATTTTCAGTGAGACTCTGGAAGATCATCAGAGTCATGTGAAGAAAGTTCTTGCCCGCTTAATGGAAGCTGGCTTACAGATTGATATTAAAAAGTGTGATTTTCACGCTAAGTATATAAAGTTTCTTGGTCTTGTTATCACTACGGAGGGTATTAAAATGGATCCTTCCAAGTTAAAGTCATTGAAAAATGGAAACCTCCCGAAAGTACAAAGGAAGTCTTTAGATTTGTTGGCTTCATCAACTTCTATCGGCGGTTTATTTGCAAGTTTGGGTCAATAATCATGCCTTTGACCGACTTGATGAAAAAGGACATTCCATTTAGTTGGGGCTTGTGTCAGCAGAAAGCATTCGATCTTATCAAGTCAAAGTTCAGAGAAGATGTAGTATTGAAGCATTTTGACTGGGACAAACCTGCTCGACTTGAAACAGACGCTTCGGATCGTGGGACAGGAGGAGTTTTGCTACAGCCAGATGACACAGGTATTTGGAAACCTGTGTAACAGCTGGTGAGCTGAATTGTTCCTGTAGCCTATGTGGCGCATAGGCGTGCATAGACCTTACAGGGATAAGGACATGGCGCATGGGGCAATGTGCGTGGGTCAAGGTAAATGGGGCACGGTGCACAAGGCATGATCAGCTATGAGATGGCGACTAGCTGAAACGAGAAGTACCCTTGATATACGTAGGCTTGCTATCACAGGCACCTTCTGATACACGAGGATTTTCAGGAACCTTTATTGATATCAGGGTTGGGGCGAGTCATTAGACTGCAGTGAGGGTTGTATATAGACTTGTTGAGTAGCGATATAGTTTACTTCCTTATAGAATTGAATATTTACTACCTCTACACACTTAGCTGCGCAGGCGCTCCTGTCTAGACTGTGACATATATTCAATTCTATCCTTAAATGGCAGATCAGAGATTTTGAGTTTCATCAATTAAGTATTTTGCAGTTCAGTTTCAGCAATTCAGAAATTCAGATATTCAGCATTTCAGTATTCGGCAGTTCAGTTTCAGCAATTCAGCAATTCAGAAATTTAGCAGTTCAGTATTCGGCAGTTCAGATATTCAGCATTTCGGTATTCGGCAGTTCAGTTTTCAGAATTTCAGCAGTTCAGCTTTCGGCAATTCAGTGACATCAGCAGCCCGGCCAATCAGAAAAAAAAATTGGTTCCATTAGTTTCATAAAATGCGGCCTACATATCCCAAGAATCCTGCTCGTGGACCGAATGGAGAGTTCTACCAGGCAAAGTGGAAGTCGGCAGAAAGGATTGAAACTCTTCGAAGAGAGGGAAAATGTTTCCGATGTGAAAGGGAGGGCTGCTCATCCAGTATCTGTCCTTTATTTCCAGCTGTTAGGCCAGGATCAAAATCTTTCAACAAGCTTCCACCAATCACACCCAGCGTCAGGGTCACAAATGGGAAAAATAAAGGGGATGTATCAGGCAAGAAAACGCTGCGGGCGGACAGTCACGACCATCAAATTAAAGACAACATTGCATCAGGATTCTGCAGTAACGCACGTAAATACGGCAACAGTGAGACTGGGTCAGAGCATATCGAAGTACATCTAAATTCCACAACAGATAATGGCAAAGCCAGTACAGACAAGCTATCTAGGCAAAAGATTGTCATGAACACCACACCATTTATTGTCAACGCCCTTGTCAATGATGCTACTATGATCCAAGCTTTGGTGGACAATGGATGTCTATGTTCAGGCATCATTGATGAATCAGTATACACCAAATTGGGCCTACCTTGCATACCTATTTCTCCACGAACTTTGGAAACAGCTGCAGAGTCAAGTAATGGAAGGACGGTAGTGAGTTCTATTACCTTCATCTCTCTAGATTTAGATGGATATGTCACTCCAAAATTATGGTTGTACGTTGTTCCAAATAGCAATCATCCGATGATTCTGGGGAAGAAATGGCTTGAGGATCAAGATGCAATTATACATGCTAAAGAACAGCGATTGGAATTGCGAAAGGGTGGCGGCTCAGTTTATGGAGTTAAGAGATGGCGTCAAGCATTCAAGAGTGTTGCTCGTCCAAAGTTGGCTACGATTACAACGATGACGACATTGATGAAATCTATTCCGGTCTGCAGGGCATCACTTGAAGATATTAGTAAAGCTCTACGCGTGAAGCCAAAACTAACATTAGAAGAAGCCAAGGGACGTCTGCCGGAAGAAGTTAAGGATTTTGCGCATCTTTTTGCGGATGACAGCGGCGCAGAGGCTTTACCAAAACCTCGAGGACATCTTGATCATGCAATCGATCTGCGACAGGAAAATGGAAAGACTTTGATACCACCATGGGGGCCGCTTAACAATATGTCTAGGGAAGAATTATTGGTACTGCGCAAAACCCTAACAGATCTTTTAAATAAAGGATGGATCAGACCAAGTAGTTCGTCAGCAGCGGCACCAGTTCTTTTTGCAAAGAAGCCGAGCGGGGGACTTCGATTCTGTGTTGATTATCGCGGTCTTAATGCTATCACTATTCCTGACCGATACCCGCTACCTTTGTTCAAAGAGACCTTAAGGCAGCTTTCGAAAGCAAAATGGTTTACAAAGTTAGATGTCAAATCAGCCTTCCACCGAGTCAGAATAAGGGAAGGAGACGAATGGATGACGGCATTCCGATGCAGACTGGGTCTTTTTGAATGGTTAGTGACTCCGTTTGGATTAATTAATGCACCAGCAACCTTCCAGAGATATATAAATGAACACTTGAGAGAGCATCTGGACATTGATGCAACTGCGTACATAGATGACGTTTTGGCATACACAGACGGCAGCATAGAAGACCACTGGAAGACGGTTCGCAGCATCCTTGGGAAACTTGACGAAGCCGGCCTCTATTTGGACATTGATAAATGCGATTTTCTCTGCAAGCAAGTCAAATATCTCGGATTTATCGTGAGAGCCGGAGAAGGTATTACTGTCGATCCTGCAAAAGTTAAGGCGATTCTCGAGTGGAAGGCACCAACTTCGGTGAAAGGAGTACGGTCATTCCTTGGATTTGCAAATTTCTATCGGTGCTTCGTCGAGAAATTTTCAGAAATCGCAACGCCGTTGATCGATTTAACAAAAAAAGATGCATCCTGGGTGTGGGGAAAGAAAGAAAACGAGGCGTTTGAAAATTTAAAGAAAATTTTTGCTTCAGAGCCGGTGTTGTCCCAGTGGGATCCTGATCGCGAGACAGTTTTGGAGGCGGATAGTTCGGGATATGCGATTGGTGGGTGTCTTTCGCAGGTGGATAAGCAGGGCAGATTGCGGCCTGTCGCATACCTATCCAGGAGATTGAACAGCGCTGAAGCTAATTATCCCATTCACGATAAAGAAATGCTATCAATCATAACGTGCCTACTGGAGTGGCAGCCGGAGCTAACTTCAGTCGCAAAACCTTTCACAATATTAAGCGACCACAGAAACCTAAGTTTTTCACCACCAAGCGACTGTTGAATGAAAGGCAGGTAAGGTACAACGATGTACTACAACAGTTCCGATTCAAACTTCAATGGCGACCGGGTAAGGTTTGCGACCGGCCAGATGCATTGTCAAGGCGTGAACAGGATAAGCCGCGTGGGATTTCAGATGAAAGAATGGCAGGTCGAGTTCTACAGCTTCTTCCTACTATTCCCATGTATCCCGCAATCGTTCAGAGCCAGGAGTTTGCTCAAGCATACGATGAGGATGAAAACGAGGATATTATTAACAAAATGACATCAGTGGCAGACCTGGCTACACATGCCGCAATTTTTGATGATGATGAATTGCAAGCACTATGGAAACAAGGAGTGGAGAGTGACGAAGACTGGCGTCGAGCGCGAGATGCCGTTCAATTAGGAGAGAGAAGCTTTCCGCCCGATTTGGCAGTTAAGTTGTCCGCGAATATTGCTGAGTGCGCGGTAACTGCAGACGGTGTACTTCATGGCAGAGAAAATCGGATATGGGTTCCAGACTACGAACCTTTACGCACGGCAATAATGCAACGAACTCATGATAGTGTTCTTACTGGCCATCCTGGAAGAGACACAATGATTAGTATCCTATTGAGACGCTGGTTCTGGCCTAAGATGAGGGAGTCAGTTAGGCGCTTTGTCCGAAACTGTGATATCTGTGGTAGGACAACTGTGTGGCGTGAAGCGAAGGCCGGTTTCTTACGATCTTTACCGATCCCAGAACGGATTGGCAACGAGTTGACAATAGATTTCATAACAGACTTGCCAAAGTCTCGGGGCTGTACCAATGTTATGGTAATCACAGACAGATTGTCTAAGGATATCTTCTTATTCGGTACTGAAACAATGAAGGCTGAAAAGTGTGCTGAAATCTTTGTCGACAGGTACTATCGATACTTCGGATTTCCCAGATACTTAACTAGCGATAGAGGTAGCGACTGGTTAAGCTACTTCTGGAAAACTTTCTGTAAATTATCTGGCATCAACCAAAGGCTTACAACGGCGTATCACCCTCAGACAAATGCGAGCGAGAGGGCTAATCAAGAGTTATACAAGTACTTGCGAGCTTTCAGTTGTTATGCTCAGACTGATTGGATGGAACTGTTACCCATGGCTCAGTTAGCTTTAAACACTCGACCCAATTCTGCAATTGGGGGACTCAGCCCGTTCTTCATGCGCAACGGCTACGACTTAGCCCCTCTTGGAGAACCAACACCAGAAAGGAATCAGGTACGACATCCTGGAATTATCGCGGGTCAGAAGTATGTGCAACGTTTACGGGATGCGCAAGAATTTGCTCAGGCAGCAATGGCATCTGCTCAACAGCGAAATGAGAGCAATGCCAATCGATTTCGCCGCCAGCCAGAACGATTTCAAGTTGGCGACAAAGTTTGGCTCAATTTGCGCAATATCAAGACGCCTCAAGTTTCCAAGAAACTAGCTTGGCAGCATGCAAAGTACGAAGTCACTGCAGTTCCTGACGCTCTGACTGTGGAGTTGAATGTGCCTGGGAATATTCACAAACGTTTCCATGTTGAGTTGGTTAAGCGAGCCGGAGCTGATCCGTTTCCAAGTCAGTCACGTGATGACGCTCAAAACCCGCCTATAATGGACGACTTAGAGGAGCCAGAGTATCAGGTTGAAGCTATTTTGCTAGCAAGAACTAAGTCATGGGGGCGAGGGAAATTTAGACAGGCTTTAGTTAAGTGGGTAGGCTGGGCAGATCCTACCTGGGAACCTATCGAATACGTGCAGGACACTAAGGCTTTAGAAGAATTTGAAGCTAAATATGGACCTATTCGGTCTTCTAACGGCCCAGAAATCAGCAAAACTGGCGGCTTTGTGGGACCGGCAGAACCCCAAATACTTCAGCAGCGAAGATTAAGACGCCAAGTAAATCGTTCACCAGGAGGAGGGGGAGGAGAATTGTAACAGCTGGTGAGCTGAATTGTTCCTGTAGCCTATGTGGCGCATATGCGTGCATAGACCTTACAGGGATAAGGACATGGCGCATGGGGCAATGTGCGTGGGGCAAGGTAAATGGGGCACGGTGCACAAGGCATGATCAGCTATGAGATGGCGACTAGCTGAAACGAGAAGTACCCTTGATATACGTAGGCTTGCTATCACAGGCACCTTCTGATACACGAGGATTTTCAGGAACCTTTATTGATATCAGGGTTGGGGCGAGTCATTAGACTGCAGTGAGGGTTGTATATAGACTTGTTGAGTAGCGATATAGTTTACTTCCTTATAGAATTGAATATTTACTACCTCTACACACTTAGCTGCGCAGGCGCTCCTGTCTAGACTGTGACAACCTGTAGTCTTTTTCTCCCGAAAGATGAGTCCTGCGGAATCGAACTATGAAATCTATGATAAAGAATTGCTAGCAATCGTTCAGGCTTTTGAAGAATGGCGCCCGGAACTGGAAGGATCGCCGGACCCTGTTGAAGTGGTCACCGATCATAAAGCTTTAGAGTACTTCATGAAGTCAAGATTATTGAGCCGTCGTCAGGCCCGCTGGAGTGAATTCTTTTCACGATTTAACTTTAAAATCAGTTACCGTCCTGGTGCACAAAATGGGCCTGCTGACGCGCTCTCTGGACCAAATGGCTTAGTTGACCCATCGCTGAAAGGATTTTTAGAGCAACGTCTACTAAAGCCACAGAACCTCTCTCCTGGAATGGGAGAGACTCAATTATTAGCGAACGAACTAGTTGAGGAAAAAGTTTCTTCGATGAATAGTGGCGAAAAAGCTGATATTGATGAAAATAATTTGCTAGAAGCATCAACCTTTGTGGATCGTGTCCGTCGGTCAGCCATGTCTGACGAATCTATAGCTTCAGTTGTAAAAGCTTTGCAAGATCAAAATGCGCCTAGAGTTCGCGATTTTACTCTCTCTGAATGTGTCTGGGACAATGGTCTACTGTATTATCGAAACAACATTGTGGTACCTCAGTGTAGTAACGATGAAACTCTAACCACTGAAATAATTAAGTCGTATCATGATTCACCTGCCTCCGGTCATCAGGGGGCAGCAGCTACTTACTCAGCAATAACGAGGACGTTCTTTTGGAATGGGATCCTGCAACAGGTGAAAAGATTTGTTAAGAACTGCCATATCTGCTCGAGAACTAAACCCTCACGTGAAGGCACCCAAGGTCTTCTCCGCCTGCTCCCTACAGCAAAAGAACGATGGCGCCACGTCGCCTCGGATTTCATAATTGACTTACCACCAAGTCAGGATTGGAACAATCAGGAGTATAACTCTATGCTGGTCATAGTCGATCGAATGACAAAGCAGGTTCATATTGTACCATGTAATGACTTATCCGCTCGAAATACAGCGTATATGTTCTACAGGGAATGCTTTCGACTTCATGGCCTGCTAGACTCGATAGTTTCAGACCGAGGTACGCAGTTTACATCTGAATTTTGGAAATGGTTGTGCAAACTTTTACAAATTGACCATCACCTCTCAACTGCATACCACCCGCAAACCGATGGACAGACAGAGAGGATGAACGCACGGGTGGAGCAATATCTACGAGCTTATGTCAATTACGCTAAAAATGATTGGACTAGATACTTACCCTCAGCTGAATTTGCACTCAACGATCACGATTCTCATGTCACTGGTGTGTCACCCTTCATGGCGGTATATGGTTTACATCCTCGATCCGGAAACGAACTTTCTGCCCCTCTGTCGGGCCCCTCGGTTCCATCATCATTACGATTTGATCGTTTAGATGCCGAAAACTTGGTGCAGAACGCGAAGAAAATAGAAAAAATTTTGGTGGAAAATAGTCAGTTCCATTCTGCAGAACATGAAATTCAAGCGAACAAGAGAATTGCCTCGCGAAACTTCAAAGCTGGTGACCTCGTTTGGCTAAATTATAAGAACATAAAAACCCTGAGACCATCAAAGAAGCTAGATTTCAAAAAGGGAGGACCGTTTAAAATAATTGAGCCCATTGGGAAATATGCTTTCAAGCTCGAAATACCTTCTTCTGCTAAGATACATCCAGTTTTTCACGTATCCTTGCTATCTCCGGTAGCATCAGATCCACTGCCAGGCCAGGATTATGGTCCACCGCCATTACTAGAAGCTGAAAATGACGATTCAGAGTACGAAGTTGAAAAGGTGATTGGTTCCTATTGGGAAAATGGTCAATTTTTTTACCTGGTTCGTTGGAAGGGCTATGGTCCTGAAGATGATTTGGGCATTCCAGCATCTCAAACTGAGGGATTCAAAGATCTAGTAAATGAATTTCATGAACTGAACCCGTCAGAGCCGAAACCCTCTGATCCACCTCCTAAAAATCAGAAAAAGAACAAAAAGCCTCGTAGGAGCTCAGCTAGATGAAAGGGGGGGTAATGTCACGAACAGGGTCCGAAGTTATGCTATTACGTAAACTTCAACCTCACATAAGACCCCTGCTAGCGCCAATGATCCTAATTGATACCCCATGCTTGCTTCCTTACAGCCCGGTATTACTTCTAGTTGTTTCCTTAATTCTACTGTATTCTATAGTATTCTAGTCTTTTCTACTGGAGTTCGTACATGGCAGGAAAAGCCTCAGGTATCGGGGCGTCTGGTGTATATATAGGAGATTTGCCTGTAAGTTGTTAGTTCTTCAGACTTGTGTCTTGTTAAAATATATCCTCTTTATCAGGTACTCTTGTATATTACTTCTAGCCACGTTCCACGTCGCACTCCACATCACGCTCCACGTCACGGCTCACGTCACGTCTCAAGTCACGCTCTAACTCAAGCCTTTATCTTCTGGCAGTCACTTAAGAGATCGTGACAACGCAGGACAATCCGAGTCGGAGGAGGAAAACTATTCTGTCGTGAAATAGGTGACGCATGGATGGTGACCAAAATGGGTGTTGCTGTCTTAAAAGATTGTTTACTGGTACCCGGTCTAGGTGCAAATCTCAAGTCAGTTAGGAAATCTTGCGCAACTTAAGGCTTAAAAGGATATTTTGACCAGGAAAAGATGTACTTACTCGAAGGTAATAAAACTGTTCTTTCTGCATCTCATGAAAATGGTGTATACTGTGTCGATTTTATTCTGTCAGTCGACAGAAATGAATGTGCATTTAATAGTCAACATGTATCTCCTGATAACATGAACAGATGTAACCAAATTTCTGATCTAGCAAATGGTGATGAGTTGATGTTCGAAAATAACTACGAAGATACAACTTTTATCTCCAGTCCTCTTACTTCTCAGCAGCTCCATAATACACCTACGGTACGCAGCCAGGACCAACCAGTCTGGAATAAAAAGGAAATGATTCATAAGAACAGGCTCCAAAAATTTACTCTCATGCATCGACGACTTGGTCATGTTAGCTCCACAGCGATTTCCAAGGTCCATGACGTCACAACCCTAAAGAGACCCATCATTGTACCACAAATGGTGCCTAAATGTGAAGTATGTGTTAAAGCTAATATAAAGAATCGATTTTCTAAAAAGCTTTCACCCCATCAAGCAAAATGTCTCGCAATTCTTAGTGTCGATATTGCAGGACCTTTCCCTACCTCTATTCGAGGCAACAATTATTTTGCAGAGATAATTGATAGTTGGAGTCGAAAAGTTTGGATAATACCCATCGCCAAGAAGTCAGATCTTCCCGCAAAATTAAACGAACTCTCTATCGTTCTCGAAAGACAATCTGGTGAAGAAATATTAGCCGGTAGAAGTGATGGTGCACCAGAAATCCTAAAGCTGTTCGGAGAATGGAAATCAAAACGGGGAATAGTTCCGCAAACTGTTACAGGTCTGGAGCCAGTGTGGCACAAGGCTGATGCCTGAGGTATCATAAGGTGGGTGGGACTTGTAGGCTTTGCGCTAATCCTCGTTTACGCTAGTGTGGCAAGGAAAGAGCCACTGAAAGAGTAACTCCTTCATCAACATACAGACCATCATTAAATGGCATCTAGGATGGGAAGGCGTTAGACTGCAAAGGGGATCTGGTTCGAAGGGAAATATGTACATAATGAATAGGGCAGGTGTCTTCGATCCTCAGATTTATTATACTCTTGATTTAATTGAACGATTAATTTTCTAATCTGATTCATCTTACGTTTCCTCACACAGACTACGGCTCCATATAGCTCTAACTAGAATGGAATGGCTGAAAGGGCAATCCAAGCAAGTGAGAAAGAGGCCCGTGCATTGTTAGAGGATTCTAATATGCCAGTGGAATTTTGGGACTATGCAGTTGAGTCAGGAGCTTACGTACGTAATCGTCTTCAGCGTGGACCATGGATCGAAAATGAAATAGGAGGAAAAATTGTACACCGACAAATTAGCCCCGAAGGTGCGTGGACCGGCACTTATAGTCAGGACATAGAACATTTGAGATTATGGGGCTGTCAGGCTATACCCTACGTCGACATAAGTTCCATGCCAGGACATGCTAGAACAGACAAACTTGTTCCAAGAGGGAGAAAAGCTGTTTTTGTTAGCTATGTGGACGAGACAACCAAGCAATGGAAGATGTGGGCTCCTGACTTACGAAGAGTTGTTGTGGCCAAAAGGGCAGAGTTTTTTAAAGACAAATGCGGAGGATCGCTGGACCTTAATCTCCGCTTGGAGCTATCAAACGGAAGACTAATTTCTGGAAATGGAACCCCGAATTGCATGTCAGAACGTAATCCACGCGGGAGGCCAGCAAACTACTCAGTTTTGCCACGTCAGTTGAAAAGAAAATTTACTGGAGTTGAACATCTGGCAAATAAACCAGATTCCGAAGAAAATATGAAAACTTGGTGCTAAAGGAAACCTCAATTTTCTGAATCATTTTCTCCAACTACCTTAGATCACAAACCTCCACCTCAAGAAATAAATCTAGAAAATATGGATAAAAATCATAAAGAAAGCTTATCACCGTCTAAAATAACTCCACTTGCTCCTGAAGCCTTATCACAAAAACTTTCGAAACCAGAAAGAACTCAAAATAAGAAAATAAAGAAGAATTTGCCATCTAAGACCCAACGTAATGTTGAGAGGATAGAGAACAAGAAAATAGAAAAACAATTGGCCCAAGAAAATAAGTCATTAGTTCAAGAAAATGAACCATTGGCCCAAGAAAATAAGCCATTAGCTCAAAAGAATAGGTCATTAACCCGTGCTAAAAACGTTTTAACACATAATCCGAATAATAATCGAGGAAGAATCACGCGCAGCATGTCAAGAGCGGCAGAAAAAATACGTCATGAGACACTCAAGAAATCAATTATTTCGCAATTAAAAGCCCTAGAGTCATCGCATTCAGATACAGAAGATCCAGAAATTTTACTTACTGATGCTGCCAAAGTAGATAATTTAAAAAGAAAAAGGCAGGAGAGTGATGATAGCGATTTCAATTTCCCACGTTCAAAAGTACTAAGAGCTTTACTAGTAGTGCTGGAACAGATAGATGATGGAAATATTGATGAAGACTCTAACGTCTCTGTTGCAGAGGAGTTAGTATCGATTGCCTTTCACGGAATAAGAGATACAAATGATGCAGAAATACCTATTCCAAATACATATGACCAGGCTATAAAAGATCCGACTTATGGTGAACTTTGGAAAAAGGCAATTGACGAGGAAATCCCGTCGCTCCAAATTAATCACACGTGGAAAGAAGAGGTGGCGCCACCAGAGACCAATTTGGTTGGTACAAATGGGTTTTTTCTATATAATATCGCCCTGATAGCTCACTTGATAGGTTTAAAGCAAGGCTTGTCACACGAGGGTTTTTACAACAGTATGGTGTTGATTACACTGAAACATTTGCACCTACTGTTCAAATGACCACATTATGTGCCTTCTTATCAATTGTCGCTGCTGAAAACCTAGAATGCTGGCAGTTTGATATTAAGAATGCCTTCACAGAATCTGTGATGAAAGAAGTCGTATACTTGAAAGCACCGAAAGGTGTTCAGGTCACAAAAGGAAATTCACTCCGTGTTCTGAGGTCTTTATATGGACTAAAGCAATCTGCACGCGATTGGAACCTACTGCTTCGCTCCCTGCTACTAACATGGGGATTCACTCAGAGCCTAGCTGACCAATGCCTTTTTACCCACAAAGAAAAATGTCTTACTGCCTTGGTATATGTAGATGATATTGCGATATCTGGCAAAACTTCTGCAAATTTAGAATGGTTTTCTCAAGTTCCATCTTCGAGATTCAATGCCAAGAACCTGGGGGAGATTCAGAAGATCCTTGGCATGCGAATAACTCGCGACCGACGCAACTGTACTATTTTTATTGATCAAGAACAGTATCTGGAGAAAATACTGCGAAAGTTTGGTTTTCCAAAACCTACGCATAAAGTTCAAAAGATTCCTCGTGACGGGTACGACTCTCTCCGTCCTGCTAACGAAATTGATAGCCGAGTCGATCCCAAGGAATATGCCACAATCATTGGGAGTATAATGTTTGCAATGGTGTATACTAGACCTGACATTGCTTTCGCGCTAGGAAGGTTAAGTCAATTCATGAAAGATCCAGCCGACCATCATTTTGCTGCATTGAAGAAATTACTAAGGTATCTAAGATCAACAATTAGTTTCAGACTTAGATTTGGACTCTGTGGAGAGTCATCGCTTGTTGTGTACTCTGATGCAGACTGGGCTAGTGATAAGAACGATAGAAAAAGCATCACTGGTGCAGTAGTAATTTTGTGTGGGGGAGCTATTTTCTGGTTAAGCCGCAAGCAAAAGAGTGTTGCGACATTAACTGCTGAGGCAGAGTATACTGCTATGGCCATAACAGCGAAACAAGGCCAATGGATCGCTCAAGTGTTACGAGACATGGGATATCCACAATACATAGCAAAGAATGCCATCACGGTGCAGACAAAGGGAGACAACCAAGGTGCCATCCATCTTGTCAAGAATCCAATTCTTTCTGAGCGTTCGAAACATATAGATATCAGCTACCATTACGTCCGGGATCTTGCCGAGAAGAAAAAGATTGAAGTGGAGTATGTACCTACTAACGAAATGGTTGCCGATGGATAGGTTCCGAAAAGTTTGTCAAACAACTAGGCTTAGTCAACAAGGACAAGTATTGAGAGTTCTGGTCATAGTGGGAGTAGCAATGACAGTGGGAGTATCCGAAGAAAATCCGCTAAGTCTAGAGTGGGAGTGTTAAAAGTAGTTTTTATATCACCAGGGGCTAGTCTTAGCTTCTGTGAGATCGGTGGTTTACATGACTAATATGGACTAGCTCAATTAGCTGTAGTCAAGGAAAATTCTCCTGTGAATATTCCTTGGGTAGTAGACATCGCAATAATAAATGACAACAGCTTGTACGCTTCCAATCTGGAATCTTAATAATACGTATAAATATGACAGGCTCGCCTCTTGTACGCGTGAGTGACTAATGTTACTCATTCAATTTATTCGAATTTGAAAACTTAGCCCAGCACAGAATATTACCCCTTGCCAGAACCATCACACCATGCACTCCGGCAGTTTCTAACTAATCCCTTGTATTAATTACTGAAGATACAGCGTAATTTTACTAGGCGGCTATATAGGAGTAACAATGACGAAATAGTCTCTGTGCCTAATCTGAACTATCGAATTTGTAAGAATGGTTGCAATTATGATTCTAGCTGCCATTCATTCTCAATTTTCCTGCACACATCAAGCCGCATCAATTGCTAAGGCGACCAATTAAACTGTCTCAATTTGGAGTTGCGATAGAATTTTTGTTCTCAGGGTATTCTCATGAATTACGTGGAATTATCGAAAGATGTAAAATATGAATAAATTGCCGGTTGATGTGATTTGATTTGAATTCAATTGGCCTAGTGTAGTGCCTGTAGTGGCCCACTTTGGTGTGTACCGTACTCATAATTTACACAGGAGGAAAACCTCTCGGTAAAAACCCCCTAATCCTACTATATGAATTTCGATTCGGTTGGATTTTTCCTTCAGAAACTGCGTTTGCACTGCTTTGCGCAATGCGGATTCCATCACTCTAAGTACCTCCTCTCTTCCCTCTCCAGCTCCCGCCTCTCCACTTCCCCGGCCAAACGGAACTGGTCTATCTATCCCTGGTCTAAGATACACGGCGTTATTCTATTGAGATCTTATGGGTTGTCAATTATGGCTTCAATAGACCGGCTCTTGGCTTTCCTCCACACCTCTCCCCTTTCTTTGACCCTTGGTGGGCAGATCATCACCACGTGCTTGGCGTTTTCCGAAGGATATCCACATTCGCAACTTGGATCATCAACTCCAGAGACTTCTCTTCGGTACAGATAAGATTTGTACCCGATGGGTTCGCTTCTTATCTATGTGGCAATGCTGCTTTGCAACCTTTTTAGGTGTCTGATTGCTTAAATTCTTAATTTTAAAATTATATTGTATTCAGCCCAAAAGCTATGGCAACACCAATTGCCTGGCGTAGTAACCTCACAGAGTGGTACACCTCAATAGTATTTATGACTCGAGTTCCCACACTTTTCTATTACTAGCAGGCTCTTCATATCGAACTAGAATCCCTTTACTCGAAGTCCCTGAATAGGTACCTCTCATTTCGCTCAAGTTCCCTGTTCGATATGGAGTCAGAGAATTTTTTGATATTGCGAGTTCTTGTTTCTCTATACCTGATATAGAAGATCGATATACATGTGAGCATGCCAGCCACCTGTATTATGTCTGGTGGCTGATCATTGGATCCTTTGACGCCTGACTCAGGTCGTCAGTATGCCCGCTAATCACTATCGGATGCCAGCGATTCTGACTTAGATTCCACATTCCAACAGATGTATCCTGAAGAAGCGAATTACGAAAGTGGATTGGATGGTGCAGTGATACATCGTGCAGGCCCTTCTGCCAAGACGAGTCGCGGTACCGTGCTCACTCGCGCCACGTGAAACTGGAGAAAGCTACACTCAACCCTTGTGATACCAGTAGTGCATCCGGTGCAATGATTGAAAAAATTCCTTGTAATTTTCTCGTTCACATTGGTGTGAATCTTTTCAATCATTGCACCGGATGCACTACTGGTATCACAAGGGTCGATTGGAGTTGAAATCCAGCAAGACCCTCACACTCTATTCTCTCGCATTGATACCGTCATCTAGAATGATGAAAGCATATTTAGATAATCATGAGGTTTTCATGCTATTCCCCATGGCGGGTATTTGCGGAAGAAGTTGCATGTCGTAAGGATTAACTTCGTAATGGTATCTGCAAATGAAATTTGAGTGTCTCTATGTCAAGCGTCAAATCTGACTCGTTCTACGAATCTTCCAAAAATACCTGCGCGAGCCCAGAAGGGGCTAGATCAGATTAATGAAATTCGATTCAAATTCATAACTTTGAGGCTGAATACAATCTGATTTAAAAAAAAATAAAAAATAACAAATAAAACCAGGGTAGCTCTCGTGTAGTGGGGCCAGGTCTCGCTCCAGGAGTATTATTCCTACCGGTTTATAGACTGGATGTAATGCCTAAGAATTCAGGCTACGAATGCGCATGTTCTCGAACTTCTCATTTTGTAAAATATGACGTCGATGAATTCCCCCGAATTTACATGTGATATCACATCGAAGCTCCATAGAAACTCAAATCACGTGAATTTTTATGGGCTTTTTTTTTAAATCATTTTTGCGTGTGCAGCCTGAGGCTATGACGCGAATGATTACGGAAGATATGTATAAGACGCAGTATGACTCAGTTTAACGTGTGGAACACTCATACTCAGATTTCGTTCGCAGATGCCACTTTGAGAATAACGCCTTACGGCGCGTGCCCCCTCCCGTGAATATCCACTACAGGGCAAAGCGAGAAAAACCTGTGGTTATCTGAGCATGCTTTCGTCATCCTACAAATACGATATCTCCGCGAGAGAAGTGGTGTGGAGGTCTTGCTGGATTCGACCCAGCTTTCTCCTGTCTCAAGTGGGGCATGTGTCCAAGCTACCCAGACCTTACTTGGGAGAACGGCCCGGACAGTGTACCACTGCACCATCCGACCCTTACGGGCATTGTACTAGTGCGATTTAATTGAGGGGATCAGCTCTTCCTTTTCCTTGTGGAATGATCGGGGACTCCTGGATGTGTTCGATAGAGTGGGTGAGAAAGATGAGCTTAGCACTACTCGGAAGCAGGGGGAGGTCTTAACCTATGCGTAGTTTCAGACGTCGCGCAGCCTTGTAAGTCTCCCATTGTAGGGCTCCAGCTCTAGCGCCGTCTGGTCCGTAGATGGAAGGTCACTCGTCTTCAACACGCGACTCAAATAGACGCAAACTAGAATTACAGTAAAACTTCTCTAACACGATAGTGGGTCCCGGCATAAGTGTTGAGAAGATTCATTGAAATTCATCCATTTATATTTGCAATACTTACCCCTGCACCCAAAATGAACTGCTAGGGTAAGTGTTGCAAATATAAAAGTGCAAGTTACAATGAATATTTTCAACACTTATGCCGAGACCCACTATCGTGTTAGAGAAGGACGACTGTATCACATACTTCCCCGAACAGCTGAACCTCTCTTCGCTAACAGTGGGTCCCGGTATAAATGTTGAGAAGATTCATTGTAACTTGGACTTTTATATTTGCAACACTTACCCTTACAGGTCATTCTGCGTGCAGGGGTAAATATTGCAAATATAAACGGTAAAATTTCTATGAATCTCTTCAGTATTTATACCGGGACCCACTATTAGCTAAGAGGGGTTCTACTGTATATCGAAGCTTCGCGTGCCAAGCAACGATACTGTAACGATCTACAATCTAAGCAGTTCCCTACGGAGTGGAATGGCATCTTATAGGATGGGATGGAGCAGCATAATCTAGATCACAGGAATATCAGTCATACAGAGGATCGTCATGGCCAGAAATCATTTGCCCGGTACCGGGAAGAGACTATACATAGGACATTCGAATGTGTCGATTCCACCGTAATTGCGCTACAACACGCCAACTGAATGTCACAGACATCTTCTTTGGTGAACCAAACTTAATCTTGCGGTTGCAGCCAGGAGTGATGACGCGATTGATTACGGAAGACACGTACACTATGCAAAATGAAGTTCGCTTGTTCAGCCAACTTTTTACTTAAAACCTCGTAGCTTCAGAACCACTCAATCGAATAAGTCAAAAATCTACATGGATGTGATTAAGTGTCTAATGAAGCATATTCTAAATTTTTGAATCACGACTTAATCTACACAGAAAATGGTGGCTGGGAGAAACTGACTAGGCGAGGCGAACTTCATTTTGCAGGCTATTTTAGTCTCTAGTATTACAGCCCTTTACAGCCACGACGGCTTCAATTCGTCTCGGCATAGATTCAATTAGATTCTGACAGCTGCTTAAAGGTGTTTTTGACCATTCATTTTTGATACGCTCCCATAATTCCCCTACTCCCTTGGGATATTCGTCGTACCTACCAAATCTTCTCTTCAACTCACCCCAGAGATGCTCGATTGGATTCAGATCCGGAGATTGGGCGGGCCAATCCGAGCAGGTGATTTTCTTCCATCTTAAGAGGGCCTTTGTAGCTCGCGCAGTGTGTTTGGGATCGTTATCTTGTTGAAAGATTAGTTGGTCGACAGGAGGCATATTTCCCAAGAGGCACGTTGCCTCCATACTACAGATCAAATTTTGGTCTAAAATATTGATGTACTGTTATGTGTCCATCCTTCCCATTACCTGAACCATGGCACCTGGCCCTGACCAGGTTATACAAGCCCAAATCATCACGTTCCCCCCTCCAAATTTGACTGTCTGGATTGTATTACTATCGTTGGGCAGTTGTTTATCTTTCTGCCAGGTATAATTGATTCCGTCGCTGCAAATTCGATTAATCTTTGTTTCGTCAGACCAAACCACTTTCTTCCAGTCTTCTATCGTCCACTCCTTATGTCTTAGGGTGAAATCCAGACGAGCTTTCCTGTGCCGAGCCGCCAAGGCTGGTTTTTTGGGCTTCTTTTTGGCCTTCAAGCCCGACTCTCGAAGGACATTTCTGACGGTTTGCGGGCTGACACTAATACCCACAGACGCCTGTAGAATTGCTGCCGCTTGTTTTGGTGTCTTAACAATCCCGTCGGCTATATTGTTGACAATTCTTCGCTTGTCCCGAGGGGTCAGCTTGCTTACACCCCCCCCTTTTTCTGGCACTACTTTCTTCAGGAAGGGTTTTGAGAAGCTTAGAAACCGTAGATTTGGAGCACTTAAGCTCACTCGTGATAGAACTGAATGACTTTCCCTCTTTGAGGCGCTGGATGGTTTGGTCTCGAGTTGTCATGTTTAATCTAGGCATATCGCTTTGTTGTACACTCAATTACAACCAAAAGTTAGTCCAATACGTTTCGATTGACCATGTAGAGCACTTACAAATAATTATCTGAGTTAGTTCGATGAATTGAGACCGTTATGGATGCAAAGGGCGGTAATACTAGATACTAAAGTAGCCTGCAAAATGAAGTTCGCCTCGCTTAGTCAGCTTCTCCCAGCCACCATTTTCTGTGTAGATTAAGTCGTGATTCAAAAGTTTAGAATATGCTTCATTAGACACTTAATTAAATCCATGTAGGTTTTTGACTTATTCTATCGAGTGGTTCTGAAGCTATGAGCTTTTGAGTACAAAGTTGGCTGAACAAGCGAACTTCATGTTCCATAGTGTATTATCTGCAGCGTGGTTCAATTCGTCGTTTGGAGCGCGCATCCGTTAAATTGGCCAATGAGAGCCCTTGGTCAAGTCTTGTCCCACATTCTTATGACGACAGTGTACTGTACCTGGATTTTCATTTGCTGATAGATCTGGACATTGACTCCGACCACATGTACCTGCGACGGTAGATGCCCGCCACGGAGAGACGTAAGAAACCCCCAAGGGAATTGGAGTCGGCTTTCATCAGCCTGTGGATGCGGTATCACCGCGAGAGGTGATGGGAGGGACTGATTGGATTCGGGCCAGCTTTCTCCGGCCTCAAGGTAGGGCAGGTGTCCCAGCGATTCAGACTCGACTTGGGAGAACAGACCGACCGGTGTCCCACTGCACCATCCTACCCTCACACACAACTTAGCTCACGCTTGACATCTTCCTGTCATACGGCTCATCGTGCTATTCATCATTCTCTTCCTGAACATAAGCGCAAGACAACATCACATGAACCGAACCGAGAATTCTGCAACCCATTCGACTCACTTTTCACGAAATATTTTTATACTAGCTGTATGTTAAAATAATACTAACCAGTCGTGTTTGATATAAGAGTTGCGTTCTGAATAGCTGTTAAAATCTATACCTCCTAGAGGCATTTTGCGATAAGACTCTAGAGTGGAACAAGTTCTCGTACCGACCAAACACCTAGCATGTGTGATACAAAGTCCAAAAAATCCGATCCTTACTGGGGAAGATATCATCACAAATTCAACGGTCATGTACACATACGAACCATGGCCACCTACTATAGAGATCGACGATCGCCCGAGGCTGGGGTCAATGTTGATGTAAAAAGTTGACGTAGCCGACACAAGTTAGCACTCCACGACGTGCGCATCTTGCCTCTGAATTGACGGCTGCAGCTCTGAACGCTTTTATAGGGTATCCCAAGAGAGGATGGTAATTTATTTAGTCATCTGAGCGGCTACGGTAGCATCTGTTTCCCCCAACAGCGCATATTCTCTGCCATTTTGGATACTCAGAGATATGATATCCCACATTCTTGTATAGCTGCTAGGAGGGTGCTTACATGGTCTTCTATCGAGAATCTAATCAGTCTCACATCTATTTCAATAGTTGTTTACTCCTACATCGATCGATTCGGTTCGAATGCGTCGAAATATAGCATTACAGACGTGTCATGCGAGCTGGTAACATTGATCTCGAGATATACTTTGTCAACCTTGTAGCCGATTCGGAGGCTCTTTTCGTTGCCAAGGATCAAATTTGTGCTGACATAATTGCATGAAGTAAAAATATCGTCTGACAAATTAGTACAAGTTTGACTGGAAGCTTCGAGTAGCTCAACAACCTGATTAAATAACCCAATAATTCATCAATTATGATTTAATATCCGTTTATTTTATTGATAGTTACTTTACTATGTCACTACGATAAAATTCGTCTCCCTGTCAATTAAAAGTGGATCTTATATAGAGTATCAGGGTCACTTAGTTTTACTAGCATGTAGTATTGCAGCGCTAAGTATTGTTACTAGTCAGACAAAATTAGCGCTAATTAGCAACAATATCTAGGGCTGCAATACTACATGCAAGTAAAACTAATTGACCCTGATACTCTGTATAAGATCCATTGTTAATTGACAGGGTGACGAATTTTATCGTAGTGACATAGTATGTAAGCTCTTGCACAGAAGTGGTGGCAGGATAAAAGTTGTGGATCTTTGACACAATTTTGTTCTTGTCTATTCGCATAACTAGAAGATCCACCATCGGCGGCCATATCTGCCTCAATCCGCGTCAGCATGAATTCGACAAGATATCGACATATGCTAACCAATGTTACAGCTCATCCTTTCTCTGCTCGCACCCATCATTCCCCATCTCCACCTGATGGTCCTAGCTAACGCCCAAGTCTTCTATTTACCTCGTTCCAAAAGTGCTCTATGGGAGTTAGATCCGGAGATTGAACAGGCCAATCCGAGCTTTTCATATTTCTTGGCCGTCAGACTCCTTTTCTAACTTTAGCAGGAAACGTGGGCCCAGCATCCCGCTGATCAAGAGGAGGCAATCTTCCAAAAGATCCGTGGTATCTAGATTGCGAGTGTAATGTTTCGTCAGGATCCTGATGTCCGGCTGCGAATTTATCTTCACCATCACATCACCGTGACCATGACACCCGGTCTAGATGAGGCCATGCATCTCCCATCCATGATATGACTCCGCCAAATTTCCGTCTTGGGACGACATCTTTCTTTGGCACCTGATTGTCCCTGCGTCATGTATACTGAATCTCGGCACGACAAATCCGATTGATCCTGGTCTCATCAGACCTCACAATCGTCTTTCCATCATGCATTAACTATGCCTTGTACTGTAATGTGAATTCTCACCGTCTTTTCGTGCCTTGAAGTTGGCTTCCCCGAGATCTTGCCGGACCGTCTGACTGGTAATGTTAACACCACCTGGATCAATTATAGCCACCGTAACTCATATGAAGGGTTTGACGATCCTGCTAGACATGAATGGGACAAACTTTCCATTGCCCCAAAGAGTGAGTTTGCCCTTTCGCCTAATTTTATTGTCATTGCCGATGGCGGGAAGAGTCTTCCGTCGCCTGCCAACAGAAACTTTTGAACACTTGACTTGATTTACGATATCAGACACGATGTTCCTTCTGATAGGAGCTTATTAGTTCGTTCTCGTGTAGTCTTATTCAATCGCGACATGATGCAACCCTAACATAGTCAACACCATGATTCTACCCTCCTTAACTTCCAGACCCGAGTGCTTCCAGAGTGTTCGCTGTATTTCTACATGTAAATTGAAGTTGGAGCCGGAGTAGGAAGATTTCTGAGGACGCCTCTTGAGGCGAATCACTAGAGAGCTAAATGCCAAGGGCAAAATCTTCTAAGACATCTTTACTATTTATTTAGTCACCATAATTTCTACAAGAGTTTACACCATTCTCAACTCTACTCATGAGATAATTAGACGTAAAATTATGATTGTGTGGATTACGGAACTACTTCACGATGTTGCTGAGCCGCACAAACCTTCCAAGGAAAGTCTCGTGGATCTGTGAGACTTTTTTGGGCTCGGTATAAGTTGACGAAAAGTCGGAGGGTTGCTGTTTGTGGTACGTGTGATGGAGAGTCGATTATTGCATTTTGCGAATTTGTTATTTGGTAACGGCAGGAAGTGTCTACGCCTGTACATGTGGCAGAACTCCGTGTGGGGAGAATCATATTGCACGGAATTCCTTGCCCCTTTTTTGATGGCCTTGATTCAAGCTGGAATCACTAGACGAGCATCTTCGTGAGCAACTATATTTCGACAAATCAAAATTCCATCTCGCGGCTGACAGAGGGCTCTGGGTAACGTTCTTGATGTAGAGATGGCTTACATCATTGCAACAAGGGTCGCATTGCATCCACATAGAAATGCTACATGTAGTACATGTACACTAGTACCGGTATTGCCACCAGTTCACCACATGAACATGATACGTTGGACGACGCAGTGGTACACCGTCTCGGTCGTTCTCCCAAGTTGAATCTGGAGAGCTTGAACACACGCCTCACTTGAAGCAGGAGAAAGTTGGTCAAATCCACCAAGACCCATCCATATATCGCGCTTAGTCATGTATGTAGCTCTCACGAAACGACACCGGATGACCAAATTTGGCTGAACTATGTTTCCGTCATCATTCTTATGTGTGTATTCGAGATACTATGACACGAATGACTTTGGTAGGATAGATGGATTAATGCCTCAACTTGACACGAGCACTCACATCCAGACATCATTTAAATACGTCCCCCGAAGTCAAGCAGCTTGCAGCAGTTCTACCTTCAACCGTTAATTTCTACCGCAGGAATACATTTCAGCCAGCTACTGATATCCAGTTTACCTTCATCATCGCCACATTCGTGACCACGCTTGAAGTGTAGAAAGGATCTTAGTGGATTCAAACCACTTTTCTCCCGTCTCAAGTGGGACGTGTATCTTGAATGTCCAGACTCTACTCAGGAGAAGGGCCTGGACGGCTGGAATACATTTCTGCGGTAGGTATTAACGGTGAGGGTCGGAAGAGCTATACGGCACCTAACTTCAAGTGACGTCTTCAAATGATGTTCGGGCGTGAGTGCTCTTCATATCGAGTGAAGTCATCTCTTTGCGTACCGCGCCAGAGTTATTTGTGTCACAATGTCCAGGCTGCATGCGCAAGAATGGTCGAAAAAGGGCCTCCCTAATGTGCAAATTTAATCTCTTTCATAATTATCAACTGAGTTGAGCCATCATGAAAGCAGAGCTGGTTATATCCTTGTCGTACCGATACTCAACATGTGAAAGTTCCCCTCGTCGTACTCAGGTTTATTTGACCCTCGTTGAAGCACTAGTTGTAGCACCATCAGAATATCAGGCTGTAGAAGAAAAACTGCAACAGCCAAAGTGTTCATTTTGTCGCAAAATCAGTGTGCTCCTTATAGAAATAATGATTGTGATAAGGCAGTTGTGAGGCCAGCGTTAATCGTGCGGTGGCTAAAAATTTGGTAGTATCTGTTTGAGCTGTCAACTCCAACTCTCTAATTTGCTCTCACCAGTTCTTTTAACGCCCCTTTCTATTTACTGACATCATTAATCTTGTATATATGCAGATACCAAAAAGCCGTTTCGATCCGCTATCCCTCAATAGCCCTCACCGAAGGTGCACTATGCTGCGCCTGCCTGTTGCCAAGTGGCTGGCGCTCCCCAACATACAATCACAGAGATTAAGCTCTCTCGCATCGTCACTCATAATTCAGAGTGATTTTATGACAAATTTGGCGGCAAAAGTCGATCACGAAGTCTTCCTCTATCGGCACGGGAAGAAAAAATTACGGATTTGACAGAGCAGGTTTCATGTGTACATAGATCCGGCATTTTCTCTCAGCACTAAAAACGAGAAAGACGCCTTCGACCTTACGTACATGAATTTCATAATATGAACTTCGCAATTCATGCTGTGAAATACACTCGCTGGTTTCCCGCAGGAAATAGCGATGGGCACTTTTATTTCTCCTCTGTCTAGCGAAACCTACGCGTGGGAGAGAGAGTCTAGAAAGCTTGAGCACACCCTGCATGCATTCATCCCTCGAGACGGAGCTACCATGCAAGGAATGGTGTGCGAAGGTGCTCTTCTCATGATGTAGTAGGGGTCCAGGCGACTAGAACATGGCTCGGCGATGTTCCAGAGAGCGGGTCACAACGCAAACTTTGTCACGGTGACCTGGAAATCTGCTCTCTGCCAATGCTCGAGCTCTCCCAATGTCCCGCCATAGCGTACTGGAGGACGTCGTTCACGTGCTCGGCCATTTCCCCTGCTCTCGCTTCGTCGGCACCGCCTGTAGATGATCCATAACATTTTTACGAATTTTCACTGAAATAACTACTCTTCTTGGGTGTACCTGTGTAATCTCGAGAACTCGTGTCTCAGATAGCTTGAGATGGTGATCGGTCATGTAGCAATAAGTCGACTATGAGGAAATATGTTCGATAGGCCCTCGAGATAGACCGGACCATCCCGTGGGTTGACGGACATGGGAATAAATCATCAACCATCCAAGTCGTCATTGACAAAAGGGTTCCTGTCAATCACATCGTGATAATTATGAGGTTCTTTGCAGCTCCTGAGAAAAGCGAACGCTGAACATGTTTCATCAACACCAAATTAAGGTGAAGGCTTGAATGTATCCAGCTCGTCCTTTGATGGGGACGGACAGGTGGGGCAGTGAAGTTGCCACAAGGCTGACTACAAGTGTTAGCCACATAGAAAACTTGGATCTATCTGCTCTTAATATCGAAGCGAATCATAAATTGCTATCTAAACAACTGGCTGAGTAAGCCATCACAACTCAAAAAATCAAGGTCCATCTCAATCCCCCAACCTCTGCAAGGCATGAACACCGGGTGGGTCTAAACATTGCATGATTCGCTCATCCCGCTGCGCATCCACACATGTGCCGATTCAGCCCGCGCTCAGTCCGGGAATACTTGGGTGCGAGCCCTTCGTGAATCGTGAAGGAAAGCTAAGCTCACTCGCCCCTATGACCACGACAAATCGTTGAACTGATCGAGTCCAGGTACAGGACCGGTCCCGACAAAGATGAGGCGGGAGACGGGGACTGATGTGCAGACCGGTCCTCGCGCGGATCTGATAGTAGGTCTTGGCACCGTGGCGCCCAGTCTGCCAGGTGGGACCGGCCATCGGGGATCGGCTGGACTGATTCTTGCCTACACGATCTCTGCAACGCGATGCCCGCCACCCGACCAAGTGCAGTCCGGCCGACATCGCCTGCGACAATAGCTAGCCCTTGGCCACTCAAGCCGACACGCGCTCAGCCAAGTACACCTTGTGTGTGAGCCGCACTTTCCGGAAACATCCCGATCGGGAACCGAGATGCCGAGCTAGCCTGCTTCAGCCGCGTCGCCCATCCGACGTTCCGCGCTAGTGGCCCGGGATGGATCTGTCTACAGCGCCCAGGTAGGTCCATATCCACTTAGCAGATACTGTTAGAGGGGATTGCGCGAACTCGGACGCAAGTCGCGGACAGCGGCTTTCATGGCCACGAAGTGAGTTGAGTAAGCTCTCTGCGAGATCGACCCGAAACCTCAGCAATCATGATGATGCATCGATCCTGCATTAATGATAAGAACATTTAGCGGTGTGACGATATCATGGTTGGGCATCCAGTCATGATTGGAATGGGCACGCATCGTACATCTAAGTCTTTATCTCTCCCTTTCTCTCCTACGTTGTTATCTCTGGTGTTCCACTGAGGTTGCGTAATCAGGGTCACTCAGTTGGTTGGACTTGTAAATGATTGTTTGTGCTCGGTTGCCAAGAAAAAGAAACTTCAGATACGTTACCCATTGCTCTCGGACGGAGAGCCGGTCTGTCGATGTTCGTGTGCTCAATAAGGTTTAAATTACATTGCACATACTCGCAATTAATTTCTCTGCCACGGTTGTGATCGCGTTTTGAGAGTCTTGCCAGTAATTAAAGTTTAGAATAGAAACATTTGACCACATGTTTCAAGTCTGCACCATCCCAGTCACCCCTTAACTTGAAAAGTGTGAAGTATGGAATTTGATTCAGGAACAGACGGTCTCGAGAATCCCATGTGAGACCAGGAATGTACACACACAAGTTTGAAATAATCTATCGATAGAATTCATCAACGGTAATATAGAAAAGGGTATCTCTTAAGCGCTGCGCAGCAACCAACAAGCAAACCCAATAACTTTTGCCATCACAATCCAAATTCAAAGCAATCCAACGCGCTGAAAGGAGCAAGATTAATAAGCACAACGGTGCCACATACTATTATTACACATCGTACCGCATTGATGACAAAGCTCCCTGTACCAGCCAGAAGGTAAAAGCCAAAACTCAAGAAACAAATTCAGACAGGGTATCTAATCTAAAACGAAACCAAAAGTCCCAACCCAATCAGAAATTTCACCGCAGTTATGAACCCGAGATGGTGAATCCATCTAAATCAACGCTTTTAATAACCCGCCAATTATCAAATAAATAATTTTGCTTGAATGCCTCTAAGATTTATTAGGACGCCCTTGGTCTCGTGGAGTATTGATTTGATGCCTTCTTGATGAACGTGACATTTCAATAATTTTGCTGGCGTTATGGTGTAATTTTTATGCAACGTCAAAGTTTAGCTTTCAGGATGTCGTAGTATTTCTTCGCAGTTAGCATCGAAGCGTAGATTCCACAAGCGGACAGAGGCCATGAATTTTTCGGTTGCGTGAAGTTGTCGGTCTCGACCAAACATACAATCAACAAACTCGATACCGGCACTCTTTCCGAGTTGGGGAACTCCTTTGACTGTCCGACACACCCTCAACATGGGCGTCTCACAGGTCTTGAGTAGCTTTTGTAATTTATCAGTAAGCCGCTCACCGGATGCGATAAAATCTTCCACCATTTCTCTGTTGTCTTGAGATCGAATCCGCGGGATACATTCCTCAGCACGCTTGACTTTTCCGGCAAGTTGAATGAGGATTAGCCATAGCTCTCCAGCGATATCAGAGATAGGTGCAGTCGGGGTGTGAAGATAGACAGTCCAATCGTATATCCATTTGCCGAGACTGTTAGCGTCAAATACACTGCCAAGAAGTATAAAAGGTTCCTCGGCAGGGTCCCAGTTCTTCAAGGAATAGCCCTTGGGAATACGATGCTTAGCCGCATCAGCCTCGGTGGCAGCTGGATGCTTGGGCGGCTTTCGGGGAACAGCCTGAGGTCGCGTAGTTTGAGAGCGACGAGGAGTTGTTGCATGATCATGCGCATGTCTAGGAGGTGTTTCGTTATATTGAGGTGAGGAGCCTACATCTTCTCGCTCATGAGAATATTTTGGTCCCTGAAAATAATAATCATGGTCAGTTCCGTGCATTCCAAAGTTATACATCACATTCGGAAATCGAGGCCGAGTTTGCTGGTGTGTTACATTATGCCCATTCCAATTTTCTACATGCACATCATCTTCCTCATCTGAATCCTCCACGGTCCGATAAAAATGAGAATGACCAGACATGGGCCGTGAGGCTGACCATGAATGTTGTCGACTCACATTAGCTGCTGCTGTGGCATAATACCCGCTTGAATGGTATCTCGGAGAGAATGCTCCTCGAGTTTGGTTATCCTGAGGTTCTACTGTATCATTGTTATATCTTGACCAGGCGTGTCCAGTGGAGCTGTGTCGATGATGAGTTCTTGGCGCAGGGCGAGCAGTTCCAGGGCGAGTAGGGTTCGGAGAGTAATAGTACGCTGGATGAACGTGAGGAGAGGCCGCAGGAGATGGAGTGGCACTTCGATAAGTTGAATAGTAAGGCCCCGAGTAGGCGGGGGGAGGTCTAGAGTATGACATGTATGGGTTCATTGTTCTGCGCTTCTTGAGGATCTAGTCTTCGGGTGGCAATTTTGATGGCAATAGATTGATTTTCTCCGCTGATTGGAGTTAACGGCCGTCAGCGAGGCGTGTAATCGATATGAGATGACGGAGAGGGAAGCTGTGTCGTAAATCGGTACATATCCAGAAATTTGGAGACACAAATTTGGTTTTTCAGAATCTAGACCTTTTTCGAACTGATATCGAGTTCGAAGATCAGCTTGATTTGAGAAGGTCACCTCGAATTCGAATGTTGTTAGAGACCCTAATGACGAAAGAATCTTAAATTCGAAGTTGTGAATTAAAGAGAATAGGTTAAGGATTAAAGCATAAGGATTCGATATAAACGATTGTGGGAAAACTTAACATGTATACCCTACTATCACCTTGCAATAATGACTACCCCTGTAATATCGTACCCACTATAAACTTCCCACCGTGGTAATACTAGTAGGGTATAGAAGCTGAATTCTGGATTTTTTTTCTTGGATCCAAGTTGTGTGGAAAATTAGGCTGGCATACGGTAGGTCCTCAAAGTGGATCGTGCTTTTTTTTTTAATATGAGTTGACAAGGGCCTTGTCTCCCCTAGTCCTAGACCCAAGTTGACGATCTTGCTCGAAAATTTTTATCCGTACATGCACATGTATATGTACCTCATTCAGTTTCACCTCTCGCCTAACAAATTTATTCGTGAGCCACAAACTATATAACATGATACATGTGAAAAAAAAAAATGTAATATCATTTAAATTGACAAATTACGTCCTCGGGCACTCATTCAACTGTAAAATTTCTGGTAATTTCCTCCTCGGTTTCTCATGATTCGCAAATTTCAGCATCGTGAATTAACCAACAAACATGTACCCGAGTGGATGTCTGCTTTCGAAGACATGTCGAGCCATTGATTGACTCAGAGTGAACCGGCGGCTTGGGCTGTCACCAAACACACGTCGGCTGGTCACGACATCAAGTGCAGGGAATTCAATGGGAGATATTCAGGGGAAGATTAAGATTTAACTTACATGCAAATTGATGCTGTGTTCGGTGCATCCGTTACAGCGGGAATCCCTGAATTATGTCAATGCTGCTGATACTTAAGCGGATCTTCCAGGGTTCCGAAATGAGACCCAAATATCTCGAGATGCAGACAATGTAGCGTGCAAAGGTCCTACTGCCTGTTGGCGCCGATACGAGGGGGACCACGGGTGAGGCACGGGTGGCTGATAACTCCCGAATGACAGACACGTTCTCGGACAGCTTCGATCTCATTATCGGTCCGACGGGGCAACATTGGCGTCGAGGTGACCTGTCGCTACCTCGCCATCAACATTTCGCTCGACAGTAGTTGGAGTTCGAAGCAGCTCAGTCTTTCATTCTTTCAACATATTCAGGCTTATTATAATCACGGATAATTTACTATGGGTCTCATTATGTAAGTCTCTTGGTCAGGAGGCCGAACAAATATCGAAAGCACGAGGGGGTTGGTTTCTGAACCCGTTGTGCAGAATCAGCGGGTACAGGAAACCAACCAATGATTTTGATGTACTTCCTCTTGTGTCACGTCGGGTATTCCGGTATAGAATACAGTCTCGGATGCCGAAAAGGTGCTTGGTACAATGCAACTCACCATGAAATGTGATCTTCAGGCCATATCGGCATATTAATCTCATTAAACTTGCACACTCTTCTAGAAGAACTTTAGATACATTCAATTTTAGAAATCTAATGGCTCAAGCCTAGTGAAACGACACACGAAGCCATCTCCGGTCCGACTGGAAATTGGCCCTTGTCCGTCAAACAAGAGGTGGCGGTTACGGATGGTCGGCTTAACTGTCGATGACAACAACAGGTCCCGACAGAATCTGTTAGACCGCCGACGACCATCACATGTTTCCTTCTACTCTCGACCCAAAAGAAGTCACATTAAACTCGGGTGCGATGTCAGGGCTAGACCATGACAGCACTCGGAAAACATCTAGTCCTCCTTTTGGGGCGCGTACTTTGCCTCCTTGGTCACAAACGAGGTCTTTATTGATGTGAGGTCTGTTTGTGATGGCCACATGGAAACCAACCGATCGTAATCAATGCCTGTGGCAGAATGGCATTTATTGCCATGGATCTATGTTTCTCAATACCCCTGAATTACTCATGCTGGTATCCCAACTCTTTATCGCGGCTGTCCACTGTCATCGCTCCTCCTTATCCCCTTGGCTGAAGTAAGACAGTTACTACTTCGACGTTCTTGGGCTTCTGGAGAGCTCTCTGCACGCATGGTATTTCCACCCAATATGTTGCCCCTCACCCATCCCAGCCATCCCATCGTCCATTTTCAGCTGAAAATCTTCCGACCCATTGCTTCCCGCATAGAAATGTATGATGGCTGTGCGCTGATGCATCTACTAGCAGTAGTTGCCGCCTACCTAGCAAGCCTGGAGGTAAGTGAAGGAGTTTGGATAAGTATTAGCTACAAATAAGATAAGTTCTGTCGGTTACTTCCCAGCATTATACGCAGAGACTGTACAGAATTTACACCGTTTGTCGCTTGATTATCGCCTTGAACGAAAGTACAGATGTAACACGTTGCCGTATAAGGCCTGATCATATACGGGTTGCCCCCCTTCCTATCATTTTAGCGCCTTTTAATGTTTTTTTGGGGGTTGAACAAATCACCAAAAGGCGCTGAAATGACATGGGGAGGCAACCCGTGCATGATCAGGCCTTGTACTTCGGTCGAGCTGACAAATTTTTAGATTCATGCACCCGCTTTTTGCGGTTATCTCACTGGTACATATTGGTACTGGTACTACTCGTAGACCCACCACTTCAAGTAAATAAATCTTCGAACTCAAGTTGTGGTCGTGCATTGGGTCGTCAGGGTTGAAGTTATTCGTGGCTGAAATTAATTAGGTACGTCCTTGCCCTGCATTTACGGGCAACGACGTACTAAATTAATCTCAGTCACTAACAAGCTCTATCCCTGTGACCCACTGTTATTAACTTTAGATCTAATAATAGTATCTCTCGGAAGAGTATGAACATTAACGGTTGATCATTTTGCTCTAATTAACAATCTCTAGCCTGGTCGGAAGAAGAGATTATTCTGAGATACATGAAGAAACATAGCGGTACAATTAGTAGATTTACCCTACATTATCAGCCTTCTGAAATATGTCGATCTGGTGTGCCTTGCAAAGTACAGTAGAGCCTCTCATAGCTAATAGTGGGTCCCGGTATAAGTATTGAAAAGATTCATTGTAACTTGGGCTTTTATATTTGCAATACTTACCCTTACAGGTCATTCTGGGTGCAGGGATAAGTATTGCAAAAATAAACTGTAAAATATCTATGAATCTCTTCAGTAATTATACCGGGACCCACTATTAGCTATGAGAGGTTCTACTGTACAGTCGTCCCTCTCTAACTCGATAGTGGGTCCCAGTATAATTACTGAAGAGATTCATAGATATTTTACCGTTTATTTTTGCATCACTTACCCCTGCGCCCAAAATGACCTGTAAGGGTAGGTATTGCAAATATAAAAGCCCAAGTTACAATGAATATTTTCAATACTTATACCGGGACCCACTATCGACCTAGAGAGGGACGACTGTATATAATGTACATATATTTTCTCTATCAGAGAATTAGCGTTATCCGATAAATTTTAGGTAGTTTATATCCGGCTGCCAACAGATCCATGAGGGCAGTTCACACTGGGCATATTAGTAAAACCAAATCCTGATGATTTCGTAAATTTAAGCCGATGATATCGCACCTAAATTTTAGTGATTATGTTAATTAAATATAAACGAAATAACCAGCGTAATAGCCATATGTGAACCTCCCTGTGGGATCAGATACTGGTGTAGGTCGGAGATGACTCTAGCATCGTGACGACGACAATGTGATTCTGTTGACCTGAGAGGGTTTCAAGGGCACCAAAAAAAATTAGTGAAGGCTTTTCGCTCATACCGCCACGGACTGAGAGGATCTCCCATGCAGATGGCGTCAATGCCGGTCTATGCATATCAACACATACGTCGGCTTGCTAATCTACAATGGATAGATTAACGTGATCCTGACAAGCCGAAAATTCTGGTCACTATTGGTTTCATCATACCGTGTTGACGCCTCGTGAGATGACAATTAATGGCACGCAACTTGAACGACGTCGAAGGTATGAAGAACAGAAAACATTCCGACTTGTACTACGCATTGTCGGTACGTGCGTATGCATCTAGTTTTTCTCCTTGTTGGTGTGAAACGTCTAGAGAACTCTCCGGCATGGACGACGACGAAAGTTTTGACTAATGCGTAAGATGAACTTTATCTAGATACACCAGGGCAATCATTGGAACCAATTTTGTTTATAGATTTACGACGAGTACTACATTTACGTCCAGGGCGAGCGTGACTACGCCTCTACGACCCTGCGCCACTTGTCCGACCATAAAAAACGTGTCCAATATCCAAAATGCCTGACTGATCTCAGTCGTGCACGGCTGGCCAACTAGCGGGCATTTGATAGATCTATCTTCGTCACACTCCACATTCGCTGACTCGTCTACTTCCTGGCACCTGAAGAGCGTGGATAGTTTGTTTCCTGGTCTAATTAGTCTTCCTTCTCATTGCCGCGCGGGTCCTCGCAGCGCCGTTGTCGCTTTAGCAACGCACGTCATTAACTTCACGTTGCGTTGTACATGTACATGTACCACGTCCTGCTCGTCGACCGACACAACCCTCGAGTGTCGGAAATTTTTCTCGATAATAGTGATCATTGTGCCGACGATCTGTGAAGGCCTAGATCACCACGTCAGCCTAATGTCATACTAGGCCCGGAGATCCAGTCAGGTAACTCATTTGGCGCAACGGTAAATGGTTACCAAAGGATTACCTCGAGACAGCGACCGGAAGGGGCGACATCTTGTGCAATGTCTTTCAAATTCCGATTCTAGAAAGAAGAACCTCTCATACGCGACACATGCGTCTAGGATTATGATTTTGGACTACCACCGTTTCCACTGCATGACATAGGCCGTGAGATAAGACGAACGAGCGAGCAAGCGCCGCCGATCTCTCGACATCTTCTGTGAGGCAACCGCTGGGGGTGCGACGTCATACCCTGAGTAAGAACTACCCAGGTTAATATGAAATAAGACTTCCTGTAATCGCCAGCAGTAGACCTCTCTACACTTGACATAAAGCTTTGATGAGGGTGCGGATGTAGTCCAATTTTGGGGCTGTGTGCTTGTGGTCCGTCTAGTAAATCTTCGCGATTGCATTTATTCCTTCACCCTTACTATGCACATCTCAATCCTAGCTAATAAAAGTTGCTGAGAGGTGAAGCTGAATGTAAATCAGTAGAAGCATATATATCTACGACCCGAAGTGTCTCCCTAAATTTGGGACAAAGTCTTTGCGGCCACATGCTCGAAAGGTACTCGGACATTCTTTTGAGCATACCTATAGTGAGCCCTGAACGTATTACGCGCGTCAGTGATGATGGAGGGAGAAAGTTCAATACACGTGAGATGCGTATGGTAGATTTTTTTTTTTAAAATCATATCTGCGTATGCAGGCTGAGGCTATGACGCGCATGATTACGGAAGACATGTATATTTCGCAGATCGACTCAGTTTGACGTGTGGAACACTCATACTCAGATTTCATTTGCAGATACCACTACGATAACAACGCCTTACGACATGTACCCTCTTCCGTGAATACCCACCACGGGGAAAAGCGAGAAACCCCCATGGTTATCTGAGCATGCTTTCGTCATCCTGCGAATACATTATCACCGCGAGAGAAGTGGTGTGGAGGTCTTGCTGGATTCGAACCAGCTTTCTCCTGTCTCAAGTGGGGCATGTGCCCAAGCTACTCAGACTCTACTTGGGAGAACGGCCCGGACAGTGTACCACTGCACCATCCGACCCGTATGGTAAATAGCTTCCATACACCTCGACCTGACCTGTGATCGTTAATCGCAATATGGGAAACGTGTCTGGTCATGAGTGCCCCTTCCTCTGTCAGTCCAGAGGTGAGGCCGCTCGAATGGATCCCTCATCAACAGACGCATTCTCCTACCCTTCAAATTTAATGAATCCTGGCCGCATGTTCGGGGAGTTGTGCACCGTCGAGGCTTCACGTTACCGTCAACTCTGAAGATATGGAACCTACCGTAATTTTTTGTTACTATTCTGAGGCTCTGTACCAGGACTACTACTGTTGTATGTAGCACGATTATGCCGAGAAAGTGAAATTATTGAACAATCCTTCTCTAATTCAGCAAAATAATTTACAGTGCTTCCACCCGTATTACATCATTGGCCAGACTCACTCGATGTGACTCGCTACATGCCCGCCTCTGGATTAGAATTGACAGATTGATGATGACCAACCCACTGAGAAAAATATCTCACACTTCAGCGAGATGGCCTTCCTGTAGACACTGGGCGTATATGGAGCGAGGGTTTTAACGCTAGAGATCGCCAGCACCAAGCTAGCTCGATCTACCTCTTACATATCGTGCGGCAGAGAAATGCAATTTGGTGCGGTAGGTCAGGTTCATGAACCCTACATATACAGTACGAACATCGCCCGAGAAAAGGCACAGACGAGGCGGTGGGTGCTGTTCATGGTTGACAGTGGAGACAACACAAAGTTGATCATCGCCCTGCACCGAATTAAATTACTTTTTGCTTTTTTTTTTAAGCCGCGACCTTGTCCTGTCCCAGTTGACGCCCAAATTCAGCCGAGTCCACCGCTCTTGTGCTACATAAATGCTTACATATACGACCCGTGTAGATTCATTGCTGTTATTATGCGTTCGCCCCATAGCCCACATAGACGATTGCGTGCCTCTGACATTCCGGAGTAGGATAAAAGTCATCGCACTGGTCGGATGGTGCAGTGGTACACCGTCCAGGGTGTTCTCCCAAGTCGGGTCTGAGTAATTTGGATACATACCCAGCTTGAGATCGGAGCAAGCGATCTCAAATCTCGCAAGACTCTCACACCACATTCTCTGCGGTAATTCTGTATTCTTAGAACGGTGAAAGCATACTTGATAACCATGGGGCTTCACACTTTTCTTACTGATTGGTATTCACTGGAGAAAGTATATATCGTAAGGCGGGATCCCCGTAGTGGTATCTGCAAATGAATTCCGGGTCAGAATATTCCAAACGTCGAAACTGAGTCAATCCATAGAAAAATACGAATCTTCCAAAAATGACTGCATACGCCCATCGGGCGCTATGTCAGCATCACTGAATCAAATAACATCCCAATCACCCAACACTCCTCTCACGACGAATGTACTAATCACAAATCTGAAGTCGTGAACCAGTGGTTTGTTCAGGATAACTCGGTTCGGGCAAGGCCGCCGGGATGTGCGTACCTTGCCGGCTAATATTTAACCCTCTCGACAACGCAACTTGACAGGATGTCCCACGCATGAGGAGCGTGAGAGTGATTGCTTGTAGTTCTGGCATATCACGTCAGAAGCTCGTGAGCATGCGAGTTCATGTCTGATTGTACCATGGAGCGTCACCGACGTGAATAACGATGAATCCACTGTTTGGCCGAACACCGACAGATACCGGGAGCCGTCGTGGATCACCAAGGTTGCCGACGAGTGATCGCCCACATTCAGGCTTGATTCCGACTACTTCTTGGGCTGACTTGGAGGCTTTCCGCTCAAATCGCATAGGTATCTGCTTTGATTTTGCAGCATGTACTTTATGGACCCCTGTCCAAGAGTTACTTTATCCCGAGTCGCATAAAAATTTGGACGGGACGAGAAATCGCGTTAGTCCAGAGGACTCGTACATGTCGAATACAGTTGTCCCTCTCTAACTCGATAGTGGGTCCCGGTATAAGTGTTGAAAATACTCATTGTGACATGGACTTTTATATTTGCAACACTTACCCTTACAGGTCATTTTTGGTGCAGGGGTAAGTATTGCAAATATAAATGGATGAATTTCAATGAATATTTTCAACACTTATACCGGGACCCACTATCGACTTAGAGAGGGACGACTGTATGTACATATCAGTGTCTCTTTTGTTTATTAGCTCCGCAGATCTTATCTTATTATTAATTACAAGACTTATGTCAGGTTCATACCGGTGTTCGCCACCGTGCCTCAGCCCGGTCGCAGATACCCGTTCTAGAAGCCATTGTCTCGCGAACAGATATATCCAAAGCACGTGACAATACCAGCACCCTCAGACGTTGAATAAGTGCAACTTGAGAGCACTGCACGCTCCCAATGATTGGCGCTTGCCTTTGAATCATCTGGCGTTGCTTCACAGGGCGCTGCAATATATGATCCCATTCGAGTTGCACATGATCCTTTGAGCCATCACGGTCAGTCCGAGGTACGACAAGGTGCGTCAGTGTTGCCGGAAATTGCGCCACGCATGAAGTTTCAGTTCGATCAAAACAGGATCAATGGAAGTTACATGTGCATGATGTGAACTGGTTTGCTGCAAACGACTTTGCTTTCTGCCTTGTCAGTTTTGATGCGCTTCTTATCCATTCCATCATTGACCCTAATAATGTCGTCGGTATTGGTGTGTGATCCTTCATTCAGATCTCTGCGCAATTCAGCTCTGCCACGAATAACCATTGTGTGGGACGTGATTGGATAACTCCTTGAGGACCCATGTACCCTCATGCACTAATAATGAATGTGTACAAGAGGATTAATTTGGGACTACTTTTGATTTCTACCCCCACTATCCTTACCCGAGGGTATTCCGACTTGTAAACTCGTGCCGACAAAGCCCATGCCGAAATATTATCTGAAGACATCCGTCGGAGGTCGGTGCCCTACGCTGACTGTTTGTTTGTAGTAGTGTTTATTTGTGCTATGTCGAGTCCAAGACTATTACAACTCTAGGGCTCCTCTCTGACCCAGGCCACACCTTTTACAGTGCTCCTATCCCCTTTTACCTCGAACCTAAGATCATTGATACATTGACCCATGACGGGTAGCCATTTAGCTCAGTAATTACCCGTAGAATTCAACCACCTTTCCTACAGAACCTTCTGCTCAAAAAAATTTGAAAAAAGAGCAGCCATGGAAACCGGTACGCGGGAAAAAGTCTCAAAAAACCTGCAACTCCAGCTAGGCGAGGCCTAGACACCAGAGCCACACGAAGTGCGTATCCCCATCTGTATCTCCCTAATATCCCATCGACCAGATATTCTCCTTATACCGACACCACCGGCGCTCAGGTAGCGGTGCTCTTTCCTCGGGAGACAGTATAATGCCAGAATATCTGTTAACAGTGAGAATTCATCTTGGTAAAAAGGGCCAACTTAGTCTGATCCATCACCACCATAACGGGAGCTGGGTACGCCCCGGAAACTCGTTTGCGTGACTTTTCCTCCGTGACCAAGTAATGCGTGTTTCTGTTGGCTCTGAAGATAAACTCCAGGTTCGGAGGGGACACCACGTACAGGTAGAAACGCCGTCTTCGCCCCCCCTACGCTGACCGTTCGCATCGACACATTTACGAAAAATCCCGAATAACGACCAGAATTGACTATCCTGGCCTGTCCTGTACACTCTTACACACGTCAACATCGCCCCGCCGTTGGATTTGAGTTTATGCCAGATTCGTGCTATTGATCACGTGTATCGGGTTATTGATGTCGCACCGAGAGTATCCAGATATTTCCCGGAAGGCCGCTGGCACTGTTGGCGAACCGAAACGCCATCTAACCGATTACGACTGTGAGATTATTCACAACCCGTTCGGCAAATCAATGACCGACAGCAAGTGAAACGTAGAACTTCAGGGGTGACTTGGGCCACACCATGATCGCTGGCCGTGGCGTGATCGGAGAACGAACATTCTGAAATAGCTGAGGCTCAACCATGTATCTATATTTGGAATACCTGTGTTATCAAGAGCTAAACATATTAGGGAACAAGGCTGTACATTAGTACAGTCTAAACCAATAGTAGGTCCCGGTCTAATTATTGTTAAGGTTTATTCGATTGTTGGTACTTACTTATGCAACACTTACCCCTACAGGCTTTTTTGACATGGGTGAGTATTGCAAATAATAACGGCAAAATGTCATTAAATCTTTCCCATAAATACAGTCATCCTCTGATAACTTAAATGATCGGTCGCAGGGAATTTGTTAATTTAGCAGAGGTTTTAAGATACCGGGAGTTAAGTAATCAGAGGGATGACTGTACAACGGGAACCACAACGGGTTAGAACAGGTTCTACTGTAACATCTTATTTCACAAAATCATTGCCGAGAAACGAACGTGTCCAAGGAATTCGGGATCCTCTTTCACTTTGCTGGTTGGTATGATTGGAGCTTATATCGCTAGGCGAATATTTTACTAAGCAAATTTATTTTGAGAATGAATCAAAAATCTATCAGAAGTCTGCAGGGAATGGCGAAAAGCAGACCTCACTACAGTAGAACCCCTCTTAGCTAATAGTGGGTCCCGGTATAATTACTGAAGAGATTCATACAAATTTTACTATTTCTATTTGCAATACTTATCCCTGCACTCAAAATATCCTGTAAGGGTAAGTGTTGCAAATATAAAAGTCCAAGTTACAATTAATCTTTTCAACATTTATACCGGGACCCACCATTAGCTGAGAGGGGTTCCACTGTACAAAGATACTCCACAGCCCCCAGTCACGATTTTGACAACAGCAACTTCATGAATGACGGCGATCGTGATGGCTTTCTTATTCCTAAAATTGCACCAGTAACCCTTCACAGGGATACCAAGATGATCTGATGCCGGATCTTCGGTATGTCGCGTCCCAGGAACGTGACAGAATAATGGACAATTCCTCCTTCAACAAATTGCTTCAATGAGTGATTCCCTCATAGTGCACTACCACTGGTAGGCATAGGTCTGTAGAAATTCTATGAGCTATCGCTTCAGGGGTCTAATCCTGGCAGGTGTTTCACGAAAATTTCACATGAATCTGGCTCAGATCATTGTGCGGGTTCGTACTACATGTGAAATGAGTATGTCAAGGTCCATTACCAGATGAAGGACACATGTGCTGCAAAGATGACGTACATGTCACCATGAATCGACGTGCGAACACCTCGATCATTCACTTGACTCAACCGGGAAAAAACCCTCCAACAACTGGACATCAAGTTTCTCATATTGATTACTGCATTGCAGTGTTAGACGAGACATGACGTATGTGGTCTCTCATCACGCTACAAATCATGTAAGAACTCTTCTGGTACTGTCAGTGATCCTACCCTCATTTGTGTGAACGAGTTTGGAGTGCTAGTAAAGTGGTGCACAAGGAATTCGATCAATGAAATACTTTAATACACTTTACCTTCAAGAAAACGAACGACATGGTTTCTATCATCACGGTGTTTTGAGGGCCGACTACTAGTACGGATAACCAGACGCGTGAAATATAGGACCCTGCTCCAGAGACAGAACAAGTTCATGGTATTTCCGAAGTCCTTGACAACGTCTAAGCTCAGTGAAAAGCTCTCTATCACGCAGGGAGATGGAGACTAACAGATCTTGGGTGATGTTTTAGGGGCACTGCCTCTCCCGCATATTTATATCCAATTGTTATGTAGTATCTCCCCTTGGCGTAGTCGATATAGGACAGATGTAGGATAGGACTCATTATCCTGCTGGCTAAAAAATCTAAATGCCGCAGCAACAAAATTTTGAATTGGTACAGACACTTTAGCCTTTTGAATATACCTCGTGGCATCCAATGACTCATCGATAAATGGGTGCGGGAAAGTAGAGCTCGGATGCTGTCGCCCATGACCATGTCGAGACTGAAACGCTCTGTATAGACTGTGCCCGCGAAGCTAGCTGGTCATAGCGAGCTGCCTAGTCTGAGAACACAAGGAGGCTGAAGTGGAAAGATAAGTTGTACGTAGATTAGACGATCACTCCACGAGACTACGCGAGACGATCCGAGAATAAACGAGGTACGGCGATACGACGTGAGAAGAGAAAGGGTGAGTGGGATAGCCTAGGGAAGGAATAGCAGCAATTTTAAGCAGAGTTATGCTGACCTCGTTGAATTTCATGTAAAAAGTATGGAGCTTGGTTGAGATAGACTCTCAAGCACATCCGATTATTCCCTAACCTTTTACGCTGTGCATGAAGGCAAAGTGTCGAGTCGTTCTTTTTGGTCATTTATATTTGAATCGGTCTTGTGTATACAGCTTGGGGCCATACCGCGAATAACATCGAAAGAGATGTACAGTGTCTCAGCTTGACGTTAAAAATATTTCTACATGTTCTCAAAATGCATCTGCAGTTACCACTCGAAGTTTATGCTTAATGGTATTATAGCTCTGTCCAAGCATGTCCAACAAACGGATAAGCGTAAAAAGATCATGGTTATCTGAATATGTCTTCGTCATCCAACGAATTCGATATCATCGCGAAAGAAGTCGTTCCGAGAGTCTGCCGGAGTCGAACCGGCTTAGACCCTACTCAGGGGGAGGGCCAGGATGGTGTACCACTGCACCATCTAATCGGCCGAGGTGCTCGGATATTACAAAGGTGACACGAAAACCGGTACAAGCCGTAAATCATCTAGGATTGTTGGGCCGAATCAACGGCAGTGTACCTCGCGTTGTTGCAGATCTGATGTTACGCAGACCCGTGTTAAGGTTCAGATAAGCGAGATTAGTGGCTCGTACCTCGATAATCATAACATTTGTCAGGTAAATTTGTCAAGGCAGATTGATTTTAAGAATTTCAACCACACTCATCACTAAACAAAACTGTTGATCATCTAGGACAATAACAAGATAAGCACTCAGTCGATGACCCTTTTATCCTGAACTTCCCCTGTTCTTCTACAAACGTCTGAGGGAGTCTTAATTGCTACCCGTCGCCCCTATCATAACAGTCTATCCTTTCCCTGGGAATGCCACATGTATCCTCTAGATCAATAACAACCTTACAAAGAGCCTCCCCGAGGAACACTTATCCATTAACTATTAGTGACCCAGAATAACATCACCTCTTAAAATAAATACAGTTACATTTCAAACACCTATCATCCCAATCTGCTCCTTATGAGTCGGTAATAACTTTGACCATTTCTCTATATCCATACGTGCCGAGCAGTCTAATTATAGGGGCATATTAGTAACTCTATCGTCTGTGAGGCATTTTCCGATGATCAATGTAATCTGAAAACCGTACGGGAGAAGATTAAGGAGAACGTTTATTCGGCACTTTACAGACATGGATCTGCGTGATAAAGCACATCAAATTTACCTCCTTGATACCGTTTGATATCTTCGAAGGACCAAACGCAGGAGCCTTTTTGGGCAATCCGAAACTGAAGACATAGCCACGGATTTTTTACTACTGTCGCCGGCCCATGAGGTGTAAGTCAATGGCACATTTTTCGAACTCTTATCGCGCACGCTCCGACTGTGAACACATGTGTGCAAGGATGTGATACGAGATATTAATGCCTGTTATTTTTTGTTATTTTTTATTTTTTTAAAGCTCCATTAACCCGACTTGGCGCCTGATCGGCCCATGGAAACCTGTTCGGAAGATAGCGTAAGTCCGTAGAACCATCCAGTTTTGAACTTTTTGAAATTTTCATACGCATATTTCATCTGCGGTGACCACCACGTAGTTAATTCTTATGGCATGCGACTTCCTCCGTGGCCACTCACTACAGAGAAAAATGCGAAAAAGCCTTGATTATTTGAGTGTGCTTTCATCATTCTAAGACTCCAGGATCACTGCGAGAGAGTGTGGTTTGAAGGTTTTCACTGAATTATTGCCTACATTTAAAATATGGATGAGATTTTTGGCAGCATAGGCCACGAAAGGTGCTGTATTGGACCAATGATATTTTATCCAGATAGGGGTGTCTCTTTATACATCACAGGTCTTTCAGGTATTATTATTTGTGTGTAGCAACTGAATCGCCTCTCGTCTGATGTGTCATCCCAAATCCGAAGCGAAAACATCGTTTCAATTAATGGTATTCCCGGCGAGAAAGCTAAAGTGTCTGTATCCTCTTGTGACTGAAGACTGTGATTCAAGTGACTAATTTAAATGTACAGTTCCGAGACCTGTTTAGCCAAGATGAATTGGATTAATTTACAAATTGGTGACATAGATTGCGGTGTTCACAAGCGTAAAACTTGATCAAAATCTTCGTTCTTAACTGATGTGGAGGACCTGGTCCACCGATTCTATGCAATCTAGACTACAGTAGCTGAAAAAAGAGTTCAAATTCGTCAAGTCAACAGCTCAACCGTACTTAAACCCAAATCTTCTATCCGAGAGCTGATTGAAGAGATCTATCAGGGTATTATTGACAAGCCGAATGTTGCCGAGCAAAGGAGAATGTGTGAACAACCAATCACGACGACAAATCTTAATTTATTTCTTGCTATATTTTCTCTTTCAATCAAGAACTTGGTCTACACCAATTTTATTATGCCACTTCACCACGTATTAGGCGGAGTTTACGACTGCTCGTGCCCATCAGGAAATAGAGGTTGACGTAGTTCTACCGAGTCGAGTACTCCAAAAGATTTCCTTTACATGTGCGAACACCAATTTATTTAATGTCACTCGCCAGGTACAAATAAGACTGAGTGAAAGCAAGCCATGTTTCAAAGAACAATCTCTGGTGCAGGGATACGGTTGTGATTTTCGGTAGAGAAATATTTGCTCATGATGGCTGCGTGTCTTGATCAACTGATCTTGATAAAATTGACTCCGCAATTCAGATTCCTGATATACTGTGATGTGAGTAGGTCAAGTCCGGCACATCCAAGAAGCTTGTTCGAAATCTTCAAATACAACCTTGAAATTTTACTCTGATGATAAATTTCAATCATCTCGACCAGAGTGTAAATAACCATGGCCAATGTTATACGAAATTTAATCAAGAGTACTTATCAGCATCTCAAATCTTTCGTCACGAGGCTACATATGACGATATGCTGCCAGCATGAACACTTTATTGAGCGTGGCAAAAGTTCCTGTGCCGGGGATTACTTTTTTTTAAAATCATTTAGCGTATGTAGCCTGAGGCTATGACGCGAATAATTACGGAAGATATGTATAAGACGCAGTATGACTCAGTTTAACGTGTGGAACACTCATACTCAGATTTCGTTCGCAGATGCCACTTTGAGAATAACGCCTTACGGCGCGTGCCCCCTCCCGTGAATATCCACTACAGGGAAAAGCGAGAAAAACCTGTGGTTATCTGAGCATGCTTTCGTCATCCTACGAATACGATATCTCCGCGAGAGAAGTGGTGTGGAGGTCTTGCTGGATTCAACCCAGCTTTCTCCTATCTCAAGTGGGGCATGTGTCCAAGCTACCCAGACCTTACTTGGGAGAACGCCCCGAATGGTGTGTCACTACACTAATCGACCCTACTAAGCCAATTCGACATGTAGGTAGATTAGGTGCTTGACGCTGCCCTTTATATACCCCAGCGTACTACCTTTGGGAGAGTTCGTGCAAAGTTTTGAATTTCATCGTTCTTCCCTTATCTTCACGCTTTTATCGGCTTCCCGACAGCCATCACCTTTCCCTGTTCCCTAACAAATATCTCGCTGACTCTTTGCCGGATCGACCGTGACGGTTAGGCGAATGCTTGAGAGATCTCCATCTCCTGAATCTAACAGGCATAATATTAAAGACTTATGTGTATTTTTGCAACAAATTGGTCCACATTCTGACACGGCAAATCATTTTCTCGCTACAAGAATCTCTTCAGCCAGGCTCGGATTGTGCAGTGGTACTCTGTCCGGGCCGATCTCCCAAGTAGAGTCTGGGTAGCTTGGACAACTGCCCCACTTGAGACGGGAGAAAGCTGGTTCAAATCCAGTAAGACCCTTACACCACATCTCTCGCGGTGATAATGTGTTCGTAGGAAGACGAAAGCATGCTTAGATAACCACAGGTTTTTCTCGTTTTTCCCTGTGGTGGGTATCCACGGAAAAGGCTACATGTCGTAAGGCGTGATCCTCGCAGTTGTATCTGCAAATGAAATATGAGTGTCAGTATTCCAAACGTTAAACTATGTTATTCTGCAAAGAATACCTATCTTCGAAAATACCTGCGCGAGCCAATAAGGCGCCAAATCCTATCAATGAAGTAAAAAGAAATTTTCAGCCATTTTTGTGTTACTCTTCTTCTTGCTAACTGAAACCGAATTCATCTCCCAAGGAAACAATTTCGACTAATTCTTTGTCTGACAAAATTCTACATGATACTTGTTTTGGATCATCTGGTGTTAAGAATAATCTCTATAATTCGCCATGAAAATATGGGCTGCCTCATGCAGATGTCCTCTCTCTTAGAAACAGTCAACCAGCATCCCTAAATCACATATCGTCAATCGGCACCTATTAAATATTTCCTAACTCTACACGAGGCGTGCTGATTTGTATCCGGAATAGACAAGTGCCACTATTGTATGCCACTTAAACGACCAACAGTAGCTCGATGATACTATTGAAGCTTTGCCTAGCCATATCGACTGTCAAAGTTCGAGAAAAGAACGCTGGGGCAGATTTATTGGTACGGTAGATTAATTATTAAACGACCTAGAGGAAAAAAGAAGATCTTAGATATAAGAAATAACAAGAATACATGTAGATTACTTGCCACCACCTTCCATGATTGTTTCCCTACAGTCAGACCCTTTCTAGTTAATCAGAGATCCGTGCACACTTATCCTTATAATCGTCCGGTGCGATATCGTTCTAGTCTAACATTATTTTGAGTACTCGCCTGCGGACGTCTGTGCCTGCGCTTGCCAGCGTAAACTACAGTCGTCCCTCTCTGTAAGAATATAGAATAATATTAGCCGAAAATAATTATCAACGGAGCTATAACAACGAAAAACAGCCCAAATATAAATCTTACCCAATCTACAAAATTATTCAACCACAATATTTCTTGGTTAGAAAATTATACACATTTAAACAAAAGTTATTTCTCCCAGTAAATGTATACGCTTCCACCATATCTAATTAAATCTTGAATCTGCTACTTGATTTTTTATACTCTCTAACTCGATAGTGGGTCCCGGTATAAGTGTTGAAGATATTCATTTAAATTCAACCATTAACATTTGCAATACTAACCCTTACACCCAAAATATCGGGCAAGGGTAAGTATTGAAAATGTTAATGGTTGAATTTCAATGAATATCTACAACATTAATCCCGGGACCCACTATCGCTATAGATGAGGTTGGACTGTAGTACCTTCACATGTTGTCAACCATCATTGAAGATTCAGTAATGTTAAAATGAAGTGCTATTAGCAGTTTAGAGATAGGGCTGTGCACTCAAAGCGATATGCACAGATACACTAGTCTCCCAACAGTTAAGACTCTAAATTGTAGAATACGCTAGTCCGCATACGACCAAATTACTAGAACTCTTAGCGCTAGATTATTATAGAGTATCTAGTTAGCATTCTGTGTCTCACTGGGAGTGAGTAACAACTCCACACTTCAGATTTACAGACTCTTATCTGTGCCACTCTGTCCCCTCTGTTATTTGTGATAAGTTAAAATTCTCATATTATTTGTGACTGTCTCAACCAGGTATAACAACCTGGTGCTATCCACAAGCCCCCATCCTTTCAACAAGTAATGATTCAGTCGACTACATGAGCTGCTGTCTTTCTTTCTTTAAGCACTAGCCACGCTAGTTTTTCGGCATCCAAAGCGCTACGTCGATGTAACGGCTTGTAAACCGGAAGTTACCTGTGCAGTCGTCCCTCTCTAACTCGATAGTGGGTCCCGGTATCAGTGTTGAAAATATTCATTGAAATTCAATCGTTTATATTTGCAATACTTACCCCTGCACGCAAAATGACCTGTAAGGGTAAGTGTTGCAAATATAAAAGTCCAAGTTACAATGAATATTTTCAACACTTATACCGGGACCCACTATCGAGTTAGAGAGGGACGACTGCACAGGTAACTTCCGGTTTACAAGCCGTTACATCGACGTAGCGCTTTGGATGCCGAAAAACTAGCGTGGCTAGTGCTTAAGAAAGAAAGACAGCAGCTCATGTAGTCGACTGAATCATTACTTGTTGAAAGGATGGGGGTGTCGCGGGATCAATTGATAGTGGTAAACACCAGAGCAAGTCCAAATATAAAGTCAGTTAATTATTAAAATCTACCGAAGGAAACTCTGATGTTTACTTTCCTACTGTTAAGTACTACATCTGGAGGGTCGGATGGTGCAGTGGTACATCGTCCAGGCCGTTCTCCCAAGTAGAGTCTGGGTAGCTTGGACACATGCCCCACTTGAGACAGGAGAAAGCTGGTTCGAATCCAGCAAGACCCTCACACCACTTCTCTCGCGGTGATACTGTATTCGTAGAATGACGAAAGCATGCTCAGATAGCCACAGGTTTTTCTCGCTTTTCCCTGTGGTGGGTATTCACGGAAGAGGGTACATGTCGTAAGGCGTTATTCTCGTAGTGGTATCTGCAAATGAAATCTGAGTATGAGTGTTCCAAACGTCAAAATGAGTCGTTCTATAACAAAGAATACGTATCTTCCGAAAAATACCTACGTGGGCCTTCAGGCGCCGAAATAGGATAATAGAAAAATTTAATTTTAATTTTACTACATCTGGACCCGTATTAACAAGGGGAAAATCGTATCAATCACCATCCTCACATTACCCGCCATCAGTACCAGCCACATAATCATTAGCCACATAATAATCAGCCACATAATAATCAGCCACACAGAACCAGCCTCACACAGAACCAGCCTCGCGAGATATAGTGACAATCAACAAGCTACTGGCGCAGCCAGTTCCAACTCCACGGATTCATCCCGTAACATCACCCCCCTTTCAAGGGATTTGGCCGCCTTCCGGTGTGCATGCCAACATTGAACTCCCCCACATTATCTCCAGTTCCATAATTTTGTTCGAACAAGTCCAAAGCTACAGTATTTTCTAATTCTGAGCGGGGTTCCCATGTTGGTTCTGCTTGACCTTTCCATTTTACCAGCAACATCTTTCGAAATCCCCTACCACGACGTCGCTTCTCAGCTCTCAGTATGCGTTCTACTTCAAACTCTTGTTCACTGCGCGGTAAGTCGGCATTAACAGGCAAAGGTTGATAATCATCCTGTTTTTGTGAAGGTAGAGGGTCTTCTGCAGCTCTTTTAAGTAAGTCAACATGGAAACGAGGGTGAATGCCGATTGGAACATCTAGCTCAACAACATGAGGAGAGATAGATTTGAGAACTTTATACTTCGCATGAAGCCAAGCAAACTTTTTCGACGGTCGTGGGGTTGCAATATTTTTGAGATTTAACCAGACGTAATCACCAACTTGGAAAAGTTCCGCTTCCTGTCGACCACGGTTTGCCGTATCTTCCATGATTTGCTGTCTCCACACCATTGATGATTGTGCTAGGGCTTGGCCTTCCTCCAGTTTTTTGATTAATGCATCGGCTTGACGAGCTTTTGAAGATCTTGGTTTTGCATCCGTGATATCATCAGATGTTAGTGTGGGGATTGGGGAAACATGGTAACCATGATTAAGGAAAAACGGGCTATATCCAAGGGACGAATCTCTATTATTTAGAGCTAGCTGGGCTGCGGGAATTAGGTTTGACCAATCCCTCTGCGAATAGGTGACAAAGGCTCGGAGGTATGCCTGCACTTCCTGATTGGCACGCTCCGTAGCCCCATCGGTTTCAGGATGAAAAGCCGTGGATAATCGTTGCTCAATCCCAGCTCGCTCACACAATCGTCTCCAAAAGTCGCCTACCCAGTTACTGCCGCGATCAGATGTTATTGCGCGGGGAAAACCGTGGAATCGATAAAAACACTGCAGGAAACGTTCCGCACAAGCTTCTGCTGACATTGAATTCATTGCCTCAAGAGTTATTTCTTTGCTTAGTCTATCAGTGATAACCATTAAGTATCGCGGTTGATCCTTATCAGCAGGTAGGTCGACCAAGAAGTCAATAGACAATTCTTGGTGGAATCGTTCCGGTATTGGCAATGGTTTTAGGAAACCACGTTTTTTATCTCTCCAGACATGGGTTCGCCCACAAACATCGCAGTTTCTCACAAACTGGCGGACCATGTTACTCATTCTGGGCCAGTAGAAATCTCGACTGAGAATGCTTAACGTTGATTCGCGTCCTGGGTGTCCAGTAATAGGGGAGTCGTGTGCATTGTGAATTAAGGCAGTCTGTAAAGGCTCGTATCCCGGTATTAACAATCGTTCTCTCCAATGAACATGTCCGCTTATATTAATTCTACACTCCGCAATCGATATCTTGCACGTTACAGAGGGTGGAAAGCAACGTCTTTTTTGCAATAATGCTTTTCTTATGTCTCGATATTGACCATCAGCTTGGATACCTTCATTCCATAAACGACTAAGCTCTGCATCCTCGAAAGGTGGTGTGTCGTCAGCTTTGACAGGGTTTATTTCTAGGTTATCCGTGTGTTCGGTCATTGCAAGCCATTGTGGATTTATGAGTAGCATCTCTCGATGTCTAAGGCGGGGATCATTTGGGTCAGTTGGGGCATCTTGTTCTAGCCTCGATAATGCATCTGGTCTGGCCGCTTTATTTCCCGGACGATAAATCAACTTTTTATCTGGAAGGCTATCCAGAAAAGATTTCCAACGAATTTGCCTCTCGGATAAGTTCCTTTTTGTTTTGAAATACTCAAGGTTTTTGTGATCCGTCAGAATTTCAATTTGATGTTTTAAAGACATTATCTCTGATCTCCAAAATTCTGCGGCGCGAACAATAGCCAGCAGCTCCTTGTCATGGATGTCATAATTGCATTCACAGGGTGTAAGCTTTTTTGAAAAATATCTAACCGGTCGGAGTGTCCCTGTTGAGTCCCACTGCGACAGGCATCCTCCCATTGCCCAGCCCGAGCAGTCTGTTTCTAGCACTGTTTTTAGTTCTGGGTCAAATAGAGCTAGGATAGGTGCTGAAATGAAAAGATTTTTTAGCTTTTCAAATGCCTTGTGAGCTTCTTGATCCAACTGAATCTTTCCTTTTCCTGAAAATTCTTTCTGAGTGTAACGCTGAAGAGGGGCGCTCAGCTCAGCGAAATCGGAAATGAAATCTCTATAAAAGTTGGCAAAACCCAAGAAGCTGCGTACTCCTGTCTGGGTCTGAGGGAGTTCCCATTTCTTTACGGCTTCTATTTTTTCTGGATCAACAGATATTCCTTTTTCGGTTGTAACTATAAACCCCAAGTATTTAACCTTTTTGACTGCAAAGTCACACTTTTTTATGTCTAGTTTTAATCCTGCATCGGCTAATTTTCCTAGTACCTTTTTAACCTTTTCTAGGTGATCCTCTTTAGTTTCATCACTCCAGATAAGTACGTCATCTAAATAAGCAGTACAGAACTCGTCGAGGTACTCGCGAAGGAGGTCGTTTATCCACCGTTGCCATGCCGCCGGAGCTCCTGTGAGACCAAAGGGCATAACCAACCACTCAAATTTCCCAAGTCGTGTCTGGAACGCAGTTTTCCATTCATCTCCTTCTTTAATTCGAATTCGGTGGAATGCTGAACTAACATCAATTTTTGTAAACCAACGAGCTTTTGAGATGTTCCGGAAGGTTTCTTTGACCAAGGGGAGGGGATATCGATCCTTTCTTGTGATGGCATTTAAAGACCGATAATCGACACAAAACCGTAGGCCTCCGCCGGGTTTTTTAACGAAAAGTACTGGGGCACCTCCTGGTGAACTGCTCGCCCTAATCCAGTTACGGTCAAGAAGCTCTGTAACTTCTTTTCTGAGGCAAAGAAATTCATCACGCGACATCCCATAAAGCGGCCCTCTTGGAACATCCTTGGTTCTACCTTGCTCATCTTTCTCAATCTCTATTGCTAGATCAACTCCTGGTCTATGGGGTGGGAGATCGCTTTCGTTATTATTATCAGCTTCGAAAGCGTGATAATAATGCCGGAGCTGCTCTGGTAGATTTGAGATTATTTCTTCCCGGGTGATTCGTTTTCGGGGTGCCAGCATCTTATTAATGTCGTGGACTGAGGCAGAGTAGACAGAGATTTGCTCAACATCGTTACCAGATCGAATCTTTCGATGGGCTCGTTTTAAGTACGCTGACACAGCTGTATGTCGTATCATTGCCACATCTCTTTTTGAGACGCATGACCCATGGGTCCGGATTTGATGATTTTCTCCTTTTAAAAATAAGACTCGCTCTCGGGCCCTATAAACGACGTCATTGTGTCTCATCCATGGTTCCCCGAGAATGAGATCGTGAGCTAAATCATCGATTATGTAGCCACAAATGATTGCGTGCTTTCCATCTAGATCAATATCTGCATAGCAAACTTCATCAACGATAAATCTAGCTTTGTCTTTCGAATCCTTGGCTAACCGAAGCTCTTTTGGTGACACTTTTGCGCGCGGGAGGTTAAGTCGGTTCGCGAGGTTATTACTGAAAACAGAGTAAATTGTGCAGCCTAGGTCTACCAATGCAGTAACGAAAGTTGAATTAATTAAAGCATCTATAAAAACTGGCTTTCCATGCAATCTGCTCAACATCTTTTGTACATCTGTTTCAGCAATATCCTCCTTTCTATCTGACCCTCCCTTCCTCCAGAAGCGACTATTTCTGGAGGCTATTCTTTTCCCGAAGCATATTCTACTTCGTCAGCTGCTGCGGATGAATTTTGCAAATTATTAGCTTGCATTGGCCGTCTGGGGGCGCTATAGGTTTTGCAATAGATGGCATAATGGCCACCCTTTTTGCATCGCAAACACAACTTCCTTCTTCTCAAATCTGCTACTTCAGACTCGCTTCGCCATGGTGCTGCTGGTTTTGGCACGATATTTTGTTTCCCTGCGGCGATGGAGTTGACTTGGGCAACCATGGCTGCCAGAGAATGGAGGTCAATTTTCATCCCCCCCATTGCCACGTCGCCCTCGTGGTCCACTGAGCTTGATCCAGACACCTGGGGTAACGAGCTGCAAGTCGGAATTGGCATTGTTCCACTCGGCTGGTTGACGTACTGCCGAGATGTAAACTGCGTAACCTTTGATTCACCTCTACGGATAAAGTTATCTCTCATCTCGATGTTAGAGGCGACTTCTGCGACTTCATCTACCCATTCCTGATAATTGGCCTTGGGTAGCTTAAGCACGTCGATCTTATCCAAAAGTTTTTCGCTTATCGACCGACGCAGTTGGTTGATCTTAAATTTCTCTGGCCAGTCATATCCACCAGCATACTCTAGTTGAAGTTCCCACTCTTGTAAAAACTGACGGAATATCTGGGCTTCTCCTTGCTTCATTGAATGCAGTCTTTTTTCGGCTTTTTCTGCCCCGACCTGGTCATAATAAACCTTATTACATTCCTTCAAAAATTCTTTCCAGTCATAGGATCGGTTGGTCCCATATTTAATCCAAAGGCTTCGGATACGTTGTCTCTGTGGTTCCGGAATGCTTTCATATATTTTCATACAAACTGCGATTTCGGTTACCAGTGAAGGTAAATATACTTCGCATTGAACTTTTAATAGTTGATGATGGGTAGGCCAAGTGTGTGGTTCGCCATCCCATCTTCCAAAGGTGACGTCTCGAATCATTTGAGCGCCGGAGCCGGTTTGGCGAGAACTGAGAGAGGGCACATCGGCCATGTTTGTATCCGTCATTGTTGGTAGATTGGTTGGGTCAGCGATTTGGTTTATCGACAAATCGGTTTCCAGAAATTCTGATGTACTATGAAATTCGTCTTCAGATGAGATCTCGAATTGATTAATTGATGATGAGTCGGAGTCGGTTGGAACCTGAATTATCATGCACTAAAATGGTATATGTTTATAGATATGAGATTTTAATAATTTGTCGCGGGATCAATTGATAGTGGTAAACACCAGAGCAAGTCCAAATATAAAGTCAGTTAATTATTAAAATCTACCGAAGGAAACTCTGATGTTTACTTTCCTACTGTTAAGTACTACATCTGGACCCGTATTAACAAGGGGAAAATCGTATCAATCACCATCCTCACATTACCCGCCATCAGTACCAGCCACATAATCATTAGCCACATAATAATCAGCCACATAATAATCAGCCACACAGAACCAGCCTCACACAGAACCAGCCTCGCGAGATATAGTGACAATCAACAAGCTACTGGCGCAGCCAGTTCCAACTCCACGGATTCATCCCGTTACAGGGGGCTTGTGGATAGCACCAGGTTGTTATACCTGGTTGAGACAGTCACAAATAATATGAGAATTTTAACTTATCACAAATAACAGAGGGGACAGAGTGGCACAGATAAGAGTCTGTAAATCTGAAGTGTGGAGTTGTTACTCACTCCCAGTGAGACACAGAATGCTAACTAGATACTCTATAATAATCTAGCGCTAAGAGTTCTAGTAATTTGGTCGTATGCGGACTAGCGTATTCTACAATTTAGAGTCTTAACTGTTGGGAGACTAGTGTATCTGTGCATATCGCTTTGAGTGCACAGCCCTATCTCTAAACTGCTAATAGCACTTCATTTTAACATTACTGAATCTTCAATGATGGTTGACAACATGTGAAGGTACTACAGTCCAACCTCATCTATAGCGATAGTGGGTCCCGGTATAAGTGTTGAAGATATTCATTGAAATTCAACCATTAACATTTTCAATACTTACCCTTGCCCGATATTTTGGGTGTAAGGGTTAGTATTGCAAATGTTAATGGTTGAATTTAAATGAATATCTTCAACACTTATACCGGGACCCACTATCGCTGTAGATGAGGTTGGACTGTACTCTGGTAAGTGTAGGTAGGAACGCACTAGTAGGTGCTAGGGGTTAAGAATATACCCTTGTATTGAATAAACCTTGTAAACAGTTAACAGTTAATATGAATGTCACGTGATAGTCAGGATAAAGAGAAAACCATGTTCATTTGTCGTAAGGGAAACTACGGAATATATACAAGTCTCTAGCCTAGTCCCTTATAACCCCCAACAAGTACAGAGAGTTGGATCTATATCCTTGGTGCTGATCCTTATCTCGCTTACGGACTGCATTAATGCATAACAGACATTAGTCTGCTTACACCCCCCTCTCAGTCCCATAGCGAGATTCAGTTTGTCATACCCAAATGTTCTGTGAATCATTTGAAGGGTTCTGAGAGGAGCGGTTTTGTAAGGCCGTCAGCAGGATTGTCCTCTGATGCAACTTGGAGTACCTTTCTGTTTGCTGATTTTACCTCCTGCACGACGTAGTGGTATTCAATGCGTACATGACGACGACCGGACGTCATAGAATCATCAGTTGCCCATTTGATCGCGCCTGTATTGTCCTCTAAAATTGGTATAGGACCGGAAGACATGTGGTCAAGTTCTGTAAGAAATGATCGAATCCAAGCGCAATCCTTCGTCGCTTCAAATATTGCCGCGTACTCTGCTTCACACGTTAGCATAGAGACAGTTGTCTGTAACTTAGATCTCCGGATAACTGGGCACCCAGCCATGAAAATGACATATCCAGTTGTAGATTTGGCAAAGTCAAAATCTTCGGCGAAGCTTGAGTCAACGGCGCAATGAAGTCCATATTTTCCGAACTTTTCGAGATGTCGATGATCCTTCTTGTATATTAAACCTTTACCTGGACACCCTGAGAGGTATTGGGGAATCCTTAAGGCGTGCCTTGAGTGTTCAGGCGATGGATTACACATGAATCCTGCCATCTGAGATGTAGCCTGAGCAGTGTCATACCTTACCATACATGACGAGAAGTTATATTTACCAATAAGTCGCTAGTAATCGTATAATTCAGCTGCAGTTGCCTTTCCGGAGTGCTTTTTCAAATCTGGCTTGCAGCTCGGTGCCATAGGAGTATCAGGCGGTTGTATTCCCGGTGTCAATTCTGTCCCTACAAGAGATCTCTTGAGGTACTGTTCCTGATCTAATAGAATGGAGCCAATGGGTGATGGTCTCCGAATTCTAACACCAAGGAACCAGCTAGCTTCCCCTAAATCATTTAGAGGGACTTCCTTGTTTAGAGATCTGGTCAGTTCTTGTAGGTCGTGTTTATTTGGCTCTATCAACAGAAAGTCATCAACGTAAGACGCTACAATTATCCTTGTAGCTTTATTATGATATATAGCATTGTCTGAGGCTAGATGGCTAAATCCGCAATTGCTCATTATTGACCTGATTTTTGCTTGCCAACAGTTTCCAGACTGCTTTAACTCGTATAGGGGTCTACTCAACTTGATAATACTATTTCTAGTATAGTCAAACTTTCGTGCGAGCTTTTCGTTTTCACCGAAAAATTCTTTTAGCCCTGGAAACTGCTTCATATAAATAGTCTCCTTTAGGTCGCCGGCAAGGTAAGCAGATACAAAATCAGCTTGCAGTATATACCAATTATTCAGAGCCGCCAACGCCATAAGGGTTCTCCAACTTGCCGACCTCGCGGTAGTGGATGATGTCTCATTGAAATCCACTCCTGGGGTTTGGGTGAAGCCTCTTGCTACGATTCTGGCTTTATACTTATCGAGTTCCATATTTGACTTATATTTTTTCTTCAGGACCCATTTTGACGTGACCAGGCTCTTTACATGCTCGGCTGGAATGTGCACAAACTTAAAAGTGTTGCGAGACAGACATCCTTCGATCTCTATGTTTATGGCCTCTACCCAATATTCTTTTTCTGGCCCATTCATCGCTTGGTTGAACGTGGGCTCATCGGTTGTTGCCGAAAATATGTAGCTCAATGGACCATGGGTAAAGCACAACGTTCTAAATAGTTCCTCACCATCACCATGTTGGCAATATTGGTCTCGGTCTATTGCTTTTCTGACCATACTGGAAGAAGAGGTATCAAGACTGACATCCGAACCACCATGTAGAGTTCCAAAATGGCGCCCAATTACTGCATCACGAAAGTCTTCAATTATCGTGTGGTCAGATTTTTGCATCTCATCAACTACAGGTAATAAGTGTGTTAGTTCCTCATCAACCTCGACTGGCGCTTTCAGCTCTAACACTTGTAGGGCCTGGTGTTCGAAAGGGCGTTGAATAATTCGTCTGGGGCGGTCTTGTTCCCTTGGCACCACCGTCTCTGGTACATGGTTATCGGGAGCGTTGTAATCTTGGTTCCTGGCGTAATCCGTCTTGCGAGATCTTAATCTGTCTTGGACGTGCTTCGGTAAAGATCTGATTATCTCCCTAGGGTCAGCACCCCATCCAAGCTCCAAACTTGTATTTTCGTACGCAATGACGTGGGGAGATATGAGAAATCTTCCACCGTCCAAAAGCCAAACTAACTTGTTCTTAGTACCTCGGTAGCTGAAAAACACGCCTCTAGTCCCATTTGCATCCCGTTTTTCACCTGTTATTCTGTGACTAGTGTCCACATAAGTTATACACAATGTTCTAGGGATCCACAGGTGGTCTATCTTGGCACTAGATTTATCAGGGTCAAACCGTGACCAATATACTTGCCATGGTGTTCTATGACCATCAACGGAGCTCTGTGATGCGAGGTTCAAAGTATAACAAGTCATTTCTAGAACACGGATTGTATTTTCATCTGGATTGCGCAGCAACGAGCTGCATCCTGAACAAATCTAATTCCTCGCTCCGATACTCCATTCTGGTATTGGTTATCCGGGGCTGATATAATCACGTTTATTTCTTGCTGGGCAGCAAACTCTTGGAAAATGTTGAGTCCCCAATCTCTTCCGCCGTCAATTGTTACTTGTTTCACCCTTGAGTTAAAAAATCTTCTCAGATCGGAGTTGGCTTGGCTGAGAATGCGTTTAAGTTCATCGGTGGCTTCGCTCTTTTTTTTCAATGCACGGAAGAAGCAGAAACGCGAAAAATCTTCAGTTGTCAGGCAAAAATATCCATGACCTTCAATGGAAATGGGGTTCAATGTGCCAACATCGCAATGCCATCCTTCACCAACATTTCTCATCCTGGGTAGTCGCTCGGTTGTAGTGTACTTTAAGGATTTACCCATGTCGCACGCCTTACAGGACAAAGGCTCGACGTCCGACACATTGAGATCGACTCCAACTGTATTCTTAATAGTCCATGCGAATCTTTCGGCACTTGGATGACACAGCCGCCTATGCCAGAGCACTAACGATTTCATCACCTTGTCTGACATAACAAAGCAGCCATCAACTAAACAAGATTGGTATTCTCGAATGAAATCACTTTCTTCTTCTAATAAGCCCTTTTTAATTTCTCCTGTCGAAGTTACGCTAACGTTTTTCTTTCGTACAAGTGATTTTGTAGGCTCGGGTTGATCGTGAAGCCACAGGAAGAAGCCTCGTCTTTCTGCGTCAATATATGATAGAATTTCACCAGTAGGGTTGACAATCTGTTCGTCCCTCAACCGGCCACCTCTTCGGTAAAATGGCTCTCCACTGACGATGTTAAGAGGAAATCCCTTGATATATACAACGTATTTTAGTCTCATGACTGACCTGCTACCTTTAGGGCCAGTTAGAGGTAACCAAACTTCGCCGATACATTCAGCATATACAGTGCCGTTCCCAGTCTGAATCGGAAACTGATCACCTTGAAGTTTGACAACTGTTCCAGATCTAAAATTTTGACGTCTATTGATGGCGTCGACATCGGCACTTGTATCAAATAACCAACGGTCAGAACAAGCATTATTACTCGCAGTGCTTAAGATCTATTGGGCAACGTGAACATTACCGGCCGGTGGAGTAGATTCGAGTGGGTAGTCATCTTTTGTGGTTTCGTCACAGACTGGATCACTTTCATTTTCAGCTTTATTCTCAATGTTGTGACGTTGTCGCATCATTTCTCTTTCATAAAAATCAACCGCTTGATCATAAACATCAGATTCGGCCTGGATGGCGAAGTTCCCCCCTGACAGATGTTCCTCTTGAATCTGACAATACTCATCAGCTATGGCTGGAGGAGGTCCAATATCAGTCGAATTATTACTCGCAACGAAAGACGTTTTATTGTTGCTATCGCCTTGGTTAAATCGGCATCTGTTCCTCATGTGGCCAAGTTTCCCGCAATTCCAGCATCGAAATTTCTTCCCTTGATTATTCTAATTCGGACGTTTTTCTGCGGGGACTTCCTTCGTTTGTTCATTCTCATTGCTCTGGGTATTTCCCAATGTACCCCTGATGTCTTTGTGGTTGCTTGGAACACCTTTTCCGATCTTGTCATGATGGGACGAGATAATATCCTGGAGAAGAGGTTCAAGCTTCCATTGGTTGAACCGAGCCAAGGTTGAAACCATGTCGTACCACCTCCCAGCCTTTTCTTTCACCGATTGCTTAAACAGGATCATAAGTTGAGTATTTGATGATTCACCGCCGACGGTGTGGAAATTTCGAGCTGCTGTCTTGAATTTGGTGACGAATTGAACTGGGCAACCTCCACTATATTTCAGACCAACGAGCTTTTCCCACAAGGCCTCTATTTGGATGATTCCTGCACGTCTGAACGTGCTTTCAAACAAGCGCATCATCTCGGCACCACTCTTGATGCCAGCGATCATTTCTGCGATTTCAGGCGTCACCGTTCTTTGGATTATCGCTGCGAGTTTTAGTTCGTCAAGCTGGGTTAACCTGAGTCCGGTATAAAATCCAATACATTCTAACTTGAGTATTATTATCTCTCTCTAAATTGAATAATTTTCGATTCCACTCAAAAATCTTTTGGGGTCCGGTTTCCAGTCAAAAGAGGGCCAATCCAGAAGGGTCTGAGGTTTGTTGATGTTCCTGCGAGGTGCAGGCTCACTCCAGTTAGACTCAGGCATTTTCTCCCAGTCCATCTTCTCTTCTTCGTCCGACTCCTCCTCTTCGACTGATCGCATCGGTGCCTTACCTTTGGATGTGGACCTCGTCGTGGGTTTCGATAAATTTGGTAAACCTTTCCCACGCTTTCGTGGACTGAATCTTACACCCAGCTGTGGGGCTTTCCCAAACGAGTAATCAGAAACTCCACAAGTTACAGATGGTCCAGGCCCAAAAAGTTTTCGTTCCTTTTCGATCCTCTCTTCCTCCTTGCTCTGCATACCTTGAGCAATTATTTCTCGATTCGCTTTTGACAACTTAGACTTATCCGACATAGTTAATGCCAATGTCTAAACATTGTACACTGTTCGAGGATCGATACAACAATGGTTGATCCTCAGATAAATCAATGACAAAACAACATCAAAACAGTCAGAATGACTAGATAATGCTACCATGTAAACAGTTAACAGTTAATATGAATGTCACGTGATAGTCAGGATAAAGAGAAAACCATGTTCAATTCTTGTAAGGGAAACTTCAGTATATATACAAGTCTCTAGCCTAGTCCCTTGTAGCACCCAACAAGTACAGAGAGTTGGATCTATGTTCTTGGCGCTGATCCTTATCTCGCTTATGGACTGCATTAATTCATAACAGACATTAGTCTGCTTACAAATCTTTATAAAAAGTCAGAAAGCCCTCGCCACCTCATGACCACCGTTGTCGATTTACTTACTTGAAGACATAGTACAGGATTGCGGGGGTAATACTTTGCCCCTGCAACCCTGTACAGTAGAACCACTCTTAGCTAATAGTGGGTCCCGGTATAATTACTGAAGAGATTCATATAAATTTTACTATTTATATTTGCAATACTTATCCCTGCACTCAAAATATCCTGTAAGGGTAAGTGTTGCAAATATAAAAGTCCAAGTTACAATTAATCTTTTCAACATTTATACCGGGACCCACCATTAGCTGAGAGGGGTTCCACTGTACTCTTGTCCCCTTGCATATTGACTGCTGTCTTATTTGGAGTCTCAGTGCTATCACAATTTAACTCTAGTGGTAGACCTCAGCTATCAAGACTCCACCACACTTTAATCTTCCATCAGTACAATGAACTCATCATCTTATTCAACCTACCCTCATCCTCAAACCCTCAACCGACATCTATCGCCAATCCCCCTACTTTTTCAACGCTCTCCCTAAACCATAAATTAATCAATAATTATCGCCAAGCTATACTCCTAAATTAAACTCTATTATACTGGTACTAGTATCTTATTAACTATTATCTAACCCTTTCAACCTCACCCTCGAATATTTAACATTATAAACATATGCACTGTATCCTAACAATAGCCTCACTTTGTCCGAAACAATGAACGAATTTCCTTTTCACAATGCTTGCAAGGATGTGACCTCCTTCCTCAGCTTGAATGCTACCTGAGGACAGAATTAAATAAGCAGCTTGAGGAAAACAAACAACAGATGCAAGAAAATAAATTACTCCTGACTCAACGCCTGTCACATCTTGAGATGGGGAATAATGATCTCCGAGCTCGTCTTTCCGCTCCTTCGAACTTGCAAGATACTCCCGCAAATGACCAGATACCTTGCCAAATAACAGCTAACAATGTAGTTGGTAAAGCTTCCGCCTTAGTCTCAGTGTCACGGAGTCCCCCTCAACCCAATCCTGGCCCATCTACAGGTGAAAAGCGAGAGCTACTGCCAAGCTTCATAAAGCAACTTGTTGTAAATGGCGGTCAGCGGGAATTCCGTAGATGCAATGCTTTGGTAGTATTATGGATTGGATATTAACTCATGTAGATCAGCTATAAGTGGGAAGCTACTAGAAGCTTCTATGGCTCACAATTTGTTACTAGGGCACGTGCACAGGCAATTACTTAGTGTATTTAGCTGAGCTCTGGCCAACCTAGAAAGAATACAGTTCTCTACATCAAGCATTCTGACGTCCAGATCTAGAGTATCACATTTAGTCCAGTCAACTGTGATATCACCTCTAAAGATAATTCCCCTTCGTAAGCTCATAACTATAACACAACTCAAATTGAAACTGAGACAAAACGAAGTCTGGTAGCCTACTGAATAATAGCGAATGGGCTACATCTTATCGCAGCTCAGTGGCCCTGTCCTTACACAATTCGACGACCAGAATGAAGACGGATTAATTAATTTCCGGGGTAGAAACTATGATCAATCATCTTCGGATTGCTTTGGAGCTCTGGATGACCGTGAAGCATCCTAAAAATGGTTACGGGCTTTAAAACAAGGCCAGAAAACACTTGCTGACGTTTTACCCGAATGGGTTTCGACAGCCCGGAAAACAGGCTTTAACGACGTCGCGTTAATTTCGGCATTAAAATTGGCCCTACATAAATCTATTGTTGTCCGGCTTTCATTCACTCCCAGCAGCCAAATTCCTGTCGCTTTAGATGACTTTCTCAACCTTGTCCATCAAACCGACGGTATCTTATCGCAGCTTGATACTAATTACACGAGGACATTGCAAGTTGAAACCCCTGTGCTGACAACAATCGAAGGAGGGGATGCTATGGACTTGAGCTTACTTTGGACTGCAGCTGATGGCTTAAATGGACGACGACCAAAAAATGCAATGGAAAGAGAGGCACGTCGTAAGTACAATCAAATACGTAACCTATGCCAATGGTGCAGCTCAAGGAATCATACAGCACAAGTTTGCACAGCCGCTCCCTGGAATAAAATTAAACCTGTTGAAGAAAATAAACAGGTTTCGGTAAAAGTATAGTCTCTGACTTCAGTCGCAGCCAGAGACAGAAAATTTGTATTACAGAATTCCCTTCAAGTCGATTCGAAAATTTTTATACCCATCTAGCAGTACTGTGCAAAATATCCCACGAAAATGGACCTTCATTTTCGACTTACTTATTTATTGGCTCGGGCTGCTCTGCAGAAGCTTTCTATGATACAACTAAAGCGCGCCAAAGAAACCTAATCATCCATCCACTCCAACATCCTAAAAGTCTTCGCCTCACAGCAGGCACTCATGCTTCAGCAGGCAAAATAACCCAAACAACCACAATCACAATGAATATCAATAGCCATGTCGAGTTATTGACTTGCTTTCTTACAAATCTTGGTGGAAAACATGAACTCTTTCTAGGCAAGCCGTGTTTAAACGTCCATGACCCCGAATTAAAATGGAGTATAGATACGGTAAGTTTCACCTCTCAATTTTGCCGTGAAAATTGTGTACCCCAACATCTTTTTCCTGTGCTTGCGAACGGATCTGAACCTTCTCCTACCAAACTGAAATTGGAGACAAATGTACCTACTGGATGCTACTGCGCACGACCTCGACGAGTCAGCGCTGAGTCGTTCTAAACTCTTGCACAACTAAATGAAGATCAGATATTCTCCACTACGATAAATGATATAGATGATCGTTTAAATAAACTAGCATCAGAATCTACGATAGGCGAATTTAATAAGGTAGAAATTGCAAGGTTTTCTATCGAGAATACCAGAAAGACTCTTGAACCAAAAGAATATGTCAACCCAACTGTGAAGTAACCACAGCACTACCATCAGCACTACCATCAGCACATCCAAAACTTTGACGCAAAAGCTGCCGAAAGACTTCCCCCTTATCGACCATGTCACCATCAAGTCAACCTCAAACCGGGAACTGTGCCACCTTCAGGTCCCCTCTATAATGTGTCAATTGATGAGCTGCGAGTCTTACGTAAATGGCTCGACGATAATCTCAAAAAAGGATTCATTCGTCCAAGCACTTCTCCTGCTGCTTCACCGTTGCTTTTTGCCAAAAAACCAGGTGGTGGTCTACGGTTTTGTGTAGACTATCGGAGATTAAACGCCATCACAATCAAGAACCGATATCCGTTACCACTATTGCATGAAACTTTAAGTAGGCTTGGCACAGCTAAATATTTTACTAAACTAGATGTCATAGGTGCGCTCAACCAGATTCGTATGGCCGAAGGACACGAATATTTGACCGCATTTAATACTAGGTATGGCCTATTTGAATCTCTTGTTATGCCTTTTGGTCTCACCAACGCCCCTGCAACTTTTCAAGCCCGAATTAACGAAGTCCTCCGTCCTTATTTGGATATCACGCGTACTGCATATATCGATGATATACTCATTTATTTAGAAACTCTTGAGGAACATAAAAGACACGTTAACGAAGTATTCCAAGCCATCGCTAATGCTGTCCTTAAACTGGACATCAAGAAGTGTGAATTTGATGCTCAAAAAATTACATACCTGGGCCTTATCATCTCCACATCAGGTATCCAAATGGACCCTCAGAAAATTGAATGCATCATGAATTTGGAGAACTGCAAACATACTAAGGATGTACAGATATTTCTTGGCTTTTCAAACTTCTACCGAAGATTCATCAAAGGGTTCTCAAAAATTGTCCGGCCCCTCATCGATCTAACAAAGAAGGATGCTAAATTTGACTGGTCCAAAAACTGCATTTCTGCTTTTAATTAGTTAAAACAAGCATTTACAGCTGCTCAAATTTTGCAACACTTCGACCCAATAATAGAAGTTTCCCTCGAAATCAATGCCTCTGATTATGTTTCATCGGATATCCTCTTACAGAAGGATGAGAAAAGAATACTTCACCCAGTAGCATTTTTATCAAAATAGTTTGACCTCGCGGTGTCACAGTCTAGACAAGAGCGTTTGCGCAGCTAAATGAATAGAGGTATTTTATATTCTTTCTAAAGAGAAAGCAGTCTATCTCGTAGTCCTACAAATATACACCAAGCTCGACTCCTCGTAAATAATACCATAGCCCTAACATCAATAAGGATTCCTGAAATAGATGTTTGCCACGGAGCAGAAGGTTGCCGCATGCCAGGAAGTTCTTATGTCTTAGCTCCATGATCCATCTATTTAGGGAATCCTGATATAGAATATTCCATGACGTACAGAAACCCCTACTTTTATCTTCCAGTACACAATGCACTATCCCTGTTACGCCTGTGCATACCTATATATAACATAAGCTACAGGAATAATCCAGCTTACCACCTGTTACACGCGGAATGCAAATACGAAGTCTACGAAAAGGAACTCTTGGCAATAGTACGGTGTTTTGAGAGTTGGAGATCTGAGTTACAAGGGACCTCTCACCCGGTCACTGTTTTTACGGACCACAGCAACTTAGTATACTTTATGACTACTAAGAAACTGACGCGTAGACAGGTACGATGGAGTGAGTTTTTGTCTGAATTTGACTTTCCTACTACGTATCGACCTAGTAAGTTAAACAGAAAACCGAACACACTAACAAGACGATCTCGGGACCAGCCAGAGAACGAATGCGATGAACGTATTCTACATCAAAATCAAACACTTTTAAAGCCATAATTATTTAACACTTCTACCAGTAATAATTCGACCACGGTAGAATAACTTTGTCCAGCATTTTTGCAAGAAGCTACAGATGCAGAAACAACTACCCAGCTCATTTTCAGACTCTTGGACCAAGGTCATAAATCAGATTCATTTTGGCTGCGAACAATAAAAGAAATGACAAAAACTTCGGGAACTCCTCACTCGAAAGAAATTTCTCTGTCTGAATATCATATAGAGGATGGTCGACTTTTTTTCCGCGATCGACTTTATGTCCCGGATAATGATCTTCGCATTACTTTACTTCAAATTGCACACGACTCTTGTGAATCAGGCCATCCCGGGAAAAAAAAATTATTCGAACTATTATCAAGAGATTAGTGGTGGCCCAACATATCGCGAGCTTGTTCAGTATTCGCCAAAAACTGTCATAGTTGTCGTCGGAATCAGTTGACAAAGTTTAAGCGTCAAGGTGCCTTAAAACCCTTGCCACTTCCGATTCAGCGTTGGCGCGAGATTTCGGTGGACTTTATCGGTCCAATGCTCCCTTCTGATGAATTTAACTGCGTTATGGTCGTAGTAGACAGGCTATCAAAAGAGCGTCACTACTCCGCCTGTCGAACCAATATGACAGCTCAAGAACTGGCAATTTTATTCATTCGCGATATTTACCAACTCCCTGGCCTTCCAGACTTCATAGTTTCAGACCGAGGAGCGGTATTTGTGGCCGAATTCTTGAAGGCAGCCTGCCACCGTTTACAAGTAAACCTTTCATATTCAACAGCTCATCACCCTGAGACAGATGGACAGACTGAGAATGCAAATGCTTTTCTGGAACAATATCTGCGACATTATATTAACTTCGCACATGATGATTGGAATGGATGGCTCCCACTAGCGGAGTTTGCGGTAAATAATGCTGTCAGCGCTTCAACTTCCATGTCCCCTTTTTTCGCTAACAAAGGCTTTCATCCGCGATTGAGTTTTGGTCCTCCCCGCAAAGTACCAAAGGCTACCTTTAATCACCTAAGGTTCCATAATAATAAGGAAAACGAATTTGTTCATAAAATGAAAGATGTACTCAAGGAACTAAGATCAAATCTAACGATTGCAAAAGCTAGCCAGGAAGAGACCGCTTCAGCTAACCGCATACCTGCCCCTACTTACTGAGTTGGAGATGAGGTTTTTCACTCAACAAAAAACATTGATTCAGCTAGACCTTATAAAAAACTTGACAGCAAGTTCATAGGTGAGTGTAAAGTTGTTGAAGTTGTTAATTCACACTCTTATCGTATTGAATTCCCTTTCGAAAACGGCCTGATCCACGACGTCTTCCACACAAGTCTACTTCTCCCGTCCTCTAATAATCCACTACCAGGCCAAACAAACAAGCCACCACCACCAATTGCAATAGATGCTAGTGGAAACCAGTTGTGGGCAGTGGAAGATATCCGTGGCTCCAAACGAGATAAGAAAAAAGGCTTTCAATACTGGGTGCAATAGCGTGGCTGTCCCCCCGATCAATCTACCTGGGAACCCTTCTCACACGTAGTTAACGCATCTACAGTTACCAAAGAATTTCACCGCCGCTATTCGTGTAAATTGAAACCATCTAAGACTGAACTAGCTGCGGCAAAGAAGACGGCCAACTCAAATGTTGAAACCCTCAAAGACGCTAAAAAATCACCATCTGATACTAAAGCGTCAGATATAACTGCCACCATCCAAACGGGAAGTGAAGGGGAGTGAAAGTAACCATATGTGAAGGTACTATTCTGGTAAGTGCGGGTAGGAACGCACTAGTAGATGCTAGGGGTTAATAATATACCCTAGTATTGAATAAATCTGTATATAAAATCCGAGAGCCCACACTCTCTTAAGCCCTTGTAGCCAATTTACTTATTTACTTGAAGACATAGTTCTCTCGCCCCTTTGCACAACACTTATTGCCATATCTAATTTTCATCTGATGTGCAAGCTTTTCCCCTTTGCTGGCTCAACACACTACGAATTCACGTGGCTTGATATCGACATGAATACAAATGGCTTGGTGTAGTGATTATTGGATCTCTGGCTATTTACGGCTTCCAGCTCTCGCGTTCATCGGCTCCGAGTTTGCTCAGCGTCATCAAGCCGCCGTTTCAGGTATACCATTTTATGACCCCGAAAAGCTGTATCAGCTTGAGATAATTTTGGACCGTTGTACAAGCCATTGAGGGTGTCTGAAATCAGTCAAACTCGCCAATTCTGGCTAGAAATTTGCGGAAGAGAAAGCAGAAAAGACCTCATCTATCTTTTATTTCCAATTCATGTCAGTCAATGCCAACCGTTCGAATCTGTGGTCATCCGACTTCTCTCACAGCTGATTGAAGTAGCCTTCACTTACGCTACAAGATAACCAAGGCTGCAATTACTCTTGGGATCAGATATCGTACCGCTCAGCCATAAATATTTCCACTTTGATACTAAAAAAACTTTGCTAGTTCACACTGTGGCTTGCTTCCGTCTCGAGCGCCGTCTCTGTTTTCCACAATTCACTTATTTGATGTGACAAGAGCAGAATATGTTGATATTTCGAGAAATTAACGTCAGACATTCTTCTGCAGGTGGCTGAAATGGAAAGATATTAGCTCACGAAGAAAGTTTTTATCCTGTGTCATTCTGAGACTAGTTACTGAATTGGCTTCTCACGGCGATATACTGCTCTTGGTCCTCAAAATTATCTGTCGCACGACGGCCAATAGGATATAAATTCGTCAGCCTTGTTGGCAGTACGAGAGTAGTTGACAGTGTCCAATTCTTTCGGTAATCGTTGACTAGCGGGCAATTCTCGGAAAAACCGATCAGACTTGACAAGAGCTCGGCATCAAAATAGTCCGTGTTTTCAGCAAGACACAATTTAAATGTCTTTTATCCGAGTTAAATTCTCCTATGCAGCTCTAGCTCCGGCCTCTTTTTCTTCTAATTTGGATTTATTTCACCAAAAAAGCTCTCCGAAAAGATATTATTATGGCTTCCCAGTGTCAAGCAAAATTAAAGATCCTAAGTACGTTACTCATTTCTTTGCAATCGCATGAAGCGCATGAAGTTATGTTGTATGATGCGCTTGAAGACATTGACTCCGATATGATAGATACGATACGTCGCAGGTAATCTGTCCATTACGCTATGACTGAGTTAAAATTGCGTCTCATCCGTCAGCGATAGCTATTTCCCGATTGGCACTGCTCAGTATTCTTGTTCAAGTCAAAATGAGAAAATTTTATGTGTAGCAGAACTAATATTTTTCACAGACGCACTGTAATGGGACAAGAGCAACGGTTACTGCACGCACGCAATGCCACAAATAATCTATATTTTTCTATGGAAAAAAAGAAAGCTCCTTGACCGGACTTAGCCGACCCTAAATACCCAAATGGTCCCCTTTGAAATATGTACAGGTACTGTAATCCTATTCCCTGGACGAACTATATTGTACAGGTATTAATGCAGCCCCCTTACTGAGCCCCACGTATCAGTTCCCACAAAAGAGGCTAAGTCAATCGAGCTTTCGGCTAATGGTCAAGGCTGGGCCCTAGTGCAGCCCAGCGACACAACACCGGGTAAAACCCGTAACACGCACCTTGAATTATTCAAATGAGTCTCTACTGATGTATTTAATGGAAGCTAAGGAAACATCAGCTTGAATTTCCCGAAAACCCCCCAGCTACTAGTGGATGGCATCGAAACACTAAGAAGTATCACTTTTTCGTATCACCCGACACCTTTTCGCTGTGTCATCCTGGAATCAAAATAACTGGACAGTTACAATTTCACTATTTGCATGTAGGTCGTTTTAGCAGATCTTGTATCACCAACCGACATCGAAGAAGTGCTTGAGCCTTGTTTTTCTTTGTCGAATTACATCGTTTGCACGAATAATCATCTAGCGCTATACCAAGTTACACCTCAAGTTACAAAGTAATGTGTCTATCCGGATGAGCCTCAACACCTTGAGAAGTGGTAGTGATACTCGCTGTCTTTTGTTGTGAAATCTGTTGCCGCCTCAAGGTTCGATAGAATTAAGCATGGCCTCGAAATTTTAGTTAAAGTGTGTCACTTAGGCCTCCTAAATCGTTGCTCGAGGTCACGCTGTTTGCTCCGACAAACACGATCCTTATATTGGTAGGAGAGTTATAGCTACTATTATACGATGTGGATTAAATTCCCCGACGTTCCCAACCATATTTCTTACGATGCTGGAATCTTTACCGGATGTGATTCTATGATAAATGCAAGGTTATGAGATGGGGAATAGTTATCTGATGGTAAATATACCTTCACTGAATGGTAGAAGAGATGAAGACGGTAGTTTGTAATGAACAAGTGCAAAGACTTGTTAACATGTATTTCTCTGGCATCGAAGTCTTGCTCTATTCTATATCTGTAGTTCGGCAATAAGTCTTGGGCACTTCCTTCCACGACTTTCTATCTTGTCACTACTTTTGCCGTTTTATCAAATCCTACTTTTTCAGTTGATGTCACTCCTGTGGTGTTCCATTTCCTTACCATGTGATTTATCAACCCAGTTCTACGCATCGATCCATCTATTTGTTACAGGGTAACTCATACCTGGATAAGTGCCCTGTAAAATGCAGATCGCGATCCCGTTACCCTGGTAATCACAGCAGATTTCTGTAGCCTGAAGTTCTCTTGGTAGACTATTAGCTACTGAAATCGTGTTCAAATCTCTAAAGTGGATCAGATATTTCACGAACAATATTACGAAGCAATGTCATCCTTACTAGGGAGCTGAGAATAAGGTAAATTATCAACGGGCGCAATGATTTGGCATGAAGTTAGGGTGACTGCGCAAGATGGAGGCGTTACCCAGACATTTAACTGTCAGTCAGAGACCATCTGCTTTTGGGCAGCATTTCCAAAGATTTACCACTTGAAGAACAGTAGTTTCGTAAGGCAGCATGTGTTACAAGGCCTCTCCAATTTTTCGATCGTTGTAGTGTCGATGATAGCTGATGCTGATCGAGTCCAACGAACCTGTAATATGCTAGTAGACTAATTATTTTTTTGTCTAGATCCAGCTTTCTTAACTTCTTGTCCGACTCATCAAATAAATCAAAGACCGGAGTGACAAATTTATGGTTTGATTCTAACACACGTACGTATTAACTTCTAAAATTTCGTCCAGGAATGAGAGAACTCCATAGCCTCCAAAGCAGAACTCTTTTAGTTTCCTTCTCGTTGAAATAGAAGTCTTACTCTCTCGCAAATGGGGCGCCCCCAAGATTGATATGTGCCGTAAACCTTGACATGATCAACATGAATGCACTTTGTGGACTAACACCCGCGAGACGGCAGAATTTGAAAAACATACTTTCTCGGTTACACATCCGTCTTGGATGGGGGATCCGCACGCGTTGATGAAGTCTGTGTGCTGTCTAAGGACTCTTAATGGTTAATTCACGAAATAAATCTGCACAAGAAATTGAACAAATTGGTATATATCAGTCCCCCCAATGGACATATCGTTATCGATGAACCCCGAAAAATCGTGTACGATCAATGATTGAGTCGAGATCTAGTGATTGTTATGAGGGATCTAGTGTGTGTTAAACATGTATAGTCAGATTCAAAATAATCAATGATTTGGACTCATCCAAAAAGCCCTTCCCGTGCGTACGTGATCATGATATGGAGGTAACACTCTTCTCCGATCCTCTGGTCCCGTACTTTATCCTCATCGCGAAATATTCTCGGGGTGCTATATGTCAAGATGCTGGTCGACCCGGAGCTCTGGTTGCGGTCTCCGGATGACCCGAGTACGGCTACAATCTTCGTACATGCAGTTAGTCTCCATTGCTCAGACTCCACGAATTCAACTAAATCGCTACTCCTCATCATGAATCTCTCTATACCCACTGTTGTGGTTGGTGATATGAGAAATTGTTTGGTGTACAGTGTATTAGTCCTGAAGATTGTTTTTTACTAACGATAATTTTGTACGTCAACAGATACTATCTCATTGCGACCTACAAAACTGGGGTCAGTGACTAACAGCCATAAGGACTGAGACACTGTAGACACAAAGTAAAAAGGGCATGACCTCATACACAGTTTGTACTCTGTATGTATTGACGGGTAGGCTGAACAGTCGTGGATGCCGAGTCGTATGTTTGTTATGCGTTTAGTATTTGCCGTCTGTCTAATGATTATGTTACACTAATCCCGAACGGGTAAAGGACGCAAGAGCCTATAGCTCTAGATGATTGAAGGAATTTTGTTATAGCATAAAAGCATGAAGATTGTATTGAGGTTACTAATTATGAATATATACATGGCATCACGTGATAATTAGTAATCTTCCTCTACACCCCCCCTGAAGCTGAATGCTTTAAGTCTATATTTATCTGACTGCAAAAATTGATGTGTTTGATTCGCTGAAGGGCTTTTGTTAGACCATCAGCTTTGCAAAGGTCAGTGGGTGTGTACTGGAGCCTGATAATTTTATCTTTGATGGCTTCTCGGACTGTTTCTTCTCGCATTAGGAAATGGCGATTTCTAGCGGAAATTTTGGTTGAATTTGCTGTAATTAGAGCTGCAGTGTTGTCTATTTCAGTTGTGATCGGGTAATTCAGGGGCCCGAATAGTTCTTCATATAGGGGCAGTAGCCATCGTGCCGTGGTTGCAAGTTTCGTGAGAGCTGCATACTCAGCTTCACAGGTGCTCTGGGCTGTTATTGTTTGTTTCTTAGACCACCAGGCAATGGGAGAACCACCAATTAGAAATAAAACACCAGAAGTACCTTTTGATGATAAACTGTTTCCCCAGCTGCTGTCTGAGGAGGCGGTGAGTTGAGAGCTGCCCTGTTGCGGAAAGAAGAGGGCAGCTGATTTGGTTCGAGAAACATAGCGTAACAGATGTTTTAATGAGAGCATTGCGTTTTGGGATGGACTACGCATTCTTTGAGATAGCCGATTAACAGCATATTGGATGTCCGGCCTTGTCATGTTAGCAATATGTAGAAGGGTGCCCACCGCCGACCGATACTTAGTAGCATCTTTCTCTGTGTATAGGTTCTCTGTGTCACGTTCAATGAGATTATCATCTGCAATTGGAGTATTCGCGCCATTGCAGTGAAGCAGATTCATGTCCTCGCCAAGTGATTCGATTTTATCTTGTTGATGAATCCGGATACCATCTAATTTCCTATCGATGTTTATGCCGATGAATTTGGACATATCTCCAAGATCTTTGATTTGAAATGCCTCTGCTAGCATTGTAACAGTTTCATCAGTGAGAGCCTTTGAAGGAGATATGATCATGAAGTCGTCAACATATGTTGAGATAATTGTGTTCGAGCGACGAAACACATTGGGATCAAATTTGAACGAATGGTATCCATTTTCTTGCAAGACTCTGCGGAGTTTTTCTTGCCATCGTCTAGGTGCCGTTTTAAGTCCGTAAATAGCTTTATGAAGTTTACAGACAAAGTTGGCATTAGTTTCTTTGAGATGAGGTTGCTCAATGTATAGAGGACGGTCTAAATCTGCATGTAGAAAGGCAGCAGTTATGTCAACGTGTCGAATGTAGAGATTCCTACAGGCTGCAAATGCAAGCAGCATTCGCATAGTTGTAGGGGGAAGAACGTCGGCATAGGTATTATCTGCGAATGGTTCCGAGAATCCTCTAGCACACCACCTTGCCTTTAATGTTCCATCCGACTTCTCTTTCAAGGACCATTTTCCTGTCATTAATTGCCTGTTTGCTTCGGAACGAGGAACAAGAGTCCAGACTTTGTTACGAGTCATATTGTCGATCTCATCCCTTACTCGCCATATTTGCAACAACAGTTAACATGCGACCACGAATCGATTCCTACCAAGCTGCGTCATCCGTCGCTACATCTGCAAACGCGACAGCCCTTCCACCAAGAGCAAATACATCCAAGGCAATTTCAACTGACAAAGCCATCTCAATCTTGCAGACTCATGCCTCTTCTTATGCTGCCAACACCGACGTCCATCGGGCCCTAATGCTTGCCATCGACACTCTCCGTGCAAAGGACAACGCGTCGCAATCACAACTCTCCGTCTATCCTGAGCTCTGCCGCCTAATTACTGAGCAAACTGAACGCGTCATTCAGAAAATCTCCACAGTCACTTCTAGTAAATCTTATGCGACAGCCCTCCGCTCCTCTTCTGCTACCTTACACCACGAAGCAAGTGTTCCCCCACGCGCCACAAGAGAACTCACCATCAAACCATCTGCCGTGTCTGACTCTCTGAAAAATGCAACTGGCGCCGACATTGTCCGGGAGACTACTAAGGCTCTCGGAAATCCCTCGGCATCGGTCATCGCGGCCCGGAAACTTCCCAGTGGGGATATTCACTTGACCTTCGCATCTGCGGCTAAGAGAAACCTCTACGAAAATGATACTAGGCTTAGGTCCTTATTCGGGCAGGACTGCTCTGTCAGGTCCAAGGGCCTTCCAATCGTTGCTCATGGCCTCCCCACGGCAGCAATTGACCTCTCGGACATGCCCACGGCAACTGCATATCTGAAGCTACAGAACCCTCATTGGCCCTCGGATATCCGAATACTACGAATGGGTTGGCCTTCAAAAGTCAAACGTCTTGGACTTCAATCTGGATCACTTATTATCACTGTTGCCTCAGAGGATCAGGCCAACGCTCTAATTCACCACGGTCTGATCATCGAAGGCGAAATTCACACCTGCGAAGTCTATTCGGAGGAGTGCAAAGTTACCCGCTGCTTCCGCTGCCAAAAATACCATCGGACCACCGCAAAATTCTGCCGCGAACCAGTCCGTTGTGGCTTCTGCGCCGGCGCTCACACGACCTCGGATTGCTCTATCAAAGGGTCGGGTAGAGGCTCAGCTTGCTACGCTTGTGGGAAAGCCGGACACACGGCCTGGGCAAAGGAATGTCCTACCCGCGCGAAGGAAGTCATCCGAGCACGTCAGGCTTATGCTTGCCGTCCGGTAAGGTACAAATCCAGCTCCTCAACCTCCCCACCTTCTGTTACTCCAAACCCCAGAGAAATTGAGTCAAAATGGACTGAGGTCAGGCCCGCCAAGAAGCGACCGCGGGGACGTCCCTCAGGTCTCGAAGTGGCCGCCCGGCTTATGAACCCGATTTCTTTTCCCACTGCGTCCGAAAACCTCCTAGGCCTATCGGCTCCAAATCCTTTTGCGGCTGAACTGACCCTTTCGACAAACCCCCTCCCTTTGGCCCAAATTCAGACACCTGGCTCTTCCTTCTCAACTCAAACTTCCTCTCCCCAAATGTCACTTGATGAATAAGCTAAAAATACTTCAATACAACGTCCATGCGTGTAATAAGGTAATGTCTCCGCTTATTGCTGACCCCGAAACGTGTACCTACGACATCCTAGCCATCCAAGAGCCCTGGTTCAATCGACAAACTTCTTCTACTCACTGCCCGTCTTCTTCCCCCTTCTCTCTCGGGTATGAGCCCGGTCACAGACGCTCTTGCTTTCTGGTAAACAGAAGACTTGACCCTGACACCTGGTCTGTCAGCTTTGGTTCGACCGACGTTTCCTCTCTCTACCTCAACACAGAAACCGGTGTTCTTGCCATTCATAACGTTTACTGTCCACCAGTCGGGTCCTACTCTTCGCGTTCGTGCCCTGAGCAGCTTGATACCCTAAGAGAGGTGCTCTCGTCTTCTCCCCCCAATACACAACACATTGTTCTGGGTGACTTCAACTTCCACCATCCACTGTGGTCCGGGGTCTCTTGTCCAACTCAACACCTCGCCGCTTCTCACCTTCTTGATATCATAGATCAACATGGCCTAGAACTTCTAACTCCACCTGGTCTAATAACTCGATCCTTCCGGGGTCAAGAAACAACAATCGACCTGGCTTTTGGGACCCCTACCGTACAAGATAAACTTATAAGATGCTCTACCGTCCATCGACTCGATCATGGCTCAGATCATCTCCCCATCTGCATCTCTGTTGACATCACCCCGGAAAAATTGGATCCTGTACCAACGAGAGTCTGGAAAGAGACCGACAGGCTAGCTGCTAATGCTGAGGCTATAGCTAGATTCCCACCACCCCGGCAAATCCACACTGCCGCGGACTTGGACGCTTACTGCGACGAGATCTCCCGCATCATAGGAAAAATCGTGGATATCACTGTCCCTCTTCGGAAACCTTCCTCCCGCGCGGTCCCATGGTGGTATAATACGGTGCGCTCAGCAATTAAGCTCGCTCGGAAAACGCGGTACGCTGCCATGCGCACAAGACACCCTGAAGACTTTGATCGCGCCCGGGACGCTGCGCGGGCACGCGACAGAACTATTCGTGAAGCTAAGACTACCACCTTCCGCCAGGCGGTGCATGATGCCTCTTCGTCAACTAACATCTGGGGCCTTGCCCGGTGGGCCCGTGGAAAGCCTTGTGGTCAAACTCCTGTACCACCCCTTTGCACTAACAAAACGACCCACAACTCCTTTGAGGAGAAAACTAGCGCTTTCAGGCAGAGATTCTATCCCTCAACATCAGCCGACCTAGACGACATTCCAGATAAGGACAGACTCTTCCCTCGCTCGCAATTTGACCCCTGCCCGGACCCAGCTCCATCATTCCCTCTCACAGCCCTAGTCACTTTGGAAGATGTCCAACAGGCACTGTTTTCTAAGAAAGCCTTCTCTGCCCCTGGTTGGGATGGCGTACCGTACCACTTTCTCCGTGCTCTTGGGGATCCACTCGCCAAGTCTCTTCAGGCTATTGCTCAAGCGTGTTGGGACCTGGGGCACTACCCAAAATGTCTCAAGCGAGCAAGAACTGTCGTAGTTCGTAAGCCAGGGAAAGAGTCCTACGAAGATCCAGGTGCCTGGCGGCCCATAGCATTGCTCCCAACAATAGGAAAAGTCATTGAAACCATCACCGCAAAGCGTCTATCGGAGCTTGCCGAGACTCACAAGCTTCTCCCTCCATCTCAAATGGGTAATCGCCCTAAGCGCTCCACGGATACAGCATTAGACCTTCTGACCAGTCAAATTCATCAGGTATGGGGGTCTAAGAAGCATGTGGCTTCCCTCCTTACCTTAGACATTGCTGAGGCTTTTGACACTGTTGACCCTACACGACTTCTGCACATCTGTCACAGTCTAGACAAGAGCGCCTGCGCAGCTAAATGTGTAGAGGTAGTTAATAATTAATTCTATGATCCAGATAACTAACTCGCAATTTACAAGTACATGTAGATATAAACATTTCCCTCGAACTGAACTACTCGCCCCACCTTGACGCTAATCATGGATCGTAATATTCTCATGAAACAGAAGGTCTTCTCGTGCCACACAACCTCCCTGTATTGTGAAGCCGCCACGTAATAGCAAGTCTCCGAATAGAAGTCGGTCCGCTTGTATTAGCAAGTTTCAGTATAATTGAAACACCCTGCGGGACCAGGCCGTGCACAATTCACTATCTATGTAAAGTCTGTGCACGCCTATGCACAACATAGGCTACAGGCATAAACCAGCTTACCAGCTGCTACAATTTTCCTTCTCATTCTGATGGTCTTTTAGCTAGCCTTTTTGACCGTCGCTGCCGAAGTGTTTGAGGCTCCGCCGGTCCCACAAATCCACCAGCTTCATTGATCATTGGTCCGTTGTGCAAATCAATTGGTCCATACTTCGCTTCGAATTCCTGTAAGGCCTCCGTATCCTGTACATACTCGATAGGTTCCCAAGTAGGGTCAGCCCAGCCAACCCATTTAACTAGTGCTTGTCGAAATTTTCCTCTTCCGCGTGATTTAGTTCGTGCTCGTAGAATAGATTCAACTTGATACTCAGGCTCTGCTAGGTCATCTATTATTGGCGGATTTTGAGCATCATCACGTGATTGACTCGGGAATGGATCATCTCCGGCTCGCTTAACTAATTCGACATGAAATCGGTTGTGGATGTTTCCTGGTACATTCAACTCAACTGTTAATGCGTCAGGTACTGCAGTGACTTCATACTTCGCGTGCTGCCAGGCTAATTTCTTCGACAGCTGCGGCGTTTTGATATGTCTCAAGTCAAGCCAGACCTTGTCACCGACTAGAAAGCGTTCTGGCTGCCGGCGAACTCGGTTGGCATTATTTTCATATCGTTGCTGGGCAGACGCCATTGCTGCTTGTGCGAAGTCTTGCGCTTCTCGCAAACGCTGCACATACTTTTGACCTGCTATCGATCCTGGATGCCGTATTTCGTTTTTCTCTGGTGTCGGCTCCCCGAGTGGTTCTAAGTTGTAGCCATTGCGCAGGTAAAATGGACTGAGACCTCCAATTGCAGAATTAGGCCGAGAGTTTAGGGCTAATTGAGCCATAGGAAGCAATTTCATCCAATCATTCTGAGCGTAACAACTGAAAGCCCGCAAATATTTATACAGCTCTTGGTTTGCTCTCTCACTCGCGTTTGCTTGAGGGTGATATGCTGTCGTAAGTCGCTGTTTAATGCCTGATAATTTACAGAATGACTTCCAGAAGTAGCTTAACCAGTCGCTACCCCTATCGCTTGTTAAATAATTAGGAAATCCGTGATATCGGCAGTACCTATCGATAAATGTTTCAGCACACGTTTCTGCCTTCATTGAGTTGGTCCCAAATAGAAATACATCCTTTGAAAGCCTATCTGTAATGACCATCACGTTAGTGCAACCCTGCGATTCTGGCAGGTCCGTAATGAAATCAATCGTCAATTCACTGCCTATTCGCTCTGGAATTGGCAGGGATTTTAGGAACCCTGCCTTTGCTTCACGCCACACGGTTGTCCTTCCACAGATGTCACAGTTTCGGATGAAGCGTCTGACTGACTCCCTCATTTTCGGCCAAAACCATCGTCGTAAAAGTATCCCAACCATTGTATCTCTTCCGGGATGACCTGTGAGGAAACTGTCGTGGGTCTTTTGCATTATGGCAGTGCGTAAAGGCTCATAGTCTGGAACCCAAATCCGGCTTTCTCTTCCACGAAGTACCCCATCTGCTGTGACTGAACATTCAGCGATGTTGGCTGACAACTTTAGTGATAAATCCGGCGGAAAGCTTCTTTCTCCCGATTGTACTGCATTTCGAGCTCGTCGCCAATCTTCATCATTTTCCACTCCCTGGTTCCATAAAGCTTGTAGCCGATCATCTACAAATAAATTGGAATGTGATGGTGCATCCGTTGATGGTGCTGTATTCTTTGCGACAGACTCTTCTTCTTCCGTGTTATCTGTTGGCACTGATATCTGGTCCTGGATGTGAACTGGGTACAAGGGAACTGTTGGGAGAAGCTGCAATATCCGTCCAGCCGTTCTCTCGTCTGTTATTCCACGAGGCCTGTCCTGTTCTCGTCTTGACAGTGCATCAGGTCGAATGCAAGCTTTACCCGGACGCCACTTAAGATTGAATCTGAATTCTTGCAAAATATCGTTGTAACGTACCTGCCTTTCGTTCAACAATCGCTTTGTCGTAAAAAAGCTTAAGTTTCGATGGTCGCTTAGGATAGTAAAAGGCTTGGAGACCGAAGTTAGCTCAGGCTTCCATTCTTGCAGACAAGTTATGATCGACAGCATTTCTTTGTCGTGGATGGGATAGTTCGATTCGGCACTATTTAGTCGTCTGGAAAGGTATGCAACTGGCCTCAACCTCCCCTGCCTATCCACCTCAGAAAGACATCCTCCAATTGCGTATCCCGAGCTATCTGCCTCTAGAAATGTCTCACGATCAGGATCCCATTGCGACAATACCGGCTCAGAAGCAAAAACTTTCTTCAATGTCTCAAAAGCTTCATTTTCTACATTTCCCCACACCCAAGGCACATCTTTCTTTGTTAAATTTATAAGTGGCGCTGCAATCTCGGAAAATTTATCAATGAAGCATCGATAGAAGTTAGCAAACTCGAGAAACGACCGCACTCCCCTTACTGATGTTGGCGCTTTCCATTCCAAAATCGCCTTTACTTTTGCTGGATCAACTGTGATACCTTGTCCTGCCTTTATAATAAATCCAAGATACTTTACTTGTTCGCATAGAAAGTCACATTTGTCGATATCCAGGTATAAGCCTGCCTTGTCCAATTTATTTAAAACACTTCGCACTGTTTTCCAGTGGCCTTCCTTGGTGCCATCTGTGTAAGCTGGGACATCATCCATATACGCTGTTGCGTCAAGATCTAAATGCTCTCTGAGGTGCTCGTTAATATATCTCTGAAATGTTGCAGGAGCGTTGATCAGTCCAAACGGAGTTACAAGCCATTCAAAGAGTCCTAATCTGCATCGGAATGCTGTTAACCACTCATCACCCTCTCGTACCCTAACTCGATGGAATGCTGATTTAACATCTAACTTGCTGAACCATCTTGCTTTTGAAAGTTGCCGGAGAGTCTCTTTGAACAATGGTAAAGGATATCGATCGGGAATCGTAATTGCGTTTAGCCCGCGATAGTCAACGCAAAATCGCAATCCTCCACTAGGCTTTTTTGCAAACAATACTGGTGATGCTGCTGATGAATTGCTAGGTCTAATCCATCCTTTGCCCAAAAGATCTGTCAAAGTCTTACGCAGCACTAGTAACTCTTCCCGGGACATGTTGTAAAGAGGTCCCCATGGTGGTATTAATGGTTTTCCCCGTTCTTGTCGTAGGTTGATTGCATGGTCCAGCTCTCCCCGTGACGTTGGCAGAATGTCGGCTCCACTGTCGTCTGCAAATAGATGGGCAAAATCTTTAATTTGAACAGGTAGGCGATTGCGTGCCTCCTCTAGCGTCAGTTTTGGTTTTCCACGCAGAGCTTTCCCTATATCTTCAATAGATGCCTTACAAACTGGAATATTTTGTATCAGTGATGCCATTTCTTTTACCGAAGAATTCTTTGGACTAGCCACGTTTCGAAAGCTTTGTCGCCATTTTTTTACGCTGTAGACCGAACCTTTCTGTTTCCGAAGCTCTAAACGTTGTTCTTTTGAATGTATAACTGCATCTTGGCCTTCCAGCCATTTCTTACCAAGTATCATAGGATTGCTGCTTTGAGGAACAACATACAACCATAACTTCTCTGTGAAATATCCGTCCAGATCTAATGAGATGAAGGTGATATATTCTACGACTGGCTTATTTTTTGTCGAAATCTCGGCTGTTTCGAGATATCTGGGGGTTATCGATATGCGCGGCAGGTCAAGTTTAGTTGTCAGGGCATCATCAATAATTCCAAAACACAAACATCCATTATCTATCAGTGCTTGAATCATTAATTTATCATTCAATAATGCATTCACTAAAAATGGCGAAGTATTCAAACTAACAACTTGTCCAATTTCTGCAACTGGCTCCCGGGAGCGTCTATTCTCGGGAGCGTCTAGTTTTCCGATGTTTCTGACTTATCTGAATTTTCCAACGGGTAAATAACCGAAGGATCGATATCTGGGAGATCCACCGCATTTACCCTTGGGCCCATTCCATTAGGTCTCCGCGCAGGTAGAAGGGGGCACGATCGGCTAGTACACCCCTGCCTCTCGCACCGAAAACACTTGCCCTCTTCCCTTAGCCGATCTATCTGGGCCCTGGTCTTCCACTTTGCTCGACCTTTAACTTTTCCGGCTACCTTGGTCGTATTAATTCCTCCCATAATAATGTCTCCGTCGGCATCCCTGGAATTCACCAAATCTAATCCGAATTGGCTCCCAGACACCCTTTCCCTCTCACCAGCGGCGCTCGAAATTTCAACGTTACTATCACCAGGCATATTCCTCCTTGGGCCTAGACTCGGTGCCTGCTCAAGTTCTCCGTTGTTTGGAGTCCACCCTATCCTTTTTTCTGCTCTTTCAACCCTCTGGGCCACTTTGTTAACAATTCGTATCCATTCAGCTAGGTCGTCGTCGGGAAGTAGATGATTGGAGACCAAAGCTCTAGTCAGCTTCCTATTTATGGCATTTTGAAGCATCGAGATTTTATTTTCGTCCGGCCAGAAATCACCCCGGGCTTCCGTCAATTTATTGGACCAAGCCGCAAGAAAATCAGCCCATCGCTCACTCTCTCTCATTTTCATAGCATGGAGATCTAAATTAGCTTGGGAGACTCGGGTTGCATCTAAGTAAAGCCTATCCAAAAACTCAATAAAATCCTCCGGATCTCTGGTCTTATTGATCCCCCCTGCCTCATAAAAGGGGCCAGCTTTTTCTAGAGCCCCACCCTTTAATGCGTTATAGATCATTAGGAAGGCTCGAGAGTTATCGTATCCGAACATATTCCAGTCCATTCGAAAGGTATCAAGGATGGCTGTCCGCCAGGCTGGGTATCGGATTCTACTACCGTGAAAATCTGGGAGATTCGTAGGCTTGATTTTCCTTGCAAACTCATTGGGAGGGTCTTTTTCTATCTTTACTCTTGTACTGGAAGGGTTGCTTGCCGCCGACTTCTTTGAGGCCAACTCGTTGAGCTGACGCTTTAACTCAAGGAATTCAGTCATCGAAACCGTTTTTGCTGATGATTCCGGTGCTGACATGTTGGCAGGGCGAAAATCTGATCAAGTGAAAGTGAGTATAAGTAAATCTGAAGGTCTGAAAGTCTGAAAGTCTGAAGTCTGAAAGTCTGATGAGATAGAATTAATTATATGTCACAGTCTAGACAAGAGCGCCTGCGCAGCTAAATGTGTAGAGGTAGTTAATAATTAATTCTATGATCCAGATAACTAACTCGCAATTTACAAGTACATGTAGATATAAACATTTCCCTCGAACTGAACTACTCGCCCCACCTTGACGCTAATCATGGATCGTAATATTCTCATGAAACAGAAGGTCTTCTCGTGCCACACAACCTCCCTGTATTGTGAAGCCGCCACGTAATAGCAAGTCTCCGAATAGAAGTCGGTCCGCTTGTATTAGCAAGTTTCAGTATAATTGAAACACCCTGCGGGACCAGGCCGTGCACAATTCACTATCTATGTAAAGTCTGTGCACGCCTATGCACAACATAGGCTACAGGCATAAACCAGCTTACCAGCTGCTACAACATCCTTCGAAACTCCCGTATCCCGATCTGGCTAATACGATGGATCTCCTCTTTCCTCTCTGACCGCTCTACCTCGCTGGCGTTCTCCGGAAAAGAGTCGGCGCCCTTCGATGTCCTTCGGGGTGTGCCCCAGGGCTCCCCCCTTTCGCCTATTCTCTTCCTTTTCTACAATGCCGAGCTGGTTCGAATCTGTGATCAGCCACGGCTGGGAATTTCGGGAGGTGCTTTCGCCGATGATCTTAACATCTTGACCTACTCCAAATCCACAGAGACAAACTGTCAACGCTTGAAGTCAACATTTTTAGAATGTCAAACTTGGGCCAGGCGCCACGGCATGGTGTTTGCCCCAAGGAAATTTCACCTCATGCACTTCACCCGATCCCGCAAAAAATTCAACCTCTCAGCATCTATCAGAATTGAGGATAACAAGCTGCACCCAGAAACCGAAGTAAAGATACTTGGATTGTTGCTGGATTCGAAGCTTTCTTGGTCAGCACATGCTCGATATGCCGTTGACCGAGCCCGAAGTCAATCTGCCGTTTTCGATCGACTCGTTAAGTCTACCTGGGGTCCAACTTTTCTTTCCTCCCGTCGACTGTACACTGCCATAGTCAGGCCTAGTCTTGCATATGCAGCTCCTATTTGGTTCCCGAAAGCAAAACCATCAACCCTTGTCACCAAACTTGAGAAGATTCAGTCCAAATGCCTCCGCGCAATGTCCGGGGCGTATAAGACAACCCCAATTCACCTATTGCATTCAGAGACATTTGTCCCACCCCTCGACCTACACCTTCAACACCGCACGAATAGCTTTCAAAATCGTTTAGCCAATAGTGATGTTCTCCAGCACCGCGACCTCCTCTGCTCATGGATCAGGCGACGCACAAAACAGAGGACTCCCCGCGGTACTCAGTCTCCAAGCTCTCAGATCGGGTCAGAGTCAGATCTTCACGGCCACTGGGTTCGCCGTTGGGAAGTGAAGCAATCGGGGACAGCATCGAGTCGGTGGGATGCGGTTGTGTGTCCCCCCGACAAGAGGGTCCTAACCCTCCACAAGCACCTCCGCAAGGCCGAGAGCTCTGCTTTGGTTCAATTCCGAACGGGTCGCAACGGCTTAAGAATGTCTTTTAAAAGTAGGTTATGAGGATGAGCAGGATGACTATTACCTGAGAAGGAGGATATATATGACAAGATGAAGTGAGCACTAGAATTCGCGGTGAACAGGAAATCACTTAATGGTATAGATAAAAACTATCCAACTAACTGTCACAGATACATCCTTAAATACATTTGTTTATTTAAACTGGTAACTTCTTCCCACTTCCAGAAGATTCCAGAGTAGTCCTATTTCGTTTCTATTCCATCTACATGTACTTATGCACTGATGGAATTATGCATATTATGCAAGTCCCACTTTAAGCTCCAAACCAGTACATCACGGTGCACAGACATTTATTTGCATCAGATAGCAATATCATAACACTCCCCCTGACGACGACAAACGTCATCCAATGGTTGAGCAACCTGTGATCGAAGAAGCATTGCTGTAGACCCTTGGCTATTCAAATGTTACTGAATCTGGATAGTTGATTTTGGTTTGGTTAGGCCATCTGCCAGTTGCTGATCAGTTTGGACATAGACCACCTTAATCGCTCCATTTTGGTACTGCTGACGACAATAGTTATTTCGAAGCGCGATATGTTTTGATCGCTTATGATTATCATGGTTTTTAATTAACGATATGGATGATTGATTGTCAACATACAGATTAGTGCATTCTACTCCCTTAACACGATTGTGAAGTCCTAATTCACTGAGTAAGGACTTCACCCATTGCAGTTGTTGACATGCTTCTGTAGCAGCTAGATATTCGGCTTCTGTTGTGGATAAAACAACCTCTCGCTGAAGATGAGATTTCCAACTCACTGGTCCAGATGCAAGTCTTAAAAGTAATCCAGATGTTGATCTACTAGTCTCAGGATCACCAGCGAAATCTGCATCGGAGTACGCTTCCAATAGTAGGTTGTCCTTACTGGCTGTGAAAGTTATACCTTTATCTGGCTCCTTAGAGATGTATCGAAGAACTCTCTTTGCCGCGTGCAAATGTTCATCAGCTGGATTGACGAGGAATCGGGCGAGGTGATTCACAGCATGAGCAATATCAGGGCGTGTATTGTTGGCTAGATATTGTAATCCTCCGATTATTGAATTGTACTCTGCCTTCTGTTGAACTGAACACTGCGAACTGTTGGGTTCCATCAGCCGCTCAAGAGGGGAACTAGCTGTTTTGCAATTTTGAAGACCATGTCTAGCAAGCAGTTTTCTCGCATACTGACCCTGTGAAAGCTTAAGCGTATTTTTATCAGGGTTACTAATGTGTATTCCGAGGAAAAGATCCGTCTCCACTGTCTTTAGCTTGTATTTCTTATGCAGAGCCTTCATCAATGTCTCAATTTTCCTGACGTTGGGCCCCATAACCTGAAAATCATCAACATGTATGATCACAAAGAGATCTCTCTCTCTATTTGTATAAAGACATACGTCCGTCGTAGTTGGGAACATTCCTTGCGTGGCAAGGAAGGCTTTCACATCGTCATACCAAAGGGCTGCGGCTTGCTTAAGTCCGTATAAACCTTTTCGAATTCGAATTATGTGTCCTTCTTCTTTGAAACCTTCTGGCATTTCCATGTAGAGATCTACATCGAGATCCGGATTTAGGAACGCTGCAGGGACATCTCCTTGTCGCCTATGCCAGCCGAGTCTATGAGCTAAAGCTAGCAAAATTCGACCAGTGTCTGCTCTCGGAGTGGGTGCGAATGTTTCTTTGAAATCTATTCCTGCACGCTGAGTAAAACCTTTGACAGTACATCTCGCTTTATATTTATCAAGAGATCCATCTGCTAGAAATTTCTTCTTAAATACCCACTTACACTTCATTGGAGTCCGTCCTTTAGGAAGTTCACTTCGTTTTATGATCTGAATCGCACCTGTTTCCTTCAAGGAACGACATTCTTCGTTTGCTGCTTGACGCCAGTGCTCTGCCTCTCTACTATTCATGGCTTCTGACCACGACTTTGGATCTGAATTAGATACAACAGCCTTACCATGATGTAGCTTATAATAATCAACCCTTTTTACTGGTCTTCCACGTTTACTACGCGTTATCTCAGGCTCAGGCGAGCGATGCCGTTTCTGTCCAGCGACTGGGGGTACTTCGCTCCACCCTGTCATAACCTGATCATAAGCTTCTTGCTCTAATCCAATAGGATTATGATTTGACTCCAACTCCCCGTGATCATACTGCTCATGGATGATATCTTGTTGCAAGGTGACTAACTGTTCGTTTTGTGGATAGTCCTCATTGTCAAAGTCTTCGTTAGGATCTAAATGGCCAGAGTGTTCAGATGGGGTTGACGGTAAGTATTCACTTTCATAATCACTTAAGTCGTCTGCCTGATATGGTTGTTTGGGTGATGAGTTTGATGGTCCTGCCAAATTATCTTTTTCAATTGACTGTTGTGGCCACTGTTTTTCTAATATTGTAGGGACAGCCGGAGGTTCAGTTTGTGGTAAAATTGGCGGCACTCCAATCGCACTATGCTTCTCTAGCTGTGGTTTTTGTTGATTCAGTAATGTATCCAGTACCTGTGGTGGGAGCTCTGGTGAATCTACTGATAGGTTTGAGCTATTTTCAACTGTCAATTTTGGAGCGACGGGCGGTGCTTCTGATGACTGTCCTGATATTGGTCGTGTTTCTGACTCGGTTACTTTTGGTTGTAAAACAGGGGAAGAAGAAGAGACAGCTTGCTGTCCCAGGGACGAGGATGATCTCTCCCCCTCAAGCCCACTTTCGGTTTGATAACTCCGAGGATACTGTGAAATACTTGATGAAATTTCTTCGACAGGTAATGGATTTTGACTGGCCCAATAATTCACAGTTTTCTGCTTATCAAAAGTATTGAGCATATCACCAAACATAACATCCTCATTAAAGGTGACATGTGGAGAGCAACTTTCTACCCATTTCCAGCCACTCTTAGCTGTCCAGCGAGGATGATAGATTAAGAAGTTTTTGCTAGTGTTTTTGGGGAATCCAACAAACCATCCTTTCTCTGCTCTAGCTTTAAATTTCCCAGGCTTTGGGTCAATTAATTTGTATGCCCTGCAACCAAAACGGGTTAGGCAAGAAAAATCAACCTTTTCATGATGCGGCTGCTTTAGACCTTGTAAGAAATCAACTATTGGTACACTTTTAGTACGGAGGCAATATAGCCTGTTGGTTATGAAGACTGCGTGCTCAACAGCCCAAGGCCAGAAGCATGGCGGCATTTGGGCATCGAGTAACATGGACCGTGCTTTTCTTAAAATTACTTTATTGGAGGCCTCCGCTGCGCCGTTCTGCTCTGGTGTGTGTGGTGCCGAAATATCTGTACGAATTCCGTGCTCGTCACAGTAATGTTTGATCCGGTTGAATTCGGTTCCCCCGTCTCTAAAGACAATTCGTACCCTTTTTCCATATTGATGGTATTGGTATTCAATCCACTTGATCAGTTGTGCTGCAATTTCGTCTTTGGTTGCTGTGGTTATAACCCACCTCATCCGTGTTTTTGCATCGGTAAGAATCACAGCATATTGATGAGTATTGAATGCGACGGCCAATTTTCCTACTGTGTCGACAAAAACTTCGTCTAATGGTTCACCTGGTGTTGGCCTAGGTTCCCTTGACACAAACCGTTGTGCTTTACTGAGATGGCATGTTTCACATGTTGTGAGTTCAGAATAGTCGATACCGGTCATTCCTAGCGAGCACTGTGCAGTTTTCTTCAAAATTTGTTGACCTGTATGTCCTAAGCGCTGGTGCCATCGATGCGCATTAGTAACACTCGGGACTCTCACTACCCCCGGCGCTGCAATGTTCCTTGTGCCACTGAATTTGTCTACAGGTCTTAGAGGCTTGATGTACAGAACATGGTCGACTGTTTCTAACCGTGCAACTGGCTTGTTATCTTTAATCTGGACTAATAACTCGTTGCCATTAGCTGCAACGAGCCCATGCTGTTCCTTAAGTCACCCAGCTGAAATAATTGTACAGGATGATTTTGGTGAGTAGAGAGAATCACGGAGTTCAAATGTATGATTTCCAATGGCGATTCGACTAATACCTTGATGTACTAAGGATGATGCGCCTACAGCTTGGTCGAATCTAAATGGTTTATGGAGTCTCTTCAATGAGACAAAGTCACTTTTGCAACGAACAAAATGGTGCGAGGCACCGGTGTCATACAATAGAGGATTTTTCATTAAACTAGCTGACGCAGCTCTGGCTAGCTTGCAGATGGAAATATCGTCTCCTTCACCCTCTGTCCCGCTATCTTCAGCTGCGATTCTAACGCTAGCTTTCTCACTACTTTTTCCCTTGTAGTCCCTATTGACTCTTGAAGACTTTCGCTCTGGGTGCTGTTTGTAGCAATGCTTATTTTTATGTCTGTGCCAGCAGAGCGTGCAATAGTCGTTAGGTCCTCCAGTTCTCTTTTTCTTCTCATTTCCTTCACTACCTTCTTCTGAACCTGTAGCAATAAAGATCTGTCCAGACGAATTCGACTTCGATTTCCCCACCTGCCGAAGTGTGGACATCATATTTTCGAGTGATGAATATCTATTCTTTCTATCGACAATCTTAGTTTGCCTCCAGGTTTCTAACCAGCTGACATCTTCGGTACCAAGAACAAAAAGAAGGCTTGCAAATCCATGTGGTACTAGATATGGGTTATCCGAATCTGATAAAACATCATGTGGAACCATTGATTCTGCTGCACAATTCACGCTTAAGTAGTGCTGCATAAACTTATTGCAGTAATCTTCAATTGTCGTAAACTTGGTATTTATCAAATTTCTGACAGCGGTTTCATATGGTGTCGCAGCACCTTCCTCACGTGTTGCGGCTATGTTCTCGAAGATCTGTTTTGCCGACATCTTTCGAAAGTTTTGTGGTCGAACACTCGAGCTAAGCCGTCTGAGCAGAACATTTTTCGCTTCGATTTCACCCTCCTTCCACCTTGCCAATTTCTCCTCGTATTCCGCGGACAATTTGTCGAATACTTCGGTGGATTGCTCTTCATGAGGAATTGGTGGTTGAGGTCTTATCGCTGGCTTGATCTCGTCCAAATCGTGAAATACGTGAGCTAGTCGTCCCTTCTTGATTAGGGCAGCTTGAAGATCCGATTCCCAGTCAGCAAAGCTGACTCCATCAGCCAAGATAATCGCTGAATCTTTCGACATGGTGAGAAAGGAATATATGTGCTTTTGGTGAGGTAAGCTATAATGTCACAGGGAGAGAGCCCGGGCTCATAACCTCTATTAAAAGTAGGTTATGAGGATGAGCAGGATGACTATTACCTGAGAAGGAGGATATATATGACAAGATGAAGTGAGCACTAGAATTCGCGGTGAACAGGAAATCACTTAATGGTATAGATAAAAACTATCCAACTAACTGTCACAGATACATCCTTAAATACATTTGTTTATTTAAACTGGTAACTTCTTCCCACTTCCAGAAGATTCCAGAGTAGTCCTATTTCGTTTCTATTCCATCTACATGTACTTATGCACTGATGGAATTATGCATATTATGCAAGTCCCACTTTAAGCTCCAAACCAGTACATCACGGTGCACAGACATTTATTTGCATCAGATAGCAATATCATAACAGAATGTTTTTGAAGAGGGCGAGGGTTGTAGGCATTGAGGATGACACATGTTCTTGCATGCTTGGTAGGGAAAATGCGCGGCATGTTTTGCTCGACTGTCCGATGGAGGACCACCGACGAGGAACACTACGCAGGCTTTTGGATAAGGATGTCCCTCCGAGCGTCGCTTTACTTCGGCTTCTCTCTGATCCTCGCCTTGTTCCGCACACTTCTCGATGGATTGTGGGTCTACAAAGACTCGCACAGTTCCGGAAGGCGGACTTTCTCTTTGCGGTTAACGCGGCGTAGGTTCTGAATCTTCTAGGGTTGCAATTTGCCATTCAAAATCGTTTGAGGCTGAAGGAGCGACATCAACAACTTCTTGCTTAATGTTGTTTTCTATCTTTTCATTTTCTTGATACCCCGAATTTAGAGTCTTGGACTGTATGAGCCAGGTTTTTTCTTCCTGTTAAAGGTTTTCCTGGGACGACGCACTGATGTACCTCATAGCTCTATATAGCTAAATAGTGTAAGAATATAATAATAATAATAATATTGTCGATCTCTTTATCCATAGCCATGTTCCATTCTTGAGCACGAGGTCCGGATAGGGCTTTCTCGATTGCGCGTCGATTACTTGATTGGAGAGCAAGGATTTGAGCTCTTAGAGGAAACGAATCTTCGTGAACGCGTATGTCTCGTCGAATAATAGTTCTGCCGGTGTCGGGGTTAAGGACAGTATGTCCCCCGGTGAATTCTGAGCCTACATAGATACCCTCAATGGCTTTAGATTTCATCTTATTTTGGTCGGGATCGAGCCAAAAAGCTTTGCAGCCAAATGAATGGAGGTTTTTAATGTTTGGCATTTTGTTGAAGACGGCGAAGAACGGAGATTTTTTAGCGTGTGAATTAGGAGTGACATTTAAGATGTTAATGGAAGCTTTAAGTATTAACGGCCATAACTTCAAGGGTAACCCTGATTGTAGGTGTAGTGCTCTCATTTTCTCAGTGACTGTGCGAACGTTTCTCTCGGCAATCCCATTTTGTTCCGGAGCGTGAGAAGATGATTTGAGCCAATCAATTCCGCGAGAGTTCAGTATTTCTTGGAGTTCAGAGTTAGAAAATTCGGTCCCACTGTCAGTATGTATTCGTTTTGGTGCCTTATTATATTGTGTGCGAAGACGTTCGAGGAAGTATTGTATAGTTGTTGGAACGGTTTTCTTGTTATATATTGGCCATGACCACTTCCATGAAGTGTGTTCATCAACTACAAGTAGAAACCAAGTGGCTGCTGGGGTGGATTTGTCAGTGGTAGTTGGGAATAGAGATTTCTGACCACCAACTAGGTCCATATGGATGGCATCTAGAAATGCAGATGAAGTATGGAGAGTCCCTCGACCTTTAGCTTTGGTGATTTTGGTCTTGGTGCAGGTTTCACAGTTGATAGGGGATTTATATCCTTTTATACCAGCAAGATTTAGTGCCGTATCCTGTGCTTTCTGCCCAGGATGTCCCAAGATAGTATGCCAGTCACGATTGATTGAGTAGATTTTGGGTTGCTTAAGCCTTTCGTTAGGCCTCCAAATTAACCTACCAGATTCTCGACGAAAAATTGCACATACTGTACCATTAGGTCTGATTAATTCTACGTCCTTATAATGAGGTGGCCATCGTATACTGAAGCCCTGTTTTTCCAATTAAGCAGTGGAAAGAATACGACTTGTTTCGCCAGCAATGTGTATTGCACCACGAAGATGTTCGATTTTTCCATCAGATGTTGGAAAAACAATATTACCAGAGCCTCGTGTTGCAACTGAGCCCCCTCCAGCTACACGGACAGTTCGAGAAAGTACGGAGTAGCAGTGGAAATCATTTTCATTGCCTGAGACGTGATAATCTGCCCCAGTATCTAATTGATATTGTACATTGTCTGATGATTCTGAAACTGAAAGAACCTGCTTCTGATCTCCGGAGCCCCCCTTATTTAGAGTTCCATCTTTAGTTTGCTTCTGCATTCTTTTCTTTTTCCTGCAATCATTTTCTATGTGACCTATGTTGCGACAGAAGTTGCACGTAATCTGATTGCCTTGTTTTGGAGTTCCTTTCGACTTGGCAGCTGATGTCCACTTGAGACATTCAGATATCGTTTCAACATAGGAAAAATCACGACGTCGATTTGCTAACTCAGGTTGCATCTTTCGGACATGAAATAGAAGTAGATGTTTCATGTGAGGAGTTATCTCAGGCGTAATCGGGCAGTGTTCTTTCAAGTTATGATACCGTTTTTGATATTCTTTGATGTAGGAGGAGAGCGTCATGTTCTCAGGCTGAAAGTTCCAGAATCGCGCAGTACTTGACAACACTGTGGAGAAGACATTAGATTCAGATATGGAAAAGATCTCACTGAGTATTGAGCGAGGGTTATCACTTGGTGCTGTTCTAATTTCAGTCGCTGTCTCCTTCAACTTTGCAGCCCACCATCCAGACCACATTAGTATAGCCTTATTGTGAGGAGGTTCTTCGAGAAAGGCAGCTGACGACTGGGTAAGAAAGATGAGCCTTTTAACGGAATTACGCCACAGAAACCAGTTTGAACGCGATAATTTTGGGATTGGCGTCACTTTCTCAATGCTGTCGAAGCGAGCTGAGAGGGTCCAGATTTCTGTCTTCTTGTTGGCTTCTTTTAGTGAATCATCGAGTTCTTCAATGGAGGCTAATTTGAAACCGGCTATAACAATGCCGGTGCTTTCAGGTGTATCATCTAACTCCGTCTTGGCCTCCAGAGAGGGCTTACTGGAAGTTGGTGAAGACATGGTGACTATGTGCGAAAGTTGCTGCGTAAGTTAATTGAAACAATTAGGTGAACGCGAAGACGAGATGCACAGAGGAATGAGTGTCGCTATAATTCAATGCGGAAGCTTTTTTTTTTTTTTAGCGGCGGAAGACGCAAAGGGCCATAACCTGTTATAGCATAAAAGCATGAAGATTTTATTGAGGTTACTAATTATGAATATATACATGGCATCACGTGATAATTAGTAATCTTCCTCTACAAATTGTCTTCCTAAACTAAAGAAGAGAGGGCCAAATGCCGAGTCGTATGTACACTGCCTTCCCATAAAGCTCATTCGCTATACACTAAAAAAGTATGTGTAATCGAAGGTCCCTGTAGACCCTTTAGATTATTATTTTTGTCCCTGGTATCACACGAATTTTCTTGGAATTAGGGGCCAAAATAATAATCTGGCGGGTCTACAGGGACTAACGATTACAGAAACCCTAGTATATAAGGGACGAAATTAAGGTAGCGGCAGTGTTGTTTGCCGACTACACAACATATACATCTCACCGCATGACTCAACCACAATCCTTCATGGTAACATACGATGACCCACTGGCGCGACGAATATTTAAATGCGCTGCGCGAGAGTGAAGAAAAGCGTAGAGCTCAATACCCTCGGGTCGATCATCAGTTGATTGAAGAGTGTACCCTAAATCTCGCTAAATATATGACCAAAGACTAACATTCAGTATTAGTTACCACGCTTCTGGACCATGTAGCAGCCTCTAAAGCTGAGAAAGCTGCACAGGCAGTAACGAGTGCACAAAGCAAACCAACGGACGCTACCCTTTCGAATAAGAATGAGGACAACGTCGCAGAAACGGCACATCTAAAAAGCGACTTGGCTGAGACCTTACGGTCACGCGCTCACATCAATTCACTGCTCAAGGCTACCGAAGCCGAAGTTACCAAGCTCAAAGGGAAAATCAAATCTGATGCCAAAGTTTTAGAGGAGCTGTCGAACGACCGTACGGTGATCAGTCAAAAACTGAGAGATCGAGACGAGGAACTGCTCGGCAAGACAAAATTGTTGGGTGTATGCGCGATAAGGTCTCCAAGAACGTAGCAAACTAACATTTGTGTGGTAGGAAGTGCAAGATGAGGTCATATCTCTCAATTTACAGCTAAACATGTCCGAGCAAAAAGCCAGAGATCTGGGACGTGAGAATAAATTCCTCATCGACCGTTGGATGTTGCAGAAAAGACACGAAGCAGAAGAGATGAATAACTCTTTGGCTTAAGCCAAATGAAAGTCATTCATAATGAGTCAATTTTCGACCTCGGTCAGTTGAGACTGTGCTCAGCAGTACGCACAAGCACAATACGAGCCACCCTTTGGTCAAGTCAAACCGAACAACTTTATTAACACCACGCATCAGATCATCAGATCATTTAAACACCACAAAAATACACAAAAATGAAAGATCAAAATTCCAGTTTATTGTGATCTGTTCACTGGTACTCCAGCAGATTTCTTTCCTTTTTAGTTAGGTTATTCGTGTGTTCCTCTCCTTGAGCTATCTGTTAGGCTGTGAGTGTTCAATCCTCTCGAGTGGGCAATTGCAAGCATTTGGGTCAAATTGAACTACTCAACACCCGAATTTTGTCGAAGAATATCTCATCTAAAGCTTCTGTTGATGAATTTCTTCTTGGTCTCGAGTCTACCGAGTATTACTTAACAAATTCTCTCCGACCATTCTAGCACGGATTCTGTTTTGGTGAAAAATCTAGCCGGCCAGCTGTTACAGGCTGCGCCTCGCACATAAATCTGCGTATAATTCGCTGATGCATATTTTCGCTAATCCGAAGATGAAAAATCGCCGATAAGAACATGTAGATTTAGAAGTGTTTATGATCTCCTATCCCACGGACAAGCATCACCCCGAGGTGAGAGTTGCATGTATGTATACTCTTCAGCCTAATCAGAAACTGTTTATGAACTAGCAAGAAAATAGAGTGCATCATTGTCAGCTTACTTTGCTTCTATTGTTTTGGTGATAGCTCATCACACTAGCTATCGTATCGTCCTTTGTGAAAATTCAAGTTATCTCATGCGGCACCCACGGAACACTATAAGTAAATACATGGCAGATAACAGAACATGACCAATATTTTGAACATATGGCTCACAACTCAGATATTTTGTGTGCAGCGCACATTTACGAAAATATTAATACATAGAGAATTTTAATTTGGCTGTGACTTCCGACACAAATCACAAAGTTTGCATCGAAAACATGGTGGAAGCGTCGCGTACAGTTGATTATTGATTACTGGTTTACAGTGTAAAGTAGGTTGCTGGAATTGTTAGACGACAGGTATCTCTAGATGACTAATACATTTTACCAACATTATATGTACTTTATTTTTAAATCATTTTTGCGTATGCAGCATGAGGCTATGACGCGAATAATTACGGAAGATATGTATTTTTCGCAAAATAACTTAGATTGACGTTTGGAAGACTCATACTCAGATTTCATTAGCAAATACCACTGCGAGAACAACGCCTTACGACATGTACCCTCTTCCGTGAATACCCACCACAGGGAAAAGCGAGGAAAACCTGTGGTTATCTAAGCATGCTATCATCTTCCTACGAATACGGTATCACCGCGAGAAAAGTGGTGTGCGGGTCTCGCTGGATTCGAACAAGCTTTCTCCTGTCTCAAGTAGGGCATGTGTTTAAGCTAACCAGACTCTACCAGGGAGAACGCCCCGAATGGTGTGTCACTGCACCATCCAACCCAACCGAGAGAGGCTCACTGTTGCTCCACAGTTCATGACCCGGTCGCGGGTCATTCCGTGTGAGTATTCCCGGGTCGATGACACTGTGGATACCTCAAAAGCGTTGAGGATAAGTAATACAGCTAGCTTAGTTTACTAGCGTGATAACCCCTTTACTATTAGCGTGTTAGGAACGGCGTTAGATGTATAGAGGAATTTCGTAGGAAAATGGAAATGGATTTTCTATCTTCTCATTTGGACTTCTGTACTGATCACTCCGTGAATCTGGTACAGTGAGCCCCGAGTTGATAGTAGTCGATACACGTGCACTATTACCCTCAAAAATATATATTTTTGAAGAGCAACCGCTCAGAAAAAAAAAAAAAAAAATCGACACGCACAATGGCCCACAGCCAAAAAGAACAACAATCCGAGCCCACTGGAAAGAGCAAGACACTACGAAGCGGAGTAGTCTACGGAATGACCGGCGACGACAGCCCTGCCACTGAAAAGATCAAAGCACCGATTTTCGGTTCGTCAATATCGGAACCGGTGGAGGTTCGCCTGTCAAAACTGGAGGATAGGTTCCACACGCTGGAATCCACAGTGGACGCGAGATTCGCCAACATGGAGGAGTCTCTTGAACAAAAGTTCAATAACATTAACGATTCCCTCGCAATCCTCATAAAACGAACCAACAGCTCTGGCAACCTGCAAAATCAAGCTAACCAAGAAGTTGCTAGAGCCAAATCCGAATCAATTCCTCCCACTACCGAGCCAAGCTCTTCCCGATTTGACAAACATGCGGAAAACAAAGGCAAAGATAAAGCGACGATCGGTAATGTGACTGCTAGTACCGCTATTAAGTCTAGCACCTCGTCTCAACTTTACCTCCCTGACGGTACGATCAACCTCTACCGGTCAGGTGAATATCAAGCCGCTATTAACCTCACTGCTAAGGAGCGGCAGATAAAGCAAATCTGGCCCGAAATAAAGCTTCGCTCAGAGGTTCTCTACGAGGACTTCGAAAATACGTCCTACAAAAATCGGGCGTTCATAAAGCCCGAATATAAACTGATCAGGGCCAAAGACAACACCTTAGCAAAGCTCCGAAACATACAAACCGCTTTCCATACTTCGCTCGTCCCATATCATTTATGGGCGGAAAGAATATCCTCGGAGATGGAAGGCGACTTCCGCTTAGTACGACGACTTATTGAGCAGCTCAACATAACCTGGCTCGAAACCGTGGAGGGAATTATCCAAATCCTCAAAAACCATCAAGTTTTGCACATGCCGGTACCGGCTTTTGCTAAACTGATGCCTCACCAGGGCGAAAATTACGAGGACTATTCTTGGAGAATACGAGACGCATTTTTCCAACTTCCTCTCAACGAGAGGGGCACCTCAACAACCCGCGGAATCCTCGTAGAAAATATACGAACATACATGCCCAGTGTCTGGTCACACCTCCAAGACGCACAAGAGACGTATTCATCTGGCGAAATAATTGAGAGAACCGTCCAACGAGCCGGCCAAATAGCTGATACAGAAAACGAAAGGCGTATATTTTCGATGTCCAGAAAGTCAGACCCATCCGCAATCCCGTCGCCTGCATTTAAGCCTGGCCTAAATATCATTGACCCCACCACTGACGACCATAATGTGGCAGTCACCACGGAAGATGCCTTCGTAGAAAGATCCGTGGTCTGCTACACATGTGGGAAACCTGGCCACACAGCTCCACAATGTCAGTCAAAACGACAATTGACGTCGAAAAAGACAAACACAACGACGACAACCGCCAAAGGTCAAAGGGTCACGATTAAAGGCATTTTGTTCAATGAAGGATCGAAGGTAGCAAATTTCCTTAAGTCGTCAGGTAAAAAGTTACAGGATAGAAATAGGACAAACAACAAATCATTCATGATTGATTCCGCCAACGACGACGCTGAGAACGCTTCCCCGACCGAACGACTGGATTACGACGAGGTAGACCTCGAACTGGAACAGCTGGAATTAGAAATGTTGCAGGATGAATAAGGACCCGAATCCACCTATCTTGTGGCAATAGGTGGAGGCCGCAGTCGCCAACCCTTCGACAAACCCTTACGAGAGGGCTATGGCATGCCACACAAGGTAACCCAAGCAAGATTGACTTCCGATCCCCAAAGAGTTTTTACAATCTTTTGGGACTACGGAAGCCCAGCTTGCTATGTCTCTCATTCACTAGCAACGTCCGCTAACTCCTATTTTTCAACTCACCCGAATACCCTCTCTGGAATCGGTGGAAAAGGACAGATAGTTACTAATGACGCCGTCATTACCTTTCAAATGTCCACGATCGACAACATGTGGACTACACCTGTCACTATTTCAGCAGGTATCGTCGATGACAACACTTTCCCAGGCGAAATCTGCCTCGGCCAATCGATTTACCATAGATTTGGGTTTTATTCGACACCTATCGGAGATATCGTGCTCCAAAATTTTCCTAACTGTCCTACTCTTCTTCGCTGCGATCCAAATTTCTGTAATTTCAAACATAATCTTTCTAATTCATATTCAGACCACAACAACGTTTATCTTACTTCTTCATCTAAATCTCCTAATCATAATCTTTCTATTCCGACGCCTAATTATCACCGTGAGACCCCGATCTGGGCACATAAATTTGTTAATTTTACGCCAGAAGCTTTCCCGGACTTTTCGATCCACAGTTCAGGAATACTTCAAAAATTTCTAAAGTCACTCATTCAATTAACACAGGAGACAATCCGCCAGTTAGAGTTTCACCCCGGCCATATAGTCCCGCGCACGAACAAGCTATTCGCGAGTTTCTTAAAGGAAAAGTAGGTACTCTAGTCCGGAAATCCAAAAGCCCGTGGGCATCACGCGCGCTCCTCACCATAAAAAAGACCCCAGAGCCAACGGAAAAGCCTGTATGGCGATTCTGTGTCGACTATAAACCGCTGAACAAGGTCACCGTGAAAAATGCCCACCCGCTTCCGAATGCCTTCTTCGAAATCCAAAAAGCGGCGGGACATAAGTGGTACACCTTCCTCGACTTCAAGGATGGGTTCTGGCATATTAACATAGCTGAGAAAGATATCACTAAGACAGCCTTCACCACCCCATGGGGGCTATATGAATGGCTCGTAATGCCTTTCGGCCTATGCAATAGCCCAGCAACATTCCAAGCCTTCATCGAGGAAATCCTCGAACCATTTCGAGACTTTTGTGCTGGACTACTAGACGACGTGTGTATCTGGACCGATACGAAAGAACAGCTCCACAAACGTAATCTCTTAGTGATGAAACGACTTGTCGGCTACGGTATCCTCCTGAATCACGCCAAATGTCTCTTTTTCGTCAAAAAAGGAGTATTTCTCGGATTCCTAATATCGGCTGAAGGTATCCAAGTTGACCCTGAGAAAGTATCGGCTATTCGACAACGGCCCATGCCACAAACGACAACAGCAATTCGTGGATTTATATCAGCTGCGGGCTACATGAGATTCCTAATAAAGGACTTTTCCAAATTGTGCGAGCCTTTACACGAATTAATGGCAGGCCCTAAAAATGCGAAAATTAACCTAACAGAGAATGCTATAAACGCTTGGAAAAAGATACGTGACGCCATCACATCACTGCCTGTAGTAGCAATATTCCAGTTTACCCTGCCAGTGATTATCGAGCCCGACGCCTCGCAAAAACACGTCGGAGGAGCCTTACTCCAGCCACACCTTAATTCCTCTGGCAAAAGACTCCTACATCCCGTCGCCTATTTTTCAAAAAAGCTCACGCCAACCCAACAGCGCTATCCATCCCAAGAGCGAGAAATGCTAAGTGTAGTAATGTGTCTCCAACATTGGAAGACATGGGTCGAAGGGGGAGATGTCACAGTTGTCTCTGATCACGAGTCGCTGAAGTTGTTCCGCGCTAAAATTGAACAACCCCCAAGGATGATGCGCTTCATCAACATAATCGAGCATTACGGCATAAATATCGTTTTTCGTCAAGGCAAAGCTAATGTTCTCGCAGATTACCTCTCCCGCCCAGAGGAATCTACACTCGCAACTTCTGACAATAACGACTACTGGGATACCGTTCTAAATTCAGCTTCGCCCTCGGAAAGCTCTGCTGGACCCACGCAACCCATTACGCGTTTTGATCTCCTATCACGCGTCGATTTACAAGCAATTTTCGAATTCCTTTCAATTAAGGAGCCTCTTCCAGCTCGTTTACTCCCAACCTGGGTCAAGAAACATTTCACGATTTACGACAACGACCTGTACTTCTTAATTTCTCAACCAAATGTTTCGATCGGTGAACCCCCAAATCGCCCGGGTGCTATTACGTTACTTAAAGTGATTGAATACGAATTGCTGATGTCAGAAGCTACCAATGTTCACAAACAGCTTGGCCACGCTTCAATTGGCACTACTTTACGCGAACTGCAGCAAAGATTTTGGCATTCTAACATTTCTTTAGCAGCCAACGAAGCTGTCCGCTTGTGCGCAACTTGTCAGCTCATGAAAAGACCAGACCCAACTCCACCGAACCTTACACCAATATCCCCCCGCAGCCATTAAAAAGGTGGGCTATTGATCACACAGGTCCTGGGGGCCCTAACCAGCATATCTTACTCAACGCCATTGAATATGCAACCGGTTGGTTGGTGTCTAGAATAGTTCCAAGTACGAAATTTGAGCACACTCTTCCACTCCTGTCCTACATAGAGAGAACATTCGGAAGACCCAAGGAATATATAAGCGATAACCACAACGCGTTCGTTGGTGAAGCAGCATTAAATTGGCAAAGGTCAAGAGGAATCAAAGCAATTAAAATCACACCCCAGCGTCCACGAGGCAATGGCAAAGTCGAACAAGCTAACGGAGTCTTAAAACAGATTCTAAATAGACTTATATTCGACATGCCCGGAACGAATTACGCGTCACTTCTCGACCAAGGTGTCTCTATTTACAACAGGAGGGTGGGACCAAATGGATACAGTCCTCACTTTCTGATGTTTGGCACAATGCCACCCGAACACCAACTGTTATACCCTTTGTATAACCGAGAGCCGACACCTGAAGAAGAAAAGGCTTTCGCCGAGGACCTTGTGAAAACACACGCCGCGCCGCTCGCTAGATCCTACGTTGCCAGCCTTAAATGCGCCCGAGACACTGTTAGAGCATTTACGCAGGAAAACAAGGCATTGCTCAGAGTATACGCTGCTGGTTACTGGGTTTTAAGAGTTCGATCTCGCAACCATAAGCATGAGCCATTTTACGACGGACCATGGTTAATAACTTCTTGCCACCAAAATAACACCTACTCCCTTTCTTCTCCAGGAGGTGTTAATTTGTCTAACCGTTACAATGGGACTAATCTCTTCCCCGCCTATGTCCAAGACGGCCACCCAGTTCAAAGCCTTTGGTACGGTAGTAAATCGTTATTACAAAAAGATCGAGCAAAAATATTGGCCTGTGCTTCCTAACGCCTACGCAAACACGCCTTCCCCATATTGCACTCAATAATTTTTTTTCTTCTATCTTAGAGGGCAAGGGACTGCCCATTTGGACGAAGGGGGATAATGTGGATACCTCAAAAGCGTTGAGGATAAGTAATACAGCTAGCTTAGTTTACTAGCGTGATAACCCCTGTACTATTAGCGTGTTAGGAACGGCGTTAGATGTATAGAGGAACTTCGTAGGAAAATGGAAATGGATTTTCTATCTTCTCATTTGGACTTCTGTACTGATCACTCCGTGAATCTGGTACAGTGAGCCCCAAGTTGATAGTAGTCGATACACGTGCACTATTACCCTCAACACGTCTGGTAATCGAGCAGGTCAATCGAGCGATCGCCTTCGGATGCGCGTCATCGCTCGGATAATTGTGATGCCTCGCACCTGGGGGTGACTGTTGAGAAGCGACGCGAGCATCGTGATGAAGTGGGGAAGACGACATGCGGTTGTCGCTCATCTGGGATGGTGCAATATTGAGTGATCTCGCTGCTCCTCTCCTTGCTCGGGCTAGAGGGGGCTCGCTCGTAACTCTGATTTTATTGGGATTGCCTTGTTGATCGGGACTGCTGATGGGGCAATTTTCGGTATCTCCGACATGGACCTCGAGTCTTATCGTGTTCGGCTCGGGATGCAAGGTATAGTTCGCGACGAGAGAGTGGGCTGGAAATTCTCGGTCTGGACATGTTCCTTCTTTATGCTGCCGAGTAGGAGCCGGTGCATGCGATAATTTTCTCCTCACGCTCGTCGCTATCGTTCATCGCAGCAAATCAAATCACAAACGAAGTCGACGATGTGTTTGCTATAGCCTCAAAAAAGGAACCCAACGACAAGATGAGATCAGAACTCGAAATTCGGTTACCCGAACGGTTCAACGAAAACATGGTTCGTTTCGTGGTTCTTCGTAGGAGGCCTAATTTTCAAGAGGGGCATATGGCGACGATCATCAGAGGAATGTTTTGGCTATGTTTTTATGAATACAGTAAAACTTCTGTAACTCGATAGTGGGTCCCGGCATAAGTGTTGAAAATATTCATTGAAATTCATCCATTTATATTTGCAATACTTGCCCCTGCACCCAAAATGGCCTGTAAGGGTAAGTGTTGCAAATATAAAAGTGCAAGTTACAATGAATATTTTCAACACTTATGCCGGGACCCACTATCGTGTTAGAGAAGTTTTACTGTATGTAGATCCCGTTCGATTTACTCTCCGTCTGGGATTTGGTTTGGCCTCTAATCCCAGACGGGATGTATCTTGAACGAGTCCTAATCATTGGTAGAGACACAGCCAATCAATTTCTCTGATGAGCTTACAACTTCATGCACCAGGGCGGACTCTGGATGTACATACGATCTACGAGTGAGAGCTACCGGTGGGTGCTATGAAGATGACATGAAATTAACATGGGGCTTGAGTTGAACTGATCGCCGGTACTGGGGTCTATTGACGATGGCCAATTATCATGTTGTGCTTTTTTTGATTTTTTTTCATCTGATCTGGCGCCTGAACAGCCCATGCAGGGATACGCGGAAGATACCTAATGTTCTTATGACGACTTAGTCTTGACGATTTGGAACACTCATACTCGGACTTCATCTGTAGATACCACCACGAGATTAAGACGTACGGCATGCGACTTCTTCCGTGAATACCGATCACAGGGAAAAGCGCGAAAAATCCATGATTATCTGAGTGTGATTTCATCATTCCATGACTTCAGCATCACCGCGAGAGAGTATGATCTGAGGGTCTTGCTAGATTCGAACTAGCTTTCTCCGCTCTCAAGTGGGGTATGTGTCCAAGCCACCCAAATCCGACTTGGGAAAGCGGCCCGGACGGAGTACCACTGCATCATCCAACCCAGATCATTGTGTATTATCGTCATGAGCAACTGGAGGACGCGGGAAGAGGCCGCCGTGACTGTTCGTCGACTTCATAAGAAATGGTGTAGGAATGATTGGAGTGACTACCAATGCAGATGATGATGTACGTACTCATGAGCTATCCACTGATTCGTTGATAGGAATAGATATCCCACGTATTTGAAGAGTGCGGCTCTACATCGTTATTTTTTGTTTCAATTTTTTTTAAATTCATTCTTGTGTATTCAGCCTTAAGGCTATGACACGAATGATACTGATGTGGTACATGGAGCGATGACTCAACTTAATATGAGGAGCACTCACACATGGATAGTATTTGAAGACATGACTCGAAGTCAGGCACCGTACGGCCCTTCAACCCTCGACCGTATATGTCTGCCGCAGGAATGCATTCTTGCCACACACGGCTCTTAAGTTGTCAAAGATCATGGTGACTAATAGCTTAGTCAAGCCTATCTATTCATAATCGGGCGCACACACAACTGTACAGTAGAACCCCTCTTAGCTAATAGTGGGTCCCGGTATAATTACTGAGGAGATTCATAGATATTTTACCGTTTATATTTGCAGTACTTACCCCTGCACTCAAAATATCCTGTAAGGGTAAGTGTTGCAAATATAAAAGTCCCAGTTACAATGAATCTTTTCAACATTTATGCCGGGACCCACTATTAGCTAAGAGGGGTTCTACTGTACTATGCTGCTAGGGTAAGAAGGGCACAATGGGGCCTGACCTCGCTTCAGGGGTTAGCCCCTACTAGCGGGTGTACTAGACAGGGGGCTGATACTGCAGTCTGATAATTCAGTGTCTATGATATTCAAACGATAACCTCCACAGAGCTCATCTCAGTATCGACTTAGCGACAACCAATATTATCACATTTTCATTAATTTTGATCTTGAAAGCTCCATACTTATTTCGTCTACCATACACGGATTTTTTGTCAGTAAAATTAGAGGTATGTTAACATGCATGCTGACGATTCAGTTGTCTGAGGTGTCTTTGAAATAGATGGATCAACCTCAAATACCCCCTTCCACGCCCTCATCCAAACGTTTAAGCAGAGATCAGTGCATAAAGGTGAATATTTAGGCAAGAGAATGATACAGAAATATTAAATAGCATAGATTAAAGCGCTTCACGACGCTGGCATAAATCAATCAAAAATTGCAGCCCAACTCAACATTTCGCGGAAGCAAGTTGGTTGCTCTCTTCGCCGCGGATCAGTGACGCCCAACAAAGCTCGTGGTCGAAGTCGATCGCTTTCATCCGAAGATGTCGATAAGATTGAGGAATTTATCAAAGAATCTCCTGAAAACCGACAAATGACCTACTTTGAACTTGCAAATAGACCGTTCAAGCACTTGAGCGTGAGTGAGAGAGTGATAAAGAGTGAACTTGAGAAAAGGGGTTTTAAGCGCTACACAGCGTTGAATAATCCTACTACATCTCCTGAGATTAGAAGGAAGCGAAGAGAATGGGCAGAATCCCGCATCGGTTGGACCCTTGAGCAGTGGATAACCATCCTTTGGTCAGATGAAACTTGGGCAACAGATGGCCATCATTCGAGAAGCTGGTTTACCAGAAAGGTTAGTATCTTACTGTCCAGCTTGGACAAGTCACCAAAACTAAAAACTTTATCAAGCCAGGGAAGGAATATGACATTAATTGTATTGTTGAGACAGTCAAGAAGAAGATTGGTTGGATGTTTTGGGCGTCCTTTGCGGGGTCTGAAAAAGGTCCCTCAAGCTATTCTGAGAGGTTAGTACCTCTTTTAGACGGTATGACTAGATTTAGACCCGGGCTTTCTGTCATGCAGGACAACGCTCCTCCCAACGTTGCCGCGAGGACGATGAAAGAGTTCGAGGAGAGGTCAATCAACCTATTGATTGGCCCCCTTATTCGCCCGACCTCAACCCCACAGAACACGTCTGGAAAATCATGAAAGATAAGATCGAATACTAGTATCCGGATTTGAATGGGGGTAAGCGGCTGTCGTCAGATCAAATTCGTGCGATCGTGAAGGAGGCGTGGGATTCTGTGTGTACACAAGAACTCACAGATCTTATCGATAGCATGCATGACAGATGTCAGGCCGTAATCGATGCCGACGGAGGCCCAACTAAGTATTAGTATCAAGATTCTTTCCGCCATATTCGTAGATTTCGTAGTTAGATAATCAAAATGTTCAAAAGAGGCTTAGTTCTAGGAGCTCGCTTAAATGTGCAAAATCAGCCGTATGGTAAAATCACCACACAAATTAATTATCCTTGCCATTTCATTAAAGCGGGGCACGCCTTTCTCAACTAGGACTAATGGATCCACTAAGCACCCCTGTTTTGACCCACTGTGCCAAATCTACCGATGAAACATAGTATATATAAAACACTTGACATCATTAGAATCATCCTAATTACACATTTATCCCCTCACTATTCTTCTCCGGACCTGCTAAACGGACAGTCCCAAATGCTCGCTGGACGTCCCTGCAAGTAGATTGCGCTTCCACGCTAATCAAATCTGCATTGATCAGCGATCTCGTCGAATATTTTTTGCGCTACTCCAAATTTGGTCACTATCGTTACAAGTATAGTAGTTACCATGACAACTTAGAGCCCGTGTTTAACAAACATAACATAAAGATACCATTTAGAAATATTGGTCCTGGAATTGCCTTAATAACTTTTCCAAATCGTCCAATTCTATATTCCAATTTCATCTTCCTCACCTCCAACTTCGCCTCACTTATTGAACTCCAAATTACAATGGCTGAACTGAACTTTAATGCGCTATCAGCATCAATCAACATATCTCAAGATACTAAAGAAAGAGGTATTTTTCCCTTTCTTTCTACTAAAATACATATTGGCTGATTTCTCCAGGAATGGTTACCGGAAGTGCTCTTTTAGAGGCCCATGATGGGCATCAAAGTATACCAAATAATGAGGATACCCGTATGCTAAGCTCCCTAAAGCTAATTCATTTATGGCAAAATTTCCACTAATACGCAATTTCTTCAGTCGAGACCCAGTGCGGAAGTATGGAAGAAATATTTGGTCGATCCGGACACCAATTATTTCTTCCATACTTCCGCACTGGGTCTCGACTGAAGAAATTGCGTATTAGTGGAAATTTTGCCATAAATGAATTAGCTTTAGGGAGCTTAGCATACGGGTATCCTCATTATTTGGTATACTTTGATGCCCATCATGGGCCTCTAAAAGAGCACTTCCGGTAACCATTCCTGGAGAAATCAGCCAATATGTATTTTAGTAGAAAGAAAGGGAAAAATACCTCTTTCTTTAGTATCTTGAGATATGTTGATTGATGCTGATAGCGCATTAAAGTTCAGTTCAGCCATTGTAATTTGGAGTTCAATAAGTGAGGCGAAGTTGGAGGTGAGGAAGATGAAATTGGAATATAGAATTGGACGATTTGGAAAAGTTATTAAGGCAATTCCAGGACCAATATTTCTAAATGGTATCTTTATGTTATGTTTGTTAAACACGGGCTCTAAGTTGTCATGGTAACTACTATACTTGTAACGATAGTGACCAAATTTGGAGTAGCGCAAAAAATATTCGACGAGATCGCTGATCAATGCAGATTTGATTAGCGTGGAAGCGCAATCTACTTGCAGGGACGTCCAGCGAGCATTTGGGACTGTCCGTTTAGCACGTCCGATTCTTCTCGTAATCCCGCTTATCTAAAAATCAGTGTGCCTTAGTCAGCGTCACGTACATGACCAGGTGAGAAATATGGTGTGAGGGTCTTGCCGGATCCGAACCAGCTTCCTCCTGTCTCAAGTGGGGCATGTGTCTCGGCTACCCAGACTCTACTTGGGAGAACAGCCTGGACGGCGTGCGATTTACCTTACATCCTATATTTAAATCCCTTCTCATGAATATCAAACTTTTAATTGCGACACGTTAACAAGTATCTCCACCAATACTTGCATTTCTTTACCTTAATTTATCTCAGAAGATATTATGGAACTCCCAAGAGAAGTACAAGTAGACATAAAAATCCAACCAGTTGGCATTGCGTGAAAATGTAAATTATTTAACTACGGGCGAAAAGCTCATGACATTAATTTATTCTTTGGGAGACTTCTGAAACAAATTGAGAATCAATATCCCCCAAAGAACATTGTCAAACTATTGTTAAAACGAAGTAGAGCAAAGCTTGCGGCTATAGTATCCTATTTATTAACACCTGATAACTTCATCCAGACCAGCCCAGCAACATATTTCATGTTTTTTGAAAGCTGATAATAGCATACTCTCCAACCATGGTCGAGCTATTCCGTCTTAACTCCTTGCATGAATTTATTCAACGTTAAATTCGTAAAATGTATATTTTAACCCGTGGTATACTCTACAAATCCCTGTTAGACTGAGCATGAAAGATCTAGAACTCAAATTTTCCGTTACATACAACAAAAAGTAAATTCTTCGTAACTAATAACACATGATAACCCTCACTAAATCGACCAGCACTTGGTCTATTATTTCAGATAGGGTGTGAAAGCTTGAATTGATTAAGACTTTAAGGCTAGAAGCTTTTACATGGCTAACCAATTTCGAGAATTGGAAGACTCTGGGGATGTAGGCTTCCAGAGATTTGTACTTGAAAGTGGACTCAAAGATTGATCAAGTTCTCTTTTAGGCCTGATAAAACTAGTGCTGTGCGGATTTGAAAAAAGATCGGCACTAAGTGCGACGGTAGGATTCTCAGTCTTAGCCCACAAACCCTGAAGTTGTCCGGATAACTTTTGTGCTGGAGCTGGATTCCAAAGTTTTCCTTGGAATTTTGCAAATGCTTCTGATTGACAACTTTCCTTGAGCCATTCCGTGATGCGTTTCGTGCTGCCTATTTCTTCATATAGTTCACTGAAATTGAGATGAGAGAGTGTAACAGACGCTCGCATCGTCAACGGCTTGTACTTATCCAGGCCCCCCATATCGACCATTTTGCTTTCTAGCGATTTAATCGATGATGAATTTAAAGACCATCTATGGGATTCCGTCATCTCAGTTGTACTGTCAATAGAGCTTAGAAGCACCCAGTTACGATCTTCGTAGGAAGAAAGGGGTAGTTGCCACAAGTTTTTTGTTTCCAGAGTCAATGGGGCAAGATCTTTTATAAGTGAACGTTTTGGAACCATGCCTGCTGGTGCTTGGTCATCTTGAAACCTTTCAATCTTCGAAGACATGCTTTTAGACCAGAGGGATGTTGAAAATACTGTTTTTTCAGGTTTTTTGGGCTCCCACAATAAATTCTTTGTTGTTCTTCTGTTTCCAATTTCGGTAGATCTGGCATCTAATGAATTTGTCGATAAGGGTTCAGAAGAGGAAGTTGAGTTTATATATGAAATATTCCTGCTTTTTAAGGTTTCATTATCATCAAGAGCTCCTTGAAGAGCCAAATCACACGCTTGAGGTGTAAATGTTGGACGAACTAGTGGTGACTTGTATATAATTGGACTCTTAAGTTGAACATCAGTACCGTCAGCCTTTTGGGAAGTGCAAGTTCTTGGAGCCGTGCTGACAGCTATCGCTTCATTAAGAGCAATATCCCAGTCGTCTGGATAGGCTACAGGCGGTCGAAATTCGCGACGAAGAAATTTGAGGAGAGGAAAGGTAGGAGCTCCCTTAGAACCGACTTTCTGGAGAATTGAACGATTTTTGTTGGATTTTTTGCCTGGATACTCAAATGTAGGAACACTGCCTTCTTCATTTTTTTGGAAGTCCTTTCGATTTAGAAGTTTAGATTGAATTATCGCCACTAAAGACGATGGTTTTCTTGGAGTTTGCTGGTCGATGTTCGATGATTCCGCATTCTCGTCAACATGACGCTTATCTGCTGTTTCTTCACGCATGATATCCGTTAGAATAACTGCAGGGCGGGCTGGTCTTGAGTTTGTACTCCATAAGGACGAAGCTTCTGTGCTTATTGACTTGACTGAAGAAGTATCAGATATTGGAGAGGAGGAGACAGACGATTGCGTCTCAAGGGTTAGGCTTTCTGGTTGATGAGGTGATTCAAGGTTCCACCGCTAAATAAAGGGGTTAATAAATAGTTGATTAATTTTGGTGGTAACAAAGATACTTACATCATATTCAAGCGATGATTTATTTTCTCTGTTCAAAGATTCGGTCGATTTAGATCCATTAGAGGTCAAAAATCTCGAAGTATGCAGGTACTTTTTTGAATCCACGACGGCGGGATCAAGCCTAGAAAGCTGAAAGATCGAAGCATTAGTTACATTAGGGATTACAACGTCGCCAAGATCTGCTATCTTGCTTGCTTCACTTCGTTGATTGGCCAAGCTGGACTTTGAAATACAATTTATAGATTCATTGAATATTTCCTGTTGATTCCATAGGCTTGAGGATATCAATTTAGAGATTTCGCTGTTATTTTTCCTCTTTTGTACCTTGAAAACTGGGTCTACTTGAGGTAAAACTTCAGTATTTCGGGTTGGGAGTATTATCATAGATTCTGAAAAGAGACGAGGTTTATGATCGCTTTGAACTTTCCCTGATTCAATATTCTTAGTCCACAAGCCCATAGTTGTCTGTCTGACGCTCTCTAAGTATCGAGAATTTCCAAGCGTGAAGACGGGACTTTTACATTCCTCGGCTTCTGATTTGAGCCACAGCTCGTCAGTCATAAGTGCTGGAAGGTCATTTACTAGACGCGGCTTTGGTCTAGTATTTTCTCCTGAACTGCAAACGATTGAGTTCCAGACTTCAACGGAAGGTTGATGTAAGCCGAAAGAACTCTTGTTTGGCATCAGTTCAAACTTGGTCCAGAGCTTCGGTTTCAGTTTGAGAACTATTGGCTCCAGATCTCCTTTCCACATTGAGGCAGAAGTAGTTCTGCGTTTCTTGACTACTGATTTGGTCCATAGCTTGTCAGTCATAAGTGCTGGAAGGTCATTTACTAGACGCGGCTTTGGTCTAGTATTTTCTCCTGAACTGCTAACGATTGAGTTCCAGACTTCAACGGAAGGTTGATGTAAGCCGAAAGAACTCTTGTTTGGCATCATTTCAAACTTGGTCCAGAGCTTCGGTTTCAGTTTGAGAACTATTGGCTCCAGATCTCCTTTCCACATTGAGACAGAAGTAGTTCTGCGTTCCTTGACTACTGATTTGGTCCATAGCTTGTCAGTCATAAGTGCTGGAAGGTCATTTACTAGACGCGGCTTTGGTCTAGTATTTTCTCCTGAACTGCAAACGATTGAGTTCCAGACTTCAGCGGAAGGTTGATGTAAGCCGAAAGAACTCTTGTTTGGCATCAGTTCAAACTTGGTCCAGAGCTTCGGTTTCAGTTTGAGAACTATTGGCTCCAGATCTCCTTTCCACATTGAGACAGAAGTAGTTCTGCGTTCCATGACTACTGATTTGGTCCATAGCTTGTCAGTTGTAAGTGCTGGAAGGTCATTTACTAGACGCGGCTTTGGTCTAGTATTTTCTTCTGAACTGCAAACGATTGAGTTCCAGACTTCAGCGGAAGGTTGATGTAAGCCGAAAGAACTCTTGTTTGGCATCAGTTCAAACTTGGTCCAGAGCTTCGGTTTCAGTTTGAGAACTATTGGCTCCAGATCTCCTTTCCACATTGAGGCAGAAGTAGTTCTGCGTTCCTTGACTACTGATTTGGTCCATAGCTTGTCAGTCATAAGTGCTGGAAGGTCATTTGCTAGACGCGGCTTTGGTCTAGTATTTTCTCCTAAACTGCAAACGATTGAATTCCAGACTTCAGTTGGAGGTTGATGAAGCCCAAGGGGAATTTTTTTCGTCACTAATATAGTCCTTCTCCAAAGTCTGTTACCTATTGAAATTAAGTTAGCTAATGGAGATGATTTCAATTTATCATTCATACCATCAAGATTTCCGTGAGAAGACCGATGACTGGTATTTTTTACTATTTCGTTTCTATCTGATGTACTTAGTTGATTCAAAGGGTCATCATATATTCCTAATATAGTGCCTGTTCCCTGTTGGGCATGTTTACCGAGTAAATCAACTTGAACTTCGCTTTGATCTGATAGACTAGACTCAGATTCCGAGGTCAAGGATGTCTCAACTTCAGTAGATCCTAATTCAAGAACATTACTGGTAGGCGAAACAATGCTGAGTAGTGGATCCTCTTTGGTATGTGGCTCACAAATTTGAGACTCGAGTCGCTCAGGGTAGCTTAGGGATGTGCTGTTGTAGTTATTTTCTGGTAAGGTAACCTTACGTTTCATATTCCATAATCTGTGGTCTGTACCCGTACTGCTTGTGTCTGATTTTTTCGACCATAGTTTATTGCTGAATATCGGTAACTCCTCGTCTTTGTATCGTTGGGTAGGCCGTAAGGCTTTGACAGTAGCTCTATTTTCATCAAACATGTTAGGTTTGTCCGAATGACCCCAAAAATATCCAGATTTCCTAGGGTTTTGAGTTGATGAAGCAGTCCAAAGTGAATTTAGGGACGAATCTTGTTCATAATCATCTTTTGAATAAATACTGTTCGTATAAAAAGATTTTAGAGGCGTTGGAATCGAGGATCGCATTACTGAAATGTGACGATTGTCAGTATTTTGCTCAAAAAGCGAGTTGTACGAACTCTGAACGTCTGCGAGTCGCTTTTGCCAGATCTTAGCGGTAGCTATCGAAGAGATGTATAGTAATTTTGATCGGCGATATTCTTCGGAATCAGATTGAACACTAGCAAAGCTTCGTGTGAGTAAACTTCTTCTGGCTGGTAAATCATAAGAATCCTCAAACACGTAGTCTCCCATAGGGCTAAAGATTATGGAATTATTATTGCTGTTAAAGCTACTTTGCATCTGTCGCCACTGATTTGACTGCATTTCTATTTCTTTCTCAAGATTTTCTAGAAGGAAAACTTCACCTCTATCTGGAGGTATACTGTTATCAGGTATGCGTTCGAGAAGAGAGCTAGTTGAGCCCCGATTTTGTGTCTCAAGTCTCTGTAATTGTGCTTGGATTTGCGCCAAAGCATGCTGCTGTAAATCAATCGGTGGAGACGACTCAGAGGTAAGAAATCGCGGATCTTCAATAACGAAGATAGGAAGTGGTGGCGGTGGTATTCCTTTGCGTGTACTAATGATGGATGTTCTCTTTTCTGAAAAAGTAGGTATAGTTTCTCCAATACGGTGATGCCATGTTCCTTCTTGCTGCAGAGAAACAGGAGTTTCTTGGGAGCTGGTGTTACGAATAGGCTTTCTTGGAATTTTTTCTTTGGAATCAAGCATAACTGTTAAAATTTCTTTGTTATCATCTTCATCATCAGATTCTAAAGGAGATTGTGACTGTTTAACTTTAGCTAGTTCTAGGCTACCCAAGGAATCTTGGAGTACCGTTCCGACATGGCCAGATACAGAGCCGTCCAGTTTTTTGCCCTTAATTTTATGATTATTTCGCTCAATATCGTTGGCTATGGAGTTAGTTTCTTGAGATATATTTTTGCTGTCTTTATTAGTGACCTTGGAAATCTTCCTGGGGTTTCTATTAGAAGCTTGATTTACGTTCTTCGTTTCGATCCTATTATGATCTGATGTGTCTTTTCCCGGAGTAGAATTTTCGGGATATTTTGGGCTTGTGATAGAGCTATTGAGCTCATAAAAAGAGGGTACTTTAGCCAGAGATGGCAGAGATGAGTGCCGATGATGAGTTTTATTGCTAGGTCCCTCTTTGGGGAACTTGGGGGGTGCTGGGAAGAGATATTTAATTCTTTCTTCATAGCTCAAGTTTTGAGTATCTGCTTGTAATAAATGCTTCAGGTTTGCTGCGCGAGTCGGTAAAGATGGGGGCAAAGAAGGACCGGCTCTAGTATGGGTATGGTTTACAGATTTACTGCGTCTATGTATAATATTTTTTGCTCTACCACTCAATGGTGCACTTGATTGAGGTTGATCATTAACTGATACTGAAGAGAGAGGAATCTGGGTTGGTGAACAAGCGCTATTCTTGTTGCTTGGCTGATATTTTACATTTATGACCTGTTGCATAACATCGTTGACCACATTAGGGTTGTCATAGGCAATTTCATTGACAAACATAACTCTCTCTATATCCTTGGGGCTGCTGAGTTTTATTTTTCTTGGTGACTGTGTTCTAAAATTTTGAGTATGTGAAGATCGGGTTTCTACGGCTTTGGAATCATGATTGCTATTCTTCCTGGGCGACCTTCGACGAACTTCATCACCACCAGGTTGAGAAAATATTATAGATGTTGTGCTACCTATCCTATTACTTCGATCTGAAGAAATACCCTCATTTTTGATCAATGTAAACGGAGATAGCAGTGTTTCTTTTTTCCCATAACCTTGATTGATTTCATAAAAAGCTGCAATTTGATCTGCTGAAATTTCAGGTATTTTTTTTTCATTGTCGCCAAACTCATGAGGGACATCAAATTTCTTGTTTGAATTGAATAGGGAAATTTCTTTGTTTTGAAGGTACGCCTGAGGGAAAAATGGATTGCTAGCTGATACCGCTGGTGGTTTGGGAGCGGAGCGACTAACGACAAATGGTAATTTTGTAGACATGGCTTCTCTGCGTTTACGATCGTTATTGACCGCCTCATCCAAGCCAATAGTTGGTATATTAGAAAAATATTGGAGACTGTCATCGTCATCTGAGATAACGGGTTTTGAAATGGACAGGTTTCGGATGCTTTGTTTGCCTGAATTACTTTTAGACTGCCAGCTAAAAAAACCACGCTTCCGACTATTGGGGGTGATCCCGCTTAAAGACCCTGATTTGTTCATTTTTGGTAAATTATCAGACATGATAACTGGTGCCATTGCAGCCGGATTGTAGCCTTGAGAAGGAAAAATTCCACTGGAGCCTCTATAGCTCGGCGTCTTATAGAGAGCTTGCTCATGAGAATCGTTACCCGATAGTTTTCTCTCTTGATTAACAGGCTTTGCGGAGTTTTTCACATTTTCAATCGGGATCTCGCTCGTAGAAACTTTTTTTTGGAAATTTTCGTTGGCTTTCGTGATTCCACGACTAGACCAGGGGGGATTTGTAGTCTCGAGTGAAGTATTAGAGGGGTTCACAACGTATAAATCGCCTCCTCTCATATATCTTGATGCAGGAGATCCAGTTGCAAAGATTAGGCTGTTGTTTTCTTGAGATGGCGGCATGGGATTCATGAATGGAGAAGAAGACTCTACCGTCGTTCGGATCGCTCGGGGAGAAGTCATGGCTAAGCCCGGATAAAGAGAGACAATTGTGACCACAACAAGGAGACCATAAGAAGGTAAGATCGTTTTGAGCGCGAGTTCGTATGAGACAAAGCCCAATATTAATGGTATGCTGGACAAAACCCAGACCACAAGGCCCCCGGTACCGTAGAAAAAGGCTTTGCTCTGAAATGCCGGATTCTTTGAATTTCTAAATTTGTCTCGGTTCATAACTTTTACTATGGCCAAAACTACAAGTCCTCCCACTACCAAGGAGTCAGCTCCCAACACGATAACTGGTATTATAGTCCTTGACCGGGCCGCAACGCAAGAAGGCGAAAACCCTGGGAGAGTAGATGTAGTGAGAAGACCACCTGCTGCCAGTCTTAAGACTAGAGATCCTTGTACTAGTAGGTATAGGGCGTTGAATGTATTGCCCATACGGGTTCCCCCTTTAGTGAGCCAAAGTAGATGTTGCTCGAAGGCAACCCTCGCTAACTGGTCAATTGCAGTTATGACAATTACACCTACTTGGCAAAATTCTAGCTTCAAGGGAAGTAAAGTAAGAAATTCTAGTTGTATCCAAATAAATGCGAATAGTAGGAATAAGACGAGGACCAGCCCCCGGAAATTGCGCAGTACATTTAATCCATGGCGTCTCCCGAGACGTAATAAAAAACTAGCTGTTGCTTGAGTCACCAAGCCACCGCAGGCTGTTAGCTGTGTGGCAAAGGAATATCTATCTGGGCTTGTACATACAACGTAAAGGCTGCCGTTAAGCCTTGGATGGCATCTGCCATTGACATGGCGATAGAAATTGAATCGATACTCTAGAAGTAGAAAAGAAGACGACAGTCTCCGAAAAAATTAAGAATTAAACTTGAAATAATCGTAGCATATTAACAAGTACATAACCCGTGAATTTTGATTGTGACAGCCAGTGACAACTTTTTTAGATGTAAGCATTTACATGCATGAGGAAATGGGTTTGATGAATTCAAATTCGCCGGGCAGTTTTTGACGCCATTAAAGCTGTGAAGCCAATTCGAAAATTCAGTGGTCTACTTTCTTCCTGATCTTAGTGGTGCAAGGAAATGTCGTAAAATTCTTGGGGGCCTCTTCAGTTTCAAATCAATTGAGATGAGTTGAGTATGTCGAGCCGCCCAATTTCTTTGAAACCAACATAGTTTCATCGGGGGTAGATTTCTTGTTGCCACTGACTCAAGATAGAGCGGTTTAAAAAATACTGATAGCATTAAAGACTTGATTATTTGTCTATGAACGATGTTTTCCTCCATATCCGGCATCAGGGAAGTGTCGATAGGTTTTTTTCAGCTAGAACATCTTTGATCTCTAGTCGAGGTATAGTAGTCTTACGCGAACGCTCGACGGAAAAAAGACGGTGACGTTGGTGGGTGCGTAATCGGATCTGAAACACATAAACCATCCTTTGATTGTCGAGCCCGGAACACTAATGCATACTTTAACAATTTTCTTTCTGAAGATAGGGATCGACCTTCAGATAAATCAGTAACTCGTAAATGAATGAAGTAAAAATGCTACAAGTTAAATGTATTAGATATACACAGAATCAGTACTACAAGACCAAGTTACATGTTGATGATTGCAAGTCAGATTTCACGACTGAAAGGAAATCTGTATGTGTTCTAATTCTATTTACTCGCCATTTCAGGCAGTATCTAGAGGTTCAAGAAATGTACAGGTGAATGGTGAGTATGCGGAGTAATATTTAGTAATTGAAGCAGAGGTAAGTCTTATTCCTATATTCACATGTACGTCTATCTTCTATTTTGTTATTATGAGATCCTGCAAGATCAGTTATTCGTAGTCTTAACTTGGTGTACCCGCTAGTTAAACCAACTTGAACGTTTGAGTCGTGATACATTGCTCCTCCCCTCTTTAATGTACACCCCCCACTCCTCGAAATACATTTTCACTGACTTTTGATACTAATTCAGTCGGGCGGTGAATATATTTCACTCTGTAATACACAAACACTTAGGCTGCTAGCCTTGTGCATACACTAGGGAAGGACGGAGCTGTAGTACACCGTCCGGGCTGTTCTCCCGACTGGGGTCTTTTTTTTTTTTTTTTTTTTTTTTTTTTTTAAATCATATTGTATTCAGCCATCTAGCTATGACAAGAGATTTAAATACATTTAAAAAAAAAGATCTTCCTAACACCCTTAACTCCCCTTGGCACCAGTCTATAAGCTCATAACTTAGGGAGACTGGGGTCTTGGTAGCTTGGACATACACTATGCAAAATGAAGTTCGCTTGTTCAGCCAACTTTTTACTCAAAAGCTCGTAGCTTCAATACTACTCGATAGAATAAGTCAAAAACCTACATAGATGTAATTAAGTGTCTAATGAAGCATTTTCTAAATTTTTGAATCACGACTAGATCTATACAGGAAATGGTGGCTGGGAGAAATTGACTAAGCGAGGCGAACTTCATTTTGCAGGCTACTTTAGTATCTAGTATTACCGTCCTTTGCATCCATAACAGTCTCAATTCATCGAACTAAACTCAGATAATTATTCGTAAGTTCTCTACATGGTCAATCGCAACGTATTGGGCTAACTTTTGGTTGTAATTGAGTGTACAACAAAGCGATATGCCTAGATTAAACATGACAACTCGAGACCAAATCAACCAGCGCCTCAAAGAGGGAAAGTCATTCAGTTTTATCACGAGTGAGCTTAAGTGCTCCAAATCTACGGTTTCTAAGCTTCTCAAAACCCTAACTGAAGAAAGTAGTGCCATAAAAAAGGGGGGGTGTAAGCAAGCTGACCCCTCGGGACAAGCGAAGAATTGTCAACAATATAGCCAACGAGATTGTTAAGACACCAAAACAAGCGGCAGCAAGTCTACAGGCGTCTATGGGTATTGGTGTCAGCCCGCAAACCGTCAGAAATGTCCTTCGAGAGTCGGGCTTGAAGTCCAAAAAGATGCCCCAAAAACCAGCCTTGGCGGCTCGGCACAGGAAAGCTCGTCTGGATCTCGCCCTAAGACACAAGGAGTGGACGATAGAAGACTGGAAGAAAGTGGTTTGGTCTGACGAAACAAAGATCAATCGAATTTGCAGCGACGGAATCAATTATACCTGGCAGAAAGATAAACAACTGCCCAACGATAGTAATACAATCCAGACAGTCAAATTTGGAGGGGGGAACGTGATGATTTGGGCTTGTATAACCTGGTCAGGGCCAGGTGCCATGGTTCAGGTAATGGGAAGGATGGACACACAACAGTACATCAATATTTTAGACCAAAATTTGATCTGTAGTATGGAGGCAACGTGCCTCTTGGGAAATATGCCTCCTGTTGACCAACTAATCTTTCAACAAGATAACGATCCCAAACACACTGCGCTAGCTACAAAGGCCCTCTTAAGATGGAAGAAAATCACCTGCTCGGATTGGCCCGCCCAATCTCCGGATCTGAATCCAATAGAGCATCTCTGGGATGAGTTGAAGAGAAGATTGGGTAGGTACGACGAATATCCCAAGGGAGTAGGGGAATTATGGGAGCGTATCAAAAATGAATGGTCAAAAATACCTTTAAGCAGCTGTCAGAATCTAATTGAATCTATGCCGAGACGAATTGAAGCCGTCGTGGCTGCAAAGGGCGGTAATACTAGGTACTAAAATAGCCTGCAAAATGAAGTTCGCCTCGCTTAGTCGCTTTTTGTCAGCCACCACTTTCTGTATAGATTAAGTCGTGATTCAAAAATTTAGAATATGCTTCATTAGACACTTAATTACATCCATGTAGGTTTTTGACTTATTCTATCGAGTGGTTCTGAAGCTACGAGCTTTTGAGTAAAAAGTTGGCTGAACAAGCGAACTTCATTTTGCATAAGCCTAACCTCCCCCTGTCCGCCACCCCAAATTTGGAAAACCGCATCAAAACCAAGCCGACAAATCCTTATTACAAAGTCTACAAATCAACTACAATTGCCATTCAAATTGACGGGCCTCCAGAGATGTATTTAAAATTGCCGCTGCTGCTTTTTTAGCCTCCAATTCGGGTTTTCTGGACGCTAGTAGTTCTTCGTGTGCCTTTTGTTCAGATTGTGCCTGCTTGATCTGTTCGATTGAAGAAAAGCGAGTATTTGGGTCAACTGTTACTCTTTTACGTGAAGATTTAGAGGATAGCTGTCTGATCTGAGATTCCTGCGTGTGGATTGTCTCATGATCGCGAGCTCGTTGAGCATTACCTAATGAAATGGCCTTGCCTGCTTTACTAGTTAATCTCATCTATTCGCTGTCCTCCCTCTTCCTTTTTTTTAGACTTTGTGCTGTCTTAAGTAGCTCCCTCGAATTGCTAGGTGTTCTAACATCCATTCAAGTGGTTCCAGACCTTAGAGCAGATGGAGGTGGTGTGGATAGTCTCTTTGGAGATGTCTCTGGTGGTTGAGCTACCTGCGACGAATTAAGACCCTTGTCAGGATTCCAAGGGACAAGACCAGATGCTTTCCAGCTACTACGTAATACTTTTTCAGTAAGAGCTTCAATTCTGGACTGATTGTAGGCGCTAAGGAAGCGTTGCTTCTTGACAGGCGCGGCGTCATCAAGATGAGCGAGATCTGTGATAATTTTTCGGTAACATGACTTCAAGGGGGAGAAAACACCAAGATCTAGTGGCTGAAGCACATGTGAAGAGTGAGGTGGAAGAAACACAAGCTCAACATTATTCCTTTTACACGCCCACAAGAAATCTACATCCACATGGCTTCCGTTAACGTCCATGGCGAGCATCCGAGGGCGGCCTCCATCAGGCTTTGTTTGAAGCAAAAACGCATCAGTTAACCATCCCAAGCGATCAATTTACTTGTCCATCCGTTTTCTGATGTTGTAAAAGTCCAATCCGGGGTATTTTCTCCAAACCATGACGTTTGAAGACTATTCCCTTTGAAAATGATCAGCGGCTTAACAATTCTGCCTGTCGCACTGATACACTCAAGAACAGAAACCCACTCGCGATTCTGAGGTGATTTAACAAACGTACGAGTCTTCTTCGAAGAAGACAGTACCTTAGTGTTTGAACAAACACCAAGTCCAAGTTCCTGCTCGTCCATATTCCAGATATCACCAGTCTGGATGTTAAACCGATCTCGAACCTCCTTGAATAGTTTGTAAAAAATTTCTAAGGCTGTATGATTGGTGCCAGCAACTCGTAAACTCTCAATCCGTCGGCCGACAATAGGTGCAACTCTAGGATTCCGTTTTATGAACTTTGGTATCCAATCTTTCCCGCGTGGATCAGTATCTTTATTTATACTGAGAATTCGAGAAGCCATTTCTCGTGTTCTCGCGTGTGAAGGGGGAAACCTTCGAGCATTCATATCAAGGATCCACTCAGCAAGAAATTCCTCTTGATTAGGAGTCAACCGCTGCACTCCTTGTTGACTTATTTGCTGCAGGACACTACCTGTGAGTCTATCACGAAGTGTGCTTCTTGGTACAGAATACGCGGTAGCCACGGCCTTTACAGTTAAATTTGGATTACTTTCTAAAGCTTCAATGGCTTCACGAATGGAATTCTCACGTTGACTCATTTGGATAGAATTTTGGGTGGAAACAAGGCAATTTATTTGTGGGATAGCAAAATTTGCAGACGAATTTGGGGTGGCGGACAGGGGGAGGCTAGGCTTGGTGTATGCTACACTAGAACAGGAGAAAGCTGAAACAAACCTGACAGAACCTTCATTTTATTTCACTCGCGGTGATAAAGTTTTACAATATCATGAAAGTATACTCGGACAATAATGAGGCTTTCACGTTTTTCTTTGTAGCGGGTATTCATGGAAGAAGTCGCACGCCGTAAGGGTTAACCCCGTAGTGGTATCTACAACTGAAATCTGAGTGTGAGTGGTCCAAAACGTCAAAACCGAATCATTCCACAGACATCAGGTAACTGCTCTACACATTGGCGTGAGCCAATAAGGCGCTACATCAGATTAAATAAAAAAAAATATATAGTGATGTTCATGCAGTGCTTCAAAATACTGTGGACACAAGATACATACGAGCTCGATTCTTTTACTGACCGGAATGGAAACATTACAGCAATTAGCAAAACTCTCAAGGGATAATTTAACATCAAGATGCTCTGTTCTTGATTACCAATTATGTTGTGCCGGCGCACAATCCTAAGGATTATGTACTGGTTAGATCAGCCTGTCCATGGCCACCCGACGCGTCAGCCTCCCGAGAGATTCCAACCATGTAGATGTCCTTTCCCCACTCACGCCCCATGAGATTCCTCCAAGCCAATTCCATCTTGCGACCATCTGTCCCAGATCACTGAACTCGCGGTTTCTCAAATTCCAACTATCCTCCCCAACAGGTAATCCAGATGTGACTCTTTGACCGGAAAACCCTGAATCCAAAAACTGATCGACTGAGGTGGTGCCTTTCCTCGAATGTAATTTGCCAGCTGAAGGAGTGCCAGCAGTCTAGAGCAAAGGGTGGGTTAGAGACATCTGATTTGTGCTGTTATTTATAGTGTCGGCAGCACTTTTCCAAACGTTGCTCTGGCACACGCACAACGTATATCAGACAAAATTCCTCATGATTCCCCCTCCAAACCCCTTTTCTTGTTCTCCCGCATCCTAAAACACGTCCATCTTTTTCCTTTAGAGATTCCTCTAGACCTATTCCCAAAAGTAAACTGTATGCCATGTCCCCCTTCTCAAATTTGTGTTCCTGTTGTAATCTGCAGCTTTATGCAAGGATCGACATATTAGCTAGTCAGCATAAGCCCGGGTACATGGGGTCGTGCACTAGCCTGAGGACTAGGGTACGCCAGACATGTAACTGAGTATGGAATGGAATGGAACGGAATGGTATAGTTTATTTATTTTATTTATTTATTTTTACAAGTCTACCGGGCTTCAGCTACGCCTAGGGCCCCGTCCCTGGGGGGATATGGTGACAAATATGTACTAAACTAATTAACAATAAATGGGGAGCCAAAAGGCCTTGGAAACTGAATTCGTGAAAGTGTAGTGAGCGCTGTACAGCGGGACTCTCACATAGACATAAGTCAGACGGGACGGATCGGGCAAATTTCCGATAGGAATTTTGTCTTCTCCAAAACAGAGGAAAAACGCTTGGCACCACGGGAGGTGCCGAGAAGCAAATCTAGTGTCCCTAGGCTTCTTCGGTGACCAGTTGAGGCTAGTCTCTCTCGAACTAGGGGGCAGAAAACTAGGTGGGTAATTGACTTGTCACCCCCGCAGGAACAAGTCAAGTATGCATCTTTGTGACGGAATCGGTCGTGATAAGCGCGAAAGTCTCCATGTCCGATTCGGCATTGAATAAGGTACCCAAGATTACGGCGGGGGAGTCGTAGCTCCTCGGGGGGCTTCTTGGGAAATGGCATCCCTAATTCACAGTAGGTGAAGGAGCATGACTTTGCCACCATGCGGAAGTCAGGTCCCATATATACTGTTTCATCTTTGTCCGGGCTCCAGCGAGAGATGCAGCAGGAGGAGCCGGTTGGCGGGCAGCCTCGCCAGCTAAATTATCGGCTAATTCATTACCAGGGATCCCCATATGGCCAGGTGACCACATCACGTGGACTTTACCAGGGGCTGCAATTGGCAGAATTCTCCTTGAGGGCCACTGGGAGGCGAGTTTTCGGAATTCGAATATTTCTTGCTGTGAGGATTCGGAGGGTGTTGCATCGAGAAGGCGTCGCGTTGCCTCTTGATTGTCTAGAATTACATGGATATTAGTTGCCAGGTGGGTAGAAGGACCTGCTATGGCAGCATTAAGCCCTGCGAGAGCACCGACAATCTCAGAGTCGTAGACCTCAAAGTCGGGGCCTAGTGGGACTCTCACTGTTGCTACGGTTATTCCCTTGTGGAGAACGACGGCACCTGCCCCAGCAGATCCATCTTTTTGTTTGGAACCGTCGGAGAAGACGAGGATGTCCCATGGTGGAAGGTTTCTGATACGCCGAGAAGCTTCTTCAGAGGAGAGTTCAGCCCGGGTTAAAGTTTGGGGGGCTCTATACGAGGGCGTTACAAGCCGAGGACGGGGAAAGCGCGGAACGAGCTGAGCCTTTCCAGTTAAGCGGGTATGCGCCCGGGAGTCATTGGATCTTTTGAGCAGGGGGTGAAAGTGGTCAGCGGCGGCTATTTTAACAGCATAGTTGAGGTGCGTCTCTTCGAGTAGAATGTGTGCTGGTTTGAGCCACACCTCCCTTAGGAGTGCTGCAGTGGGAGTGGTTTTGTATACTGGTAGGATTGCTCTAGCCAAATTGACCAGAGATCGAGTGACCATGGATACAAGGTGTTGGGATCGGGTAGAAGTCAAGCGGCCATGCCGGATATAGGTGTTTCCACGCCACCAAACCTCCGCACCGTACAAAAGGACCGGTAGCGCCGCAGCTAGGGCTGCAGTACGCAGAAAAGTTGTTGGTACACCACGGTTGGTATTTCCAAGCTGTCGAATGTGGGCGCTAATCTGTTGCGATTTGGCACTCCATTCCTGCACATGTTGTTTGAAAGAGAGCTTGGTGTCGAGGAAGACGCCTAGCCACCTCAGAGTAGAGTTGGTAGTTCTTAAGACGCCATTAATGGTTACCGGAGGAGGAGGTTGACGGGATCTATGAATATGTAGTATTTCGGTCTTATTTTCTGCCAGAGAGAGTCCGTTCTGATCACACCATCGGGTGATGCTTTCAACACTGTTGACGGTTAGACGAGAAGTATCGACCAGAGTTTTTGCGACCGAAAGGATCGCTACGTCGTCTACATATCCATAAGTAGGAAACCCTAATTTGAACAAAGGCTCAAGATAGAGGAGGAAAAGTATCGGGGAAGCGGGGGAACCTTGGGGCAAACCATGCGGAATATCCAAGAAGTTACCAACAAAATCGTCTATTCTGAGGCGAGCTTTCCTGCAACAAGAAAAGGAAGCAGCCCAATTTACGTATGGTAAAGGCCATCCCTGTTCGCGAAGACGAATGCGAAGACGGCCAGCCTGGATGCTATCGAAAGCACTCTGGATATCGAGGGTAGCGAGAGTGCACACTTGCTTTGTTTCCCACGCTTTTTCGACATCGTGAACCAGACATTCTACGAGGTCCATAGCAGATCTTCCAGGCAGAGCTCCGAAATTCGTTGGGGAGATAATGCGGTTTGACAATGCCCAAAAGGCAAAGCGTCTGGCAAGGAGGCGTTCCAGCCCCTTCCCGAGGACTGGGAGAAGCGAAATCGGTCGCCAATTCGCGGGTTAGTGAGATCGTCCTTGTGTGGTTTAGGAATAACCACCACTTCGGCGCGGCGGAAGATGCTGGGATGGTGACCATTTTTGAGGCAGAGGCTGTAAAGTTTAACAATCCACGAGCGCCATGTATCCACTCCCCATACCAAGCGAAGAGCTGAGACAGAAAGGTGGTCGTGTCCCGGAGTGGTTGACGAAACCTCCAGAAGACAGTGGCGCACTTCATCTTCGTCTATAGAGAGAGGTGCGGGGATCGCACGCAGTGGGCAGGTGGGAGTATCCTTGGGTAAATCTGGTTGACCAATTGCGCGGGCAAGCTTAGTTCGATAGAATATATCTGCCCGCTCGGTCGGGGTGCTATATGTGACACCTTGGAAGTGGATTGGGGGGGGCCAAAGCGACTAGATAACTTCCGCCATCCAACAACTTTATGGGCCTCCAGGATCGAAGGCACATTATCCAACTTAGAGCGCTTGTGTTCTCGTTTAGCTCGTCTTACGGATTTTCGGAAACTATTGTGTGCCTCGCTAATGAGATTAGGATCACCGCTATGGCGAGCTTCGAGGTACCGGCGTTGTTGGTCTGAGCATTCGTCATTCCAATAATCTTTGCATGGAACGCATGCAGGCCTCTGAGGGTTAGCTGCCAGCAAAATTGTCGAGAGAGCAGCGATACCCGATGAAGTCACCGCGTCCAGTCGCTGGGGAGTTGGTTCAAAGGAAAGACTAGGAGGAGCGGTGGCGGAGAGGGCTAACCTAAATACTTCAGCGTTCTCATCGTTGAGTTTGGGCAGCTTTCGCGTAGCGTGCCGCCTTTGAGATGACAAGAGTTGGACGAACCCGGATATCATCTCATGGTCGGAAGTTGAATGTGCCTCCGGATCTACACGAGCAGAAAGTCCTTCCATGTTCGTAAGTACTAGGTCGAGTACATGGCCGGCACGATGAGTGGGAGCACCGTAAGGTACTGCCGACCTCAGAGAATAGCTATCAATCCAATCAACAAAGCTGCTGACGCCAGACGAACGGGAAACGTTAGGCTCCCACAATTCGTGGTGAAGGTTAAAATCTCCCACAATTATGGTATTCGGCTTGATCGGCCAACTTAGGAGTGCGCTGAGACTCTCAGGCATCGGAGCTTAAGGTGGACGGTATACATTTATGACCTCTAAAGAAGGAGAGCACTGAAGACGGAGGATAATGATATCGGGTGAGAAACCACAATCCAGCTGGATAGGACGGAGTTTTGATTCCTTTCGTACATAGGTGATAACGCGCGGGCGCGAATTTTTCCAGTCACGGTTAGGAGGAGTAAAGATGACGTAGGCTGGATGGGACTTGGTTACGTTCTTTAGGTTGATTGTTTGTGTCCAGGGCTCTTGGACAAAGATCACGTCATACTTACCTTGAAATGCGGCTTGTAAAAGGATGAGGTGAGAAGATCCACCTAGCCCAACGTTTGCTTGGAGGAAACGGAGGCGAGGCGGGGGAGAACTCCTGAAATAGGCTCTATTGCTCATAGGAAGTGCTATTAGAAGTATTGATGGTGGTTTGCTCATGTAGGTCTACATCCATAGAACTATCCGGGGCAGATGCAAGCGGTGTGAAGCTATTCTGGCTGGCAGAAGGCGTGCGTTTAGAAGGGACAGAGGGGGTTTCCGTCGAGAGAGTCGCTGCACTAGAGCTGCTAGGAGAGGTGGAGGTGGCAGGGGTGGTAGCAGCGGCAGCAGCTGCCTCTGCGCGACGCTCTTTCCTGAGATTATTACGATTCCGTGAACGGAGTTCCGTTATCGCTTTTTCCGAAGGATGAATCAGTTTTCCCTTGAAAGGGCGAGGACGTAAAGGGCAGTTAGGGTCGTCTGCTGAATGAGGCCCCAGGCAGGTGATACACCGACAAAGATCACGGCATTCTCCGTGGTGGCGAAGTGCACCGCAGCGAGCGCACAATGCTTGAGTACGACAGCGAGAGGATTGGTGAAACCCGAAACAAGCATCACACTGGACTACCTTCGTGTTAGGGATATAGCGTCGGGAAGGGGCGCTGTCAACAATTCGAAAAGTTGGCACCTCTTTAGGAAAGAAAATAACTGCCGTAAGCAGTGGATCATGGCGATTTTCATGTAAAGACCAGTGGGCGCTAGATGGAGCGACGCCAGTCTGTGCCTGGACAATGCTCTTGACGTCATCGAGCGTGGTGGGAACCAAATTAGAGACCGGATTCCAGATAATGCGTGGGATACGCTTCACAACATACCCGATGCGGTCCTCAAGTTGAGCAAGGGAACCGGAAAGAGACGCCTTTATGGAGTCGGCGTTGTCCATCGCAATTTTTAGCGATGCATCAGACGAGAAAATGACGTTGAAACCATTTGCGCAGCGAGTAACGGAGGCAATTCCGTCCTTAAGGTCGGGCACAATGTGAATGAAAGCAGCCTTGACTGCTGTGGTGTCTGCTCTGAGAAGTGGAGCTTCCTCTGAGAGGCGGAACATAGCCTTGGGGCGCTTGGTGGTTGCAGATTGTTTTGGAACAGGCGCGCGAGAGGGGTGATGTGTTGTGTTGGGTCGCGACGACGACGACACCGGGGGGATGTTGGCGGGAGGGCCTGCGGCGGTCGCTGCCCAACTTTGAGTTTTCTTCGATGTAGGGGCGGGGGGTCGTGGTGGGATGCTTTGGCTGGGCCTGGGTAAGGTGCCCGACGATTTGGGTTGTATCTGGCTGTTGGGTCGCATAGGGTGCCCAGAAGCAACCGCTAAGAGAAACGCGTCCATTTGCTCGCGCACGAAGGACTGAATGAGAGGATCAGCCTCTTCAACGGCTGACCAAAACTTGGTGTGAAAGGATTGAACCCAAGTAGCTCAACCCTTTGCCACGCGCTGGACGAGCTGAAGCTCGTAAGCGACGCGCTGGGCCAAGGGAGGTGGTTGTTGTGATTTGGCCATCACGAACGCGATGGCCGAACTAAAATGCACTTCTGTAGGAATCGATTTAGAGGGAATAGCTGGATAGGAATAGGAAGACGTGAGCGGTACGTAAATGTAGTATCGGTATGTGTGTGTGATTACGGAAGATATATATGTTGTACCATTTATTAGGTCTGGCACAATGCATACATGACTGCGGGTATAGTATAGAATAGCATCGGTTAGGGATCGGGTGAACACTCGATCACGGTGAATGGACCCTGGCAAGAGTATGTATATAATATAAGGACCATTCCCTCTACTGGAAATCAAGCGATCATATTCAGTTATTCTATTCTGAGTTTACATTAGTTACAAGTTATTCCTCAACGTTATCTTTTCACCTTCAAGGTAGTAATTTACCCTGTAAGCGCTCATAATTGTAACAGTTCCACGACTTAATTTTCCCTCGAGTATCCATAACATCGGGAGCGTATATATGGGTGTTGATCCAGGTAGACGATAATACTGTTTTTTCAAGTGACTTCCAGAGGAAACGGGCTCCAGTTGAAATGATATCTGGCCGTAAGAGACTAAGGGTTGGTTGGGTCCGGGTCTTGTCGAAGAGAATTGTTGACAAGCCGAGGAACCGTTGACCGAGAGTATCTTGCGGGCCTCCAACTTCGAATGAGTTTCGACTCTTCTTGTCTATTCCAGATGTGCGAACATACAGTAGAACCCCTCTAAGCTAATAGTGGGTCCCGGTATAATTACTGAAGAGATTACTAGAAATTTTACAGTTGATATTTGCAATACTTACCCCTGCACGAAAAATGACCTTTAAGGGTAAGTGTTGCAAATATAAATGTCCAAGTTACAATGAATCTTTTCAACGTTTATACCGGGACCCACTATTAGCTATGAGAGGTTCTACTGTACTAGGCATTTACGGCCGGCACGGCGAGAAGGTGAAGAGTTGACTCTGCCAGTCACATCAAAATAGTTGCAAATGCGTGTCAGGATCAGCGGTTAATCTACCTACTGTTGTCACGTGAGTAGCAACGGATTCACGTGTTGTCACTTGACGATTTCACTCTTCTAGAAACTTCTGTACATCTGTCTGAACACCAGGGATTTTGGGTTAAGGTTCTATAGGTTTCCATACTATTCTCTCTCTTGTAATGATCGATGGGCTTCTACGGCAGTCTTTAATATTCTATGTATTCCTAAGATGGCCTGGTCGTTGGCTAGATGGCCCTTGTAGAGATGGAGTTAGGCTTGTATAAATAGTGGCCTTCCCTTTACATCTAAGGTATCCTCGGACCTGACTCTTGTTATCTAATCATTGCTTAAATAAAATCTTATCTTGATTTATAGTTATTGTCATTGTCATTGTCTTGTCTATCGATTTCACAGTCCACGCCCTCAGTCCATAGCCACAGTCTACAGTCAGAGTCATCAGCCAAAGTCCACGTCCATGTTACGGGATAAACCCTGTGGCGATTCTGGCTATGCCAGAAATGTAAGGCCACCATAAATAGAATTATATAGAATTGGACAGAACGTTATCAAACGGAAGAGAATGGAATGGAACGGCGTGGAAAGGTATAGAGTCGAAGGGAATGAGATGGTTAGTATGGAGAATGCCCTACAACTAGAACTGACAGAATCTTCGAGAAGATTGTAGAACGATGGGAGGAGTATATATTATATGATAGACCAGCTCGTTGATTCTGTAGACTTTTACAATAGACTGTATTTATCTTGGACTTGCTCTGTTGTTAACAACATCAACTGATCCGGCGACATATTGTATAAGTCTCTGCTTCGGTGCCAACATTTTGTTGATATCATTCACGGATGTCGCGAATATTGAGATCTTTTGCGCATCATTTAAGTCGCTTGGATTTTTTTAAGCTCTCTTGAGATACGCTGCAAATTTTGTATGCTTCACCATTGCTATATCCGTTTTTTGCTCTTTTGAACCATGCGTAAGAATATAATGATCATATTTTTCCAGATACAGGGTCCGATCTCGAGCTCGGTAAACTACATCATTTAATCTCATCCATGGTTCCCCAAGAATTAAGTTATGGGCAAGTCCTTCTATCACATAGCCGCATATACTGCTACGCTTCCCATCAAGATCCACCTCAGCCCAACAAATTTCATTGACAATCATCCGAGACGTTTTAGTAGAATCCGTTGCCAACCTTAATTCTTTTGGCGATACACTTGTGCGCGGGAGCTTGAGTCAATCTGCAAGAGTTTTACTAAATACGGCATATATGGTACAGCCGAGATCCACTAAGGCAAGGACTGAACTTATATTAACGATTGCATTTATAAACACGGGATTACCGTGCAACATTCTCATTAATCTTGAACGATCTCTACACTTTTCCTTAACTCTAGCATCCTTCCCAAACTCCTCTTCTCTCCAGGCGCGACTTCCTCTGGAGGTTAATCTTTTAAAAATTCCGAGCCCATATCCATCTCCTCAGTCGAGGGTAAACAATTTACATGATTAAGTTCGGGACGCTTCGGAGGTCCGAAAATTCTACAGGTACGAGAAAAGTGGCCTTTCTTTTTGCATCGTAAACATAGACCCTTTTCTCGAATCTCGGACACTTCCTTTTCCGTCCGCCATGGTGCCGCAGGCTTTATTTTTGGTCGGCCGTCATTATGGCCGCTCTTCTCATCCAGGTTTATTTTAGCGACAAGGGTGGCGAGAGAATGAATGTCGATTTTCATACCCCCCATGACGGTGTCGCCGTCGTGATCGACCGAGTTTGAGCTGTGATATCTTGTCTCTTTAATAACGGCTTGATTAGTTAAATATTCGCTCACAAGCATGCCGCTACGAGTTGCATACTGTGTTGTCTGAGCTTCGCCTTTCCTGACGAATTTCTCGCTATTCTCCATGACAGCGGTAACACGGGTTATTACATTAACCCAACCTTGATAATCTTCGGTCGGGAGGTCGAGAACAGAAAACTTTTCTCGGATCTTTTCACTCACAGCTATGCCCAGTTGGTTGATTTAAATATCGTCCGGCCATCTTCTTCCCCCGGCAAATTCTAGCTGGAGTTCCCATTCCTGTAAGAAATTTCGGAAAATCTGACTCTGGCCTTTCCTCATGGCAAGAAGCTTCTTTTCGGCTTTTTGAGCACCGACCTTATCAAAATACTCTTTATTGCACGCCTCCAGCATCTCTTTCCAATCATACCTATTGGTTTCCCCGCATTTAATCCAATACCCTCTTATACGTTGTCGTTTAGGCTCGGGAATACTTTCATATATCTTCATGCATACCGCCTTTTGGGTGACTAACAGGGGCTCGTACACTTCGCATTGAACTTTGAGAAAATAATAGTGAGGTGTCCACGATAATGATTCGCCATCCCACTTCTCAAATTTTGCATCTCTCTTAATAACTCCATCTGTCGAAAGATTCCTGTCTTCTAAAAACGAGGTAATATTTCCTGGTGCGCTCTGGTTCCTGGAAGATTCGGGGGCCATTGGATTTTTCCCTTTTATCAACTTGTTCAAGTATGAAGATGTCTCAGGGGCTGCATTGTTTAGCGCAGTTAAAAGATTGGATAAAATTTCTACATCTTTCGGAAAGAAAGACTGCGGTGGTATTGTGGGGTTAGGTGCATCCTGATCCATTTCGTCGGGCATTTTTTGGAGTGGTTTTGAGGAATTGGAGACGCTGGCTTCGACGTCACTTTGGTTTGATTCAATCGGTTGTGTCTCTCCGGTAGGTATGTCGTTAGAATTCCGATTCAAATCTGGTAGTTCGCTTGCTAGGTGAAATCCAATAGAAGTATCTGATGATGATCCTTCGGAAGAGTCTATGTCCTCCGGAACTCCGTATGTCATAAGACTTTGTAGATTCTCTCGAAGTGTAAGTAAGAAAAAGGTAGACTTTTACAATATGACTGTATTTATCTTGGACTTACTCTGTTGTTAACAACATCAACTGATCCGGCGACAGTCCAAGGGTTCAATTATCGTTCATAGTAACGACCCTTACAATGCGAATAACTTGATTTGTGGGGTCGGATGTTGCAGTGGTACACCGTCCAGGCCGTTCTCCCAAGTAGAGTCTGGGTAGCTTGGACACATGCCCCACTTGAGACAGGAGAAAGCTGGTTCGAATCCAGCAAGACCCTCACACCACTTCTCTCGCGGTGATACTGTATTCGTAGAATGAAGAAAGCATGCTCAGATAGCCACAGGTTTTTCTCGCTTTTCCCTGTGGTGGGTATTCACGGAAGAGGGTACATGTCGTAAGGCGTTATTCTCGTAGTGGTATCTGCAAATGAAATCTGAGTATGAGTGTTCCAAACGTCAAAATGAGTCGTTCTATAACAAAGAATACGTATCTTCCGAAAAATACCTACGTGGGCCTTCAGGCGCCGAAATAGGATAATAGAAAAAATTTAAACTTGATTTGTGTTTGAGGGTATGATGATATGGTAGATTCCTGGAGTAATCGAATTTGGCTTACAGTAGAATCTGTCTAAGATGATAGTGGGTCCCTGTTTAGTTGTTGGGATTTACAGGTAAGACTTATCCACATTTACACCTACTTGCAAAATTGAGAGCACTGACAGGTTTTACAGTCGTCCCTCTCTAACTCGATAGTGGGTCTCAGTATAAGTGTTGAAAATATTCATTGTAACTTACACTTTTATATTTGCAACACTTACCCTGACAAGTCATTTTGCGTGCAGGAGCAAGTATTGCAAATGTAAATGGTTGAATTTCAATGAACATTTTCAACACTTATACCGGGACCCACTATAGAGTTAGAGAGGGACGACTGAATAAATGTAATCAACAAAAGTTCGACGAATCTTTCCAGTAATTGAACTAGGACTCACTATCAGCATAGACAGGTTCTATTGTGGTCTCACTCTCTAAGAACAAATTGGGTATCATACACTGCCTTTCCCCCAAAGTTCGTCCTCAAAATACTACTCTAGCTCAACCATAAACTTTATATCCATGTCTTATAGGTAGGGTTCTTCTTATGATCTTTATATAGATGGGGTTATTTGTGGCACATCTTAGCGTCAAATCGATTGTTTCTCGGACGCATTGGGTAACGAATCTAACTAGTTACCTTTCAAAATTTGGGGTTTTGGTGAGGGAAAATCTTGGCTTCCTGACTTTAATACCCTTGCAATTTCTTCTGATATTACTGTACTAGCACTAAATAGGAAATTTCTGATGGTTCCAAGGCAATTAAATTTTAGTTTATTTTAAATCACACGTACGAATACAAGCTGCTGTTACAGAATCAAAAATTCAAAGACTAATATCTTATTGGACCACGATAAACATCTATGAGTACCTGACGTCTCACTGACGTGCTCGCAATTAAGGTTCGGAGCAGATCTGGCGTAATAGACTCTCAAGCCTCTCCCACAATCTCACAGAACTGTAACCGACTGTACTTTCTCCCTTGACCAAGCTCAGGATATCGAGCCTGTTTATATGATTTCATCATACTCGATTCCGCTTTAATCTGGTTTAGATTCGGAGAGAACGCTGACCAAGTGATAAGTTAAATTTCGTTAGATCCGAGGTATGCTATTAAGAGAATAGCTTTGTGTGGTGGTGCGTTATCTTGCATGAATCAGATAAGGCAACCATCAGGATCATGATTTCTCTTACCCCAGTGCACAACTCGGGGAAGCATGTGCTCGATGTAGCTTTCGGCCGTTGTCTTTCCCCATGGCCTTTCCCAGAATAGATGGTCCCCTTTTTGCGATCCAGAAAAGGAGCCCCAAAACATCCACAGATTATTTGGCCTTTGCTTTTCTGTCACACATGTAATGTCATATTCCTCACTTATCTTAGATATTGTCAGTCAATCCATATAAAATAGTAAATTTTATATGCAGCCCTTCGGAGTGATGTATTTGGATGCAATCTTCGCATCATTGATGTAAGTTTCATCGCTGGAAAGGATGTGCAGCCAGCCTGCTTGGATTAAATGAAGATGAGCCTCAGCCCATGCCATACAGATACACCTATTTTCCTCGGATAGTGGAGGCATGTTTCTGGAAAGATAGCGTGAATATCACCTCTTGGAAAGAACGTTCTCGACGGCTTTTGCACTCACGTTCTAGTCGGGAAAATTCCAGGGGGGTACGAGGTATGACATTTGTCTTGACTAACGAGAAGAAAAAACAAAATCTTCGAGCTCATCTACTTGTGCAGAATTGAATTTTGGAGAAGCGTCTTTGCTCTTTTTAGGAGAGACGTGGCCGCGACGTGTAGTATAATTGACTCATGCGAACGTAATCCTGAGAAACTCTGCGATATATTTTGAATTGTTACCGGCTTGTTAGAGTGTGAAAATCATTAACTTTTAAGATCATTTTCCCCCTCCAGTTTGAGCCATACTGGCTTGTAGCTTCTGATCTTGCGTGAGTTTCCGGGATCTCTGAGGCGTCGATAGGGCATTTATGTTTTGAGGATTCACTCTGTAACGACGATCAGTAAACAGGAATAAGTTAATCTCACCATCAACATGGGTTAATTTGATAAAGTTATAATGTTTTGTCTATGCGTACAGGTTAAAAAATTTGATTGCGTTAAATGAAGCGCGGTGAAATAGTAACACCGAAGTGCAAGTGTTCACTATACGAACAACGAAAAATCGGATAATGATGATGAGACATTTATCAGGTCTACGGATGACATGAAAACATGCACCCTAAAGTTCCTTATTGGGACGAAAGACCTCGGAAAGCGTACGCTATCCTCAGTCGCTAGCACTAAGATGATACAACCTTATCGCTGAACACTCATACCAAAGACACATTTGCCGGAACCACTACAGAGTTACACTTGTTAAAACTTACGTCCCGTTGCTTCTCCCCTCAACCGTGAATACCTGTCCAAGGAAAAAACAAAGTAAAAACCTCAGACTCCGCAGTATGCTTCATCATCTTGTCCGTCGCAATCGCGCGATGTTTGATCTCACAATATTTAACCCTATTATCAAAGTAGGCGTTCAGGCTGCAAAGATTCCTGGTTAAAAATGCCCCAGATGGCAGATCACAACACCATCTTTCGTTCAAGTCTTAGCGGACAAGCCCTAAAGTCGTACACCTCAGCGACAGTCCTGCCTAACTTCCCTCTTCAGACACACCTCTTCTCCCTCATGACCGTCTTTCTGGAAAAATCGGATAGTTCAGCTGAGGACGAGCCTTTGAGCACAAACTCTCTTGACCGGCCTAAAATATTATGTCAGCGTAATTTATTCCAAAAATCGACAGGGATAGTCCACAAGATCAGCGTTTATAAGGATATACTCTGATACTACGGTATTAATCGTGTATAGGCGCTAAAATTCGACTTTTACAGGGTATATAGGCTTTTACTAACTTGAATTAGCATGACGATAAGTAGATCTCCCCACCTAAACTTTAAATTTGTATGGCAAAAATTTCACAACGAAATATTCGTTGGTTTTGCTTTTTTGGTCCATTATAGCCCTCTATTCACTTTTTAATTCATTAATACATTTCATAAATAAATTATACTTCTATCTAGCTAATAATTTACATATCCGCCTTCAGCTTCGTAAACGGCTCTGATTCTTCGGGGCATCGAATCTATCAGTTTCTCCAAGTCATCCCCATTAAACCCCAGATCCCACGCCTCGTTCACTATTTGACGAAGATGCCCTTGACTCCGCTGCCCCACTTGATCCAACGCTGGATAAAGACGCTCCATGTACGCTTTCATATAACTCCACAAAGTTTCTATCGGATTTAAATCAGGAGAATATGGCGGCCACTCCATTAGAGAAATATTCCTCCTTTCAAACTCACGCATAGTTTGCCTCGACTTGTGAGGAGGGGCGTTGTCCTGCATCACATCTAGTCCTGGTTCCCGAAAGACCGCACTCTCTATGAGAGGCACTATCCTCTCGCAGTAACTGGCCGCAGTGATATGGCCCCACTCCTTCTCCCAAATCAGGCAAGGCCCCTTCTGTCGTCCAAAGAAAGATCCCCAGAACATCCACCCAACTCTCCTCCGCGTCTTGGCTAGGACACAGGTATCTTCGTACTCTTCCCCAATCTTTGACTTAAACTTAGCTCAAGGGAATTCTAAATCTTAGGAGCCTTTAAGGGACTACTGACCTTTCTTGTGACCCAACGATCACTTTGCCGACCATTCATAGCCCAAGTCTCGTCGGACCAGAGGACTCTCATCCAATGTTCCTTCCGCCAGTGGAGATGTATTCTGGCAAACTCATATCTCTTCAGTTTATTGACTGAAGAGATAGGAGGTTTTAATCGTGCAATCCTGCGTGCATATCCCCTCTTTGCCAGTTCACGTCGGATCACATTCTCGCTCACACCAAAGTGCCGAAATATAAAATGTGCAAGTTGGAAAAATGACATCCGACGATTTTCCGATGATAAACAGACGAAAAATTCTATTTCATCGACCTGGGAACTACTTAGAATAGGTGGCCTACCACTGGAGTACTGAGGCTCGGTATTTTCAACGCTCATGGTGTATTGTACCTGTCGCCATCTAATCCCAAGGCGTTGAGAGATTTTGACGTAACTGTGTCCCTCACTGGCCAAGGTTCTAACCTGCACATGTTACTCTCTTAACCTTATCAATTTGTAGATTTCAGACTTACTTGAATACGTTGAGTTTGTGTTAGGCGTTTTGCATAAGTAGGAGATGCTGATGATGGAGAAGGTTGTTGAGGTGAATCCATCTTTGCGGCAATCTAGTACAGTAAATTAAAATCTTCTAAAGTAGTTGACTTAAGGTTCAGATGCACTCACATGAAGTAAAAATTAGATAGATGAATGAAATAAAAGTATGCCGTTGAGCAAAATAATAGTAAATAGCTGACAATGATTTAAACGAAACGACCTCAGGTGTGCGCGAGTGAAGAAAGGTGCAGGAATGAAGGTGGGCGTTGGACTTCATATACAGATGCATATCTCTTATGCCTTAGGCCATAAGATTTTAAAATTTGAAGCTAACAGGGATACTGTGGATCTATCGTGAGGTAACCTGGAATATCACCACTTTATCTCCACTTTATCCCCGCTTTAACCCCTGTACCCTATAAGAAGCGGATCAACGAACAATACCCTATCATGAGAGTACTCTTAATCCCTTAGCCGGAGTAGATTATTATTTTTGTCCCTAGTAACGCACGAATGTTGATTGAATTAGGGACAAAAATAATAATCTAAACGGTCTACAGGGACCATTGATTACCCATGCCTTAGTGTATAGGGGACGAACTTTAGGGGAAGGCAGTGTTGAACATGGCTAGGGCATAGTAGTAGTTTTGTTTATTCGTGCTATGTAGAGTCCAAGAATATTATGACACTAGGGCTCCTTTCTGGCCCAGGCCACACCTTTTACAGTGCTCCTATCCCCTATTACATCGAACCTAAGATCATTGATACATTAACCCATGACGGGTAGCCATTTGGCTCAGTAATTACCCATAGAATTCAACCACCTTTTCTACGGAACCTTCTGCTCAAAAAAAATTGAAAAAGAGCAGCTATGGAAACCGGTACGCGGGAAAAAGTCTCAAAAAACCTGCAACTCCAGCCAGGCGAGGCCTAGACACCAGAGCCACACGAAGTGCGTATCCCCATCTGTATCTCCCTAATATCCCATAGTCCAGATATCCTCCTCATACCGACACCACCAGCGCTCAGGTAGCGGTGCTCTTTCCTCGGGAGACAGTATAATGCCAGAATACCTGTAAACAGTGAGAATTCATCTTGGTAAAAAGGGCCAACCTAGTCTGATCCATCACCACCATAACGGGAGCTGGGTACGCCCCGGAAACTCATTTGGGTGACCTTTCCTCCGTGACCAAGTAATGCGTGTTTCTGTTGGCTCTGAAGATAAACTCCAGGTTCGGAGGGGACATCACGTACGGGTAGAAACGCCGTCTTCGTCCCCCTGGCTAGGGCATAGGTGAAGTACACTTTTAAACCAATAACGATTTTATAATTGATGCGCTTGTATTTTCTTGTTGCAGACTGCTGCTGGCCCTCTCGAGATGGGTGCAGCCAAGAAAAAGCGATAACCGACATCAACTTTCAGTGGCGAGTAAATGGCACACTTGTGTCTAAAAACGTCAGACCTCGCGCAAATGGTGAAAAATGTAAATACATCACAGTTATGTCGGTCCAAGTGGAAAACACCGAGCCGAGGAAATCTCTGCTTGTTAATTATTGGTAATATGGGAGTACATAAGTGTTGTGCCGATGACCCTAGAAGCTCGGATAGCCATGACACTAGTGATGTCATGGCGCACAGTTCAAATGTGGTAGATCATGCGATTGGATATGTTTGGTCTGTTTGCTCTGCTAGATTGGGTTAGCATTATCTAGTTAGCGTCTGCTGTAGAACTATAAGTAGGGAGCTTTCCTCCCAGTAGTAGACCAAACAGATCATTCATCTTCTAGTCAAACAATATCATATACTGCCATCCTTAGTCTTCTCAACCTCTGTGAGCATTCACATCACGCGCAGTTTATGCCTAATAAATGTATGTACACCCGAATCATATTCCTATTACAACAATAAGGGCACGGTGTTGGATGATACCCACGGAGTAACGGAGTCACTGCGCATTGCTTACGCTTACTTGACGGCTCGCGTAAATAAAACCAAGAACATAAATAGCTATTGTAGATTTATAGTAGCTCTCTGGCTTTATTAAACTTCTTATCTGAGTTCTTATCTGTCTTGCCTTGAGTGTCAGAACACTGCTCACCTAGGAATCTGCTCCCCTGATACAAATAGTGTCGTAGCAATTTCCCTCCACTCTCGACTGGCCACAATAATTCCTTATGTAAGCTTTATGAAAGTCTAACTACGGGCTACTTTCGCGCAGTAGAACACACTGGTCCCGGCTTGACATCTTCTCTCTTACCCCCCACGACCGACGATCTCTCCCCCCATGATCCCCAAGAGCAGGATTACTCAAACAACAGTACTCCAGACTCAGGTTCCTGAAATACGTGGGCTTCAATTGCTCGAAAAGGCTTGGTTAACGCCCGGGTGACAGCACGCCAAAAGCAGTGCCACCTGAGAAAAGCACGAAGAGAAAGAACTCGAAGCTAAAGGCTGATTAGCCACCTATTCTTCGATAAAAAAAGTAGTGACTTGTACAAGCTCCATTGGATGTTATCAAGGAAACACTGATGTGGTAGCTGGGTCATCCTGCAGACGACATCAGCGTAATACTGTTATAGTTATGAGTGGCGAAGTAGTGTCATGGTACTAACGTGCGAGTAAAATGTATGATTCGATGAACATGAAGGTAATGACGAATGAGTATGAAGGTGAAGATATGTATTATTTTACCTTATCCTTCTCCAAATATGAGATGTCCTCCTTATATACGTAGGGAGTGATTTTTGTCCTGATATCATAACTCTATCCTTCACTGAGTTTCTATTGGGTGCTGAGTCACCTTCACTGCTGTTTATTCCATCAGTTGAAGCCTCCTCATCCTATCAACAAAACGGGTCTTGTCCTCTCATACTACTCATGTCACATGACTAGTTCCACGCGACTTGGTCCCCACAACTTATTAGACTTTGAGGATTCCGAGCTGCTGATGTAGATATAATAGGCGTCCATAGGACGACGGAGACGCCTGGTAGCCTTAGGCTACGCAGGCGCGCCAAGCGCCCTCCCGAGGGCTCAGAGGCCGGGTTTATCCTGTGAGCCTACTTGGCGTTAAATGCTTACTACTACTACTACTAGACTTTGAGGAAAATCGATATTTGCATTTGTTAATTTTTTTTTAAGAAATTGTTCTATCCCTTTTCCAAAAGTATATCCCTTTGTATATATTCCTTCATCATGTATGAACCAATATTCATCTTAGACCATCCGAAACACTTTCTTCTCCAGAGCGACGTTTAAACGCTAACTCTGTTACAATAGTACGTGTAAAACGTCCCCAAACAAGACCCTGTGGTCGCTACCAACGTAATTAGATGAAACACCAACTTGAATACCTGAAAATAAACGATGAGACTTGAAAAAAACAATGAGACCTGACTCAACGTTTCACACAACTCCACACTCATCAGATAGCTCAATGCGCCACTTTAACGAACCATTTCCTTCCACCCCCTTCACTCCCCCCTCCACCCCTACATGCCTCTACCCAGATTGGTGTAGAGGTGTCGTTGACAGAGATTTTACTGTCAACTACCTCTGCCGCAGACGCCAGGAATCGTGAGGCAACCCTCATGTTCCAAAACATTGCTGTCATTCTTGATGAGTCGATTGGTGAAAATATCTCCATGCCCCAACATCTCAAAAAGACATTTCGTGAATTTGTCATGGATCTTAACTCAGTAGCCCGACGTCACTTTGAGTGTCACGTTAGAGGCTCACCCCGCTCACCTAAACCGTACACGGCGGCACAGACAATACAGACAACACAGGCAACGCAAAAGACTTCTCTACCGACAGTGACCCTTGGCCCTGCCACCCAACCCACAGTGAAAAAGCTTTTCACTACTGCTGTGGCAACTCCAGTTCCAAAACCAAGCCGTCCCGTACCTGTAATTAAACAAGCCGGCACGCCCAAAAAGCCAGTCCAAAGTACGAGCAGAGGTAAGCCTGCAATGACACGTGAAGACAATAGACTCCTAGTTCGAGTTGCCGCTGGACACCCAGCCTTAGATATATCTCCCCATGCCGTAATGGAACAACTCAATAAGTTTTTTGATCAAAAGCTCATACGCGAGGTACAGCCCACAAAAACTGGCTTTGCAATTTGTTCAGCCTCTGCAGCAGCTCAAGAGACGCTGGCCTCTAAAATTCCTGAAATACAAACGTTCTTATCATCTCGGGGACAGTGTATAGTCGAAAAACCAGAAAACCACGCAGCCTACAGGATTTCCGGCGTTCCTCGTTCTTATGTTGGATATAGCAAAGAAGGCGCTGTAGAGGCGATAGAGATTGATGAGTCCATTGTTGCAGAAGCTCTAACCGATCTCACCCATACTGCCCCATTAAACGCTCTTGAATCTCGAAGTACAGCAATCTCGGATTTCAGTCCTTGCAAGAGTTGGATTTTTTTCTTCCCCAATGGCTCAAGGTTATCAAAATCTCTCCCAATCCTCGGCGTTCGAGTGGCAGCCAAACTCCTACCAGAAAGAACCAGAATTCCCCAGTGTGAACGCTGCTTTGGCTGGCACAACGAACGCGCGTGTGCACGGGTTCCTCGCTGCAGAATTTGCTCCTCAACGCAACACACAGAGAGTGGCCATCTCCTGTAACCCTGCAGTAGCACACGAGTTCCCACCAAAATGCGTGAATTGCCATGGGCCCCACCCGGCTGACTCTTTGGAATGCCTTGTTCGGCCGAGAAAAGACAACATATTCCCCTCAAAACAACAAACCAGCGCCATTCGACAAGCCGCAGCTGCTGCAATACTACGCCCCATAGTTGCTCACTGTGATACATTACGTACACAGCCAACAGAAGCTCCCAACACTAATAACACTCCTACCAACTCTATCTCGCAAGGCTCTCGGTCGATCATTGGACCCTCTGAGCCTTCAAACATAGGTCTAGGCAAGTATGGAATTCTGGCTCAGGGTAGCCATCAGCACAGCTCCGACCAAATGAATGAGTAATACACCAAATAAAATTAAAATACTCTCAGTTAATGTTAGTCGCTCGTCTACTGCCCAACTAATAGCCCTCCAAAATGCTCTCGATGCACATATAGACTTCCTACTAGTTCATGAACCCTACACATTTTCGGATACCGAACGAAGAGTCACATGCAAACACCCTTCTTTCGAGTGCTACTCCCCTGTTGACGACTGGTCTATACGACCAAGAGTGGTAACCTACGCAAAGAACAACAGTAATATAACTCACTACCAAGAGCAACCGCTTTTTACAACTGAGCAGGGAATTGGCGATATCTTATTCCTCTCTGTTCAAGCTCCCAGCAACCCTCGCTTACTGATCATCAACGCTTACTATGCACCTCCGGGTTCCTCAAACTCAGGGGACGGAGTATCCCGCCTCATATCCATAGCAGATGTCTACTTCCCACATCAAACTATCCTGATGGGAGACCTGAACTTACATCACCCAATGTGGCACCCGTCTTATCGGGGCTCACCATCTCCTCAGTCGGAAGCTTTCACCCGCTGGCTCGAATCTAGTGTGAGAGGCCTATCTTGAATAACTCAAGAAGGTTTAATTAGAATAGCTAAGAAGTGTATGAGATTATCTACATCATAAAAGAAAGAACTATATACTCATCAGAGTTGTTCTAGAAACTAACCGAGATTCATAAACACCAAACTTTAGGAGCACTCAGAAGATGCTGGAATAATCCCCAACGCCCATTGCCAATCTATTAATTTGTTTAATGATAATCGACATTGGCCGAAGTCGTCAATGAAGTTGCGCTGTAACTTAATTGCGATCGCCAGAATCCACTAGCTTAATGTGCTAACTTAAGCGAAAGTACACGGTCTAATACAGCAAACAAATGCTTAATTATAACTGTGATGTTCATTCCCTGAACAACATTGTAAATAATCTATTGAAAACAAGGGCTCTCAGCCCGAGCTAGTACCAGGGGTTTTAATCCTCACATTACCCCCCGCCTCACTCCAGATATCCTACTTTGTTTTTTTTGAAGTTTTTCAGTCTTTGAAAGATTTTTCCAGTCGAGGAGTGCTTTTGTATTTTCCAGGAAGGATTCGGGCTCCCAAGTTGGTTTCGTATACCCTACCCACTTGACCAAGTACTTCATTCGTTTTCCTTTCCCTGGCCCTCTTTTCTGATCAAGGATACAATCAACCTCGTATTCCTCCGAGTTGTCTACAACAATTGGCAATGGATGGTTATCGTCTACCTTCTGACCAGGTAAAGGAGAAGAGTTTGCTGGTCGCAGCAGTCTTGAGTGAAAGACGTTGCGGATCTCTGCCGAATACTGTAAACTAGGAATACTCATTTCAACATAAATGACAAAGGCTTAACAAAGGTAACCCTCTCTTGGTACCATATGAGATGCCTGGGAGATCTATCATTCCTCGTAGCTTTCTGGGACGTGGCGTCACAGCACCCCCCTCTTTGAAAAAGGCTATCCTTAGCCGTCTATCCAAAGCTGAGTTATCTTCCAATTCTTTGTAGTCCTCGTGTTTATCCTTATAAGCCTTGAGCCACTACGGTAGGTTAATAGGTTGGCCTGGCAAGTTAGGGTGCTCTTCGTGAAATTTATTGAGTGTGCTTGGTGAGTACATGAAATTGTTTGACAAGTAATGGAAAGAATCTTCGTCGCATCCTAATCAGCAAGCTCGGTATTGAAGTTGTCCCCGAACCAGTTTTACTGCGCGGATACTATCAACAGCAAATTCCTGTTCACCGGTAATCACATGAAACTCTCCAGGTTCGGAAAGAGATTGTTCTGGGACTGGACTAGCTGAATCTTTGCGAAGCAATTTGGTGTGGAACACAGAGTGTATGTTTTTGAGGTTTTCTAATAATTCTAACTCATAGGACCAGCCGATTTTGCGCTTGATGAGATAAGGTCCAATTTTTTGGTGATCTGATTTTTTGCTAGGATAGTCTACACGTAGATTTTGTGCATTTAACCAGACTTTATCACCAACGTTAAAACTAGGCTCACGCCAGTGTTGGTTCACATCGTGCTACTTTCCATATTGAGCTTTATCTATATTTGGCTTAGCCCATGTCCAGGCTTCTCGTATGTTGTAATAACTTTCTTAGCTTCATAATAAGAGAGAAGTTCACGGGCGTTTTCAGGCTTTCCAGGTGCTTTCCTGTCGAAATTTAGTCGCGACTGTCGACAGAAAAGAAGTTCAAATGGAGAGCAGATAATACTTTCATGATGAGGTGCTAGCTGAGCAAAGTCCATAAGTGGAAGGAGTCTCCTCCAGTTGTCTCGGAAATGGTTAATAAAATGACGGAGTCACACATTAAGATATTGATTCATTATCTCTGTTTGGCCATCTGTTTCTGGGTAGTATGCTGTAGAAAACTTGTGTTCAAATTTCAGGAATTTACAGAGATACTTCCAAAAATGATAGGTGAATTGTGGACGACGATCTGATGCTACGCTTTCCGGAACACTTAAATGAAGAAAACAGTGAATAAAATAAATTTCCGCAAGATTTTTTGCGTCAACTGCTTTTTTTGCAAGGAATAGTGACACAATTTTTACTCACAAGATCAATGAAAACAACAACCATGTTGAATCCCTCGTCATCTTCGGGCATTTCTTCAAAACCTATATAGATGTGCTTCCAAGTGTAGTTAGGAATTGCGAAGGGATGCGGAAATCCTTGAGTTATATCATGGTTAATATGTGACCGTGTGCAGAGGTTTCATTCGCTAATGAACTATTTAATAAATAACTTTATACCATTCCAGTAGTAGCTGTGAATGGTAGTCACCAAAGTAGCGTAATAAAAAGGAGTAGTGGCCGAAAGTGTCCATTTTCTATATGGTCTCTAAATTTGAATCGAGGGAGGATTATAATGTGTAAATGATGTCCTTCGCACAACCATATCCCAAGATAGCAGATCATCTTCAAAATAAATTTTCCCCTCGTAAGATCTCATGGGTCTGACATGAGTTGTTTCCATCCGAAACTTGGTCTGGAGACTGTTGGTACTAGGCAGCGCTGCAAACACAATTCTTGATCTATTTTAAGGTATAGCGCCCATCGCATGAAATTTGATGAGTAATGTTTCCGGGTGACTAATTTGAACAATGAAAGGTGCAGCCCGTAACAGTAGCGGGCCGATAATAATCGAAAAGTTTTTTGGTCCTGAAGTGTGCTGTAGACGATTGTTTGTGGACTTCTTTAACAAATGCGGTTCGGATTTTGTCAACACCGAGCACGACTAACCGATCCTGATTATATATATTAACAAGCCATCCTCAATTTGAACTCGACAATCCGGACTATTCCGGCAAGGTCTATTATATCTTGTGAGAAAGGTCCTCCCGATTGAACCGAAGAAGTTTGACAGTATTTTCGAATGTTTCCATAAAACTGAGATTTAATTGATAGGGTGGCTCTTCATATTGACCACTCTGCAATAAGGCGCGTTGTCTTAACTGGGTTTTGGCTTTGTTTTGAGTTGTCACATCCTTGTTACGTCGTGAAAGAGCATCTGCGACATTGTTTGATTTTACGGACCGATATTTAATTAAGAAAGCAAATTGTGCTAACAACTCCGTCCACCGCGCTTGTCGAGCATCAAAGCTTTCGTCTTCATGAAGTATTCTAGGGCTTTGTGGTTGTCGTAAACGTCAATCTGATAAGGAGAGCCCTGGAGCCCGACTCTCCATTAACCAAACGAGCGGACGATTGCTAACGTTTCCTTTTCATGAATTCCATAACTTAACTCTGTATTATTGTTTTGAAAAAGAAAGCATCTGGATGCCAGTTATTGTCTTCCGCAAGTTGCAAGAAAACGGCGGCTACAAATCCATCCGATGCGTCAGTTTCTATTCGTGATGGGCGCTGAGGATCATGAGTTAGTAATGGAGACGTTATCAGTCGATGTTGCAGTTCCTTAAATGAACCTAGGCATTCATCAGCAAAGAATTATCGGCCTTTGTGAGTGAGTCTATTCAGAGGCGTTGAAATTATTTCATAGTCACAAATGAAGTGTCTATCAAAATTGCAAAATCCCATGTAGGGTTGTACCGACTTTAGATTTTTTGGAGGCTTCTAGTCTTTAATAACTGCTCCCTTTTCTGATTCAACTTGATTATACTCAGTACTTATAATACATCCAAGGTAAAGCTTCCTGGTGACTCGGAACTCGCACTTTTAAATATCAGCCTTAAGACCCGCATCACGAAGACGCTTTAGAACTAGTTTATCATGCGTATCGTGTTTTAAAGGATTATTGAACTGAGTGAGAATGCCATCGAGATACGTGTTGAAATTGATACTAACCAGATCTACATCTCACTATCCTTAAAGAGGTAAGGAATATCATCATGACAAGATATGGGTGCTTCTATTGGATTCTATGAACTTCCAACCTTCTACCAGAGACTTCTACGTTCTTAAACCATTCTGTATGAATGTATTCATTTCTATGTATGTCTGTGTATTTCTACATAGTTCTAGATATGTCTGTATCTAGTATAGTGTTGATAAACATGATGCTGAGAGCTAAGGAAGAAGACATGTATATAGATAAGCGTAGTTACAAGCTAATATACAATTCAATCTTCTTAAATATCGTCCCCTTATTGTTTACCTTGATATTTGACACGTCTCTGTTAAAACCTCCGACTTTATTTCAACAATACGCAGTGCAGAAGACGTCAAGATTATCACAAAGGACATCAAACATGTATCGTTGGTAGGTTGCTGGTCCATTGGTAAGTCCAAAAGGTGGGTCGGATGGTGCAGTGGTACACCGTCCAGGCCGTTCTCCCAAGTAGAGTCTGGGTAGCTTGGACACATGCCCCACTTGAGACAGGAGAAAGCTGGTTCGAATCCAGCAAGACCCTCACACCACTTCTCTCGCGGTGATACTGTATTCGTAGAATGACGAAAGCATGCTCAGATAGCCACAGGTTTTTCTCGCTTTTCCCTGTGGTGGGTATTCACGGAAGAGGGTACATGTCGTAAGGCGTTATTCTCGTAGTGGTATCTGCAAATGAAATCTGAGTATGAGTGTTCCAAACGTCAAAATGAGTCGTTCTATAACAAAGAATACGTATCTTCCGAAAAATACCTACGTGGGCCTTCAGGCGCCGAAATAGGATAATGGAAAAAAAAAAAAAAAAAAAAAAGTCCAAAAGGTAAAACTTTGTACTTGTAGGCCCCATAACGTGTTTGAAAAGTGGTAAGTTTCTCAGATGCAGCTTCCATACGGATACGATGAAATGCTTGACGAATATCTAATTTGGTAGAAAAGTTTGCATCACTAAGTCTGGCAAGAGTTTCGTCTATCAACGGGAGTGGATATCGATCCTTTTTTGTCGATGCATTTAGCTTGCGGTAATCCACAAAAAATTATAGTCCACCATTCAGTTTCTTAACAAATAAGATAGGCGAAGAAAATACAACTTGGCTGGATTCAATCTATCCTTTGTCAAGAATATCAATCAGATATTCTTTTTCAAATCGAAGCTCGCAAGTTTACTGTATAAAGGGACGTATGTGTCATATGCAGTGTGTAGACAGGTTGGGGGAGAGTGGGTGTCAGGCTAAATTTTGCCATCCTATAAGATACATGAAATTTATGCATCACCACTCGGCTAAAAGGCCCGACCAGAATCATAGAACACTACTGTCTGGCAATTTACAAATACATATTATACAACAGAGGCATTCCTGATAGTATGCCATTTCTGAACCTTTTTCAAGTTGGATCGTATGATCATAAGTTCGGTGATGGGGGATTAATTTTGAGGCAGTTTGGGAGAATATGTCAAGAAAGTTGTGATATTCTAAGGGAATTTGTGCAGCAAGATCCCCAGCTTCGGTTTGATCTTGTTTAGAGTCGCGTCTAGTTAATTCTCGGTTGATTTCCTGTATAGATGTCGAAGATGTAACGTTTTCTGGGCGATTAGCGAGTAACTTGTACGAGATGACGTTGATACTGAACTTAGAGGAAGAAGTAGGTGATTTAGACTGATGAAATTTTGTGTCGTAACGCCGAATACGTTTTAATACCCAATTATCTACCGCAGTCAATCGATCCCTGTAATAAGGTAGCGCTTCTTCCGAACGATTAATGTCCAAGGAGATCTGGCTATCATGTGTTTTAAATTTAGATGCGACCTTCTTAAGATCAAGTTTAGGTCTAGCAGATGGATGAGTGGGAAGAGGGAAGCATAAGCCAGTTACAGGAGAAGTTTTGAGTTCTGGAGACTTGGCTACTGCAATATGAGCACCCTCAGAGGTATCGAGTATTACTGGTACCTTTGATGGATTATGTGAACGCACCAACAAGTTACAGAGGATTTAGGCCTAAGTCCCAGCCCATCAGCTGCACGTTTTTTATCATGGTTAATTTCTCTATCGCGTCGATCGGCATCGACCTGGAGGGCTATTTCGGGCGGAGGCGATCTAAGAAGTCTGCGAGGGATGACGATTTCTCTTTGAAGCGACGGTTTTTGTTCCGGCAGAGATCTCCACAATGACTCTCTGTAGCGGAGATCAGGAAGGACATCAAAATTTGCCATCCACGCGTCACCCAGTATAGTTTCTTGATTAAAGAGGTATAGGATTAGGAAAGCTATATCATTGAGAGTATATCCATCAATACACATAGTGGCCACAACAAAATAAGTTATTGTGCAGCCAGGAAGCCATCATATCCCTTGGGTGTAATTAGTCTCAGAAGAGCAATTAGGACTATATCCAGTTTAGAACAGACATTCTGAACAATTTTGCGATTAAGAAAATAAAAACCATGAGCTCTCGAATCACGGAGAGCAAGAATCGATACCGAAATCCCATTTTTAGTTAACTTACATGGAACACGAAACACTTTTCCACTGCCCATCAAACGATTATGGTCAATTTGCATTAACTCAACACAGCTCCTGAGAGAGGATATTTGCTCTAGCGTTCTTCGTTTGCTGATTCGTCATAAATTTCTGATTCCTCAGCCTCATCTTGTTTACCAGGCGTCACTTCTTCTCCCGCAAAATTTTCTTCAATCTGATGTATTGAGCTAGCTATGGCTGCTATTTTCTGTAATTGAGAAAAATCACGGGAAACGTGTCCTATCTTTCCACAATTGTAACACTTACGACTTTTGGGTTCTAGTAATTCAGAAATTCCTACAGTCTTGAGTGCCGTAGCATTAGACGCTTGTCTGCGATTTTTACTAACGATAGATTCAAAGTTCATCATCGTAGAAGTGAAATCTCTTCAACGCTGACGAGTAATCAGGTTCGGTTGCCATATAATCTATTGCTTGCTGATGAAGGTCAAGGGGAAATTTTTGAAACATATCCTACGATTGATCAGCTTGTGGAACGCGAGCTTTACCAGCAAGGGCTGAGAAGCGGCTATAGAACGTGCCGAAAGTTTTGTTTAGTGACATCCGACACTTGCCGTAATGAATCTGAGCCATTTCACGTTCATTTGGATCCTTAAAAATTGTTTCGAGCGATTCAAACACTTCACCTTCATGAACGAAAGCTTGAGGTCGATGAGACTTCTGTCACGGGCCGCCGATACTTCAGCCCGTGACAAATTTATCCTCTGTGTCAAGTGTACCATCGCCTCTCCCAATATCTGTGCAAAGACGTGATCAATAATAGTTTGGCTATCTCGGAAGCAATAGCTATAGGTACGCAAATTGGCACGCATCAAATGCTCCCATGCGTCATAAGTTGGAGAAACGCCGTTACTAAGTCGAGCACCCAATCCCTGTGGAATGTCTACCCTTCCAGTTTTAGCAGTCGTAGGGACGCTTTTGTTAGAGTGTGAAAGGGAGTCAAGGAATTGTAGAGGAAGGAGATGAGGGTAAATGTAAGTAAAGTTAAGATGGTAAGGATTTATGACGAGGACGTTGCACGATTCCTAATATCTGTGCGCAGTCACCTATTTAAACACGAATCCGAAGGCTAGCGCCGGCATATTGTAACAACCTTCCGAGACTCCCGTTCATCTTGGGAGATAACAAATGTACAGTCCAGCCGAGTGCTTCCGATCGGCGCCCTAGTGTCACAGAGAATCCTACTAACGCCGGACAAGTAAAAGGTAATAAACAAACAAAGGGAAACATAACAGAGCCTCAGCGGGCTACCCTGTGCTATTATAGCTATACCTGTACTGATGATATCACCAATCGGATACCAACCCTGACATCAGCTCCCTCCCAAGACCTGATGTCCTCAGCAGGCTTTACGTAACATCTTGAGATAAATGATTCGGATCAATATCTGTCGCTTCAGCTATGGCATCCAAGATCTCTTCCGATGTGGGTTTAACACGGCGTGGGAATTTCTGATGATATGCTTTCAGGAGGTCAGATGCGTTACCGCTCACGATATCGGATAATGGCTGCCAAGAAGTTTCTATTTGACCGGTGTATTTCGCTCGATACTCGAAACCACGATCTTTAAGGCGTCTAGATCCTAAGATTGCATCAATTTCGTATAATGCCTCACCGCAACCGTCGATTTCTACAGGAGGATTTGGCCCGTTGATCTGGCCCGGGATGGGGTTATTCGGATCCGGTCGGAGTAAACTGGTGTGGAATACCGGGTGTAAAGATTTCAGGTCTTCGGGTAAATAAAGCTGGTAGCTGTGGCTACTGATTTTCTTGACAATAGTGAATGGTCCTAGATTTTTCCAATCTAATTTCTTACTTGGTCGTTTCGTCTTGAAATTCTTCGCATTAACGAAAACTTTGTCTCCTACCTGGTAGGATGGTGGAGCAGATCGGTGCTTATTCGCGTATTTTTCGTAGAAAGCCTGGGAGACCTTCACATTCTCGCGGAGGAATGTGTTTAGGTTATTCATTTGGTCGACGAAATCCTTAGCAAGGTTCTGTTGAGTGCGCAGGTATTCGGAGGCCGGAGGTGGATTAGGATTTCAGGCCGGCGTTATTGCCGATCTTGGGTGCTGTGCCGAATTGGCGAAGAATGGGGTAACCTTCGTCGTAGTTGACTCCGAGTCATTCGCGTTATACTCAGCTGACGGAAGCCAACTGACCCAGTCATCCTGCTGATAATTACAACAGGCTCGAAGGTAACACTCTAATATCGCATTAAAGCGCTCTGTTTGCCCGTCAGTCTCTGGGTGCCAAGCGGTTGAGAGTAATATTTTTGTATCGGTCTGTTCGCAGACAGCGTGCCAGAACTTGGATACGAATTGTGGACCTCTATCTGACACTACTGATTCAGGAAAACCATGGTGTTTCCAAATGTGTTTATAAAATAATTTGGCGGTACCTTCAGCGTCTATTGTTGTCTTACAAGGGATAAAATGGCGAGCTTTGGTGAGCCTGCATCCCACGACCATAATGCAGTCGAAACCGTCTGATTCTGGCAATGGATCAATGAAGTCCACAGAAAGATCGCGCCAACGGCGTTGTGGAACAGGTAATTGTTTCAGTAGACCTTGATATTTTAATCTTGATGGGTTAATACGTTTACAAACGTGACAATTATTAGTGTATTGCGAAATAAGTTGCAGTATATTTGGCCACCAATAGTCTCGGGAGACGAAAGAAAAGACCTTGTTTCGGCCATGGTGACCTCCACTTGGATGATCATAGCAGCTTTTAATGAGGTACAGCTTGAGGTCTGGGTTATCTGGGACGTAAATCAGCTCATCAAAGTAGAGTCTGTTTTCCTTCACACTACAACGAGATAAGTCAAGATGTCTGCACTGATGGGGGCCTGGACCTTGGAGGGTTTTGATATAGCCTTGAAGGTCCTTATCTTCTTGGTATCCCTTGATCATCATTGATTCGATAAGTTCGGCAGAGATACGAGGGGGGTCAAGTGTTTCCACGGACGCAGGAGCCAGATGTAGGGATTTTTTGTCACCCAGGGCTAGTTTAGGGTCGATATTATGGGGCTTTAACACTGTCTGGCATTGCTGGCGGAGGCGATCATCCTCCTCGTTTTTTGGGAGGTCCTCCGACCGACGAGTTAGGGCATCTGGCTTACCTCCAAGCTTACCTGGACGGTAAGTTATAACAAAATTAAATCGAGACAAGAACTCTGACCACCTTGCTTGGCGTCTATTTAGAGTCTTAGTGGACATGAAATACTCGAGGTTTTTGTGATCTGATATAACTGATACGGGTTCTAGAGTACCCTGTAGTTCTGGGCGCCAATGTTCGAATGCTGTTACAATAGCTAACAGCTCTTTGTCGTAGATCTCGTAATTAATCTGCGCCGGGTTCAGTTTGCCAGGGAAGTATGCAACCGGATGTAAGATACCCTCATCATCAAATTGAGATAGGATACCTCTGTGAGCCCAGTCGCTCGAATCAACCTCGACCACACAGCGACGGTCAGGATCAAAGCGACGGAGGATAGGAGCCTGAATAAATGCAGATTTTAGGGAATTGAAGGCCTGATCACAGGCGGATGACCAAGCCCACTTGATGTTTTTCTTGGTTAATTCGGTGAGAGGGCGTGCCACTAGTGAGAAACTTCTGATAAATCTTCGGTAGAAGTTGGCGAAACCGAGAAAAGCCTGAATGTCTTTAACGCAAGATGGCCTTTTCCATGAATTGACACACTCAATCTTAATTGGATCCATTTCGATGCCTCTGCGTGAGATCACAAGGCCTAAATACTTGACTTCGGTGGCTTCAAATTTGCACTTTTTGATGTCTAATTGCAGTCCTGCATTTCTAAGCTTTTCAAGGACCTGGTTAACATGGTTTCTATGCTCCTCTTTAGTGTTGCTATAAATCAGGACGTCGTCCAGGTAAGCTGTGCAGAATACATCGAGAAATTCTTGAAGAGTGTTATTGATATAATTCTGGAAGGTGCTTGGCGCATTAGTTAGTCCGAAGGGCATAACTAGCGATTCGAAAAGTCCGTAGCGTGTTCTGAACGCGGTTTTCCATTCGTCTCGGCGATTCTGATACGGTTAAACGCGGAGATTATGTCGAGTTTCGTGAAGTACCTGGCCTTTGATAATCTATCCAGGGTTTCGGATATTAACGGGATTGGAAAACGACTTGTTACTGTGACGGCGTTGAGAGCTCGATAATCCATACAAAGCCGCAGGGTCCCATCGGATTTTTTCACGAAAAGAACTGGTGATGCTGCGGAGGACGAGCTGGCACGAATGAACCCTTTGGACAAGTTGTCATTTAGCCATTCCCGTAGTGCGAGAAGCTCCTCTCGGGTCATACCATATAATTTTCCAAAGGGTGGCTGTGCTCCCTCTTTTAACACGATTTTGTGATTGATAGACCTGTGGGGTAGTAGGACTCGAGACTCAAGTTTTGAGAACGCGGTGGCTTGATGGTGAAGCCATGACGGAAGCTTTACCTGGAGTTCTTCTGTTTCTTTGCAAAGAGCTTGATCGAGGGCATGAATTGTCGAGGCAAAATTCTTGTTAGAACCTTGGGTTACTAAATGACTGAATGGAGCCTCCTCCATGAGTCTGACGTCCAAAAGTTTGTGTTCTAGAGGGGCAGTTAGGCATTGGCTGAGACCAGATGAATCGAGACCCTTTATTACTGATGATTTGGTTTGGATCGGATGTTTAGCAACAGATAACTTTGTACAGATTGTGGTACAGAAAGATGAATTGAAACAGATAGAATTTGAATTCCAATAGATGATTGGATTGTGGTGGGAGAGCCAGCCATGACCTAGGATTATCGGATAACGACCGAGACGCGTGACAAAGAGGTCTGCTATTTCGGTGTGGTTTCCAATATTTAGACAGATTTTAACAGAATGGGTAATTAAGCCTGCTATTGATTTTCTACCATCTACCACGCGAAGCACTCGTGGTGATGAAAGTGGGATTAGTTTCAAATAAGAATTTTGCACGAACTCTGTGTCGATAAAGCCGAACCCATTACCTCCGGAGTCAACCAATGCACACGTCTTTAGAGCTGAAACTTGGGTGACTAAAGAACATGCTAGTACGAGAGCACTTATTTTATTTTGGTTCGACGAAGAGGAAATAACTAGGTCAGATCTATCATACACAGTTGAAAAACTACAATCGTGACATTGATTGCAGTCTAGTCTTTTAAATCAGATGGGCCAGTTTCGTAGTTTGTCTGCTCCAATACCTCTGCCTGAGCGATTACTTTGCCCTTATTTTTCGGTCGACAGTTTTCTGATCTGTGACCCGGCCCCCCACATCTCATACATAATTTCAAACGGAAACGCCTCTGGCATTCCTCCGGCGTTATGTGACCGTCGGGCCCAATGTGAGACATATCAGATTGATCTAAATCCATTGGATCCCCTCCCAATGGTACCACATTAGCACCACTTGCAACTGGGCCATTAATTTGGTACGCCCTTGGAGGGGTCAGATGATTCCCACGAAGGGTCGGATGGTTACCCCGGAAGGGGGTCAGAATATTCAACCTTGAGTTAGAAGGCCGTTCGAGCTCTAGACGTACGACGCAATATTTGCATAGCGCGACGTACTCGTCAAAGTGTAGACCTTATGTATATCTTGGTGTTGACTTACACAAGTACGAAGCTCAGGAGTTATTCCGTTCCGCATACAAGATATTAGGGTTTTGGGATCAGAGATAGCAGATAGCAGATAAATTATGGAGCCGTTGAAACTCGGCCAAATACATACCGAACGGCTGGGACGACTGCCTCAGACTGTTGAGGGCTTCACGGGCATCATCTTCCTCGTTCAGATTCTTGTAGGAGACGTCAAGCACGTCCCATACGGCTGATAATGATTCAAACTGAAATTGACCCGAGTCAGAGAGGTATCGATCGAGAAATGACTTTGGACCGGGGCCAAGGTTCTGATATATTAGCGAAATCTGAGACTGCAACCCGATATACCTATCAGAATTTTGTGCCAAGGAAACTTTGATGGGCTCTTTTTTGATAATACTGCTCTGCTAGATCGATCAGAGACGGGGTCCGAGTCGCTGTCAACTTCATTAATTGCGTGAGTAAATGTGGGTCGTCCTGGTGAACAAGGAGCACAAGATAAGAATCTTTCCTTTCGAATCTGCTTAAGCCGAGCTCGAAGCTCTTTTTCTCCTTAGCCTAGCCCTTCATTTGTTGCTATACTTGATGAAGAATGCGTAGGATATCTGTACTTTTGTGGGCGGGTTGGGTCTCAAGAGCTTGGCTATGTGAACTCGCACTGAACCTTGATTAGGGACGGTATTTTCTATTCTTGTCGCGATGCGTGATATTTCTGTTAGGCATCTCCCGCTCTGTATCTTCTTCGTTCTTAATATCAGCTATGTGTTTTGAGATGGAACAAGATGGTCCGTCACCAGGAGATGGATTACGGTGATCATTGAGAGGTAGATTATGGATTTTCTTTCAAATCAGTCATCCGTTCTTCTAAATGTAACTGGCTCAGGGTTGGCAATGCAACAACAGATTCACGCACTTTAACAGGAGTGCGCTTAGTCTTGGTTTCTGAGGGTAGGGACAAGCTGTCAAACTGAGAGGTTGCCAGATAAAGCTGCTGATCGCGAGGTTTGTCGAGGGATTGACACGAAGTCGATTCACGGAGAGGTGGGATATTAATAAATGCCTTCCCAGGCAGAGTGAAGACCTTTAAATAGCATGACACCTAGGAGGTCATGTTGGGAAAAAGCTCAATAGCAAATCCTAAAAGAACAAGATTTAAAGGTAGAGAGAAGTCTGGATTTGGTGCCCTCAACTATACAACTTTTCTTGCTTCCACAGGCCAAGAGACATTAGACTAAAAATTTAAACCTGGCAAATGTCAAAGGCTTAACAAATGTAACCCTCTCTTGATATCATATCAGATGCCTGGGAGATCTATCATTCCTCGTAGCTTCCTGAGATGTGGCGTCACAGGAAGTGCGACAGCCTCGCCGGCGAGGGACAGCATTAAGTTTAATATTAAAGTCGCCGACTTTGAAAGCTTGCGAGATGAATTTAGATGAAATTGATGATGAAGTTTGTGGCATAACGTCGATCGGTGTTATAGAGCTGGTTATGGCGGTAGTGGTCGTGGCCAGAACTTGTTTACGCGAGCGTCCTTTGAAAGCTGGCATTATATGCCGTGAAGTTTGGACACGACTCTTTCTGCCATGACCTGTGTGCCTTGCCACAGTTGCAGCTCGACACGGCCTTACTCGGGCAATCTCTAGTCTGATGAATGTCCGCATACTCACTTATCTCTTTGCCTTATTATAGGAAGCTTGAGTTTGACCTGATTGGCTACAGTTGGAGCGCTGCTGGAATTGTGCATGGGGGGCCAGGGTTGGGCTATATATAGTATTGCGTTGAGTACAATGCCACTCCTTATCACCTCACGTTGAAGAGCCTCGGTAGGCAGGCACACGATAATCGATCTTTTTGTTCGGCCGTTTTTCTGTGACCATTGGTACTCATTTTCATTATGAAGCCATCTCACCCTGTTAATTTTGATGTCAGGTATTCTGACTTTTGTTGTCATTGTGATTGCATTAATGATTCTACTATTATTGGCGGCCTTTCCTATCTCAATTTTTATCCCCAAGGAAACTCCGAAGATCTCCACAAGTTAATCCAGCTTCAGAATCTAGAGCGGGAACCCTTTGCACTGGACTGAACTCAAGGCATCGTCTCGCTAGGAAACCGACCGCAAAAAAACTTCCATATCGCTGCTCCGCATCTTACTCGCCGGGTGTGCCCCCGCGATGTGTTGTTTTCCCTTGTTTAGTAGCACGGCCGACTGCATATTTTCTGCTCCTTCCATCCGAATTCTGATTGCCGCTCTTGTTGCAGACGGAGCAATGACGGAAGCGTATGGAAGTCATCCTCCCAACCTAGGTATTGTAGAAGGAGCCGATTTGCGGACGGACTCCTCGAGGCCCTTTTTTACGGCTTTTTCCAAAACTAGCATCCGTTCTTCTGTTGGTGCAACCTATGGCTTTTTCTCTAACCCTCTGTCGTGCGAGTTAAGTTCCACCAGTGCCTTTTCCACCCTTTTCATCACGATGATGTCTCTGAATCAAAGATCACATACCGCGTTGCGTCAGACATAGCCATGTACTATGTTTCTGATGTCGACAAGGCTACAGTTTCTTGTTCCCTGGAACACCAGCTGGTAGCAGCTACCCCTAGGCAAAAGACGTATGCTGAGCAAGACTTCTTGTCGTCAAAAAAATTTCCATATGAAGAGTAAGTGAATCTATGAAGGATATGGTCATTTTACGACGATAATTAATTTTCTTCTCATCTGTTCCTTTGAGATATCGGTGTACCCATTTGGCAGCTGCTAGTTGCGAGCTGTTAGGACACGAGGAGAGTTGGGATAGGAGAGTGACAGAATGCGCAAATTCTAGTTGTAATGCAATACAGGCATATGATATCAAAGAGCCTACAATTGATTGGAAAATGGTTGGATTTTAAATTTGTTTTTCTGGTCTTCCTTTTCGAAGTTGTGATCCAGGGTCGAGTGGGGTCTTAGCCGGGTGACAATTAACCACGCCGAATAATTCTAGGGTTTTTAGTATGTGTAAATGTTGGCACTGTGATAGACAGTGCTCAGAAATGTTGACCTCTATTCCGAGAAAATAGTGAGCTATTCCTAAGTCCTTATGCTCAAATTTTGAGTGTAGACAAGTGGCGAGAACATCTGTAGAAAATTGGTCAGGGCCAAAAATGAGAATGTGTTCCACATAAATAGCATGTTAAATTGACTTCTAGAGGTTGACGAAAGCACATAGGTTAAAATTATTTTGTACCTAAGCCCTCTTTGTCGAGCACAGCAGACAGTGTACTTTAGCGGACCAGGGGGGATTTGATTTTTTTTCAATCATTTTAGCGTACGCAGCCTGAGGCTCTGACGCGAATGATTACGGAAGATGTGTATGTTTCCCAGCATGACTCAGTTTGGCGTTGAAAGACTCATACTCAAATTTTATTTGCAGATACCACTACGAGGATAACGCCTTACGGCATTTACCCTCTTCCGTGAATACACACCACAGGGAAAAACGAGAAAACCCTGTGGTTATCTGAGCATGCTTTCGTCATCCTACGAATACAGTATCACCGCGAGAGATGTGGTGTGAGGGTCTTGCTGGATTCGAACCAGCCTTCTCCTATCTCAAATGAGGCATGTGTCTAAGCTACCCAGACTCTACTTGGGAGATCGGCCCGGACAGTGTACCACTGCGCCATCCGACCTGGGTGCGTGGCTACATTTTATGCGTAGACCTAATTAACGTCACAACAACGACAGACCCGCAACTCACGAATTATCGAATTTCAGAACCTTCGGAAAACCTGGACAGAAAGAGACTTTTCTTCGGCCACTGAGATAGGAGAAGTGTAAGTGAGATGGATTCCGGTTCATCAAGGAATCACTGAAAATGAGCTAGCAGATATCTTGGCCAAACAGGCACGCGATCTAGAGACTCAGAGTATGGAGGCATCTGCAGCAAGAGCAACGTCCCTATTAGAGAAAAGACATCGAGCTGGTCTCCAAAAAAATTGGAGCTCATGCGCGCCCAGGCGATACATAGACCTTGGAATCGAGATTAACACTCAACCTCTACCTGAAATTTTCTTACTTCCAAGATGAAGTCTGGGCAGGCTTTTTGAGGCCCGATCTGAGCATGGGGACTTTGCAGCGCACCATCGACGGTTTTATCACACAGAGGCAGAACTATTTTGCTCTTGTAGATCAGAAAAATCTCCAGAACGCCCGTTCCTATGCCACCTCACCCGTGGCGGCGCTTGCCGGCCCAGAATTCCACGCGGGTGTAACTCACCTGAGAGGTTTAATTGGTTCCTAGGCACAATTGATGGAGCAAGAGCCTTCCTTCAATGGATGGTAAACAGTATCGGTTCTTGCTATGGAATGGTTTGTGTGTTAACACGTAAGGTCAGATGCTCTAGTAGTCATAATCAATTTCTTCCTCTTCGCGAAGTCCCATCTCAAATATATAAATAGACGTGTGCCACGTGTCCATGCTCTCGGCTACTATATTATCTGGTTCCGTTTGGTGATAACAAGATCCACCAACACTGTTCAAGTCCGGGAAGTTTATTAAGAGATTTAAAATAGATTTGATCATCTCATGGTCAAAATTTATCTTCAACAGACGCATTGCGATGCGGAAAGATTCAGATTCTTCCGCGACAGAACTGACAAGATCCTGGAGCTCTTCGAATAGTCCAGAGACAAGGAGAGTGTGCGCAGCGTCATTTCTCTAATCATAGTGTTGCTGTAAGCCATCCGAGGATACAGTAGAACCTATCAAACCCCATTGTGAGTCCCGGTATCATTATTGAAATTATTCATGGAAAGTTTACCTTTTATATTTGCAATACTTATCTATGCACGCAAAATAGCTTGTAGGGATAAGTGTTGCAAAAGCAAGCATCAACAATTCTGTACATCTTAATAATAGTTAAATCAGGGACCCACTCTGGGCTTAGACAGTGTCACGGAACGGCCTGCTGAAGCTAGTCGTTTCGGCTTGAATTCATTTAGTTCTTTTGCATAAATTTTATTCACATATTGTCTTTGATTAATTGGCGTGAGTTTTCATGCATTTTGTCGATCTTCATCAATGGCTTCAATGACGTTGATAAATTATTATGCCGATCATCACTAATGACTTATTGTTAGTTTTTTCCTGTTGATCGTTATTAACAACGATTGAATTCCAGGCATTGCATAGTTCTATGGAATTCTATTTCAATCGACGGTATTTTGGGTGTTCTACAATATTCGCTGGCGTTCGATGGGATGGGGTTCTAGTAACCAGTACTAGGGAATGTACTAGGTGGACTCATGTATAAATAGTGGTTAGGCCTTCTAGTTGAAAGCTCTCTAGCTTTCAGTCTTGTATTTATTCTACGCATCTAGTCTAGTCAGGATTCAAGAAGTCGGGTTATCCACATCTACACTTGTCATTTGTTACACAAGCTTACGTGACATTATCTGCTATCGTCAGTGTCCCAGAGTTCCAGGTATTCAATATTTAAAGAGATTGTTCACCAAGATCAAGCCCAAGCTAAACCATCAAGATCCAAGTACAAGGAGTCACGACAGACAGGTTCTACTGTAGATAAAATCGACGCAGTTTATGGCATTTGCTCGTCGTGCAGTGCCGACGTTTATTACCTCACACAATCATCGAGCAAGCTTCGATCGTAATAGAGATTGATAGATGGAGATCTGGCTGATCGCTGGTGATAGGCAACGCATCGTTCTCTGTCGCAATAGCAAACTCACATGTCCCTTGGAGACACGTTTCTTCATCACTATTTTCAGTGGCCCAAGAACCCTCATCGGCCAGCATACTATCTTCCCCCATTTCCCACCACTGACCCTGTAGGATATGTCCAAAATTTTCAAGGTGTACGCGTTGAAGTAAGAAGGTCTAATTGAAGTTTTCACAAGGATGAAGTATCAATCAGAAACATGGTTCTATAATCTAGATTCATGATCGAGGGTCGGATGGTGCAGTGGTACACTATCCGGGCCGTTCTTCCAAGTAGAGTCTGGGTAGCTTGGACACATGCCCCACTTGAGACAGGAGAAAGCTGGTTCGAATCCAGCAAGACCCTCACACCACTTCTCTCGCGGTGATACTGTATTCGTAGAATGACGAAAGCATGCTCAGATAGCCACAGGTTTTTCCCGCTTTTCCCTGTGGTGGGTATTCACGGAAGAGGGTACATGTCGTAAGGCGTTATTATCGTAGTGGTATCTGCAAATGAAATCTGAGTATGAGTGTTCCAAACGTCAAACAGAGTTATTCTGCGTCACATACATATCTTCCGTAATCATTCGCGTCATAGCCTCAGGCTGCGTACGCTAAAATGATTTAAAAAAAAAAAAAATCTAGATTCAAATCCGTCTCCATTAATGAGGGTAAAAGCATAGAATCTAGCGTTAATAGCGCAGTGCATCGCATTGCAGTAAAGACTACAAGTAACTTACCTTCGAGACGCAACCAAAGGTCTGCATAGTCGGTCTATTCAAACAGAGGCTTCGGTAAAAGACCGAGAATGAAAATTGATGATATTCCCAACAGTACCACCAATTTTGGGCATCACTACTGCGAGGAATATCACACGAACGAATTTGGCGTTCCAGGAGAAGCATCCACATTAACGTGCCGTCAACTCACAAAAACTCAAGCAAGAAACCCAACATACAATCGAAGAGAGCTAACTCGGGACTCGAAAGCCAGGAGCTGTTGGATCGCATGTTTATCAAATGCCAGTTTTCGTGAGGAATCACAGACCCATCACAGACTAACTGAGGGCTCATATAGAGGATACCGGTCATCGGTGGCCACAGATACGTGATTTTGTTCCTCACGCATAGATGATGAAATGGACGTAAAAATCTCCACCGAAATTGGCTTCACGTGAACATATCCGACGAGAGGTGTGACGGTTAGTGTCAATGAATTGCACGCATCGTGACCACAAGGCACATGTCCTAGTATCTATGGACGTCCACTGTGATACCGATGTGTAGTGGATGCTACAAATACGGTATGTTAACGTAGACCATAAAAACACCTGTAGAACTGCCTTGGGCGACGCTCGCGGTGTGACACAAATGAGGATAATCAAATCAATGTTCACGTGGGTGAGACGACGTCTGGATTCTTCCACAGTCTATCTCAGCCAAGCGGTGAAGCGCTTTACCACGAGCCAAAGCTTGAAAATTTTTTCCCGTACACAGGTGCAGATAACAGCCACGGGCCAACATAGTGCGAAAGATGATGGCTCACGACGCTGATCTCTTGGCTCGTTTGCCCGCTGTTGTGCCGCTCCCTCAACTGCGGTTCGTGTTCTGATCGAGCCGTCATATCCTCGCAAAAGGAGCTCTATTGACCCTGGAGGCAATCGCCAAGAAGTCATACATTCGATAGGCCAGCCGGGTACGGTTCAGAACTTTTCTGACTATGATTCTATGAGGAGCAGTCAGATTTTGAATGTAATCTCATTTTCCTCCTCATCGTCAAAGACGAGCCAGAATTTTGTCTCTGACAAAAATGTACTGTACATATATTACAAGCCACCTCTCGCACAAACGAGGAATGACGAATTTGCACTCCCGACGAGCAACATCTTCCACCACGCACAAGCTTGTCCAAGCGCTCTCTCAACACCCTCTCCACTAGCCAAACTTCCTCTCGAAGCTGACCTCCGGAACAAAATACGAAGCGCTGTGGATCTGTCACACAAGTAATTTCCCAGATGATCCTCGCGATGCGGAGCGGCAGCTTCGTGGGATCACGGCATCATCTCCCGCTCTTACACGATTACACGGATAAGCATCGGTAAGGGCCGTGTAATTCACATTGAACAGAATCTATGGCGTAGTAATACAGTAGAACCTCTCATAGCTAATAGTGGATCCCGGTATAATTACTGAAGAGATTCATAGAAATTTTACCGTTTATATTTGCAGTACTTACCCCTGCACGCAAAATAACCTGTAAGGGTAAGTATTACAAATATAAAAGTCCAAGTTACAATGAATCTTTTCAATATTTATACCGGGAACCACTATTAGCTATGAGAGGTTCTACTGTATCTTGTATCCCCCCTCAAACAAAGGCATTCGTACTCATGGTTGGCCCTTTCTAGACAAAAGATGTGCTCATAGAGAGCTTAGTGTGAGTTGATATGTGTCTTGATTGTGAGGGGATACAATATACTATTTTATTGGTTTTAAGCCATGTAAACTGAATGGGCCCGTATTATTTTGGGATTACTTAACGTTGTGCCGGCGCATGGTAAAGTTGTCCTATTGATAAAGTGCCGGTTGACTCAGCCTATGATACCTATCCGATGCGCCAGCGTGCAGAAGGACCTGGCGTTTACTTAGAGGTCAAGATCTTCTATTTTTTTTTAATATCATTTTAGCGTATGCAGCCTGAGGCTCTGACGCGAATGATTGCAGAAGACATGTATATTTCGTAGAATGACTCAGTTTGACGTTTGGAATACTCATACTCAGATTTCATTAGCAGATACCACTACGAAAATACGCCTTACGACATGAACCCTCTTCCGTGGATACCCACCACGGGGAAAAACGAGAAAAACCTGTGGTTATCTGAGCATGCTTTCGTCTTCCTACGAATACAGTATCACCGCGAGATAAGTGGTGTGAGGGTCTTGCTGGATTCGAACCAGCCTTCTCCTATCTCAAGTGAGGCATGTGTCCAAGCTACCCAGACTCTACTTGGGAGAACGGCCTAGATGGTGTACCACTGCACCATCCGACCCTCAAGATCTTCTTGTATGGCGCCAGTTTATACACTGTTCTACATAGAATACCCTTCCACAGGGTCTCGTGGTTATTTTTTTGTCGGTTAAATACTATTCTCAGATTTATGGGGGTACATTTTGGGAGAGGGAGAGATGGGATTGGCCTGAGGTGTAGAGCCGGGCCCGTTGTCTCGTGACTTAAGATCAAGGTATGGAGGGAAACGTGATGTGTATTTCCGTTGTAGAATAGGCGAATATCTGGTCACGCCTTGGAATTATCAAGTGCAAGATAGGATACACTATCGAACTGAGATGGATCGATTTATCCTTGAAGTACATATGGCGTGCAATGCGACACTAGAAACCCTGCGTCGCCGTGACTAATACCGTGAAGTCGTACAGATACACTAAAGATGACTTCGCGGTTCTTTACAGAGAAAACATTGCCATCGTCCCGTGGAGCGAAGTCTTGACAGGTCGGTAGTGAAGATCTTCGCAGAAGCTATACAAATATATAATCCGGTGCGGGATACCCTAACACTCACTCCATTTACTAGTTGCAGTCAAAGCCAACGGGGATAGTTCGGATCACATAGTCCTCGATACCGCTGTACTCTTGCATGCAGTACGAGAATACATACTGTACGGACGGCTCAAAACTAGACGATAGCCGCCTCAAGATTAACCTTTCCAAGTTCTCGAGCAGTCGTGAGGTATTAGACAGTTTTCGGTCTGATGATTACCGCATGAGGCCACTGGTGTTACGTCTCACATGTACACATGTTCATGAGGGTAGCAATATACTCCGCAAACGTTATACGTGTCGGTGACAAATATTGGTACAATACACTAAATCATTACGGTGCATGATTTCAAGACCGAAACTCAACTGTGTGATCATCAATGAGGCTGAAAGCCGGTGTCTGACGGCTCGACTAATATATGGTTGACTGTGAATTAGAATGTACACAAATAAGATCAATTTTGTTATTCGATGAAACTTGAACAGCGGAATCCCGTAGGAGTTAGCTCATTGGCGTAGGCCTAAGCCCCGCCTCTCGAATCTTGGGAGAGAGGTGCATCAACAAGATAATCGATGAGTCTACTACAGTAGAACCTCTCATAGCTAATAGTGGATCCCGGTATAATTACTGAAGAGATTCATAGAAATTTTACCGTTTATATTTTCAATACTTACCCCTGCACGCAAAATGACCTGTAAGGGTAAGTGTTGCAAATATAAAAGTCCAAATTACAATGAATCTTTTCATTATTATACCGGGACCCACTATTAGCTATGAGAGGTTCTACTGTAGTCTGCTATCAACCAACCTGATCACTTGGCAGGCTTCAGTCTCCGAGTCTTTCTATAATATTTGGACGACTCTGATTCGCACCGCTGGGAATGGAGAACCACCATGATGACCCACTGTACTATTAAATGCTTATATTTCCACCCAGTGTGAAAGTTATCTTTGAAGGGATCTATGAAATGACACCTCGCCAGCGTGCATCGCCTTTTATCGGGCTGATACTCAGGGAAAAAGAGGAATGATCCCGGCTTCGATGCATGGTCACATAGTATTCAGCGTCGTTGACAAAGAACGATCTTGCAAGGATGTCGAGATGTACAAATACTTCAACTAAATGAGGATTAAATAGTGGATAAGTGCTTTGGCGATACACTGAAGTGATTGAATTGCTTGCCTATCGACGAGCTTCTTCGTTCCGCGTTGAGATACCATTATCGCACTCTTTCGTCCTGTCCCATCCTGGATAAGTGACAATTCCCATTCTTCGCGTGAGCCGAGCGCGTACAAAATAATTCCCACGATAAAACGCCGAATATTGCTGGTAACGCTTGTGTTATACACGAGGAAGATATGCCGATTCAATTTATTCTGTGTGAATCCCTCTAAAAATGTACACGTTCAGAGACTGGTAGACGTGCACAGGTCCGAAAAGTGTATTTCTCTCTGGCGTGTATGTAAGAGAACTCGTGGCGGATGTGATATTTCAAGAGGTGTTCTTCTAATGCGAACACACTGGCGCGGAAAACCATCCGCATAAGAGTCTGTGATTTCACGTTTTTGACAGCTATGACGAGAGCAGACAATGAATCATGTAGCATCTCGTGGTCTGGATGACAGAAAGTCATAGATCAAAGCACTTCATGATTTGACAGCTGTAATGCCACCACGACATCTGTACGTATTTATTCGACGGGATCTTATCCTCTTCTCCCAGAAATTTTGCAGGGACAAAGTTCTGTGGAACTTCGAGTCGTACGGGTCATGGACCGCAATTATATTTTTCGACGTGCAGCCCATACGTGGAGTGGGGTTCTCTTAAACGTAACCGCATCGCGAAGTGAAATTCATATCAAAGGTAGGATGAGAATAAATGCCGGTCCCAGATCTTTTTTTTTTTTTTTTAAATCATTTTTGCGTATGCAGCCTGAGGCTATGACGCGAATGATTACGGAAGATATGTATGTGACGCAGAATAACTCTGTTTGACGTTTGGAACACTCATACTCAGATTTCATTTGCAGATACCACTACGAGAATAACGCCTTACGACATGTACCCTCTTCCGTGAATACCCACCACAGGGAAAAGCGAGAAAAACCTGTTGCTATCTGAGCATGCTTTCGTCATTCTACGAATACAGTATCACCGTGAGAGAAGTGGTGTGAGGGTCTTGCTGGATTCGAACCAGCTTTCTCCTGTCTCAAGTGGGGCATGTGTCCAAGCTACCCAGACTCTACTTGGAAGAACGGCCCGGATAGTGTACCACTGCACCATCCGACCCGGTCCCAGATCTATGACGCTGCATAAATCACAACCTGAAGACGGGTCAGCCCTGCGAGATCATTAACCTCGGTCCTGTAGCAAGCGCCAGTAGCAAATGATTCAAAATTATGGAGAACATTGGGAAATGATTGGTTAACCACGTGGATTAATTGTCTGATGTATTTTTTTCGCGACATTCCTATTCTCCACATCCACGTTCCAGTACTTAAGGTCTGATTGTCTACCGCGAACGAGTGTGTGGGAAAAATGCTCCTTCATGGAACACTTCCGAGCCAAATCCTTCGCCGTTGTATGTACATGTATTTCACAAACCAGTGACATTACCCCCGCGACCCTGTACACCATACAAAGTGATGTCCTCACAAATAGCCAATTTTGTACTCACAAACTTACAGCGTCCACCGAACCTGTTGGACCAATTCATCAATTTGTTGACCAGTAGAGTAATATCCGAGTATTCATTCTTGAAATTTCTGGGTCGTGAATCCATCTTGAAGAAAAGTTATGGTTGGGAGAAACTGACTTGGCGGCGTGGACATCGTTTTGCAGGCTTGTGAAGTATCTAATATTACCACCTGCTGCATCCACTTGAACCTTGGTATCCATCAAATTTTTCGATCCTATCTCGACTAAGAATTTGTCAGTGCCCACTACAGCAAAATTGGGAGTTTTAGCCCAAGCTTGAATGTATTTGAGAAGTCTTTTTTTCAACAAAATGTGTAGATTAAGTCGAACAACCCGAGATCGAATCGTTCAACTCCTTCGAGAAGGAAAATCCCGCAGATCTTTCGGGAGCGAGCTTTGATGCTACATAAGCGTAGTTGCTAAGATTCTCAAGACCCTTCACGAAGGAAGAAGGACTAGGGAAGGGGGGGGTCCAAAATCAACTCCTCGGGAGAAACGACGAATTGTGCACAAAATAACACACGGGGCTACCAAAACACCCAAACAAGTGGCGACATCTCTAAAGAACTCAATGGGAGCTCGTGTCACTCTGCAAACCGTGAGAAACGTGCTACGAGGGTCTGGATTCAAGGCGCGAAACAGAATAGCTCGGTTACACTTCTCCCCAAAGTACAAGGAGTAGACTATCGAAGATCGGAAGAAATTTATTTGGTCCGAAGGAACAAAGATTCATCAGATTTCCAGTGATGGCATCAATGACACCTGGCAAAGAGATCATCCAAGCCCACGAGACCGAGACACAGTTCAGACTGTGAAGGTTGGAGGAGGAAATATGATGATTTAGGCCCGGTGCCATGGTTCAGATGATGGGAGGGATGGATATAAACCAATATATAAGTATCCTAGATCAAAATTTGACTCGTGGTGTGGAGGCAACGTACCTTTGGGAGACATGCCTCTCGTGAACCAGCTTATCTCTCAACTAGATAATGATCCTAAACACAGTGCGTGGGCAACCATAGCAATAATAAGGTCAAAAAATATAACCTGATTGGATTGGCCCGCACAATCCCCTGATTTGAACCCAATAGAGCACCTATGGGGTGAATTGGAGAGGAGACTAGGAAGGTCTGCTGATCATTTCAAGGGAGTAGGGGAGCTATGAGAACGGATGAATAAAGAATGGAAAATATACCAGCTAGCATCTGCTAGACTCTTGTGGAATCGATGTAGCCTAGAGTTGAGGCTGTTGAGGCTGCAAAAAGTGGTAATACTAGATACTTAACAAGCCTGCAAAACGATGTCCACGTCGTTGAGTCAGTTTCTCTCAAGCATAACTTCTCTTCCAGATGGATTCGTGACCCAGACATTTGAAGAATGAATACTCGAATATTAATTTACCGGTCTACAAATTGATGAATTGCTCCGACAGGTTTGGCGGACGCTGTAAGTTCGTGAGCACTAAATTGGCTATTTGTGCGGATATCATTTTGTACTGACTAGGTCTGTGATGTTACGATTACTCGACGAGGGAAGAAAGTTGGAGGGCACAAAGTTGGAGAGGTTTTGTTATGGCTTGGGAAGGCTAAGCGTCGGTGAGAACTCCGGATATAAGGAAGGACAGGAATTTAGCCACATGAAAGAGACGAGATGATACCGGAAGTGAATTTTTAATTTCGGGGGAGTTTAGGGAGCCAAGAGTTTCGTTTCGACTAGTTGCTACGACTGCTTGAAAACTAGCTACGCTCCCTTTTCGATGCGAGAAGCGCAGCTTCTCTCAGGACGGTGACATTGAGAGCTAGTCGATTATGCTGCTGGGGAATATGCTTATGATGGAGGAGTTGGAAGAGATGCAGAGCACTGTATCTTGAGCATTTACGATTTTTAGCTTGTATTTCAGCAGGCCGACGAGCAATAATTAGGATTAGTAGGTAGTTCTAAGTTTTGGGGGACCGGCAACTTGGCTCACGACTCTTGGGCACAGATCTTATGCCTGACACGCAATGAATCAATCTTACGACTGCGTTATCATCGCAAGATATCGTTTTTCATGGGTCTCACTGGATCTGGACCAGCTTTCAACCATCTCAAGGAGGGTATGTGTTCAAGAGACACACCCTGCATGAGAGAACATCCAAGACGGCGTACCACCGCACTATCACACTCTCCTGTCTGGCTTACTGCTTTGTGATCTTTAAAAGGTGTCGATCTAAGTTTGATGGCATTCCCCGGAAGTTAGTCTTTCATGATTCCGTTTTCTTGACGGTGTAAAAAGTTTGTGGCTTTTCAGACTTCGGGGTTGACTACTTTTGTGTTTCTTCCAGCTCTTTTCCGATCTTAGTGTAGCCAAGAGTTTGTCCACTCTTGGTACGCGGCCATCTTATCAATTTTCTTTTGTCCACCAATGAATTCTTCCCGGCTACAGATTTTAGATCATCCTCCTTGATCCCTTTCCCAGGATAGAGGGTCCTTTTTCTATTTCATAAACCTGACTTGGCGCCTTAACGGCTCACGCAGGCATTTTCGGAAGATACGTATTGTCTGTAGAACGACTTACTATGACGTTTGGAAAACTTACACTCCTACTCAGGTTTCATCTGTAAATACCACTACGATGACAACGATTTACGGCATGGACTCTCTTACGTGGATACTTACCATAGGGAAAAGCGAAAAATACCTGTGGTTATCTCAATATGCTTTCGTCAACCCACGACTATAATATCACCGCGAGAGAAGTTGTGTGTGGATCTTACTGGATTCGAACCAGCCTTCTCCTATCTCAAGTGGGGCATGTGTCCAAGCTACCCAGACTCTACTTGGGAGAAGGCCCGGACAGTGTACCACTGCACCATCCGATCCTTTTCATGTAATTTGAAATCAAAAAACGTTCAGGTCCCAACTCGCGATTGGTTACTACAGCCATCATTCTTCAAATGCCAACGAAGTACTCTGTGTGTGCGAGAATACTAATTAGATGTTTACGTTTTAAATAATCATTTACCTTGGAAGAGAGAAGAGATGTATTGTTCAGAAAAAGACGAAGTTTCTGGCATCTTGTTCCTGAAGGAATATTAGAGTCAAGTGCTCAGACGAAGGCCCATTAAGTACGTCGTTACAACTCCTTGCCGTAATTATTATTGGAACTGGTGATTTTCATGGAGAAAGAGGGAGGGAGTGAGATGGTGATAAATTTAGGTCTATGTAGCTACGAAAACACATACGGTTTTGCAGTTTGTGGATTTGGAATGTACAAGGCTAATCTAAAATCTCGAGTGAAATATCAGGATAAGCAAACTTCATTTTGCAAAATGTGACCATTACCATACATTCTAAAAAGAGAAATTTATAACAGAGAGAATTTACCAATGTTACCTCCCTTCCACTTTACAGGTCTAACCCTATCGCTGAGATCCGGACCTCGTTCACCAGGCGCTTTGGGTGTGGTTCTGATTGGGCATGTAAGCCTATGGTAAGCTAACCACAGGTGTTCGTACTGATCTCGTTGCCATTTTTAAAATAGTACTAAATTCGATTTTTAACTAATATCTATTAAGGTCAACCAAAAACCAGACAGCCATCATACCCAATTGAATTTGAGATCTATAAGTTAGAATATGTCACGATCGATTGAGAGGGCAAATAGTTTGATCGACGTGACTGTGCTTACAAGATAAACGTGAGGCAACAGCGCCAAAACCTCGAATGAGATAGCAAACGGCATGTTACATCTCAGCATCTTAAGCGCTAGAAAACGTGTATGCAGTGTTCTCGTCAGCCTAAATTGATGACAAGCGAGATAAAACTGTCGAGTTTTCTCTTCTCACAGTTTTGGGGCTTCTCAAACCATTCAGATTGTCACTTTCATTTGTTGATTCTTATTTTCTCAAGGCCAGATCGACGGGATGTGCTAATGAGTAATAATTCAGGGTACGAAACTATCGAGACACGAGAACGTAACACACAATGGGGCATACTGTAAGCTTTGCGGAGGAGATGGCGGTTTTGTGGTTCCATGTACACTATGCAAAATGAAGTTCGCTTGTTCAACCAACTTTTTACTCAAAAGCTCGTAGCTTCAATACTACTCGATAGAATAAGTCAAAAACCTACATAGATGTAATTAAGTGTCTAATGAAGCATATTCTAAATTTTTGAATCACGACTAGATCCATACAGGAAATGGTGGCTGGGAGAAATTGACTAAGCGAGGCGAACTTCATTTTGCAGGCTACTTTGGTATCTAGTATTACCGTCCTTTGCATCCATAACAGTCTCAATTCATCGAACTAAACTCAGATAATTATTCGTAAGTGCTCTACATGGTCAATCGCAACGTATTGGGCTAACTTTTGGTTGTAATTGAGTGTACAACAAAGCGATATGCCTAGATTAAACATGACAACTCGAGACCAAATCAACCAGCGCCTCAAAGAGGGAAAGTCATTCAGTTTTATCACGAGTGAGCTTAAGTGCTCCAAATCTACGGTTTCTAAGCTTCTCAAAACCCTAACTGAAGAAAGTAGTGCCATAAAAAAGGGGGGGTGTAAGCAAGCTGACCCCTCGGGACAAGCGAATAATTGTCAACAATATAGCCAACGAGATTTTTAAGACACCAAAACAAGCGGCAGCAAGTCTACAGGCGTCTATGGGTATTGGTGTCAGCCCGCAAACCGTCAGAAATGTCCTTCGAGAGTCGGGCTTGAAGTCCAAAAAGAAGCCCCAAAAACCAGCCTTGGCGGCTTGGCACAGGAAAGCTCGTCTGGATCTCGCCCTAAGACACAAGGAGTGGACGATAGAAGACTGGAAGAAAGTGGTTTGGTCTGACGAAACAAAGATCAATCGAATTTGCAGCGACGGAATCAATTATACCTGGCAGAAAGATAAACAACTGCCCAACGATAGTAATACAACCCAGACAGTCAAATTTGGAGGGGGGAACGTGATGATTTGGGCTTGTATAACCTGGTCAGGGCCAGGTGCCATGGTTCAGGTAATGGGAAGGATGGACACACAACAGTACATCAATATTTTAGACCAAAATTTGATCTGTAGTATGGAGGCAACGTGCCTCTTGGGAAATATGCCTCCTGTCGACCAACTAATCTTTCAACGAGATAACGATCCCAAACACACTGCGCGAGCTACAAAGGCCCTCTTAAGATGGAAGAAAATCACCTGCTCGGATTGGCCCGCTCAATCTCCGGATCTGAATCCAATAGAGCATCTCTGGGATGAGTTGAAGAGAAGATTGGGTAGGTACGACGAATATCCCAAGGGAGTAGGGGAATTATGGGAGCGTATCAAAAATGAATGGTCAAAAATACCTTTAAGCAGCTGTCAGAATCTAATTGAATCTATGCCGAGACGAATTGAAGCCGTCGTGGCTGCAAAGGGCGGTAATACCAGAGACTAAAATAGCCTGCAAAATGAAGTTCGCCTCGCTTAGTCGCTTTTTGTCAGCCACTACTTTCTGTATAGATTAAGTCGTGATTTAAAAAATTAGAAAATGCTTCAATAGACACTTAATTACATCTATGTAGGTTTTTGACTTATTCTGTCGAGTGGTTCTGAAGCTACGAGCCTTTGAGTAAAAAGCTGGCTAAACAAGCGAACTTCATTTTGCATAGTGTATCTCGGAATTTTATATATCGACTGAGGCCAAGTGCCGCCACAAGGAAACATGATTCAATAGAAATTGCACTCATGCACGAAATCCTCTTTTTACACTCCTTTTCCATGCACATGTCGTAATTGTCTGAGGAAGTTCCGGGCGTGTCTATATTATTATGGACTCTTTCGCAACGATTTTATCGTTGTATGCGCATAGAATCAGAGCAATACGTTTAAGTAACGCGACGACTAGCGCGATCGATATATCATTTCTTCACTGGGGATCAATTTCCTCATATCGGGCGAAAATAGCAAGCCCAGCTTTGATATCTTTGAAAATGTTCAAAATTTGAAATCCAACTCTAACACCTCAAGCGGAGAATATTCCTGATAGCCGTCAGTAACTTGTGATAAAATCAATATTCCTCAATTGAATCATTCATATTCGTAGCGAAAGTTTATGGCGACGAGAACGCATCACGAAATTTTGGATTATATAATTATTGTCCCCACTTTTTCAGTCGTGTAGTAACAACTTATAGGGAACGAGAATGGTCGATCTGCTTTTTTGAAGTTCTTTTTGTGAATGCAGCCAGAATTATTCTCATCATTAAATAAATCGTTGATTACGCCTTCACACAACGGTCTGCAGCTTTGAGGCTATGACATGAATGACGGTAGTACTGTAAAAGGAGTGATGACTCAATATGACATGAGGGGCACATACAGTAGAACAATATTTGAAAATAGATCGATCAGACGCCTCACAGCCCCCCTACCCTCAAGCATTTGTGACTGTCGCAGGAACGCATTACAGTCACCCATGACTATCTGGCGTGCCTTTGTTATCGTCACATACATGAGAAGCCGAGAAATGTGGCGTGAGAGTCTTGCCGGATGCGAGCCAGCTTTCTCTTTTCTCATGTGCCTCGGCTAATCAGATTTTACTGAGAGCGACCCGAGTGGTGTACAACACCGCCACCCGACTCGAACGTGCCCTAGAGAAATTAACCAATTACAATTGCGTTCGTGAATGTTGTATTACTGATTCACCACAGCACATAATTTTCCGCACATTTTCATCCGAGGTATTTGTTGCCTGGTCCATGGCGTTAAACTTACATGTATTTTTACGTTGACGAAAATATCTATGTTGGATTTACAATCGAGACTCCAAGTTTCATCTGCTTTCGACGATATTCATTTAATCTTTCAGACTAAATTGCTTGAGATAAGATCTACAATTTGGTATGATAAACTTTAGCTTTCTCGAACGTTATCGCTCTATTTGCATGAGGGAGATTGTTCGGAAGATTATTTGCTTTAAGCCCCTACAATGGTGTGAGTATTCAGGCCGTATTAATGCATGTAGAAATAGCTATATTCGTTGACTCGGATAGAATTTGAAGTACACTTCGATAACTTCGTGCGTGGATGTTTAATTCCATTCAAACTACATATTTAGGTTCCAACATTACCCATGCAAACTTAAGATCAATTACCTCAACGGTTAAATGAGTAATTTTCAGTTTTCTTCTTCAAAATAGCGGCACAACATCAACAATTGATTGATCAATAGATAACGCTTCAATGTAGCCTTAAAATGAATAGGATATGTGGCGAAAAAAAAAGAATCCTGGTCACGTCCAGCAAGGCTCACCTCAAGGAGACTGTGACAATTGTGAATCAATTCTTCGATCAAAATGGAATGTTCTATCAGATCTTTGACTTACTATGAAAGTTCTAAAATTCATATGCCTCACAGTGTCAACTTAGAGCTCTTCATAAGGTCCTAACAAAAATAGATTCTATTTCCATATTCTCTGGGCAAAGCCAGCAAATGTGAGGTTTATCATGATTAAGGGAGACGAGCAGCTTACTTCTAAAGTAACTTTGGGGTCAAAGGTCTCATGGCCTGTAGCGAATGACCAACGGGAGAAGATGCAACAGGGCTGAAAACTATCTCCTTTCGCAAGTTCAGCAAGTTTTATCCTATATTTTTGTCGTTACCACCTACGACCAGAGCTTCAATTTTTTTAGGTAATACAAAAAGAACAGAAAAAGCTATATTCCGAGAGAATTTTTTTAAAAATCTACTCATTCATTTCTTGAATGACTTCCTATCATGAATTATTTGGATTCCGCAGCACCGGAACTTCTATGCACTCACTGCAATGCAAAACTTCACAGAAAGTCGAATATTGGTAGTAGCTGGTTCGGAACTTGAGTCCCCATCTCCATCACCATGACCATCATATCTTCTAGGCCTCTCTATATACCAATGTATAGATCAATTGGAAAATAATCTCACCCAAGTCCTTAGGAATGCTGACGTAGTAATTGTCTTCAATTATATAATTAGAAAAAACTCGAAATTTAGGAATGTAGAGTTGCAGACACAGAAGTTTCACTGAACAACCGACTAGTTTATCGTTAAATAGTTTAAAAACTGTGTGAACAAATATCTGACTCTTAGATGCTGTAAAGCACTAACATAATCTTACAACGGTATTAACTCATCCACGGAGTTCATTCAAATTCCTCGGAAGTTTTAATTTGCACAAAGTCTTGCTGTCTTATAAGTCAAAGTCAAACATTACTTTTCCGAATACCAGGCATTTCGTCTCGGGTATTAGTACAATCTCATTCCTTCAAATTTTTCTAAATTGGGCTTTGATTCATCAATGATAAGATGAATAACAACAAAAGAAAAACAAAGATGTCCTTTCAGAGCCAAAATCTCAGCATGATGGTCTCCAAAATAGATGACAAACGCTCTAAGATCCTCCAATAAATCTTCGGAAAACTTTTCATCAGAAACTTGAAGAAAGTTGCTTCATCACAGTTACTTAACTTTGTTCACGATAAGAAATAAGTGACACTGCAGCAAAGCTAAATCTCTATTTTGATATTTTTGTTCGTCTTTTAAATTGTTACTACTGCTTATTTTATTTTCTTGTGAAAATAATTTGTTGAACCAGATCAATCAATCAAGTTTAAAAATATGACTGGAATCAATACATCTCGGGAACGAGATCTAACAGACACAATCCCGCGTCTGAAAATTTGCGATTAATACGAGAAATGGATCACATCAAAAACTCGGCGGTCAGTTCTAATGTGAAAAGGAAAATGAAATCCTCTTTTTATGTATTCCGAACCTTTTTTCTTCTCTGCCTTTATTTTCAATTTTAACAACTCAAGCCTAAAATTTTTCACAAATCTAGCATAACTGAGGACATCACAACACTAAAATCAGCTTTAGCAATCCAGAGAGAAGCAAGCTAGACCATGAGAATCAGCAGCTAATTCGGCATTCACCTCCAACAGCTTTTAACATTCTGCTCTGAGGTCAAGTGATCTGCTAACTATTTTTGGATGACTATATTTTCAGTAGTAACGGCCGTTGACGACTTTAAGTAAAATTTTTGATGATGGCATTGTTTCACCTGAACACATTACTCCAACAGGCCGCGGCTTACAGCTGATTTGCTTAGACTCCGAAAAATTGTCATAGTCAGAAATCTTACCAATGCAGAGTCAAAGCCATGTTACTCCAGTGATGACTGCATTTGAGGTGATAAGTGGCGTTGCGGGTTGCAGATATTCCGACCGGAGAGTTTTCACATTGATACATGCGCTCTTCTCGTGTTGTGTCTACTATCTCAAGCGAACTAGCCCAGGCAAACTAATTCATTGAAATCGTGCAAGACTGAGCTCGATTATTGGCGGTGATATGGTTTTCTAACTGTAATCTTGGTCTGGACACAAGGTCTTTAAAGCCATATTACTTCATATTTCTATGAATTTAGTAATTCATCACGAGCTTTGCTACCGCAACTCATATCCGACAATACCGCCCGCCAACTAAGCTTTACTCTTGCTAAGCTACACATCCACATTATTTATTTTTGTCTATCTCTGTGTTTCTAATCATCTACCCCGGTCAAGAAGCAAGAGGCGGCTCGATTATGCATAGAATGAGCCTCTTTAAGCTATGTCTACTTTTGTTAAAAGAAATTATCGGGCCTAAAGAGCCAACCTACTGGATCAAGATGATGCTTCTAAGAACTAGATTCTTGGTATTTGATTGGTTTCATATTTTTCTTCCACGAATTTTATGTTTACTCATCTAATCAAAACAAGGTCTAGAATATCAAGAAAATTTTGGTATTGTATTATCCTTGCAGTTTTCAGGATGCTTCTAAGGGCTTTGGATGCGATTTTTTGAGTGCCAGATTTTTAAACAGTCCACTGGCTTCGCCAATCCTTACAATTAACTCACCTCTGGTTAATAATGGCTCTGATCACTGGTGTTCATGCCGGTGGCTGGGATGAGCTGCTTCAGCATTGGTGGCAGATAGTAAGCTACTGCTTGAATTTGGGAAGCATTTACTGATATGCTTCAGATTTTGGTCGGATTTATTATTCTATCGATCAGTCTAGGAATTTTTTACCTTTTGTATGTGTTGTATCAATTGTATCAAAAATCATCTACAGTAAGAGATTTTTCATTAAAATGTGTAATTTGTTCAAACTCGCGGCTGCATTTCAAATTTTGTGGTAAATTATGAATTTCAGTCACTGATTTTTGTAGAATTGGAACCTCTTTTCAGAATCTACCACCCAAGAAGCAAAAAAAATTTTCGCAAAAGTCAATTCTGAACTTTACCCTTATCGGGCTGAGCAATGTTTAAAAAAACCGACAAGCTTTGGGGTCTATCTAGGAGAGATCGGAAGCCCTCCCAGTATCCAACAAATTAGGATCCTTTCTAAATGGGATCTCCTTTTGTTTGATCCTTCTCGAAGAGGTATTCTAGAAGCGATATCTTCAGGGCTCTATCAAGTCTCACCGCACACATTAGCACGACTTGACATGAATAAAGTTATAGAGCAAAGTACTAAAACGCAAATTGTCGCCTTAACTGATTGGGTTGCGAATTACTTTTGTCTTCTAGAAAACCATGTCGGCTATCACCCTTGTTTTAAAGGGGTATCACTCAGCAATTGGTCGGAGTGCTGTAGTATTCCATTGCTTAAAGAGTTTATATATTTTTTAAGATCTCTAGGACTATCAGTTTACCTCGAGACGTTCGCTCCTGACTTTCTTCTTGAGCCGGATCTGAAAGATTTACGGGAAGTCACTGGTCTTGTCATACACAACGGGACAATATCTCGAAATGGAGAAGAGAGGGATGCCTTCCAAATGATGGAAATGAGATCAACAGTGAAAGCTTTTGTATCACAGGCATGTTTGAGAAGCTTTGTGGTGCTGCTTTGGGAAACTGTCGATGAGAACATTTCCCCTTCAAATGGACTCATTCGACGTTGTTATCAGTGGTCTAGATTCTACAATGCATTGCCATGGATTGGAACGGAGTCAGCGGCAGAATGTGCGGAACTATCCCTTGACCAAAAAGAGCCATTTGGTGCTTTTGAATGGCTCAAAGAAAAGGAGGTTATACATGTTCATCAACTATGGAAGAGTAATCAGTCGGTAGGTAGTCATTTTATTTCATCACATATTACCGATTTGTTAACTCTACCCAGATTATGCAGCGATATGTTGATGATGAAAGTTCAATTCAAATTTTGCTTATTCAGGCCAATCTTTCGATAAGCAATCTCTGGGATCAGGTAAAAGAGTCTATAGGAGAACCCGAAAATAAAACGACGGCTTCGATATCAGCTACGCCTCTCTACAAACTCAGCGAAAGTGAAGAGTCTTCTAATTTATCGAGGTCAAGTACTGTCACGGAATTATTTTCTAATGCCTCAATTGGTCTTTTCAGTTGGCTTTCTCAACTAGAATTACCAGGACCTCATGCTATCTCTAATTCGCCGTCAGGGGCATCATTTAACTTTCTTGGGTGCTTTCCCTTGGGAGTCAATGTTTCTGAAAGTTCTTTCACAGATGTTATTCAATTACAATGTAGACTAAGAAAAATGAATCTCCTCGAAGAAATCGAACCGTCAGTGTTGTATAAAATAGGAACTCAATTTCAGGAATACTTAGACTCAGAGAACCTACAATACGCACGAAATGACCTTAAGTGGCTCTCAGATATGCAGGGATTAGTCGAGCAGCTCTCTTGTTCAATCGATGAAAAATTTCGGCCGCTTTCAGTTTACACCGGCCTTGACTCTGGGTTTCACGCCAGATCCAACTCTCAGTTTTGGTCGGTATATGAATTTGATGAATACGGAATACTCATTATCTATATTTCGCGTACTGCCCGCCAAAATATTGAAGGAGTCATTTTACATACATTTTTGTCTAGTCGCGGCTATTCAAGGCGAAAATGTTTTCAAGCAGAAATCGCATTTTCAGAGTGGTCTAAAACGTTAGTGAAGCCTCAACTTTTATCGAAAAGAATAGTCGAAGATATCAGCCTTTTATCTCCCTCTGAACTCATCAGCTTTTTCCAGGAAATTAGCCTCAGTTGCGCCGCCAATGTACCCATCCTTTTCGATCAAATAAAAAACGCGATAGAATACCAACTTTTAAATTGGATAGATTTTTTACAGCTTAAAAAAATTTGTACCAATGACTTCTTAAGCGGACAAGCCTCTGCAGAGATTCTCGTCGATGCTAGAATACGATGGTATCGCCAAGCTGGCTGTCAATATCCAGACCCGATCTTAGCCCTGAAAATATTTAACCAAATTAGTATTTCTATCTCTGATATACTTAAAAATCGAGAAATCTCTAAGCTCCAAGTGATCACAGATAATTTAACTGAAATATTTAAAATAGGAAAGATAGATGCAAGGATAGACTTGGTTCTCTTCTCGATATTCTGTGCGATGAGAAAACACGCTTTTGACGAAGTCTACCTTGAAGTAACAGACCGGAATGCCCTTTTCAACGATCAGAGTGATCAAGCCGCAGCATTCGCCGAGCTTTTTGCAACTGGAGCGAGATGCGAAGCATATTTTGATCTTTCCCCAAGTGCTTTTGGTAAAATCTTATTTGACCGGTATCGAACCTATCATCACAAACTTGGTCACGAACCACCTATTTGTATGGATATGGAATCAACAATTCTATCTACTTACGCCGCGGCGAAAATTGATGTAGATCCAAGCTTAGAAAAGGCCCGTATGTCGGCACCTCAGAGGTTCACATATTTAAGTGTCTTTATTATTCCTGCTCTGGTAGACATATTGTTACTCACCACTACCGGAAGAGGCCTTTATTTAAGTGGTTACATGAGTAGTATAGAACAACACTCGGCTACATTAGCCTTAATGATATCGCTACTTATTTCTGGTGCTGTTGGAACGTGGATCACATGTGGCGGATCATATTATCTTATCTCAATGGCATTTTCGGCAATGAATATGTTTGTTTTGACACGCCTCGTTGGTGGTCTCGCATTTACTCTCATCATCGCAGTTTTGGGACTGGTGGTACTTGGTGTTACCGAAGGCTTAATTGCAGGTGTTATATTTTTCCTTTATCTTGTTGCCTTGACTTCCTACTTGTGTCTTTTGGCAACTCTTGCTAATTATCAATATCCCGGCTCGGCATTTCAATCCGTAAGTACAATAATCCACCTGTAGCAATATACTTATCAAATTAGGGACGTCCAATCATTATTCTTTTAGTTCCATTCTTATTCATTTCGCCAATAATTTCTATATGGGTCCCTGGGCATGACATTCTCATTTACCTTGCCGTCTTTTATATATTTTTGGCTCTACTCGTACTAAGCGTCAGATATTCTGGATCAAGATGGACTACTTGGTATCTTAGGATTGAAAGCATTAGCGACCAAGAGCTGAAAAAATGGTACATTGATCGATATGTAAATGGAGATGAGAAAATGCTTGTTGGCCTTACAGATCCAGGAGTCTTAAAGCTCGCCAGAGACAGAATAACCCGAGAAATCAAGATCGAAAATAAGAGCTTCATGGAAAATTCAAGAGATAAAGTAGTACAAGCACTTGCAAAAAGCTATGACGCCACTGTTTTTCTGCTAGAATGGTATAGTAAGTACTCTAGCACTCCATTCCCAATCCCATTCTCGTCAACATGGAACATACAAACAAAAATCGCTTTGCAGACCTTGAGGCAGTTACAAACTGGAATGAGACTGCATAATGCATTCATTCATTGGCGTCAAGCTGGTGATGAGGTCAGTCAAAGTAACAAGAGATAATTTTTTTGGAAGAACTGACAACGAAAAGGTCGGCTGTAATATTCTTTATTTTGTGGTTGCACTCCTTGATAAATGGAATGCGATTCTCTCTGGTGGACAAGTTTTAGGGCTATCTACGACGAATACACAATATCGAATGCCAATTGGATTTGCCTTGGCATACTACCTTATTGGTGCTGTTCTTCTAGATTTCAATGCAACTAAACTTCATGGTATGACAACAGAAAGTCAGAATATGCCCATCGGAGATTTATCATCAATTCCTGAGGCTGTAGAGCGGGAGGTCAAAGCTAGACGCTCTATATACTGGACTATGTTGTGTCGCTATAGTTTTCTCCATGTTTGGAGCCTGGCTATATCTTGCAGTCTTCTATGGG